>LR738712.1:137468657-137561651 GCA_902687465.1 Secale cereale | reverse complement strand
CCGAGCGGTTCTAAAAAAACGGCATCTACCTCGCGAACTCCGGTGGGATCTCTGGCGACGGCGGCGACGGTCCGGTGGTGGCTAGCGGGGCGGCGGTGCGGGGTGCGGCGGGATGCGGCGCGGAGGTGCGGCGCGGCGGCGGGGTGCGGCGGCGGCGCGACAACAGCGGCGGCGGCGGCACGAGGCGGCGGCGGTGCGGCGCTAGGGTTGTGGGGCGGTGGGGCGGGGCGGGCTGGCGGCTTGGGGCGACTTGGGCTGGGGTGGCGGCTTATAAAGCCCATAGTCCCTTTCCTATTCGAGTCTAAGTCGGTTCACTTTTTTTTTTAAATAGAGTCCTGGCGCAGAAAAACTAACGAAAGAAATACTAAACGGACTCCAAAAATCCCGAAATAAATTTTCACCGTCCTCTAATAATATTTAGGACAAAGTGAACATTTTTCCCGGACCTAAATGCAATTTTGAAAAACGCACATTTTTCCTATGCAAATAAATTCGCAAATAAATCCAGAAAAATACCAAAAGTGATTTTAACGTTTTTTTTTTCCTCCAATATTTCTGTTACTTTGGAGAAGTCATATTATCTCCGCTCATATTTTGTATTTAGAAATATTTTTAGGAGAGAAAAATAATTCGAATCACACTGTCCTCGTACCGGTATTCGAGCGAACTCAATTACTAAAACGGTAAAATTCCCAACTCTCTCCGTAGGTCCTTGAGTTGCTTAGAATTTTCGAGGTACGCCACAAACAAAAATGCAAAAGAACATGCAATGCAATATGATCTATGTATAACATTCCAAATTGAAAATTTGGGATGTTACAAATCTACCCCCCTTAGAATGAATCTCGCCCTCGAGATTCGACTTGGCTAGAGAACAGGTGTGGGTGGTCCGTGCGTAGATCGTCTTCTCGTTCCCAGGTGGCTTCTTCCTCGGTGTGGTGACTCCACTGAACTTTGCAAAACTTGATGACCTTACTGCGGGTAACTCTGCTCGAAAACTCGAGAATCTTAACAGGCTTCTCCTCGTAAGTCAGATCACTGTCCAACTGAATTGCTTCCAGGGGTACTGTATCTCTAAGCGGTATATCGGCCATCTCCGCGTGACACTTCTTAAGCTGTGAAACGTGAAACACGTCGTGCACTCCTGACAATCCTTCGGGTAATTCCAACTTATAGGCAACCTCTCCCATGCGTTCCAAAACACGGTAAGGTCCCACAAATCTCGGGGCTAACTTACCTTTAACTCCGAAACGTTTAACTCCTCGCAGAGGCGATACTCTCAAGTACGCTCTATCTCCGATCTCATAGGTTATCTCCTTGCGCTTCGAGTCCGCATAACTCTTCTGCCTGGACTGAGCTACCTTCAGTCTATCTCGAATCAACTTCACCTTCTCCTCAGACTCTTTGATTAAGTCTGGTCCAAACAACTGTCGGTCTCCAACTTCATCCCACATCAACGGTGTTCGGCATCTCCTTCCATACAATGCCTCGAACGGTGCCATCTTCAGACTGGTTTGGTAACTGTTGTTGTATGAAAACTCCGTGTAGGGCAAGTTGTCATCCCAACTAGATCTGTAATCTAATGCACAGGCTCTCAGCATATCCTCCAAAATCTGATTGACTCTTTCAGTCTGTCCATCTGTCTGCGGGTGAAATGTGGTGCTAAACTCTAGCCTGGTACCCAAAGTTTCATGTAACTGATTCCAGAACTTTGAGGTAAACTGGGTTCCTCTGTCTGATATGATGCTCCTCGGAACTCCATGCAGACATACAATTCTGGTCATGTATATCTTTGCCAACTTTGCACTGGTATATGTGGTTTTCACAGGGATAAAGTGGGCTACCTTCGTCAATCGGTCTACTACTACCCAGATTGAATCATATCCTGCTTTGGTCCTGGGCAATCCGATGATAAAATCCATGCCAAGCTTCTCCCACTTCCATTCGGGTATTGGCATAGGTTGTAACAACCCTGCTGGCTTCTGATGTTCTACCTTTACTCTCTGACATACATCACAAACTGCTACATACTCCGCAATATCCTTCTTCATACTGGTCCACCAGAAAATGTCCTTCAAATCCAAATACATCTTAGTATTTCCTGGATGAATCGAGTATGGTGAATCATGGGCCTCCTGTAAAATCAACTTCCTGATCTCCGGGTCATTGGGCACATAGATTCGATCATCAAACCATAGGGTGTCGTGTTCATCCTCACGAAAACCTTTAGCTTTTCCTTCGCTCATCCTCTCCTTTATAGCGACAACCTCCTTGTCAGCTTTCTGAGCTTCTCTGATTTTATCCATCAGGGTAGACTAGATTTCTAGTGTTGCTACATAGCCTCTCGGAACTATCTCCATACGTAGTTCTCGTAGGTCCTCGGCTAACTCCTTTGGAAATTCCTCCATCACTAGGGTATTGACATGGCTCTTACGGCTTAGCGCATCGGCTACTACGTTAGCCTTTCCGGGATGATAATGCAATCTCATGTCATAATCCTTAATGAGTTCCAGCCATCTCCTTTGCCTAAGATTCAGCTCCTTCTGAGTGAATATATACTTCAAACTCTTGTGATCCGTATATACTTCACAATGGTTTCCAATAGGAAAATGTCTCCACGTCTTCAATGCATGCACTACGGCTGCTAACTCCAAATCGTGGGTGGCATAGTTCAGCTCATGAGGTTTTAGCTGTCGTGAAGCATACGAAACAACTCTTCCTTCCTGCATAAGAACTGCTCCAAGTCCTCGACGTGAAGCGTCGCAGTACACCTCATAATCCTTATGTTGATCTGGCAGAATCAACACAGGGGATGAGACCAAACGTTTCTTTAATTCCTGGAAACTGGCCTCACATTCTTCTGTCCAACTGAACTTGGTGTCCTTCTTTAACAACTCCGTCATTGGCTTTGCAATCCTCGAGAAATTCTCGATGAATCTCCGATAGTATCCTGCCAGTCCAAGAAAACTCCGGATCTCTCCAACTGTTGTTGGTGCTTCCCAATGGGTAACAGTGTCCACCTTGGCGGGATCTACTGCTATTCCTTCTCCGGATATAACGTGTCCGAGAAATCCAACTTCCTTCAACCAAAACTCGCATTTGCTAAACTTGGCATATAACTGATGTTCTCTGAGCTTCTCCAACACCAAACGCAAATGCTCTGCATGCTCCTCTTCATCCTTCGAGAAAATCAATATATCATCTATGAACACTACGACGAACTTATCCAAATACTCCATAAACACTTTGTTCATCAGGTTCATAAAGTATGCTGGTGCGTTCGTCAGACCAAACGACATAACGGTATACTCGTACAACCCATACCTAGTGGTAAAGGCCGTCTTAGGTATATCCTGCTCTCGGATCTTCAATTGATGGTACCCTGATCGCAGATCGATCTTGGAAAATATCTTAGCTCCTTGCAATCTATTGAACAGATCATTGATCATTGGTAATGGGTACTTATTCTTGATCGTTACTTCATTCAATCCTCGGTAATCAACAACCATTCTTAACGATCCATCCTTCTTCTCCACTAGAAGTACTGCCGAACCCCAAGGCGAAGAACTTGGGCGCATGAATCATTTATCCAGTAACTCCTTAATGTGTTTCTTTATCACCTCCAAATCCTTTGCGGGCATCCTATATGGTCTCTCAGAAATTGGCCCGGTGCCTGGCAAAAGTTCAATCAAAAACTCTATATCTCTATCCGGTGGCATGCCAGGTAACTCCTCTGGAAACACATCCGGATAATCCTTCACTACTGGCACTTCCTCCTGAACAACTCCCGTGAGAGAATGTACTTGAGTCCTTGTAGGCGGATGCCTAGATACATACTTAATCCTTTTTCCCTCCGGGGTGGTGAGCAAAATAGACTTACTGGCACAGTCAATATTACCTCCATACTTTGATAGCCAATCCATACCTAATATCACATCCAATCCTTGTGACTCCAGGACTATTAGGTCAGAGGGGAAAGTATGGTCCTATGATCAATGGCGTCTGAAAACATCCTTGGTGTGCCATATAATCTGCTCCAGGTGAACTTACTAACATGGGGCTCTTAAGAACTCGGGTGGACATCCTATGTCTATTTACGAATCCCCTTGAAATATATGAATGCGATGCACCAGTATCGAAAAGAACTATTGTGGTAAATGTCTTAACCAAAAACTTACCGACAACAGCATCTGGTTGCTCTTCTACCTCCTCCACGGTCACGTGGTTCACTTGTCCTTTATTGAAAGGGTTGGGCTTCTTCGCGGTGCTTCCATTGTCGTTCCCATTCTTAACTTCTGGGCATTCATTGGCATAATGTCCATTCTTCCCGCACTTGTAACAAGTGACATGGCTGAAATCCCTCTTGGTGGGTGTGGACAGTGTAGGGCGGTTCTGGTTTCCATTTGCTCCATTCCCATTTCCATTGCCATTCTTGGTGCCATTGTGATTGTGCGAGCTACCTCCTCCATGGGTATGCTGAAATTGGCCTACCGTTTTAGGGGTAAAACGGGGCTTCTGCTGAGCTCCAGAGTTATACTTTCCTTGCACATACTTCCTCTTGCGACTTTCAATCTGTTGATGCTTCCTTTCAATCATTAGGGCGCGGTCCACCAACTCCTGGTAGTTATTGAAAGTTGCCACCATCAACTGTACGCTCATCTCATCATTCAGCCCTTCCATGAATCTCTCCTGCTTAGCGGCATCTGTGGCCACATCATCTGGGGCATAACGAGATAGGGTACTAAACTCATCCACGTACTGGGCCACAGTACGATTCCCTTGGCGCAAATTGCGCAACTCCTGCTTCTTCATACTCATGGCTCCAGTTGAGACATGGGCGGTACGAAAAGCTTGCTGAAACTGATCCCAAGTCACATTGGCTACGGGGTAAGTGGCTGTGTAATTCTCCCACCATGCTGCGGCTGGTCCAGACAACTGGTGTGCGGCAAATCGCACCTTCTCAGCATCCGAGCAATTGGCGGTGGTCAAATCCCTTCCAATCTTGCGTAGCCAGTCATCAGCCACTATTGGTTCGATGCTGCTAGCAAACACGGGTGGTTGCAACCTTAAGAAACGTGTCAGGTTGTCCACGGGAGGTGGTGGTGGAGGGTTGTTGTTGTTGTTCTGGTTGTTCTGAGTGTTCTGGACAAGAAGTTGCATCAGGGTGTTCTGCTGCTGGATCAACTGAGTGAGCTCAGGGAGAAACTCAAATTCACGTCTTGGAGGCATCTGATGGGTGTAGACGGAAGAGATTAGAATAGAAAAGAGGTCTAAGGGAAAATCACTACCCATATGCACATGAGACAAACACACAATCATATCACACCAATCAATTTCAAACAAGATCTTACAAATCTAACGATCGTTACAAAAGTGCTCTAAACTAATATATGGAAGTAAACTACTAGTCACAGGGTGGTCATCTAAAAATATTGATCGGCAGAGGATTCCATAACATCTGCTCCAGCTTCATCTTCATAGTCTTCGTCCTTGCTATCCTCAGCTTCCGAATCTGTGTCATCTATGATGATATAGTCTTCCGGTGGAATCTCCTTGGGTTCTTCTTCCTCGTCTTCTTCTCCCATGAGTATCCCTAATTTCCGTGTCAAATCATCATTCTTCTCCACAAGTATTTTCATCTCCTCCTCATATCCGTCGCGTCTAGACTTGAGTTCTTCCTCTAGATCCAAATTCCTATTTAGGGCTTTCTTCAAATCTATCATCCCTGCACACATCTGGTGCTCCTGGCGACGAATGTGATGGTTGAACTCCTGGATGAATGCTGCAATGGATCTATCCTTCCGGGTGCTGATCATATCCCAATTCTCATCGCGGCGTCCACAAATCTGGTAGATAGTGTCCTTTAGCTCCTGTTTGTAGACTTCTCCGATCCTTCCCATAGTAATGTGGGCTGCCATACTCCTACCTAGGCTCCATGTAGGCGCATTAAAGGAAAATGCTATGAGTGAGGTGACGGGTGCGAACGTCCTTCCTGGAACTTGAGCTTGTATCAACCAACGCTCCTCCTCAGGTAGAGTGGCATTGTAGGTTTCGGTGAAACTTGGTAGTCCAATGTTTAAATTCTGGTGACTTCCTTCAGGTGTCGTCCAAATGGTGTATCATCATCCGGTTGCATGAACTTGTGCTTTGCTTCCACCATCCTAAAGAGTAGAAAAGATGAGGAGTCAGAAAAGAGAAGAGTGAATTGTGCTCTAGGGCTTGTCTTAGTGGTCGTGTCCTACAATCAGCGTGTGCTCTGATACCATCTTGTAGCGACCAGACCTCAAACAGTCTGATCTCTGTGCATCAGTGTCATCCCTGGATCAGTAATGCTGACACGCACAGTACTTGAAGGATTTATAACAGAGTAGCAATCACACACTTATTACATCGATAGTCCAACGATGAACTTATTACAAATAATATGGCTGAAGGCCATCTAACATGATAACAGCGGAAGGCTTGGAAGATAAGTGAGTCCATCAACTCCAGCGGCATCACTGAGTATAGAACCACGACCTAAAAGGCATCTTACTCGTCGTCTGAAAAGTCTGCAACATGAAACGTTGCAGCCCGAAAACGGGTCAGCACATGGAATATGCTGGCAAGGTAACACAAGAGAATGCAATGGAAGTAAAGCTATACTATATGCAATATGGCTGGTGGAAAGCTCTACGGTTAAGTTTTTGCGTAAAGCCAATTTTTCCCTACTTCAAAGGAATAGATTTTAATTAACTATCATGGTAGTTGAAACATCGTTGAGAAGATAGACATCCTCTCAACCCCAATTAAAATAATCATTAAACCCAACAAATTTAATTAAAGTAACATGATGAGATTCACATGATAATCCAAGTACTAGATACTCAAGACGTCCGTAACCGGGGACACGGCTAATCATGATCAGTTTGTACACTCTGCAGAGGTTTGTGCACTTTTCCCCACAAGACTCGATCGCCTCCGTTTGGTTTCTCGCACTGCATGGTGTTTGAGAAACGGATGACCGAGACACAGTCTTTCCGAAGAGGTCCCCTTAACCAGATAGATAGGCCGGTACACCTACAAAACCCACTACATCTGCTAGCCCATCATGGAAAGGTTTCCCACAACTTACTCAACTATGCTAGAGCCCATATTTGCATGTGGCTGCACACGGAAGTTTCTAGTATGAAAAATCTCATGATCCCTTTGAGCCTGGGTGGCGGTCCAAAAGAAAAACAGGCAATCACTGGAATACCCAGATGCCTCAATCCACCCAGATGTGTATTAATGTTGCCACCTTAAGTTGAACCATTAATTAACACAAACTCACATCTGTCATGGATTTCACTCACCCAATCCACATCTACGAGCATAGCATGTCCTAACAGCAAACGTAGAAGTAACTCCCAAAGGTTTGAATGTAATGCAGGTAATAGGTACTACCTCAAACTACTTCCCAATCCCACAAGTTTAATTGATCCTACTCATGCAATGTGTGAGGGTTGGACTAATGCAATGAAAATTGGGTAATTGGAAAGTATGATCAAAGTGTTACTTGCCTTGCTGATGATCCGCAAAACCTAGAGACTCAAAGTAGCAAGCGGCGCACTCCGGGTACTCTATCGCAAACAAACAAGCATACAATAAGTACTTAACTACTGCACGGATAAAACTCAAATAAGAGATCTAACCAGAAAGTTCAACTTAAGAACTCCGGTTTGCAAAAAGAAACAACTCGAAAGAAGCAACGAAACTCAAACTGCAAAAGAAACGAGCTCCGGTTTACTAGTTGGCCTAAAGTCAAATTTTACAGTAGCCAAAACTGTGTTCAAGTTGATTAAACGTAAAGAGGGCATCGAGACGAAGATCTGGGATTTTGAATCACCTGATTCCGACTCTCGAGCGAAAAGAAAAACGAAAAACAAGATCAGGGCAGAAATCGCGATTGGAATAATCGCGGATAAATACCCCGAAAAAGAAAACAGACGAACAGGCTAACGAACGAACGTTCGCTGTCTGCGGCTAACTAACGAAAACCGTTCGTTAAAACGAACGTACGGACGAACGTCCGCTAAATAACTAAAGCAACGGAAAAACCGAACCGATCTAATCTAATAAAACAGATCTACGGTTTTTACAAAAAAAACGAGCGGTTCTAAAAAAACGGCATCTACCTCGCGAACTCCGACGGGATCTCCGGCGACGGCGGCGGCGGTCCGGCGGTGGCTAGCGGGGCGGCGGCGCGGGGTGCGGCGGGGCGGCGGGATGCGGCGCGGAGGTACGGCGGGGTGCGGCGGCGGCGCGGCAGCAGCGACGGTGGCGGCAGCAACGGCGGCGGCGGCGGGGCGGCGCTAGGGTTGCGGGGCGGTGGGGCAGGGCGGGCTGGCGGCTTGGGGCGACTTGGGCCGGGGTGGTGGCTTATAAAGCCCAGAGTCCCTTTCCTATACGAGTCTAAGTCGGTTCACTTTTTTTTAAATAGATTACTGGCGCAGAAAAACTAACGAAAGAAATACTAAACGGACTCCAAAAATCCTGAAATAAATTTTCACCGTCCTCTAATAATATTTAGGACAAAGTGAACATTTTTCCCGGACCTATATGCAATTTTGAAAAACGCACATTTTTCCTACGCAAATAAATTCACAAATAAATCCAGAAAAATACCAAAAGTGATTTTAACTTTTTTTTCCTCCAATATTTCTGTTATTTTGGAGAAGTCATATTATCTCCGCTCATATTTTGTATTTAGAAATATTTTTAGGAGAGAAAAATAATTAGAATCACACTGTCCTCGTACCGGTATTTGAGCGAACTCAATTACGAAAACGGTAAAATTCCCAACTCTCTCCGTAGGTCCTTGAGTTGCTTAGAATTTTCGAGGTACGCCACAAACAAAAATGCAAAAGAACATGCAATGCAATATGATCTATGTATAACATTCCAAATTGAAAATTTGGGATGTTACATCCTCCGTCTCGACTACGTTGTCACCCATACTCTTTGGATAGTAAAGTCCTTAATAAAGAGACGAGGCTCTGATACCAATTGAAAGGATCGATATGGTTGACTAAAGGGGGGTGAATAGGCAACTAACAATTTTTTTCTTTTCTTAACCAAATTATACTTAGCAACAATATAGGTTGTCTACATATGCAACTAAGTGGGTAACCTATATGATGCAACAATAACAAGCACACAAGCAAGCAAGCTATGGAACACAACAAAAGCTTGCACAAGTAAAGGTAAGAGATAACCACAAGTGGAGCCGATGGAGACGAGGATGTGTTATCGAAGTTCCTTCCCTTTGAGAGGAAGTACGCCTCCGTTGGAGCAGTGTGGAGGCAAAATGCTCCCCAAGAAGCCACTAGGGCCACCGTATTCTCCTCACGCCCTCACACAATGCAAGGTGTCGTGACTCCACTAGTGGTGCCCTTGAAGGCGACGACCAAACATTTACAAACAAGGTTGGGGCTATCTCTACAACTTAATTGGAGGCTCCCAATGACACCATGAAGCTTCACCACAATGGACTATGGCTCTGATGTGACCTCAACCATCTAGGGTGCTCAAACACCCAAGAGTAACAAGATCCGCAGGGGATTAGTGGGGGAATCAAATTTCTCTTGGTGGAAGTGTAGATCGATGCCTTCTCAACCAATCCCTAGGAAATCAACAAGTTTGATTGGTTAGGGAGAGAGATCGGGCGAAAATGGAGCTTTGAGCGACAATGTAGCTTGGAGAGGGAACATATTGTCAGCTCGGAGAAGAAGATTCCCCTTATATAGTGAAAGAACAAATCCAACCGTTATCCACTAACTCAGCCCGCGAAGAGCGGTGCTACCGCAAGGGCCTGCGGTACTACCACACGGCCCTGCGGTACTACCGCTGGCGAGGCAGAAGCTAGACCAGACCTGTAGCGAAGATGCAGAGAGCGGTAGAACCGTTGGCGCGGTACTACCGCTCCCCCGTGTGGTACTACCGCAAGGCAGGGATAGTCTAGGCTAGGAAGGCACAGACATATAAAAATACATCTGTGGCTACTTCCGCTGAGTTTCGATCTATGCAAAAATCCGACACGGTACTACCGCAAGCCTGGCGCGGTACTACCGCGTAGGGCGTAGATGTAAAAAAATACATCCGCCCCTACTTCCGCTCGTGCTACTGTGCCTGGCCCGAGACCACGGTACTACCGCAAGCCTGGAGCGGTACTACCGCGTAGGGCACGGATGTAAAAAATTACATCCGCCCCTACTTCTGCTCGAGCAGCAGAGCCAGGCCTGAGGCCACGGTACTACCGCGCCAACGGAGTGGTACTACCATTGTCGGTGTACTAAGGTAGGGGTACCCCAGTACCCCAACTTGTGCACGGGCAGTTGCAGCTTCCCGCGGCAAGGTTTACTGCGTGCTCGCCGGAGACCTTCCTGCCTCCTATTAAACCATTCAAAAACAAAGTATACAAGACAGAAGATCGAGACCCCGGCAAGAGGAGCTTGCCGGGAAGGCCGTACCAGGCTCAAGGCTGTTCCACTAGCACAAGACCCTGGCAAGAGGAGCTTGCCAGGAAGATTAGAAGATATTGCCTCGGCGCTATGCGCGCCCCGGTAAGGGGCCCGGGGAGCGGCAAGTTCCCGGGCCCGGCAAGATCAAGGCCCCGGCAAGGCGCTTGCCGGGGAGGCTACGCTGTGTGCCCGCGCTCCAGCTCATCGGCCCACGCGTCGCCCTGGGGCCTAACCAGGGACGCGTGGCGGATGGCTGTGCAGCCTGGGGTACACGGTGGCACACCACGGCGATAAATCCGTCGCCGTGGCGGACGGAGACGCTAAGGCGGGAGCTTTTGGGGTCGACGGCGACGGGCATTGAATGCCCTTGTCCCCCACTGTTAAAGTAGGTATAGACCATTGTTCTGTACTGTAGCTCCACTGTTCCCGCACTGTTACAACTACCACCTCTTTTACATTTTTACCCCTTACTCCTACGTTGACACCTGTCGGTGACCCCTTGCACTATAAAAGGAGGCCCATGCACAACGTGGAAGGGGTTCGAAACCTAGATTACTCTCACGCACGGTGTAGCTGCTTCTTCAAGCTCCCGAGCGCTCAACTCAATACACAACCAAGCAGGAGTAGGGTTTTACGCATCCGTGCGGCCCGAACCTGGGTAAAACTGCCCGCGCGTCTGCTTCGATCTGCTCTTTGTGCTCCCTCCGCCCTCGTACCGCACAGACAAGGGACTCCGGTCCCATAGGTGTTCGTGGCGGACAGTTTCCCCCGACAACCATGAGCACCTACGGTACTACCGCGCCCTTGGCCGGTACTACCACAAGGCCCTGCGGTAATACTGCTCCGAAGAGCAGTACTACCGCATGCCCCAGTTCAGCAACACTAGAAGTCCATTATATTGCATAGGCATGGAGAAACGAAGGATGCTCCAAGGAGCCAAAGGAAAGTTGGTGCAGAAGGGAACAGACGTGTACATGAGGATTCCACCCAAACCTTTCCAACACGGACCCCCTCTTAATAGTATGGCTTTCCTACGACTCAAATCCACCAAAAAGAAACGTAGAGAAACACCGTCTTCAATAAGCTCCGAGGGGCACCAAATCATCTTGTGCTTAGACATGATATATCTGAAATGCTCAATGCACACGATTAGTCTGCAACAGCATTATCATCAACCACCAAAACTACAAAGGGATAAATATGCCCTTGCATTAGGCCTACACATAATCTTCAACGAGACAGTATTTCTTCTTGTTCTTCACGGAGTTCCAGTGGAAACCACTACGGTGCTTGTCATACCCAGAGTGGGTTCCCTCAAGAAGGCGATAGAAGCCCATCAAGAACATGGTAGAAAGGTGAGACACACATTCATGAAGTAGACCCTACTAGTCATCGAATTATAATGCCCACGCCAAGGTGTGACCTGATTACCAACTTTTAGGATTGAAGAAGCAAAGTCTTTCATACACAATTTGAAAGGAGGAATTGGGAGCGAAGGTAAACAAAAGGGAAAGAACCAAGTTTGAAATTAAGAAGATTTGCCACACGGCGCTCCTTCATCGTATAGTAACCGTGAGAATAACTTCACTTTTGGAAAAGTTGATCTTAAGCCCGGAGAGAAGTTTAGAACAGAGCAGGAACTTAATATTTGCAATACACAAGTCATTCTTCTCCACAAGAATTATTTTATCGTTAGCATATTGCAGGTGGGAAATCCTAGCAGGGATATGATGGGAGATAACATGATTAATGTGACCGGTGACAGCTGGATGGTTTAGAATACAAGAGAAATCGTCCGCCACAAAATTGAAAAGGACAAGTGAGATCGGTTCACCCTGCCCAAGGCCCCTGCCATTCTGAAAGAAGGGACCCACCACTCCATTGACAAACATTGCAGTATGGTCCCACTCACCAGCTTCATAATACGACGCACCTACGCCCCATCAAAACCTTTAGCTAGAAGGACATCCGAAAGAAGGGCCCAACTAACATAATCATATGCCTTTTCAAAGTCTAATTTAAACACAATAGCCTCAGTACCTCTAATTTTAACACAATAACCTTAGTACCTCTAGACCTTAAGTAATGGACAATCTCGTGTAGACAGATAATGTCGTTCGAAATGAAATGCCTCTTGATAAACGCCGATTGCTGTGCTCCAATAACCCTATGGGCCATAGGGGTGTTGGAAATATGCCCTAGAGGCAATAATAAATTGGTTATTATTATATTTCCTTGTTCACGATAATCGTTTATTATCCATGCTAGAATTGTATTGATAGGAAACTCAGATACATGTGTGGATACATAGACAAACACCATGTCCCTAGTAAGCCTCTAGATGACTAGCTCGTTGATCAATAGATGGTTACGGTTTCCTAACCATGGACATTGGATGTCATTGATAACGGGATCACATCATTAGGAGAATGATGTGATGGACAAGACCCAATCCTAAGCCTAGCACAGATCGTGTAGTTCGTATGCTAAAGCTTTTCTATATGTCAAGTATCTTTTCCTTAGACCATGAGATTGTGCAACTCCCGGATACCGTAGGAATGCTTTGGGTGTACCAAACGTCACAACGTAACTGGGTGGCTATAAAGGTGCACTACAGGTATCTCCGAAAGTGTCTGTTGGGTTGGCACGAATCGAGACTGGGATTTGTCACTCCGTATGACGGAGAGATATCTCTGGGCCCACTCGGTAGGACATCATCATAATGTGCACAATATGTGATCAAGGAGTTGATCACGGGATGATGTGTTACAGAACGAGTAAAGAGACTTGCTGGTAACGAGATTGAGCAAGGTATCGGTATACCGACGATCGAATCTCGGGCAAGTGCTATACCGATAGACAAAGGGAATCGTATACGGGATTGATTGTATCCTTGACATCATGGTTCATCCGATGAGATCATCGTGGAGCATGTGGGAGCCAACATGGGTATCCAGATCCCGCTGTTGGTTATTGACCAGAGAGTCGTCTCGGTCATGTATGCGTGTCTCCCGAACCCGTAGGGTCTACACACTTAAGGTTCGGTGACGCTAGGGTTGTAGAGACATAAGTATGCGGAAACCCGAAAGTTGTTCGGAGTCCCAGATGAGATCCCGGATGTCACGAGGAGTACCGGAATGGTCCGGAGGTAAAGATTTATATATAGGAAGTCCTATTTTGGCCACCGGAAAATGTTCGGGATTTTTCGGTATTGTACCGGGAAGGTTCTAGAAGGTTCCGAAGTGGGGCCCACCTGCATGGGGGGACCCACATGAACGTGGGTAGTGGGGGCAAGGCCCCACACCCCTGGTCAAGGCGCACCAAGATCCCCCCTTAGAAGGAATAAGATCATATCCCGAAGGGATAAGATCAAGATCCCTAAAAAGGGGGGATAACAATCGGTGGGGAAAGGAAATGATGGGATTTCTTTCCCCCACCTTTGCCAACGCCCCAATGGACTTGGAGGGCAAGAAACCAGCCCCCTCCACCCCTATATATAGTGGGGAGGCGCATGGGAGCCGCACCCCAAGCCCTGGCGCCTCCCTCTCCCTCCCGTGACACATCTCCCTCCTCCCGCAGCGCTTGGCGAAGCCCTGCTGGAATCCCGCTACTTCCACCACCACGCCGTCGTGCTGCTGGATCTCCATCAACCTCTCCTCCCCCCTTGCTGGATCAAGAAGGAGGAGACGTCCCCGCTCCGTACGTGTGTTGAACACGGAGGTGCCGTCCGTTCGGCGCTAGGATCATCGGTGACTTGGATCACGACGAGTACGACTCCATCATCCCCGTTCTCTTGAACGCTTCCGTTCGCGATCTACAAGGGTATGTAGATGCACTCCCCTTTATGCTCGTTGCTAGATTACTCCATAGATAGATCTTGGTGATGCGTAGGAAAAATTTTGATTTTCTGCTACGATTCCCAACAGTGGTATCAGAGCTAGGTCTATGCGTAGTATCTTGCACGAGTAGAACACAAAGTAGTTGTGGGCGTAGATCATGTCAATTTACTTGCCGTTACTAGTCTTATCTTGATTCGGCGGCATCGTGGGATGAAGCGGCCCGGACCGACCTTACACGTACTCTTACGTGAGACAGGTTCCACCGACTGATATGCACTAGTTGCATAAGGTGGCTAGCGGGTGTCTGTCTCTCCCACTTTAGTCGGATCGGATTCGATGAAAAGGGTCCTTATGAAGGGTAAATAGAAATTGGCATATCACGTTGTGGTTTTGACGTAGGTAAGAAATGTTCTTGCTAGAAACCTATAGCAGCCACGTAAAAACTTGCAACAACAATTAGAGGACGTCTAACTTGTTCTTGCAGCATGTGCCATGTGATGTGATATGGCCAAAAGGATGTGATGAATGATATATATGTGATGTATGAGATTGATCATGTTCTTGTAATAGGAATCACGACTTGCATGTCGATGAGAATGACAACTGGCAGGAGCCATAGGAGTTGTCTTATTTATTGTATGACCTGCGTGTCACTGAATAACGCCATGTAATTACTTTACTTTATTGCTAAACGTTAGCCATAGTAGTAGAAGTAATGTTTGGCGAGACGACTTCATGAACACACGATGATGGAGATCATGATGATGGAGATCATGGTGTCATGCCGGTGACAATGATGATCATGGAGCCCCGAAGATGAAGATCAAAAGGAGCAAAATGATATTGGCCATATCATGTCACTATTTGATTGCATGTGATGTTTATCATGTTTTACATCTTATTTGCTTAGAACGACGGTAGTGAATAAGATGATCTCTCACTAAAATCTCAAGAATTGTGTTCCCCCTAACTGTGCACCGTTGCTAAGGTTCGTTGTTCCGAAGCACCACGTGATGATCGGGTGTGATAAGTTCTAACGTTCGCATACAACGGGTGTAAGCCAGATTTACACACGCGATACACTTAGGGTTCACTTGACGAGCCTAGCATGTACAGACATGGCCTCGGAACACGGAAGACCGAAAGGTCGAACATGAGTCGTATAGAAGATACGATCAACATGAAGATGTTCACCGTTGATGACTAGTCCGTCTCACGTGATGATCGGACACGGCCTAGTCGATTCGGATCATGTGTCACTTAGATGACTAGGGAGATGTCTATCTGAGTGGGAGTTCATTAGATGAACTTCATTGTCATGAACAATAGTCTAAGTTGTCTTCGCAAATTATGTTGTAGACCAATAACTGCGTTGTAGCTCCCTGTTTAATACGATCCTAGAGAAAGACTAAGTTGAAAGATATTGTAAGCAAGGATGCGGACTGGGTCCGTAGTCCGAGGAGTGTCCTCACTGCTGCACAAAAAGCTTACGTCTTTGATGCACCGCTCGATGTGCAAACCCCTACAACGTTGTCTGTGGATGTTGTGAACACCTGAGAGACACGTCCTGATGACTACTTGATAGTTTAGTGCACCATACTTTACGGCTTAGAATCGGGATTCCAATGACGTTATGAACGCCATGGAACATATGAGATGTTCTAAGAGATGAAATTGGGATTTCAGGCTCATGCCCGTGTTGAGAGGTATGAGACCTCTGACAAGTTCATTTGCCAAAAAGATGGAGGAGAATGGCTCAACTAGTGAGCATGTGCTCAGAATGTCTGGGTGCTAAAATCACTTGAACCAAGTGGGAGTTAATCTTCCAGGTGAGATAGTGGTTGACAGAATTCTCTAGACACTATCACCAAGCTACTAGAACTTCGTGATGAACTATGACATGCAAAGGATGGAGATGATCCCGGAGCTATTAGCGGTTCTTAAGACCGCGAAAGTAGAAATCAAGAAGGAGCATCAAGTGTTGATGGTTTAACAATACCACTGGTTTCAGAAGGGCAAGGGCTAGAAGGGAAACTTCATGAATGGCAAACCAGTTGTCGCTCTAATGAAGGAACCCAAGGTTGAACCCAAACCTCGAGACTAAGTGCTTCTATTGTAAGGGGAACGGTCACATGGTAGCGGAACTACCCCAAATACATGGTAGATAAGAAAAGCTGGCAACTTCAACAAAGTATATTTGATATACGTGTTATTGATGTGTACCTTACTAGTACTCCTTGTAGCACATGGGTATTGGATACCGGTTCAGTTCTATTATTAGTGACTTGAAGCAAAAGCTACGGACTGAACGGAGACTAGCTAAGGGCGAGGTGACGATGTGTATTGGAAGTGTTTCCAAGGTTGATAAGATCACCATCGCACACTCCCTCTATTTTCGAGATTAGTGTTGAACCTAGATAAATGTTATCGGGTGTCTACGTTGAGCATGAATATGATTAGATCATGTTCATTGCAATATGGTTATTCATTTAAGTCAGAGAATAATGGTTATTCTGTTTACATGAATAATACCTTTATGGTCATGCACCCAATGGTTTGTTGAATCTCGATCATAGTAATACACATGATGATAATATTAATGCCAAAAGATGTAGAGTTAATAATGATAGTACCACTTTCTTGTGGCACTGCCACTTAGGTCATTTTGGCATAAAATGCATAAAGAAACTCCATGCTGATGGACGTTTGGAGTCACTTGATTTTGAATCGCTTGACACATGCGAGCCATGCCTCTTGGGCAGGATGACTGAGATCCCGTTTTCAGGTACAATGAAACGGGTAAGTGACTTGTTGGAAATCATACATGCTGATGTATGTGATCCAATGAGAATTAAGGCGTGTGGTGGATATCATTATTTTCTCATCTTCGCTGACGATTTGAGTAGATATGGTATATTTACTTAATGAAGCAAAAGTCTGAAATGTTTGAAAGGTTCAAACAATTTCAGAGTGAAGATTAAGAATCATCATAACAAGAAGATCATGTTCCTACGATCTGATCAAGGGGATATTTTCTGAATTATGAGTTTGGCAATCACTTAAGACATTGTGGAATTGTTTCGCAGTTGAAGCACCCTGGAACACCACAGCGTAATGGTATGTCCGGACATCGTAATCGAACCTTATGAGATATGGTGCGATCTATGATGTATCTTACCGATCTACCGCTGTTATTTTGAGGTTATGCATTAGAGACAGCTGCATTCACTTTAGATAGGGCACCATCTAAGTCCGTTGAGACGACGTCGTATGGTTTGGCAAGAAACCGTAGTTGTCGTTTCTCAATGTTTGGGGCTGCGAGGCTTATGGCTTCAGCCGGGAAAAGCTCGAACCCAAAGCGGACAAATACATCTTCATGGGATACCCACTGGTAACGGTTGGGTATACCTTCTATCTCAGATCCAAGGACAAAAATGTTTGTCGCTAAGAACGGGTCCTTTCTCGAGAAGGAGTTTCTCTCGAAAGATTTGAGTGGGAGGAAGATAGAACTTGATGAGGTTGTCGAACCCTCACTTCAACCGGAGAGTAGTGCAACACAGAAAGATGTTTCTATGGAACCTACGACTGTTGAAGAGGAAACTAATGATAGTGATCATGAAGTTTCGGATCAAGTTGCTATCAAACCTCGTAGGTCGACAAGGATAAGTACTACTCCTTAGTGGTACGGTGATCCTGTCTTAGATGTCATGTTGTTGGACAACAATGAACCTACGAACTATGGAGAAGCGATGGTGGGCCCATATTCCGACAAATGGTTAGAAGCCGATAAATCCGAGATAGGATCCATGTATCAAAACAAAGTATGGACTTTGGTGGACTTGCCCTATGATCGGCAAGCCATTGAGACAAATGGATCTTTAAGACTAAGACGGACGTGGACGGTAATGTCACCGTCTATGAAGCTCGACTTGTGGCGAAGAGTTTTCCACAAGTTCAAGGAGTTGACTACGATGAGATTTTCTCACCCGTAGCGATGCTTAAGTCCGTCGGAATCATGTTAGCATTAGCTGCATTTATGAAATCTGGCAGATGGATGACAAAACAAGTTTCCTTACCAGTTTTCGTAAGGAAAGGTTGTATATGATACAATCAGAAAGGTTTTGTCGATCCTAAGGATGCTAAAAGATATGCTAGCTCCAGCGATCCTTCTATGGACTAGAGCAAGCATCTCGGAGTCGGAATATATGCTTTGATGGAGTGATCAAAGTTTTTGGGTATACAAAGTTTGTTAGAAACTTGTATTTACAATAAAGTGAGTGGGAGCATCACAACATTTCTGATAAGTATATGTGAATGACATATTGTTGATCCGAAATGATGTCGAATTTCTGGAAAGCATAAAGGGTTATTTGAAATGAGTTTTTCAAAGGAAGACCTGGATAAAGCTGCTTACATATTGGGCATCAAGATCTATACAGATAGATCAAGACGCCTGATGATACTTTCAAAAGGAACACACACCTTTGACATGATTTTGAAGGAGTTCAAAATAGGTCAGTTAAAGAAGGAATTCTTACCTGAGTTATAAGGTGTGAAGTTGAGTAAGACTCAAAACTTGACCACGGCAGAAGGAAGAGGAAGGACGAAGGTCGTCCTCTATGCTTTTGTCATAGGCTCTATACGGTATGCCATGATGAGTACCGCACCTGATGTGTGCCTTGCCACATGTCTGGCAAGAGGGTACAAAGGTGATCCAGGAGTGGATCACTAGATAGTGGTCAAAATTATCCTTAGAGGAATAAGGAAATGTTTCTCGGTTATGGAGGTGATAAAGAGTTCGACGTAAAAAGTCACGTCGATACAAGCTTTACACCTATCCGGATAACTCGGGGTAGAGATACCGGATACGTATAATGGAGCAACAGTTTGGAATAGCTCCAAGTAGAACGTGGTAGCAGCATCTACGATATGACATAAAATTTTGCGAAGTACATAGGGATCTGAATGTTGCAGACCCGTTGACTACAACCTCTCTCATAAGCATAACATGATCAAACCCAGAACTCATTGAGTGTTAATCACATATTGATGTGAACTAGATTACTGACTCTAGTAAACTCTTTGGATGTTGGTCACATGGCGATGTGACCTGTGAGTGTTAATCACATGGTGATGTGAACTAGATTATTGACTCTAGTGCAAGTGGGAGACTGTTGGAAATATGCCCTAGAGGCAATAATAAATTGGTTATTATTATATTTCCTTGTTCACGATAATCGTTTATTATCCATGCTAGAATTGTATTGATAGGAAACTCAGATACATGTGTGGATACATAGACAAACACCATGTCCCTAGTAAGCCTCTAGATGACTAGCTCGTTGATCAATAGATGGTTACGGTTTCCTAACCATGGACATTGGATGTCGTTGATAACGGGATCACATCATTAGGAGAATGATGTGATGGACAAGACCCAATCCTAAGCCTAGCACAGATCGTGTAGTTCGTATGCTAAAGCTTTTCTATATGTCAAGTATCTTTTCCTTAGACCATGAGATTGTGCAACTTCCGGATACCGTAGGAATGCTTTGGGTGTACCAAACGTCACAACGTAACTGGGTGGCTATAAAGGTGCACTACAGGTATCTCCGAAAGTGTCTGTTGGGTTGGCACGAATCGAGACTGGGATTTGTCACTCCGTATGACGGAGAGGTATCTCTGGGCCCACTCGGTAGGACATCATCATAATGTGCACAATATGTGATCAAGGAGTTGATCACGGGATGATGTGTTACAGAACGAGTAAAGAGACTTGCTGGTAACGAGATTGAGCAAGGTATCGGTATACCGACGATCGAATCTCGGGCAAGTGCTATACCGATAGACAAAGGGAATCGTATACGGGATTGATTGTATCCTTGACATCATGGTTCATCCGATGAGATCATCGTGGAGCATGTGGGAGCCAACATGGGTATCCAGATCCCGCTGTTGGTTATTGACCAGAGAGTCGTCTCGGTCATGTCTGCGTGTCTCCCGAACCCGTAGGGTCTACACACTTAAGGTTCGGTGACGCTAGGGTTGTAGAGACATAAGTATGCGGAAACCCGAAAGTTGTTCGGAGTCCCAGATGAGATCCCGGACGTCACGAGGAGTACCGGAATGGTCCGGAGGTAAAGATTTATATATAGGAAGTCCTATTTTGGCCACCGGAAAATGTTCGGGATTTTTCGGTATTGTACCGGGAAGGTTCTAGAAGGTTCCGAAGTGGGGCCCACCTGCATGGGGGGACCCACATGAACGTGGGTAGTGGGGGCAAGGCCCCACACCCCTGGTCAAGGCGCACCAAGATCCCCCCTTAGAAGGAATAAGATCATATCCCGAAGGGATAAGATCAAGATCCCTAAAAAGGGGGGATAACAATCGGTGGGGAAAGGAAATGATGGGATTTCTTTCCCCCACCTTTGCCAACGCCCCAATGGACTTGGAGGGCAAGAAACCAGCCCCCTCCACCCCTATATATAGTGGGGAGGCGCATGGGAGCCGCACCCCAAGCCCTGGCGCCTCCCTCTCCCTCCCATGACACATCTCCCTCCTCCCGCAGCGCTTGGCGAAGCCCTGCTGGAATCCCGCTACTTCCACCACCACGCCGTCGTGCTGCTGGATCTCCATCAACATCTCCTCCCCCCTTGCTGGATCAAGAAGGAGGAGACGTCCCCGCTCCGTACGTGTGTTGAACACGGAGGTGCCGTCCGTTCGGCGCTAGGATCATCGGTGACTTGGATCACGACGAGTACGACTCCATCATCCCCGTTCTCTTGAACGCTTCCGCTCGCGATCTACAAGGGTATGTAGATGCACTCCCCTTTATGCTCGTTGCTAGATTACTCCATAGATAGATCTTGGTGATGCGTAGGAAAAATTTTGATTTTCTGCTACGATTCCCAACAAGGGGAAGCCACGAGGCGAAAACTTTTTTCGGAGAATTGGCAATATTGTTCGTGAGAGCAACTTGGCAAAATTGGTGAATGGATTCGGCCCCCTTCACTTTAGGAATTAGAGAAATAACCGCGTAATTAATTCTAGATATATTGATCAAGACAAAAGCCATGAATGATGACATACACCAAATGTTTGAGGACCGATCGGAATTTCTTGAAGAATGGGATGGAGAACATGTTAGGTCCGGACGTAGAATTAGATTTAGATGAGGCTGCGACATCATCGATCTCAGCATTAGAAGGGGGAATCATCGGATCAGAATTCTTCGCATGGGTGACCAAGGCAGCAACATGTCAAAGGTTAGGCGAGATACATAGCCTAGAAGGCGGTGGGGTCGCTAAAAGGAAGGCGAAGAAAGAACAGAAGTGATCCATCATCGCTCTAGGCTCGGCAACAACCTCGCCATCCATAACTAAGCAAAAGATTGAGCAACGATGACGCTTCCCATTGGCTATTACAAAAAATATCCCATGATAGCATCACCCTTGAGGAGCCACGAAAGCTTATCCCTCGGGTCCGTGTGTAGAATCAGATTTAGATGAGGCCACGACCTCATCGATCTCAACATTAGAAATGGGAATCGTCATATCAGAATTCTTCGCATGGGTGACCAAGGCAACAACATGAAAAAGGTTAAGCAAGATAGAGAGCCTAGAAGGCGGTTGGGCTGCTAAAAGGAAGGCGAAGAAAGAACAAAAGTGATCCATCATCGCTCTAGGCTCGGCCACTACCTCACCATCCGTAACTAAGCAAAAGATTGGGCAACGACGACGCTTCCCATTGGCTATCACAAAAAATATCACGTGATAGCATCACCCTTGAGGAGCCATGAAAGCTTATCCCTCTGTTGTTGGAAATATGCCTTAGAGTCAATATTAAATGTATTATTATATTTCCATGTCCATTATTAAGTTTATGTTTCTATGCTACAATTGCATTAGTTCTTCAATACGAGGTTCAGAGGAAAACCCAAATACATGTGTGGAAATATAAACACCAAGTGATCCCTAGTCTAGCCTCTAAGACTAGCTCGTGTATTGATGATGATATTGTTCTCCGGATCATGAGCATTTTTAGTGTAACAAGGATGCTATAAATATATGAGAACGTCATTGTCATGATAAAAACGGAGTTCAATAGACCCAAATTATGAACGTCATTGTCATTGTCTGGAGGCCATTTCTAGGTATGCCGGAGGGGGAAACCATTGCGGAGGTTGTTTTCGTCAACCTTGGTGCCTCCATGATGATGTGTGAGTAGTTCCTATAGGACCTATGAGTTCATAGCAGTAGCTAGATGGCTCTCTCTCTCTCTCATCATAAAATGATCTCCTCTGAGATCAATCCAATGTAATGTTTTGCGATGTGTTTGTTGGGATTTGATGAATTGTGGAGTTATGATCAGATTATTCATTGATATAGCTTAAGTTCTTCAGCCTTCGTTGTTGTGTAGTTTTATAGCTTTGTATTTCTCTCCGATCTAACGGACTACTTTGGCAAAGTTTGATGATTTATCTTCAGTGGGAGAGGTGCTTTGTAGTAGGTTCAACCTTGTTGTGATCCTCTCTAGTGATAGAAAGGATAAGGGCACGCATTTGTATTCTTGCTACTACATATAAAATGATGGGGTTTGGACAGATTGCTTGGTATTATTCTGCCTAAATTATGTCATCTTGCTTAATGTGTTACTATGTTTTTATGAACTTAATACTTTGAGATGCATGTTGGATAGCAGTCTTGGGGTCCGGTAATAGTAGTTGACGTCGGTAAGTTTAACGATAAACTTGTCATGAGTGTATTTCCTATATAACAATTATGCCTTGGATGATCTTCATAACAATGCGCAATTATGTCGATTTCCAACGGTAATTTGTTTATCCTTCGTTATTCTGCTTTCAAGAGGGATGCCTCTAGTGAACCCCCAGGGTCTATTCTCCATATATTTACTAGTTCCTACAATTGCTATAATCTACTATATCATCATCCTATTTACTATTATCTTTTGCTATCTTTACTATTATTTTCTTTTAACCTTGTGGCTAGGAAGAACAAGGGTGGTGACGCCCCCACTTGCCATTGTTGGGTGCAAGCGATTATTTTGTTTGCGTGTAAGTGCAGCTCACATTGTGCGTGCATTGCCTCCTACTAGTTCGATAACACTTTGTTCTTAACCGACGGAAACACTATATGTTGATGTGTTACATCACCCTTCCTCTTCAGCGAAATCAAAAAACTCCTACTGGACCAGCAAAAGAATTTATGGCGCCATGCTAGGGAGGCTTCATCTTACAAATCAGGTGCCTTTAAACAAACACTTTATTTTTTTTCTTGTTTATGGTTTTTTGCTTTTTGCCTTTTTTTATTTGCCTTTTGTTTCTCCTCTAAAAATAAAAAAAAACACCAAAAAATTGTGTTACTATCTTTGCTTAAATCTCCATCATGTCTACTCCTGAAAATACTATGCTTTGTGATTTCGCTAGTACTAATAACAATTATTTCATTAGTACTCCTATTGCACCTCCTGCCACTAGTGTGGAGTCTTATGATATAAAAGTTGCTTTACTCAATCTTGTCATGAAAGATCAGTTTGCTGGAAATTATAATAATGATGATGCTTGATACGTCTCTAACATATCTATAATTTATGAAGTATTCATGCCATGTTTACAATAATTTTATATGGTTTTGATATGATTTAAATGGAACTAACCCGGACTGACGTTGTTTTCAGCAGAACTACCGTTGTGTTATTTTTTGTACAGAAATAAAAGTTCTCGAAATGGGCTGAAAATTTATGGTGATTTTTTATGGTACGAAAGAGACCCCCGAAACTTCGAGGAAGTGCCAAAAGAGCCACGAGGGCATGATAAGCGTGGGGGTGCGCCCCCCGAGCTTGTCGCTCCCCAGTGGGCCCCCTTGACGTGAAACCAACGCCAAAAATTCCTATAAATACTAAAAACCTCAGAAAGAAACCTAGAACTTCCGCTCCGTCGCCGCAGCCTCTGAACCAAAGCGATCTCATTTGGAGCCCCGTTTTGCCACCCTACAGGAGGGGGAAATCGTCACCAGAGTCCATCTTCATCATCCTGGCGGCCAGCATGACAAGGAGGGATTAGTTCACCCTCGGGGTTGAGGGTCTGTACGAGTAGCTATGTATTTGATCTCTCTCTCTCTCTCATGTTCTTAATTTGGCACGATCTTGATGTACCGCGAGCATTGAGCAACCCCAAAGCCCACCGTACGGTAAGAAGCGAATACGATGCTCTCATGGTCTAAGGAGCAAATTCACATGTTAACACTTCGTGTTATTACAGTTGATTACAAACGATATTTACTCAATTCATAACAAACAAGACTGGGTCGATTCAATATGATCATTCTTCCAACGTCATGATCTCAATGTTGTTTTAGGATCTTAGAGGAGAGACTAGGAACCTTTCATTTATTGTTTATCATTCCACACGTGCATATGAGTTTTTCACTGAATCACATATTCCAGGATCATAGAAGTTATAGCATAGAATATAAACTCTTTAATTATTAATATGGAAATATAATAATACAAATATTATTGCCTCAAAGGCATATTTCCAACAGTCTCCCACTTGAAGTGGAGTCAATAATCTAGTTGCATGTTTTCTAACACTCAAGGCCATCTAGTGTCTCTCGTGCTTTGTGACTGGTAGAGCCTTCATCATTAGGTTTGTTACCCTTCAAACCCTCATGTATTTGTGTCGGTAATATCTAGTTTTGAGCAATTAGTTTGTTACATCAATGCCAACACTATATCTCCATATAGTCCATTATATAGTAATGCTATATCTTTGTATAGTTAAACTGATATAGTCAATATTCATTTTCGAATTACTACATAATATATCAATAAACTCTTATTGATCCAGAATATATATACTAAAAATTCTCAAGTTTCAATCAATTATAGATCCACAACTTATGTTCCCCTTTTGAAAATTATTTCTAAATTATAGCCCTTATAATTAATCCATGAAGTTGCCTTTATGTAACCTTTACAACAAATACTTTGTGTAACTACTTACAACAAACTCTTAATGTCATTTAATGACAAGAAGCAAAAAAACTGTCCAATTTGAGGTACTCAATCTTTAAGTAATAACCTTAGTGAATTCCTTCGATGTAGCGACCACGATCCGAATGGACCGAAGTCTGTGTGTTTCAGTGTCATCCCTGGATCGGTAATGCTGACAGACACAGTACTTGAAGGATTTATTAACAGAGTGGCAATCACACACTTATTACATCGAATGTCTCAAAAGAGAACTTATTACAAAAGTCTATGGCTTAAGGCCATCTAACAAAATAACAGCGGAAGGCTTGGAAGATAAGTGAGTCCATCAACTCCAACGGCATAGCTGAGTGCATGACAAACGACCTAGCACGTCTTAATCCTCGTATAAAAAGTCTGCAACGCAACATGTTGCAGCCCGAAATGGGTCAGCACATGGAATATGCTGGCAAGATAACATAGTAGAGCAAGTAACAGTAATAAAGACTAATAATAAATGCATATTTGGCTGGTGGAGGCTCTAAGGTTAAGGTTTTTGCATAAAGCCAATTTTTCCCTACAACAAAGGAATAAATTTTATTTTAACTATCATGGTAGTTGAAACATCATTGAGAAGGTACCTCCAACTCAATCCCAATTAAAGTAGTCATCATTAACCCAACAAATTAAATTTTAGAGTGATGAGATCAACCAATAATTCAAGTACCAGATACTCAAGATTGTCCATAACCGGGGACATGGCTAATCATGATCAGTTTGTACACTTTGCAGAGGTTTGTGCACTTTTCCCCACAAGACTCGATCTCCTCCGTTGGATTTCTCGCACTGCATGATGTTTGAGAAACGGATGACCGAGACACGGTCTTTCAGAAGCATTTACTCTTTACCCCGGGTGGACCCGTACACCTACTTTCCCCTACATCTGCTAGTCCACCACTGAAAGAGCTCACACAACTTACTCATACTATGCCAGAGCCCATAATGGCATTGTGGCTGCACACGGAAGTTTCTAGCATGAATAGTTTTATGATCCCTTTGAGCCTGGGTGGCATTCCGTAGGATAATCGCACGGTTCCTTCGGGATTTCCTAGGACAACACTGGATTCTCCAGGTGCCCTGCAACCAATCCACCCAGATGTGTATTCAAGTAGCCACCTTAAGTTGAACCATTAATTAACAACTCACATCTGTCATGGGTTTCACTCAAACCCAAACCACGTCTACGAGCATAGCATGGCAACCTAAACATAACGTAGAAGTAACTCCCAAGGGTTTGAAAATAGTGCAGGTAATAGGTTCTACCTCAAACTACTTCCCAGACCCACAAGTTAAGAGATCCTACTCATGCAATGTGCGAGGGTTTGATCTAATGCATAAAAACTGGGTAACAAAGGGGTATGATCAAAGTGTTACTTGCCTTGCTGATGATTCGCAAAACCTAGAGACTCGTAGTAGTATGCTTCGCACTCCGGGAATTCTATCGCAAGCAAACAATAGCATACATAAGCAATCAAGTAAAGATGCACAAACAGAACTCCAACTAAAAGGTCTAACCAGAAAGTTCAACTTAAGAACTCCGGTTTGCAAAAAGAAACAAAACAAACGGAGCAACGAAACTCAAACTGTGAAAGAAACAAGATCTGAACACTAGCTTGATCTAAAGTCAAATTTAATAGTAGCAAAACCTTGTTCAAGTTGGTTAAACGGAAATAGGGCATCGAGACGAAGATTTGGGCTTTTGAATCGCCTGATTCCGACTCTCGAGCGAAAAGAAAAACTAAAAACAAGATCAGGGCAGAAATCGCGATCGAAAATAATCGCGGATAAAACCCCGAAAAGAAAACTGACGAACAGGCTAACGAACAGGCTAACGAACTAACGTTCGCTGTCTGTAACTAACGGGCGAACAACGTTCGTTAAAACGAACGTACGGACGAACGTCCGCAAACTAACTAAACCAGAAAAAAAACGAACCATTCTAAAAAAAGGGATCTAGGGTTTCTAAAAAACGGACGGTCTTTTTTTTTAAAAACGGCGGCGGCTCGGGCGGCATCTACCTCGGCTCTGGCGGCTCCGGCGGCGGTCGGCGGCGGCGGCTGCTGTGGCTGCTGCGGCGGCGGTGGGGTGGCGGCGAGAGGGGCGGCAGCTATATATAGGGGCAGGGGCGGCGACTTGGGGAAGGAGGCGGCGCGAGGAGGCCGGCTCGGCCACGGCGGCTGTCGGGCGGCGAGGGGACTCCCGACCGGAGTCGGTGCGGGGCGCGGCGGTGGGCCGGCTGGGCTTCGGCCCAGTCGGTCCGAACCAAACTTTAAAAAAAAATCCTGACGCAGGAAAAACATGAAAATAAAATACTAAACGGGCCCCAAAAATTCCGAAATAAATTTTCACCATCCTCTAGAAAAATATAGGACAAGGTGAACATTTTTCCCGGACCTAAATGCAATTTTGAAAAACGCGCATTTTTCCTATGCAAATAAAATCGCAAATAAATCCGAATAAAAATCAAAAGTGATTTTCATCTTTTTCCTCCAATATTTCTTTTATTTTGGAGAAGTCATATTATCTCCGCTCGTATATTTTATTAAGAAATATTTTTATGGAGAGAAAATAATTAAAACCAACGTGATCCCGTACCGGTATTCGAGAAAATTCAAATACGAAAACGGTAGAATTCCCAACTCTCTCCGTAGGTCCTTTAGTTGCTTAGAATTTTCGAGGGTCACCACGCACAAAATACAATCCAACATGCAATGCAATATGATCTATGTATAACATTCCAAATTGTAAATTTGGGATGTTTCATTCGAGGACCACCATGGTATACTAAATGATTAGTATTTTTAAACATATGGCTTTGTACATTTGATAGCATATATGATGGATTCAATTTCTAAACTAAATCGAACTCTATTCATCCACACTCAAGCTGGCAATGGTTAACCTTTACCCGCGTCCCCATGGGTAATTACTCTATTAGGGGACAGGGATGTGCCGTGTATTTTGCCCATGGGGAAGCTCGTGGGTCAAATATATTACCCATCGCATAAGATGGGGATGGGATAGCATTACCCATACCCGTTACCCACCTTACCCGTTAGTACCTTACTTTTTGGCCCTGAAATTGATAGACCTAGGTAATTCCTGATCATACCCACCTAAATTCCCACTAATCCCACCCCTTGGGCCCAAAAAGCCCAAAGAAATCGCTAACCTAGCCACAACATATTGTTTATTGTGTTGAAACATTGTTTTTTTACTTAAACGCTACTGGAAGGGATTGTTGATTGCATGTATGAGTTTCCCCATGGGGGTGAAAAACCTGACAGGGATGGGGATGGGAAACATTTGTTCCCCACGGGCAGGTATGGGGACGGGGATGGGCATGGGGTGGCTCTCGCGGGGAGGGGGATGGGCCCTGAATCCACACATGTTCATCAACCGTTGACTTTGCACATTGTTATGCTACGTGGCATTTTGAGAAAACATTTTCTCCTTTCAAACTTCTTTAAAACTTTGTCACGGTACATGTCTTAGCACAATCAGATGTTTACGCTCTCTACAAATTTTATCCAATAATTCTAAGTCCTTTTAGAAACATGATTTTAATCTTTTGTGCTAATATTATTTCTGATCAAGTGATATGTCATACATATGTAAAATCAGAAATGTCAAAGAACTCCCACTAAATTTCTTGTATGCACAAGCTTCTTGATAAACTCCAAATTCTTCAATTATTTTTTATCAAATTCTAGATATTTGATACATTATTTCAAATCATACTTATGACTTGAAATATTTATATCACTCCGGTATTCCTGACAAAACTTTTCAATTGTATCATATATATAAACTTTTTGAAACTTCTATCAAAAATAGTCTAGTTTGTTATAAATAACACTTATCATTGTAATCCATTTATACTATTAGTATTGCTACTAAAATGAAGATTTGACAAGATCAAAACTTCATTTTCTACAAAAACTCTTTTCTAAAACTTTTCTTTTAGGATCAATATCCATGAACATTCAAAGATCCATTTATACACCTTCTCAAAGGTTTCATTAAGTTCAAAACTTATTCCTCGTATATGGACTTCATTTTGGATTTCCATGATTTAAGTAAGACCTCTCTAGCTAGGCACCGTCACTACTTCCTCGTAGTGCACATGTTTCACCTTCTGGTAAGATGAAATATTGAGTAGATTCGATAATCTTTTCCTGACCTTTGCATTTTGTTACGATCTTTAATTGAAGCTTCTACATCTTATGTAGTAGATTCTTTGCTCAGTTTCGCAGACAAACTATTCCAGAACCTTTCTGGTTTAATCTTGAGTTGAAGATTCAGTACCTTATTTACTGTATTATCCTCCCACTTACTTCTTTAGCGAGAAAACTTTTTCTCGATAAACTTTTGTTCTCACAAACATTTTGTCCTTTGAATTTTGTAAGAGGAACACAAAACCTACAACCAATCATTGGTCTAAAATATTCTATAACTCTTTATAGTTTTTGTCAGACTTTTAGATGGTGCACCTGTTTAGTGCATATTTTGCTGTTTCATACTCATATCCCCAAAAAATTAACAAGAGCAGATAGGTAATAATAATTCCATAATTGTTCAATTATTTTCTAAACTTATGACTTAGATATATTTCTTCGTGATAGAAGAGTTATTATTTTAAGAGTTCTATTACGTCATTGATTGAGGGCGTTTAAGAGTTTTTATTACGTCATCTTACGCCAAAGAAGGCCCATAAATTATCCAATCTACTTTTTATTTCAATCAAAGATATTTTAAGGTATGAAGTTTCTGAATTTTGTAGGAAATATTAACCCTTTTGTAAATCTTGAACAGTTTTTTGAAAACTATGTACACTTTCAGAAGAACACGAACAAAATTTGAAACAGAAACATCTTTTAAAATTCACAAATATTTTGTGAAAACACCAACTTTGTTTTATAAAAACATGAACATTATTTGAATTTGTGAACATTTTTTTAGAATGGGAACATGTGTTCAAAATTCATAACATTTTTCAAAAATGTTTATCTTTTAATATTATTTTGAACTATGCAAATTTCACTAAAACCAGAAAAAATCGAATTTAGAGCATTTTTTTGAAATGCCAATTTCTTTTTAGAAATCTCAATCAATTTTGAAAAGGCATACAAGTTTTTTTTAAATGCGAAAGTTTTTTGAAGTTCTGAATATTTTTTAGAATAGCAAAAAAAAGGAATTCCGAACATTTTCTCTAAGTTGATTTATTTTTTAAAATTATGAACTATTTTTTGAGAATTTTTTATTTAAGAAATAAATTCTATAAGAAAAATAAAGTTGGATGGGAAAAAGAGATAGAGGAAGTAGAATAAAAATAGACGTAAAACACATCTATAAAAAATGGGCCAACCCAGGTTGTCGTATGCGAAGTTCTGACTATTTGTCGCCCGGTGCCGAAATTAGAATTATTCGAGCTGCATGGGCAGAAACATAAGTGGCTGGCTTCGCTGGCCAGAGCGCGCGGCTTGCGCACGAAATTCTGGAGAAGCCTTTTTTTTCTAGCAGATGGATGCATAAAAATTTAGTACCACCTCGGATAAAAAAAAAGTCTTTTTGACGGTGAACGGATGAAAAAATTGGCGAAACACATCTTGCTTTATTAATATATAGATATAGATATAAATATAGCAGTAACGCATATCGCATGCAAGAGCTATGGTTCGCATTAAGCGAAACAATAGCAGCTCTCGCTGAATCCATCTACAGAAATGGGCAGGCCTGTTATTGCACCATTATAGGAAAAATGGAAGAGAAAGGAGAGATCCCAGGATTCGAATGTAGGTCTGCTCTATGGTGTAGTGAAGCTAGCCACTGGGTAAGCGATGCGTACGCGCTAAACATCACGATGCAGACTACTTATACGGAAGATAGCCAGTTTTTCATTTGTCTTTGCATTTCTTCTCATCGTTTTATATCGGTTATTTTTTGCTTCTTTCACCATTTTAACTAGTTCTTCATTTTTATTTCTCCATTTCTTTTGTTTCATTTGGTTTTCTTTGGTTTTTTTTCTTTTGTAATTTTCTTCTGTTTTCTTTTTCACCTTCCTTTTTGTTTGGTTTATTTTCTTTCTTTTTCGATTTTAATTTTTTTGGTTTTCTTTGTACATTTTTTATATGTCATAAAATATATTCCAATACAGGTTGAAAACTTTTCCAATGCAATTTTAACATTTTTATATACATAGTCAATACTTTTTCTATATACATTTTTCATATATTTTTAAATGCTTGATTAACATTTTCCAAAAAAAACATTAATATTTTTTGAAAAGATGGTCAACATTTTACCTATACACACTTTAAACTTTTTCAAATGCTCGATTAACTTTTTCAAATACAAGATTAACATTTTTCAAATACATGCTCAACTTTGTTTGCTCTTTACATTTAACATTTTTCTAATGGTTGATAAACATTTTATGAATGCAATTTTAACATTCTTTGAACACATGGTCAAGATTTTTTCCAAACCCATTTAACATTTTTCTAATATTTATTCAACATTTCCTTTCAAATGCTTGATTAACAATTTTATATACATGAACGAATTTGTTTCATCATTTTTTAACACATGTTCAACACTTTTTCCCTACACATTTAATATTTTCCAAATGCTTGCATACATTTTTCAAACACCTGTCAAACATTTTTTTCAAATACTTAATTTACTTATTTTAAATACATGCTCAATATGTTTCATACATAATTTATTTTATTTTGTATATTATTATCGTATATGTGACAAAGATTTTCTATTTTTAAATTTAACATTTTTAAATGCTTGGTCAACATGTGTCAAATGTGTTATGTAGAGTGTCTTTTAATGTATTTATTTCGAATATTAGGAAGTACAAACAAAACTAAAAAAAAGGAAAAAGGAAATATATAAACGTAAAAACAAAACAAAGCAGAAACCGAGAGTTCCCTCTGTCGGCTAATTCTATTTGACGGCCGGGTGCGTCGAACTGCTGCAACGAGGGTGAGCCTGCCCATTTCGCGGGAGAGCGTGCTGCCCGTTGGCTGCTTTCAGTTTTTTTGTTCGTTTCCTTCTGTTGCCTTTTTTTAGGGGTTCTGTTGCCTTCTTGATTTGTTTTGGCTTTTCGGTTTTTCCTTTCTAGTTCTCTTATGTTATTTTCGTTTTTTTTTGTTCTAGTCTTATCTTTCTATTTTCCCTTTTACATTATTGAAATGTTTAATCATGCATCTTTCATTAATAATTTAATATGATGAACAGTTCGTGTTTCTTCTGTTTATTTTAATTTCTCTTCCTTCCTTGTGTATTATAAAAGAGTTCATCACGTATTATAGAATTGTCATAATATATTTAATGAAATGCTCACCGCATATTAGGAAAATGTTTACTGTGTATTTAAAAAATATTCAGAATATATCACAAAAATGTCAAATGTGTATTTAGAAATTATCAAGGCTATATTAAAAAAAAATCAATGTGTATCTTCAAATTGTTCAGCATACATAAATACATATATATAATGTTCAATGTGTATTTGAGTAGTATTCATCGTATATTACAAAAATGTCCATTGTATATTAAAAAAGGTTCAACGGTTGAATTTTAGTTTTTGGACCAATCAGTACATATAGTTCTTAAGTAATCGCGGAGCCCATAGACCGCAATCACGCAGCAACTGAAGTGGTAGCGAGCGCTAACTCCTAGGGTTTTGAGTTTGATTCCTCCATGCAGTGTTGCTTTTTGGGAATTTTAGTACTGGCTTGTTGTCACGCCAGGAAATAGGCCCGCCCATTCAACGGCACCCTGCGCGAATGCTCGTCTTCTTGACGCACGGGAGCGTTAGCTAGGCGCTCCCCCTCTGTCTCGTTGAATGCGAGAAATATGGGAGCCCCCTATCACACACGGTACCGCTAAATCAGTGCGGCCAGCCCAAGTAGCTGCGTCTTTCAGGTTCTGCGAAGGTTCTACCTGTTGTGCATTTTGATTCTGTTTTATTTCTTTTTTTTATTTTTATTTCTTTAGTTTTCTTATTTTCGGTTTAACACTCATTTTGTAAAATTATGAACATGTTTTAATAAGTTAAATATTTTTAAATTCGGGAACAGTTTTCACTAATTTGCAATGTATTTTGAAATCAGAGGATATTTTATAGAAATCATGAACATTTCACAATTTTTTTGAACATTTTTTAAATCTGAGATTATTTTTGGAAATCCAAGAACATTTCATATTGTTTTCAAATCCGCGAACTTTTTTGTATTCATGGATTATATTTAGTTTGATGAATATTGTTTGAACTAGCACCCTGTGCAAGAAATAGGAGCCCCTTGCAATAGGCCACCTGTAGTGGGAGATACACCTTGTCTGCCCACGATTTTGATATAGTTCGATACCAAAAGTTGGCATCAAGCCAATTATGCTTTAAATGTGTCGCAATTGTGTGAACCTTAGAAGGTAATTTCTAATGGAATTTGTTAGTCAATAAAAGTAAATAAAATTTTGAGCATTGTAGAACTGGTGCTTTTATAAATACGTTCATGTACTTTAAAAAAATCTTCATGAAATTTAGATCATATTTTATAAGATGTTCATATTATATAAAAATTCTTACCTATTTTGAGAAACTGTCATGCATTTTCAGAAATATTGCCGTATATTTAAAAAATATTGAAGGCAATTTGAAAAAAGGCCATGTATTTTACAGGATGGTTCTTCTATTTTGAAAATAAGCTCATAAAATTAAAAGGTGTTCCTCCTTAAAAAATGGTCATTTAAATTTTAAATATGTTTAGTTGTTTTTAATAAAAAAAACTAGTAATGGATTTTAAAGAAAAATGTTCATGTCATGTAGAAAGAATGTTCTTGCAATTTGAAAAGGTTTACACATATTTTAGAATTATTCATGTATTTTTATGGATTATACGCATTTTTGTAGTTATGTAAGTCAAAACTCAAAACATTTTTTTCTTTCGAAAGCATCTATTCGCAAAAGTGTTATCCAATCACTCTTTGGGAAGAGTGGATGCCATGTCAAGCTTGTCAAACTAATTGATTTACGCAAACTTTGCTTTGTTTTATGCAAAAGCACTATGCAATCAATCTTTGTGGTGCACTTGAAAAGTTACAAAGATGTAACGGCGGGATTAGACGATCTTGTGACAAGAGAGTCCGACTATACAGAATACTGATGCTGACTCCAGATGACATGGAGAAATACATGATTTTTTTCTTGGGGGGAGGATATATGAATTAATAATGACTCTGCATTTGTGCACGCCTCGTGTAATTAATCAACTTTTGATTTGGGAGAGTGGATGCCCTGTCTGAATCAAATAAGAAAAAAAAAAGCAAAGCTATTTCATCAAATCTCGATTGTGTGGGTGTGAAGCAGAAAAATCCCGTTATAGCTGAAATTCCTCTTTCGTAGGGCCTTTTGGACTCGCAATCCAAACAGAGAGAGTGGTTTGAATCTACCTCGGAACAAACGATGATTTTTTTAATTTATGAATCATGTTGAAAGAACAACATTCTGTGTCGAAATGCAATTTTTTCCACCACTTTGCAATTGCAAGATGTAAGAGGAAACTTTGCTTGTCAAACCAATCGATCTGTGCAAACTTTGTTTTGTTTTATGCAAAAGTGATATGCAATCAATCTTTGCGGTGCACTTGATCTGTTGATCTGTTGATCCAATGACATCATGAGGACCCCTAAAAAAAGACATCATGAGGGCAAATTTTGAGATAGATGCCACAAAAGTTTCGTGAGGACATCATAATAAAGTGAGGTTACAAATAGAGGGCGCCGGTAGAATTGAAACACACACCGACACACGAAACACACACCGACGCATGAGGTGTGGGAGCCACTGCATGAACAGCAACCCCACTTATTCAGCACGCGGAAGCTAGCACGCAGAGAAAATCACGCACAGGCGAGCACGAGACCGGGCCCACGTCCCAGCCTCTCTCACTTATGGAACACACGTAACGTAAGCACACGCACGGCCGGCGGCGAGGCTGGCCACCGCACCATCAACGACGATCTAGCCGAAGTGGTGGTGCTTCTTCTCGCCGCTGGCCTCCTTGGCCTCCTTGTGGTCCTGCTTCTTCTCGTGGTGCTCGTGGAAGACGAAGCCGCCGGCGCCGACGGCTGCGGCGGCGGCCAGCTCCTCCTCGATCTTGTGCTTGTGCGCGCGCTCCGGGTCCTTCTTCGCCTCGTGCTTCTCGTACTGAACGTGGACACGCAGTCCATTAGCCAAGCCCGGAAAGACAAGAGCTATATATGCCTATGGTAATCAGTTATGATGAGAGAGAGCGTACGAGGGCGAAGGCTCCGGCGGCGGCCGCGCCCATCTCGCCGAGGTGCTCCTTGTGCTTGTGGTGCTTCTCCTCTTTGGTGAACCGCTCGTACTCGCCGTCGTTGCCGGTGGCGGTCACCACCGTCTCGGTCGAGTACCCGTACGTGTCGACGCCGCCGTCAGCGGCGGGCTGGAAGTCCTCGCCCTCCTTCTTGTGGTGGAACAGGTGGTGGTGCTTCTCCTCCGCCATGGCCGGCTGGTCGATTGCGACACTAGCTTCTGTGTGTGTATGTGACAGTAGGACAGTTGCTTATCTACTTGGTTTGTGTAGGCTTCCTACTGGCCGGGTTTTATAGGCTGAGGCGACTGTTGGAATGGACGGTGGAACTAACCGTTCCGTTCCACGGGTTATGGATACTGGATCCATTAAATATCCGTATACATACGATTGTGATCTACTCATGGACGTGTCCCGGAGCCATTGGAGCCCTAGCACTCAGCCAAGCTACAGGAGAGGGGGCCACGTTCTGATGGACAACGGTGCAGCGCCCCACCACCTTCTTGGCACTTGTCAGAGTTGCAGCTCGGGGTAGCTCCCATGTGAGTACCAGAAGTTTGAAAACTGTCGGCATGCACGGATTGGCTGACGGTGATGTGGCACCGGGCACGCCTTTCCCTGCTCACCGCGTCCACTATCCAGCAACATGTACTCATCCAGAAAAAGACTCGCAGCAGCAACGGAGGCTGCTCGGAGCTCAACGCATTCTGGCCGTCCGATTCATTTCATGATGCAATTTCGGATATTGGATCTCGCCCTCGGTTGGCCTCGGCTGCCGGATCGAAACCCGACGTTGTAGCAATGAATAATGCACCATCCAGTGTGCCATCGCATGTAATTTTCTTACCCGCCGAGGGTATTTTAGTCATTTCATCTGATTGAGAAAAGATCCAATAGCGCTAGTGGTGGAACCCTCCTCGTTTCCCAATCCACCCCACTCTCCTCTCTCTCCCCGCTACGAAAACCCTAGCCGCCACTACCCACCGGCCATCGCGACCTCCAGCCGCAGCCGCGCTACCATCCCCTCCCCGTTCCTCTCCCCGTGGTTGAGCCTGATGCTACCACTGCTCTCCTCCTCAAGGTCACGTCCCCCCCCCCCCCAAGATGCAGCGGCTCGTCGCGATGGAGGGCGGGGTGGAGCCGTCGTGGAGGCCATTCAGACGCTCGCAGCCGTGACACACAGTCGAGCGGCGGTCCGCTGCCCCGTCGCGCCTATGGATTATTTATTGCAGCCGCAGTCGCCTCCCACCGGGAGCGACCCCTCGGAGGCGGCGCGGCCGCGGAGCTGCCCGAACTCACCGTGATGCAGGTGGAGTAGATGAAGGTGGAGGCGTGAGTAGCCGACATCTATCGCGTCCTTTTCGACGCCTCGCCCAACGCCAAGTCCTTCATGTAAGGGGCCCTCACGCATGCTCCATATCGGTACTTATCTTTAGCTACTAGCCTGTTGTTCGCCGTGTTTGGGAGTGACAGGTTTGGGTGCGAGAGATGGGCTTCATGGTTTGGTGGTTGCTGCGGAGATAAGATAGTTTGCTTGGCTTTTTCACAAAACCAGAAGCTCACTGGTAAATCCACCTATTTAGCAGATGGGGGTAGGAATTGGTTGATTGTGGTACCAAAATATTTGCTCATAGAAGCTTAGTGTTGCCAATTAGGTGTCATATATCAGTGTGCCTTCTAATTTTCACAAGCACTGGCTTGAGACTATGATGTTCTCCATGTACTTACACCGAGCTTTGATCATGTTTTTTCTTCTGCTGCGGGCTATAGCTGTGGCGCGATCAGCATGACGAGTATTTGATGAAAGGGCTCGATGCCAAGTATTGCTTCTCCAATGTTAAATTAACTCGAGTGTTGTCCCTGGTTTTTATTTTGCTTGACAATTTTCTTCTGGTTATTCCAGCGGACCTTGGTTATTATGCTATCGGATAGTTCATGGGCTCGCACTGCTGGATGAAACGCTTGACGATGACCTCGAGAACTATATTGTAGACTTCTTGTCTCGATGCCATGTTTGTTGATCTGTTATGATATAATTGTATGGATATGCTGCTGCAGTTTTCTGTTATATTTTGGTAACACTTATGTGTAAGGATATATATGTTGAAAACTTTATAAGCAGGTTGTTTAAGGTTTTGTTTCAAACTTCCGCTCTTCTTTGCTGATATGAGAGAACTGCTTTGCCAAACTGCTTAAGGTGGTGGGGCTACATGAATAAATCAGCTCAATCCACATGTATTTTTGCATATATATACGTACTATAGATTATAGAAACTAATAAATAAATTGTTGAGGCAATATGCTCTGGTTACACAACACAGTAAATCTTAAATCTGATAAATTATATAGCACCCATGCTTCAGTTGAACAACCTTGCTTCATACAAGGATGACAAGAAAATAACCTTTATTTTACTTTGTGCTATGGTTAGGTTGTCCTTTAGAAGTTTTTGCAGCAATATGATTTTTTACGGAAAAATACAGGTAGTATTGGTCATACATAATTCAAGCGCTGAAGATACCCATTTGCTGATACAACAATTTTTGAATATTACCATATTTTTCTCTTATGGTGATTGATACGTCCAAAACGTATCTATAATTTCTGCTTGCTCCATGCTTCTTTTGTGTGATATTGCTATGATATTGATGCACTTCCATACACTTTTGATCATATTTGGACTAACCTATTAACTCAGTGCACCACAGTGCCAGTTCCTGTTTTCTGCTGTTTTTCTATTTCAGGTTTCCCCCATATTAAAAGTGCTCCAAAAATTCCAGGAAAAATATAGGAAAAATCAGCGTACAAGAAGCTTCGCGAAGAACCAAAGATGGGTCAGAGGGGAGCCAGGGGAGGCCCAGGCGGCCACCTGGCGCGGCCCCACCCCTGGCCGCGCCAGGGGGGCGCCTGGGGCCCCTGCTCCGCCTCTGGCTGCCCCCCTTCGCATATATATCCCTCTCGTCCCGAAACCCTCGAGGACAGAACCCTTTTTCGCGATCTCGTCTCTGTTCCGCCGCCGCAGCGCTTCCAAGATCGGGAGCATCAGGAGAACTCTTCCCGGCACCCTGCCGGAGGGGAGAACCACCACCGGGAGCTTATCCACCGCCATGGACGCTTCCCGGATGAGTCGTGAGTAGTCCACCTTCGACCATGGGTCCATGATCAGTAGCTATGTGATGTTCTCCTCCCCTCTTTGCTCTTCATGGTTTAGACCTCGTGAGCTGCCCTACATGATCGAGGCACATATGTAATCTTTCTGCTGTTGCTTTGCTGAGTTTGCTGGGATCTGATGGATTATGAGACTATGCTCAGATTGTGTTTGAGTAATATATTTGATTCACCTCTTTTATATCTTTGTTCTTGAGTAATTCTTGCATGTTCTCCGTTGCTGTTTATTGCTTTGGCCAAGTAGTAGGTAGTAACTCCAAGAGGGAGCGTTATGCTTGATTGTGGGTTCATGCCTCCTGATGACTAGCTTGAGTGACAGAAACATGAGTCTAGGGGGTGTGCTGTTGCCACAAGGGAGAAAACAACGGTGCTTGTACTTGCGGGTGCAAGGATTGTTTACTTTACGCAAAGTTCTTTTAATGCAGTTGTCTGTTGCTTTGAGTTTACACTTTGGGTGGGATTCGCAACTTAATACCAGCGAGATGTTCTGGATAGATATCTCAAGGTGGATGATTAGTAGTAGATGCAGATGGATTTCGGTCTACTTGCCGTGGCGTACCGCCCATGCTTTTGAGCCTCTACCTTTCTTTGCAGCATAGTTAGCATTGGTTTGCGCACATAATCCTGTCAATTGCCTAGCTGTAATTTGTTTACCTCGCTTTGCTGTTTTATCGTCTTTTGGGAGAGAGACATCACTAGTGAACATCATGGGACCCCGGTCCATATTACCACCGCTGATCACACCTTCTATTTACTTCCTGTTTTTATTTCCTAGTTGCAGTCATAGCTATCATTATTATCTCTTGTGTTTGATTCTTTGTAAACAACAAGGCCGGAGGGTTTGACAACCTCTCTGTACTCGTTGGGAGCAAAGTTATCTGTATCTGTGTGCAGGTCCCGTCAACCGCTAAGTTTCTGGCGTCGTTGACACCTACTTGTCGACCCTCGGAGTCTCACGGGATTCGATCCTTGGTATCTTTGCCAAGAGAAATTTGCCGCTACGCTACATCTCAACCTTCCACTTGGGATAACCAACGAGGGGCGAGAAGCCATCAAGCAAGTTTCTGGCGCCGTCGCCGGGGACTCCACTCTTCAAGATAGGGGAGTTGCACGCTATCTTTTATCTTTGCTTTTTAGTCTTGTTAGTTTACCTTTCAGTTTTTGCTTTAGTGTCCCTTACCAAAAATCACAAAAATAGTTATCTTGCTTGCTGCTGCTATGGGTTCCACCGAGAACACCAAGTTGTGTGACTTCACTAGTCATAACAACAATGACTTTATCTGCACGCCTATTGCTACACCTGCCACTTCAGCACCTTCTTATGAGATTAAACCTGCTTTACTGAACCTAGTTATGAAAGATCAATTCTCCGGTGCTGGAGATGATGCTGCTTTGCACTTAAATAATTTTGTTGAGCTCTGTGATATGCAAAAGTACAAAGAAGTAGATGGTGATATTGTTAAGCTTAAGCTTTTTCCTTTCTCCTTGAGAGGAGGAGCTAAAATCTGGTTTCAATCCTTGCCTAGGAATAGTATAGATTCTTGGGACAAGTGCAAGGATGCCTTTATTGGGAAGTACTATCCCCCTGCTAAAATTATCCAATTAAGGAGTAACATAATGAATTTTAAACAATTGGATAATGAACATGTTGCCCAAGCTTGGGAACGCATGAAATCTCTTGTCAAGAACTGCCCTACTCATGGTTTGACTACTTGGATGGTTATCCAAACTTTTTATGCAGGCTTGAATTTTACCTCGCGGAACTTGTTAGATTCGGCCGCAGGAGGAACCTTTATGTCAACTACACTTGGTGCTGCCACGAAACTTCTCGATAAGATGATGACCAATTATTCCCAATGGCACACCGAACGCGCTCCAACAGGTAGGAAGGTAAACTCTGTCGAGGAGATTTCCTCCCTAAATGAAAAAGTTGACTTGATCATGTCTCTACTTTCCAAGCAATCTTCTATTGATCCTCATGATGTTCCTTTAAATTGTTTGATTGCTCAAGATCAAGTAGATGTGAACTTTATCTCTAGAAACAACTTCAATAACAATGCTTATAGGAGTAATTTTGGTAGCAACCCTAGACCGTTCCCCTCTAATTCCTATGGGAACAACAATACTTATCCTAGCACCAAGAACTCCACTTCTGAACTAGAGAATATACTTAAAGACTTCATCATTACCCAAAAGGCCTTCAATAAGAGTGTAGAAGAAAAACTAGACAAACAAGATAATCTCTCTTCGAAGGTTGACAATTTAGCCCATGAGGTAGAGTTGCTTAAAATTAGAACTTCTCCTCTTGAGGAGAGGAAGACCACTCCTATGAATGCTATTCAAGTGCAAATTAATGAAAACATTAGGATGATGGCTAAACTTAAAGAGAGATGGGCTAGAGAAAAGGAGGAAGAAGATAGAATTAAGAGTCTTCCTACCCACCACACTGTTGCTACTATCCAAGTTGTTGAGGACATCCAAACTCTTAGCACCCAATGCACTCCTAGTCCCATTAGACCTATTAATGGTGATGTTATGACCTCAGCCGTAGAAGAAGAAACTCCTATGACCATAGAAGCTACCAAACAAGTGAGCCTAAAGGACACCACTACCACTTTACTTGATAGTAGTGACCTTGATTTTGATAATTGCACCCTTTCTGAAGTTATTGGTTTTCTTCACAAGATGTCTAGAGATCCCCACACTAGCACACTTAATCTTGCCTTCACGGAGCATATCACTAATGCTCTTATCAAAGCTAGGGAGGAGAAGCTTAGGGTAGAAGCCTCCATACCTAGAAAGCTAGAAGATAGTTGGGATCCTATGATTAAAATTAAGTTGAATAACTTCTCTTGCTATGCTTTATGTGATGTTGGAGCTAGTACCTCCGTTATGCCCAAAAGAATGTATGATATGTTTGAATTGAAACCTTTTGATCCTTGTTCTTTTGGTGTTCGTCTTGTTGATTCTTCCGTAAAGAAACCTTTGGGGAAGATCGACGATGTTCTTATCATTGTCAATGACAATTATGTTCCCGTTGATTTTACTATTATGGATATTGAATGTGAACCTTCATGTCCAATTATTTTGGGACGTCCTTTTCTTCGCACCGTTGGTGCTATCATTGACATGAAAGAGGGGAATATAAAATTCCAATTCCCTCTCAAGAAAGGGATGGAACACTTCCCTAGAAATAAGATTAAGTTGCCTTTTGAGTCCGTTACACGGGCTAGCTATTCTCTTACTCTTGATAAAACTTGATCTCCTCTTTTTGCATCATGCCTAGCTTAAAGGCATAAAAGAAAGCGCTTTTGGGAGGCAGCCCACAACGAATTCGGTTTTATTTTGCTTTTGTTGTGTCTTGATGTTTGTTACTACAGTAGCATCATCATTGTATCTTTTCTTTTCAGCTTTGTGCCAAGTTTAGCCTCCGATTGCAAGAAAGTTCAAAAGTTGTGACGTGCTGTCCAGAAAACAGATTCTGTCCTTGGACAGAAAAATTCGAATAAAATCACCAGACCATCTTTTTGATCTGAATTTTTTTGACAGCGTGCTCTATACAATTGGCTTTCGAACGTCTGTTCTGAGTTTTTTGATTTGAGTTGCAGAAGTGCCCCGAAAAAATTATTTACTACCTGCTGGTCTGTTTTTCACAGATTCTGTCCTGTTTTGCCTTTTCTTCGTTTTGCAAACCTTGAGCTTGCTTTTTCTTTGCAAAAACCTTTTGGCAATCTTGAGAAACAGTAGCTCTTCAAGATTATTTTTATTTCCAGTAGGGAAAAATTATTTTATTGTGGGTACTAACCTCGCTAATCAGATTATGATGAGTTATGTATGAAGGGAGTTTTCAAGTGTGCGAGGGAAGATGATAAAAGAAGATTCAGGAGGGTCAAACGCTCAAGCTTGGGGATGCCCCCGTGCACCCCCAAGAAATATTCAAGAAGACTCAAGCGTCTAAGCTTGGGGATGCCCCCATGCATCCCCTTCTCCATCAACAATTATCAGTTCGTCTTTCGTTCCACTATAATTTTATCACTTCATGCGTTATGTGCTATGCTTGGAGCGTCTTGCTCTTAGTTTCTTTTTTTAGTTTTCTTTAGCTTTGCTTGCTGTTCATAACAATTTAGAACCCAGCTTTCTTTGTGTGGTAGAGAAACACGCTCCACTTCAACCTAGAACACAACATAGGATTTTCATGCTTATCTTTGCTGTGTGTGTTCTTTGTCTTTCCATAGCTGCTGTCATGTTTAGCTCTTAGTTTTCATGCTTTTCTTTTTAAAGAGCTTTTGTTTAGTTGGTTGCTGAACTCTCTTGAGTTTTCATGTTTATCTTGTTAAGAGAGTTTGCTTGTTGCACTGAGTTGTGTGTCTTAACTTAAAGTAGGTAATTGAGGTTGCTATTTAATTTTAGTAGTAACTTGCAGTAGTTTTGAGGTATTGCCATGAGTAATGTCTGAACTTTTGGTGTCAAGAGCTTTAGTCTATTAGTGATAGATGTCGTATTTTGGGCAATCCGTGTTTATTTTCGAAAACCTACAAAATAGTTGAGAACTTTAGCTACTAGATGGATCACTAATCTTTGGAGGGATCGAATATTAGAGTACACTCACGTACCATGAGTCGAGGATGCGCAAGGATAACCAAACCCCCATACAATCCTCCTCGGGGTACTTGTCTCTTTGTGAACCTCCTAATTAGATTGAGAGTTACCGATAATAAGTGCATGAGATCTTCGGACTAATGTGAGTATTCGAAAGTTGACACTTCCACCTAGCCATATTTTTCTAGCCTCTTCGGTACCGTGCATTGCCCTTTCTCACCTCGAGAGTTGGCGCATACTTCGCCGGTGCATCCAAATCCTTGGCACGATACGCTCTGTCATCATAAGCCTCATTATATCCTTCCTCAAAACAGCCACCATACCTACCTATCAAGGCATTTCCATAGCCTTTCCGAGATACATTGCCATGCAACATCCATCTTCTCATGACTTGATCTTCATGTCATACATGCTTTTGCTTGATCGATGAGTCGCATGCTAGTTGGGCCTTGCCCTAATCATTGCTACATGACGCGCTAGTATCATTGCATATCCTGCTACACCGGCAGAGGCATACATTTGCATACATCATGATAGTTTCATTTTCTTTATGTTGAGTACTTTTGTAAAGTGTGAAAGATCTTCTATACTTCTTGTAATATATAGAGTGTTGCCCCTAAAGTGAGGAAAAGATCCCAAAGAGGACAAAATCAAAAGATCCCAAAGAGGACAAATGAGAGTTAAATAGAAAGAGCCATTGAGGCCACAAAAAAATAAAAAAAAAGAGAAAAAAGAGAAAAAGAAATAAAAAGAGAGAAGGGGGCACACTACTATTCCTTTTGAGAGATCCACACTCGTACTCCATCTTATACCTTGTACTCCATAGAGATTATCATTCATGCATATAGCTATGTGGGGACCTTCACACTATAGAACTTGGCTTGTATATTCCAATGATGAGCCTCCTCAAAAGAGCTCTAGGTCTTCTTGAGCGAGCAAGTTGGATGCACCCCCACTAGTTCCATTGGAGAGCTTACCTTAGCTGATATGTGCATCCGTTGCATGGCAATCCCTACTCCTCACATCATATCTATCATTTGGCTTTCTCTCGCCTATGATTGTCCTCATTGATGTGAGCCTTTCACACCTTTTTTATCTTCCCCCTTCATCATTTTTCTCTCTTGGCCATCCTAAGTGTCAACTTTCTTACTTACGCTCATCCATTGCATGAGTGCTCAAAATATCAAAAGGGAGTGGATCATTTTGACTTGTACCTAGCTAGTGGTCTGGGGATGAGTCAAGATAAGATTCCAAAGAAGACCAAGTGTGAAACTTTAGTAGATTAAGTTCTCAACAATACAAAAACTATGTTTTACTCTCTCGTATATCCCTATCCCCTTTCTTGCACGCAAACACCATTTGGAGACATTCGAGTCACGGACAGCGAGAGCTCTTGCACCTTTATGTTCTTATGTTGCTTGTTATAATGCTAATATAGACTCTTGCTTGTTATGACTTGAATTGAATTACATGCCTTGATTGCTTTACTTAAAAAGTTCTTATATGGTTGGTAGCATGTCACCACAAAAATTATGCTTGTTATCATTTACCTACTCGAGGACGAGCAGGAATTAAGCTTGGGGATGTTGATACGTCCAAAACGTATCTATAATTTCTGCTTGCTCCATGCTTCTTTTGTGTGATATTGCTATGATATTGATGCACTTCCATACACTTTTGATCATATTTGGACTAACCTATTAACTCAGTGCACCATAGTGCCAGTTCCTGTTTTCTGTTGTTTTTCTATTTCAGGTTTCCCCCATATTAAAAGTGCTCCAAAAATTCCAGGAAAAATCTAGGAAAAATCAGCGTACAGGAAGCTTCGCGAAGAACCAAAGATGGGCCAGAGGGGAGCCAGGGGAGGCCCAGGCGGCCACCTGGCGCGGCCCCACCCCTGGCCACGCCAGGGGGCGCCTGGGGCCCCTGCTCCGCCTCTGGCTGCCCCCCTTCGCATATATATCCCTCTCGTCCCGAAACCCTCGAGGACAGAACCCTTTTTCGCGATCTTGCCTCTGTTCCGCCGCCGCAGCGCTTCCAAGATCGGGAGCATTAGGAGAACTCTTCCCGGCACCCTGCCGGAGGGGAGAACCACCACCGGGAGCTTCTCCACCACCATGGACGCTTCCCGGATGAGTCGTGAGTAGTCCACCTTGGACCATGGGTCCATGATCAGTAGCTATGTGATGTTCTCCTCCCCTCTTTGCTCTTCATGGTTTAGACCTCGTGAGCTGCCCTACATGATCGAGGCACATATGTAATCTTTCTGTTGTTGCTTTGCTGAGTTTGCTGGGATCTGATGGATTATGAGACTATGTTCAGATTGTGTTTGAGTAATATATTTGATTCACCTCTTTTATATCTTTGTTCTTGAGTAATTCTTGCATGTTCTCCGTTGCTGTTTATTGCTTTGGCCAAGTAGTAGGTAGTAACTCCAAGAGGGAGCGTTATGCTTGATTGTGGGTTCATGCCCCCTGATGACTAGCTTGAGTGACAGAAACATGAGTCTAGGGGATGTGCTGTTGCCACAAGGGAGAAAACAACGGTGCTTGTACTTGCGGGTGCAAGGATTGTTTACTTTACGCAAAGTTCTTTTAATGCAGTTGTCTGTTGCTTTGAGTTTACACTTTGGGTGGGATTCGCAACTTAATACCAGCGAGATGTTCTGGATAGATATCTCAAGATGGATGATTAGTAGTAGATGCAGATGGATTTCGGTCTACTTGCCTTGGCGTACCGCCCATGCTTTTGAGCCTCTACCTTTCTTTGCAGCATAGTTAGCATTGGTTCGTGCACATAATCCTGTCAATTGCCCAGCTGTAATTTGTTTACCTCGCTTTGCCGTTTTATCGTCTTTTGGGAGAGAGACATCACTAGTGAACATCATGGGACCCCGGTCCATATTACCACCGCTGATCACACCTTCTATTTACTTCCTGTTTTTATTTCCTAGTTGCAGTCATAGCTATCATTATTATCTCTTGTGTTTGATCCTTTGTAAACAACAAGGCCGGAGGGATTGACAACCTCTCTGTACTCGTTGGGAGCAAAGTTATCTGTATCTGTGTGCAGGTCCCGTCAACCGCTAAGTTTCTGGCGCCGTTGACACCTACTTGTCGACCCTCGGAGTCTCACGGGATTCGATCCTTGGTATCTTTGCCAAGGGAAATTTGCCGCTACGCTACATCTCAACCTTCCACTTGGGGTAACCAACGAGGGGCGAGAAGCCATCAGTGATTTAATTATAATAGTTTCAAGACAAACATGGTGGATATGGCGGTGAACCTGGGCAGGTTTGCTCTAACCCTCGCAGTAGCAACGGAGGCTGCTGGGAGCTCAGCGCATTCTGGTCGTCCGATCGATTTCATGATGCAATTTCGGATAATGGATCTCGCCCTCGGTTGACCTCGGCCGACGGATCGAAACTCGACGTTGTAGCAATGAATAGTGCACCATCCAGTGTGCCACCGCTTGTAATTTTCTTACTCGCCGAGGGTATTTTAGTCATTTCACCTGGTTGGGAAAAGATCCAATAGCGCTAGCGGTGGAACCCTCCTCGTTTCCCCATCCACCCCACTCTCCTCTCTCTCCCCCTACGAAAACCCTAGCCGTCGCTGCCCACCGGCCATCGCGACCTCCAGCCGCAGCCGCGCTACCATCCCTCCCCGTTCCTCTCCTCATGACTGCGCCTGACGCCACCACTGCTCTCCTCCTCAAGGTCGCATTCTTCCTCCCCAAGATGCAGCGACTCGTCGCGATGGAGGGCGGGGTGGCGCCGTCGTGGAGGCCATTCAGACACTCGCAACCACGGCACACAGCCGAGCGGAGGTCCGCTCCCCTGCCGCGCCTATGGATTCCTCATTGCAGCCGCAATCGCCTCCCACCGGGAGCGACCCCTCGGAGGAGGCGCGGCCGCGGAGCTGCCCCAACTCACCGTGATGCAGGTGGAGTAGATGAAGGTGGAGGCGTGAGTAGCCGACATCTACCGTGTCCTCTTCGACGCCGTGCCCAACGCCAAGTCCGTCATGTAAGGGTCCCTCACGCACGCTCCATATCAGTACTTATATTTAGCTACTAGCATGTTGTTCGCCGTGTTTGGGAGTGATGGGTTCGGGTGCGAGAGATGAGCTTCAAGGTTTGGTGGTTGCTGTGGAGATAAGATAGTTTGCTTGGCTCTTTCTCAAAATCGGAAGCTCACTGGTAAATCCACCTATTTAGCAGATGGGGGGTAGGAATTGGTTGATTGTGGTACCAAAATATTTGCTCATAGAAGCTTAGTGTTGCCAATTAGGTGTGGTATATGAGTGTGCCTTCTAATTTTCACAAGCACTGGCTTGAGACTATGATGTTCTCCACGTACTTATACCGAGTTATGATCGTGTTTTTTCTTCTGCTGTGGGCTAGAGCTGTGGCGCGATCAGCATGACGAGTATTTGTCGAAAGGGATCGATGCCAAGTATTGCTTCTCCAATGTTAAATTAACTCGAGTGTCGTCCCTCGTTTTTATTTTTCTTGAAAGTTTTCTTCTCATTATTCCAGTCGACCTTGGTTATTATGCTATTGGATGGTTCATGGGCTCGCGCTGCTGGATGAAACGCTGACGATGACCTCGAGAACTATATTGTAGACTTCTTGTCTCGATGCCAGGTTTGTTGATCTGTTATGATATAATTGTATGGATACGCTGCTACAGTTTTATGTTAAATTTTGGTAACACTTATGCTTAAGGATATATATGTTGAAAACTTTATAAGCAGACTGTTTAAGGCTTTGTTTCAAACTTCCGCTCTTCTTTGCTGATATGAGAGAATTGCTTTGCCAAACTGCTTAAGGTGGTGGGGCTACATGAATAAATTAGCTCAATCCACATGTAGTTTTGCATATATACATACTATAGATTATAGAAACTAATAAATAAATTGTTGAGGCAATATTCTCTGGTTGCACAACACAGTAAATCTTAAATCTGATAAATTATATAGCACTCATGCTTCAGTTGAACAACGCTGCTTCATACAAGGATGACAAGAAAATAACCTTTATTTTACTTTGTGCTATGGTTAGGTTGTCCTTTAGAAGTTTTTGCAGCAATATGTTTTTTTACGGAAAAATACAGGTACTATTGGTCATACATAATTCAAGCGCTAAAGATGCCCATTTGCAGATATAGCAATTTCTGAATGTTACCATATTTTTCTCTTATGATGATTTAATTATAGTTGTTTCAAGACAAACATGGTGGATATGGTGGTGGACCTGGGCATGTTTGCTCTAACCTCAAACTCTTCTAGATTCCCCACATTTAGCTTCGGTAATACTAGCTTTAGGTTGGTTAATCTTTTGCATTTGTTCTTGAAATGCAATTTTAGGCACAATAGAATTTGGAATAGGCCATGTGAATGCTGGGCTGTAGAGATACTGGATCTGGCATTACTTTCAAATGTTTGCTTCAAAATGAGTTATTAGACCGTTCTACGCTACATGACATGTTCGCACGAGTATACAAAATAACTTGGACCAACCAATTTAGCATTATAAGAACTTCAGATATATGTTTTATATGAAATATGTATCTGTGTGTTTGACATTTGATGACCTAATGTGTTCGTATCTACATTCAGTTCAAAGTTTGGTGAAGTATGTGGATTCGAAGAGGTCCTGATTGCGTTATTCTGTTGCTAGGATTGCTTGTTGCTCCCGCCCAAATTATTGTCACTGCTGCCCCGCGACCTCCATCTCGATGTAAGCAGTCACTATCCCCTTCTCAACTCCAATTCAAACTTACCTGGTTGCTAAGATTAATTGGGTCAATAGCAATTAATAACCATCCGCTAGGGATTACCACGGTAAGCATCAGAATCCGATGGCAAAAGTTACTTGTCTTCGGCTGAACTTGAATGATTCACCGCTGGTTCTTACTGCTTCATGGCTAAAAAATGTGGAACTTTATTGAGGCTTGCTAATTTATCATGTGATTCAAAATTTTGTTTATGTAATATTCAATTAATATTGCAGCACTGCGGAAAGTGTGAACTGTAATTATAACTTCTGGTTTGGTTGATTCCATCGAACAAGTTCTTTTTTTTTTGAAGCTCAATGATGCATGCGACATTCGATCTATTGGATGGGCCTATTCTCAATGAGGTAGGTACTGTTGGAAATATGCCCTAGAGGCAATAATAAATTGGTTATTATCATATTTCCTTACTCATGATAATCATTTATTATCCATGCTAGAATTGTATTGATCGGAAACTCAAATACATCTGTGGATACATAGACAACAAGATGTCCGTAGTGAGCCTCTACTAGACTAGATCGTTGATCAAAGATAGCTATGGTTTCCTAGCCATGGACATGAGTTGGCATTTGATAACGAGGTCACATCATTAGGAGAATGATGTGATGGACAAGACCCAAACTATAAGCCTAGCATATGATCGTGTCAAGTTTATTGCTATTGTTTTTTGCATGTTAAGTATATATTCCTATGGCCATGAGATCATGCAACTCACTGACAGCGGAGGAGTACCTTGTGTGTACCAAACATCGCAGCGTAACTGGGTGACTGTAAAGATGCTCTACAAGTACCTCTGAGGGTGTATGTTGAGTTGGCATGGATCAAGACTGGGTTATAATAAGAAGAGGCAGGGGAGGTATGCCTAAGAAATACAAGAGTGAAACCTCCAACAAAGAAGAACCGGCATAACCTCCAACATAAAAAACATCATAGAAGATGCATGTGAACTCCGTTTTCGATGAACTCGAGTTTGTCATCAAGATGACCATAAGCTCTAAGACTCACAAAGAGAACCGGCAAAACCCCAACATCGAAAACATCATAGAAGATGCATGTGAACTCTGTTTTCGATGAACTCGAGCTTGTCATGAAAATGACCATAAGCTCCAAATCTCACAAGGAGAAGAACCAAAAAAAACAATAAAGATGATGCAAGGATGCAATGGTTTGAGCTCCCTACGAACGATACAATCAAGCTACACATCAAGAGCCCCCCTTGATAGTACATCAATCGATCCTATAACCCGGTCTCCCAACTACCACCATGAGACCGGTAAAATAGAAAACCTATCAAGGGCAAACCTTTGCCTTGCACATAGTCCACTTGAGCTAGATGATGACGATTTTTACTCCCTCAAGTTGGACCACCTTTCTTTATTGCGTTGGCTTGATGAAGACTAGTGGATTGCTCCCCCATACTCCACTATGGGTGAGCCACTCTTTGGCACATCTTCACAAGTCCATTGACACCACAATGGATGGCAAGCTTCAAGGATGATCTCTTCGTGAAGCTCCACTTGAACTTGCACACCGCAATCTTGATGACGATCACCACTTGATGTCATCCTCCATGGGTTGTATGAGATCTTCCTCTTGATGCAAACCCATGGAAACAAACCTAACCCCACATAGAACTCACACGTAGATCATGGGTTAGTACACAAAGTGTAATCACTTGATCCCTCTCGGTACATCTTGTACGCTTTGTGTGTTGATCAACTTGATTCACTCTTTGACTTAGTCTTGATCAATCTCGAATCTTTCCAACTCTCTTCATTTGGATGTTGTCTTGAAGGTAAACATGAATGATCACACACTCTTCTTCTTCAAGACATGCTTGCAATTAACTCAACACTCACATGGCCAATCTTTGGATAATTCCTTAATAGCACCTTGGTCATCACAAACTCTCTTTGAAACCAACAAATGGACTCCAAGAAAAGTTAGTGGACAAACCCTTCGAATATAACTCAAGGCAACCATTAGTCCATAGAGATTGTCATCAATTATCAAAACCAAACATGGGGGCACCGCATGTTCTTTCACCTAGGTATGAGATACCGGATCAGTTGCTAATATTGGTAACTCGAAACAAAAGCTGCAGAATAAACGGAGACTGACTAAGGGTGACGTGACGATGTGTGTTGGAAGTGTTTCCAAGGTTGATGTGATCACCATCGCATGCTCCCTCTACCTTCGAGATTAGTGTTGAACCTAGATAAATGTTATTTGGTGTCTGCATTGAGCATGAACATGATTAGATCGTGTTTATTGCAATACGATTATTCATTTAAGCCAGAGAATAATGGTTATTCTGTTTACATGAATAATACCTTCTATGGTCATGCACCCAATGTGATTGGTTTATTGAATCTCGATCGTAGTGATACACATGTTCATTATATTGATGCCAAAAGATATAGAGTTGATAATTATAGTACCATTTTTGCGTGGCACTGTCGCTTAGGTCATATTGGTGTAAAGCGCATGAAGAAACTCCATGTTGATGGAATTTTGGAGTCACTTGATTTTGAATCACTTGACACATGTGAACCATGCCTCATGGGCAAGATGACCAAAACCCCGTTTTCCAGAACAATGGAACGGGCAAGTGACTTGTTGAAAATCATACATGCTGATGTGTGTAGTCCAATGAGTGTTGACGCACACGATGGATATCGTTACTTCCTCACCTTCACCGATGACTTGAGTAGATATGAGTATATTTACTTAATGAAGCATAAGTTTGAAACGTTTGAAAAGTTCAAGCAAATTCAGAGTGAAGTTGAGAATCTTTGTAACAATAAGATTAAATTCCTACAATCCGATCGAGGAGGAGAATATCTGAGTTATGAGTTTGGCAATCACTTAAGACAATGTGGAATTGTTTCACAGTTGACGCCACCCGGAACACCACAATGTAATGGTGTGTCCGAACATCGTAACCGTACCTTATTGGATATGGTGCGTTCTTTAATGCCTCTTGCCGATCTGCCACTATCGTTTTGGGGTTATGCGTTAGAGACAGCTGCAGTCACTTTAAATAGGGCACCATCTAAGTCCGTAGACATGACACAGTACGAACTACGGTTTGGCAAGAAACCTAAGCTGTCGTTTCTTAAGGTTTGGGGTTGCGATGCTTATGTCAAAAGGCTTCAGCCAAAAAAGCTCGAACCCAAAGCGGACAAATGCATCTTCATAGGATACCCAAAGGAGACGGTTGGGTATACCTTCTATCTCAGATCCGAGGGCAAAGTGTTTGTCATTAAGAACGGGTCCTTTATCGAGAAAGAGTTTCTCTCGAAAGAATTGAGTGGGAGGAAGATAGAACTTGATGAGGTTGTTGAACCTTTACTTCAACCAGAGAGTAGCGTAACACAAAAAGATGTTTTTGTGGCACCTACGAAAGTTGAAGAGGAAACTAATGATAGTGATCATGAAGTTTCGAATCAAGTTACTGTCGAACCTCGTAGGTCGACAAGGATACGTACTACTCCTGAGTGGTACGGCAACCCTGTCTTGGAGGTCATGTTGTTGGACAATGGTGAACATGCGAGCTATGGAGAAGTGATGGTGGGCCCAGATTCCGACAAATGGTTAGAGATCATGAAATCCGAGATGGGATCCATGCATGAAAACAAAGTATGGACTTTGGAAGTATTACCTAAAGGGCGAAAAGCCATTCAGAATAAATGGATCTTCAAGAAGAAGACGGACGCAGACGGTAATGTCACCATCTATAAAGCTCGACTTGTGGCAAAGGGGTTTTCACAAGTTCAAGGAGTTGACTACGATGAAAATTTCTCACCCGTAGCGATGCTTGAGTCCGTCAAAATTATGTTAGCAGTTGCTGCATTTTTCGATTACGAAATCTGGCAGATGGATGTCAAAACAGAGTTTCCTTAATGGTTTCCATGAGGAAAGGTTGCATGTGATACAAACGGAAGGTTTTGTCGATCCCGAGGATGCTAAAAGGTATGCAAGCTCCAGTGATCCTTCTATGGACTGGAGCAAGCGTCTCGGAGTTGGAATATATGCTTTGATGAGGTGATCAAAGTTTTTGGGTTTATACAAAGTTTGTAAGAAACTTGTATTTACAAGAAAGTGAGTGGGAGCATTACAACATTTCTGATAAGTATATGTGGATGACATATTGTTGATCGGAAATGATGTAGAATTTCTGGAAGGCATAAAGGGTTGTTTGAAAGGAGTTTTTAAAAGGAAGACCTGGGTAAAGCTGCTTACATATTGGGCATCAAGATCTATAGGGATAGATGAAGACGCCTGATAAGATTTTCACAGAGCACATACCTTGACATGATTTTGAAGGAATTCAAAAATGAATCAGTCAAAGAAGTAGTTCTTGTCTGAGCGGTAAGGTGTGAAGTTGAGTAAGACTCAAAGCTCGACCACGACAGAAGAAAGAGAAAGGACGAAGGTCGTCCCCCTATGCCTTAGCCATAGGCTTATACAGCATGCCATGCTGTGTACCGCACTTGATGTGTGCCTTGCCACGTGTCTGGCAAGGGGGTACAAGAGTGATCTAGGAGTGGGTCACTGGACAACGGTCAAAATTATCCTTAGAGGAATAAGGAAATGTTTCTCGGTTATGGAGGTGATAAAGAGTTCGGCATAAAGGGTTACACCGATGCAAGCTTTAACACCAATCCGGATGACTCTTAGTAGCAAACCGAATACATACAGTGGAGCAACCATTTGGAATAGCTCCAAGTGGAGCATGGTAGAAGCATCTACAATATGACATAGAGATTTGATAAGTACATGCGGATCTGAATGTTGCAGATCCGTGATGTCTACTACGCACCCTTCTTCTTGTAGACGTTGTTGGGCCTCCAAGTGCAGAAGTTTCTAGGACAGTAGCAAATTTCTCTCAAGTGGATGACCTAAGGTTTATCAATTTGTGGGAGGTGTAGGATGAAGATGGTCTCTCTCAAGCAACCCTGCAACCAAATAACAAAGAGTCTCTTGTGTCCCCAACACACCCAATACAATGGCAAATTGAATAGGTGCACTAGTTCGGCGAAGAGATGGTGATACAGGTGCAATATGGATGGTAGATATAGATTTTTGTAATAAGAAAATATAAAAACTGCAAGGTAGCAAGTGGTAAACGTGAGCATAAACGGTGTTGCAATGATAGTAGGCAAGGCCTAGGGTTCATACTTTCACTAGTGCAAGTTCTCCCAATAAGGATAACATAATTGGATCATATTACTAGCCCTCAACATGCAACAAAGAGTCACTCCAAAGTAACTAATAGCGGAGAACAAACGAAGAGATTATGGTAGGGTACGAAACCACCTCAAAGTTATTCTGTCTGATCGATATATTCAAGAGTCCGTTGTAACATTCAATCTATCATAGAGTTCGTACTAGAACAACACCTTAAGACACAAATCAATCAAAACCCTAATGTCACCTAGATACTCCATTGTCACCACAAGTATCTGTGGGCATGATTATACGATATGCATCACACAATCTCAGAAACATCTATTCAACCAACACATAGAACTTCAAAGAGTGCCCCAAAGTTTCTACCGGAAAGTCAAGAAAAAAACGTGTGCCAACCCCTATGCATAGATCCCCAAGGTCACGGAATCCGCAAGTTGATCACCAAAACATACATCAAGTGGATCACATGATATCCCATTGTCACCACAGATATACACTTGCAATACATACATCAAGTGTTCTCAAATCCTTAGAGACTCAATCCGATAAGATAACTTCAAAGGGAAAACTCAATCCATTACAAGAGAGTAGAGGGGGAGAAGAAGATCCAACTAGAATAGCAAAGCTCGCGATACATCAAGATCGTGACATCTCAAGAACACGAGAGAGAGAGAGAGAGAGATCAAACACATAGCTAATGATACATACCCTCAGCCCCGAGGGTGGACTACTCCCTCCTCGTCATGGAGAGCGCCGGGATGATGAAGATAGCCACCAGAGAGGGATTTCCCCCTTCGGCAGGGTGCCAGAACGGCTGTAGATTGGTTTTTGGTGGCTACAAAGGCTTTTGGCGGCGGAACTCCCGATCTAGGTTAATTTCTGAAGGTTTCAGTATTTATAGGAATTTTTGGAGTCGGGGCCAAGTAAAGGGGAGCTACGGGCCGTCCTCGAGATAGGGGGCGCGCCCCCCTGCCCAGGGCATGGCCCCCACCCTCGAGGGCAGCCCGTGGCTCTCCTCGCCCAACTCTTTTGCTTCGGGGGCTTCTTTTGGTCCAGAAAAAATCGTCAAAAATTGGCTCGTCAATTGGACTCCGTTTGATTTTCCTTTTCTGTAAAACCCTAAAACAGGAGAAAAACAGAAACTGGCACTGGGCTCTGGGTTAATAGGTTAGTCCCAAAAATCATATAAAAGTGTATAATAAAGCCCGTAAGACACCCTAGAAGGATAATATAATAGCATGGAACAATAAAAAATTATAGATACGTTGGAGACGTATCAGCATCCCCAAGCTTAATTCCTGCTCGTCCGCGAGTAGGTAAATGATAAAAACAGAATTTTTGATGTGGAATGCTAACCAACATAGTTTTTCAATGTAATTCTCTTAATTGTGGCATGAATGTTCAGATCTGAAAGATTCAAGATAAAAGTCTATATTGACATAAGAAATAATAATACTTCAAGCAATACTAACAAAGCAATCATGTCTTCTCAAAATACTATGGCTAAAGAAAGTTATCCCTACAAAATCATATAGTGTTGGCTATGCTCCCTCTTCATCACACAAAATATTCATATCATGCACAACCCCGGTTTCAGCCAATCAATTGTTTTATACTCAAATTCTTTCAAACCTTTCAAATTTCACGCAATACATGAGCGTGAGCCATGGACATAGCACTATGGTGGAATAGAGGTGGTTGTGGAAGACAAAAAGGAGGGAGATAGTCTCACATCGACTAGGCGTATCAACGGGCTATGGAGATGCCCATCAATAGATATCAATGTGAGTGAGTAGGGATTGCCATGCAACGGATGCACTAGAGCGAAATATGAATGAAAGCTCAACAAAAGAAACTAGTGGGTGTGCTTCCAACTTGCTTGTTCGCGAAGACCTAGGGCATTTGAGGAAGCCCATCATTGGAATATACAAGCCAAGTTCTATAACGAAAATTCCCACTAGTATATGAAAGTGACTAAACATGAGACTCTCTACAATGAAGAACATGGTGCTACTTTGAAGCACAAGTGTGGAAAAGGATAGTAGCAATTGTCCCTTTTTTTTCTTTTCTTTTTTTCCCTTTTTTTGGGCCTTTCTTTTTTTTTTCTTTGGCCTTTCTCTTTTTTTTGCAGAGGGGCTTTATAGATTTAGCCTTTCCTCCCATGGGACAATGCTCTAATAATGATGATCATCGCACTTTTATTACAACTTGATATTACAACTCGATACTACAACAACAAAGTATGACTCTATATGAATGCCTCCGGCGGTATACCGGTATGTGCAATGAAACAAGAGTGACATGTATAAAAATTATGCATGGCGGCCTTGCCACAAGTACGATGTCAACTACATGATCATGCAATGGCAATTTGACAATATGATGCGTGTCATATAAACGAAACGGTGAAAAGCTGCATGGCAATATATCTCGGAATGGCTATGGAAATGCCATGATAGGTAGGTATGGTGGCTGTTTTGAGGAACAATATGGTGGTTGTTTTGAGGAAGGATATATAGTGGGTTTATGGCACCGGCGAAAGTTGCGCGGTACAAGAGAGGCTAGCAATGGTGGAAGGGTGAGAGTGCGTATAATTCATGGACTCAACATTAGTCATAAGAACTCATATACTTATTGCAAAAATCTACGAGTCATCAAAACAAAGCAATCAACGCATGCTCCTAGGGGGGAGGTTGGTAGGAGTTAACCATCGCGCACCCGGACCTCCACACAAAGGTTGGCACTCTACAAATACCTCATGATCTAACTTAGTCACACGACGGTTCACCATACGTGCATGCTACGGGAATCACTAACCTTAACACAAGTATTTCTAAATTTTATAATAACTCCACTAGCATGACTCTAATATCACTATCCTCATGTCTCAAAACAATTATCAAGCATCCAACATCCCATTCTATTCAATGCACTTAGTGTGAATTTTTTTTACTACATTGACATTGGATGTCTATCATGTGAAGACTAGTTACTTTAGCCTAAACACATTACCATGCTGTTTTAATAGACTCTCAAAAGGGTATAAGTGAAGAATGAGAGTTCATCTATTTCTTTAAAATAAAACCACCCCCGTGCTCTAAAAGATATAAGTGAAGCACTAGAGCAATATCAAACTACTCCGAAAGATATAAGTGAAGATCAATGAGTAGTTGAATAATTATGTAACTATGTGAAGACTCTCTAACATTTAAGAACTTCAGATCTTGGGATATTATTCAAACAGCAAGCAAAACAAAATAAACTAAATTGACGCTCCAAGCAAAACACATATCATGTTGCGAATAAAAATATAGCTCCAAGTATAGTTACCGATGGATGAAGACGAAAGAGGGGATGCCTTCCCGGGGCATCCCCAAGCTTAGGCTTTTGATTATATTGAAATTACTTGGGGTGCCATGGGCATCCCCAAGCTTAGGCCCTTGCTAATCTTTGTTCCATAGTCCATCAAAGCAATACTCAAAACTTGAAAACTTCACAACACAAAACTTAGACAAAAATTCTCGTGAGCTCCGTTAGCATAAGAAAGCAAACCACTACTCAAAGGTACTGCAATGAATTCATTATTTGTGTATATTGGTGTTAAACCTACTGTATTCCAACTTCTCTATGATTCATACTTCCCAATACTACTCATAGATGCATTGAAATAAGCAAACAACACACGAAAAACAGAATCTGTCAAAAACAGAACAGTCTGTAGTAATCTGCAGGATTCGCCTACTTATGGAACTCCAAAAAATTCAAACTAAATTGGTAAATTTGCGCAATTTGTCTACCAATCATCTGCAAAAAGAATCAACTAAAAAAGCACGCTCAAGTAAAATCCCACGACTACTTTAGCGGGCGCTAACGATTCTGTTTTTCAGAACAAGATCACATAAACTTGACACAAGTCTTCCCAAAGGTTCTACTTGTCACAAACACAAAACAAAACATGAAACCACATCTAATCAGAGGCTAGATGAAATATTTATTCCCTAACAGCAACAAAAACAAAAAATATAAAATTGGGTTGCCTCCCAACAAGCGCTATCGTTTTACGCCCCTAGCTAGGCATAATGATGCTCACATAAAAGATAAGAATTGAAACATAACGGGAGCATCATGAAGCATATGAATAGCACATTTAAGTCTAACCCACTTCCTATGCATAGGGATTTTCTGAGCAAACAACTTATGGGAACAATAGTCAACTAGCATAGGAAAGCAAAACAAGCATAGCTTCAAGATTCTAAGCATATAGAGAGGAAACTTGATATTATTGGAATATGTAGAAGCATATGTTCCTCTCTCATAATAATTTTCAGAGGCATCATGAATTAATTCAACAATATAACCAGCACATAAAGCATTCTTTTCATGATCCCCAAGCATATAAATTATATTACTCTCCACATAAGCAAAATTCTTCTCATGAATAGTAGTGGGAGCAAACTCAACAAAATAATTATCATGTGAGGCATAATCCAATTGAAAACTAAAATCATGATGACAAGTTTCATGGTTATCATTATTCTTAATAGCATACAAGTCATCACAATAATCATCATAGATAGAAACTTTGTTATCATAATCAATTGGAACCTCTTCCGAAATAGTGGATTCATCACTAAATAAAGTCATGACCTCTCCAAATCCACTTTCATCAATATAATCATCATAAATAGGAGGCATGCTTTCATCATAATAAATTTGCTCATCAAAACTTGGGGGACTAAAAATATCATCTTCATCAAATATAGCTTCCCCAAGCTTGTGGCTTTGCATATCATTAGGATCATGGGTATTCAAAGAATTCATACTAACAACATTGCAATCATGCTCATCATGCACATATTCTATGCCAAGCATTCTATGTAATTCTTCTTCTAGTACTTGAGCACAATTTTCCTTCCCATCATTTTCACGAAAGATATTAAAAATATGAAGCATATGAGGTAACCTCAATTTCCTTTTTTTGTAGTTTTCTTTTATAAATGAAACTAGTGATAAAACAAGAAACTAAAAGATTCGATTGCAAGATATAAAGATATACCTTCAAGCATTAACCTCCCCGGCAACGGCGCCAGAAAAGAGCTTGATGTCTACTACGCACCCTTCTTCTTGTAGACGTTGTTGGGCCTCCAAGTGCAGAGGTTTGTAGGACAGTAGCAAATTTCCCTCAAGTGGATGACCAAAGGTTTATCAATCCGTGGGAGGTGTAGGATGAATATGGTCTCTCTCAAGCAACCCTACAACCAAATAACAAAGAGTCTCTTGTGTCCCCAACACACCCAATACAATGGCAAATTGTATAGGTGCACTAGTTCAGCGAAGAGATGGTGATACAGGTGCAATATGGATGGTAGATATAGGTTTTTTTAATAAGAAAATATAAAAACAGCAAGGTAGAAAGTGGTAAACATGAGCATAAACGGTGTTGCAATGATAGTAGGCAAGGCCTAGGGTTCATACTTTCACTAGTGCAAGTTCTCTCAACAAGGATAACATAATTGGATCATATTACTATCCCTCAACATGCAACAAAGAGTCACTCCAAAGTAACTAATAGCGGAGAACAAACGAAGAGATTATGGTAGGGTACGAAACCACCTCAAAGTTATTCTTTCTGGTCGATCTATTCAAGCATCCGTCGTAATGTTCAATCTATCATAGAGTTCGTACTATAATAACACCTTAAGACACAAATCAATCAAAACCCTAATGTCACCTAGATACTCCATTGTCACCTCAAGTATCCGTGGACATGATTATATGATATGCATCACACAATCTTAGAAACATCTATGCAACCAACACATAGAACTTCAAAGAGTGCCCCAAAGTTTCTACCGGAAAGGCAAGACGAAAACGTGTGCCAACCCCTATGCATAGATCCCCAAGGTCACGAAATCTGCAAGTTGGTCACCAAAACATACATCAAGTGGATCACATGATATCCCATTGTCACCACAGATATACACGTGCAAGACATACATCAAGTGTTCTCAAATCCTTAGAGACTCAATCCGATAAGATAACTTCAAAGGGAAAACTCAATCCATTACAAGAGAGTAGAGGGGGAGAAGAAGATCCAACTAGAATAGCAAAGCTCGCGATACATCAAGATCGTGACATCTCAAGAACACGAGAGAGAGAGAGAGAGAGAGAGATCAAACACATAGCTAATGATACATACCCTCAGCCCCGAGGGTGGACTACTCCCTCCTCGTCATGGAGAGCGCCGGGATGATGAAGATAGCCACCGGAGAGGGATTTCCCCCTTCGGCAGGGTGCCAGAACGGCTGTAGATTGGTTTTCGGTGGCTACAAAGGCTTTTGGCGGCGAAACTCCCGATCTAGGTTAATTTCTAAAGGTTTCAGTATTTATAGGAATTTTTGGAGTCGGGGCCAAGTAAAGGGGAGCTACGGGCCGTCCTCGAGATAGGGGGGCGCGCCCCCCTGCCCAGGGCGTGGCCCCCACCCTCGAGGGCAGCTCGTGGCTCTCCTCGCCCAACTCTTTTGCTTCAGGGGCTTCTTTTGGTCCAGAAAAAATCGTCAAAAATTGGCTCGTCAATTGGACTCCGTTTGATTTTCCTTTTCTGTAAAACCTAAAACAGGAGAAAAACAAAAACTGGCACTGGGCTCTGGGTTAATAGGTTAGTCCCAAAATTCATATAAAAGTGTATAATAAAGCCCATAAGACATCCTAGAAGGATAATATAATAGCATGGAACAATAAAAAATTATAGATACGTTGGAGACGTATCAATCCGTTGACTAAAACGTCTCTCACAAGCATATCATGATCAAACCCCAGAACTCATTGAGTTTAATCATATGGTGATGTGAACTAGATTATTGACTCTAGTAAACTCTTTGGGTGTTAGTCACATGGCGATGTGAACTAGATTATTGACTCTAGTGTAAGTGGGAGACTGTTAGAAATATGCCCTAGAGGCAATAATAAATTGGTTATTATCATATTTCCTTGTTCATGATAAGCATTTATTATCCATGCTAGAATTGTATTGATCGAAAACGCAAATACATGTGTGGTTACATAGACAACAATATGTCCCTAGTTAGCCTCTACCGGACTAGCTCGTTGATCAAAGATGGCTATGGTTTCCTAGACATGGACATGAGTTGTCATTTGATAAAGAGGTCACATCATTAGGAGAATGATGCGATGGACAAGACCCAAACTATAAACGTAGCATATGATAGTGTCAAGTTTATTGCTATTGTTTTCTGCATGTCAAGTATATATTCCTATGACCATGAGATCATGCAACTCACTGACACCGGAGGAGTACCTTGTGTGTACCAAACATCACAACGTAATTGGGTGACTATAAATGTGCTCTACAGGTATCTCCGAGGGTGTCTGTTGAGTTGGCATGGATCAAGACTGGGATTTGTCACCCCGTATGATGGAGAGGTATCTCAGGGCCCACTCGCTAATACAACATCACAAGAAGCTTGCAAGCAATGTGACTAATGTTTTAGCCACGGAATCTTGTATTACATAACGAGTAAAGAGACTTGCCGGTAACGAGATTGAACTATGTATGGAGATACCGACGATCGAATCTCGGGCAAGTAACATAAAGAGTAAAGAGACTTGCCGGTAACGAGTTTGAACTATGTATGGAGATACCGACGATCGAATCTCGGCCCACCCCTTTCCTTGGGGGCCAAGTCTCCGAAGGGGTGGGGGGCGAAAACCCATCTAGGGTTTCCCCTTGTTGGTCGCCGCCCCCTACATTGGATCTAGGGGTGCCCCCTCCTCCTCCCTTCCCCCTATATATGCAGAGGTGGAGAGAAGGCAGCCGCACCCATACGCATCTACACGTGCCACGGCGCTGCTCCTCCTCTCTCTCTCATATCCATCTTCTTCTCTGTAGTGCTTAGCGAAGCTCTGCTGAGATTTCTACTTCACCATCGCTCGCTGGATCAACGAGGTGAAGGCATCATCAAGCCATACGTGTGTTGAATGCGGAGGTGCCATCCATTCGCCACTAGATCGGAGTTCGCGGGACGGATCGTGATTGGATTGCAAAGACGCTCGACTATCTTCCGCTCCAGTTCCACCACATACTCCAATTGAAACCCTGCAGCGGCTGGGAACAATGCAATGTGCAATCCCCGTGGAGGAGCTTACCAAGGATAAGCTGCTTGAGCCCCTGAAAGGCAACAAGCAGAATGAAGCTTAGAAGCTTATTTAAGTCTTTTCTTTTCTGTTGGCACTGTCTTAAGTTTACTTTGCACTCTACCGTTTAAAACTGTGATGGTCGCTTTAATGTGGAATATTTTGTGCTGGAATTTTCGTGGTTTAAATGCTACTTCCAAGTGTGATGCTCTTCGTAACAAAATTGATGAATCTAATTGCTCCATTATATGTTTACAAGAAACGAAGAAGTCAGAATTTGATCACTCTTTTCTTCGGAAGTGTTGTCCCAAGCGTTTCGATAAATTTGAATTTGTTCCATCTGAAGGAGCCTCGGGTGGTCTTCTTGTAGTTTGGTGTAGTAGCCAATTCTCGGGACAAGTCATACATCAAATACCCTTTGTTCTAACTCTAAAATTGACATCAGTACAATCTAACGAAAGTTGGTTCCTCTCTAATATTTATGGACCTTGTGATGGACCAGCAAGAATTATTTTCACTGATTGGCTTGACAATGTAACATTCGACCCTGAAGACCTATGGCTATTCATGGGAGATTTCAATTTCATGCGATCACTGGAAAACAGAAACCTACCAGGAGGAAATATGGAGGATGCCCTTCAATTTAATGAAATTATCAATCATATTGGACTACTTGAGATACCCATCAAGGGCCGCAGATTTACATGGAGTAATATGCAGGAGAATCCTCTTCTAGAACAACTGGACTGGTTCTTCTCCTCACCTGAATGGATTTTAAAATTCCCTAATACCACTGTTAAACCACTTGCGCGCCCAATATCAGACCATGTTCCCTGTGTACTTTCAGTGGAGACGGCGATCCCCATGTCTAAATTATTCAGGTTTGAAAATTTCTGGGCCTCTCACCCTGGGTTTTTAGATGTGGTTAAAACCTCTTGGAATGCCCCCATTAAAGCATCCTCAAGTGCTACTACGATCTCTGCTAAGCTCAAGAGGCTTAGATATGCATTGAAAAAATGGAGTAAGTCACTTTCCAAACTAAAACTACTAATTGACAATTGTAACCAGATTTTATTACAACTGGATAATCTTGAAGATCTTCGCCAATTGTCTATTCTAGAAGCTAATTTCAGGATCATTTTAAAAGCTCACGTAATGCGATTACTGAAATACCAAAGTGACTATTGGAAGCAAAGTTATACAGTCAGGTGGGCTATCAAAGGAGAGGAAAATACTAAGTATTTCCAAGCACGAGCTACTGAAAGAGCCAGGAGGAATTCTATCGCTAATTTGGTCTTGGCCGATGGTAGTGTAATAGAGAATCATGAGGAAAAGGCGAATGCCTTCTTTACGTGCTTCAAGAATCGGATGGGGATCTCAACACTCCCAATTTATGATTTTGAACTTGCAAACATCGTTCAAAAATGCCACGATCTGGGGGATCTATCTCTACCATTTTCGAAAGAGGAGGTTGACCATATCATCAAAATCATTCCAGCGGACCGAGCGCCAGGACCGGACGGATTTAACAGCTTTTTCCTCAAAATGTCTTGGGACATTATAAAAGAAGATTTCTATAGATTGACAGAGGAATTTTGGGCTGGGTCACTTAATTTACAATGCATCAACACCTCCCTAATCACATTGATACCAAAAAAACTAGTGCCTGAATCGGTGAATGATTACAGACCCATCTCATTGATGAATTGTGTGCTCAAGGTACTTACTAAAATACTTGCTGAACGATTACAACACCGGATTCTCCAAGTGGTCCACAGAAACCAATATGGTTTCACTAAAACAAGGACAATACAAGATTGCTTGGGCTGGGCTTTTGAATACTTACATCAGTGCAAGCATTCGGGCAGAGAGATTGTGATTCTGAAATTAGACTTTGAAAAGGCGTTCGACACAATGGACCACTCCTTCATCTTGAAAATGCTTGAATGTAAAGGCTTTGATGACAGGTGGTGTATGTGGATGAAAAATATCCTACAGTCTGGATCGTCGTCTATTCTTTTAAATGGGATTCCAGGTACAGAGTTTAAGTGTAAACATGGTGTGAAGCAGGGAGATCCGGTGTCGCCATTGCTATTTGTACTTGCAGCAGATTTACTGCAATCTATGATTAATAAGGCTTGGCGAGAAGGTCTCATTACACTCCCAATATATCAGCCTGATTCAGAGGATTATCCGGTGATTCAATATGCGGACGATACATTGATCGTTTTACCTGCAGAACCACGGGAGTTGCAAAGTCAAACAGATATTGGATTCATATGATGTCGGTGTACTAAAGTAGGGGCACCTTAGTATCCCGACTTGTGCACGGGCAGTAGCAGCGTTCCGTGGCAGGGCTTGCCACGCGCCCGCCAAGGCCCACTATGGTTCCTTTGGAGCCATTCAAGAACAAAGTATTCAAGTTAAAGAAACAAGACCCCGGCAAGAGGAGCTTGCCGGGAAGGCCGCTCCAGGCTCAAAACCACCCCTCTGGCACAAGACCCTGGCAAGAGGAGCTTGCCAGGAAGGCCAAAACATGGCATTTCAGGAGACTTGCCGTGGCGCATCGCGCGCCCCGGCAAGGCCCGGAGAGCGACAAGCTCCCGGGCGCGACAAGTTAACAACCACGGCAAGGTGCAAGCCGCAGCAAGCTTCCACTACGTGCCCGCGCTCCAGCTCATCCGGCCACGCGTCGCCCTGGGGCCCTTCCAGGTGCACGTGGCGGAAGGCTGTGCAGCCTGGGGTACACGGTGGCGAGCTGCGATGACGAGGCCACCATCGTGGCGGACGGAGACGCCCTGACGGACGCTTTTTGCACTGCTTAGGGTGATGGCGACGGGCATTCAATGCCCTTGTCCCGTGCCGTCAGGGTTAGGTATAGAGCACTATGCATACACTGTTCCAACTACCACTATTTTTACATTTTTACCCTCATCTGCGTTGCCACCTGTCGGTGACCCCTTTCAACCTATAAAAGGAGGCCCATGCGCAACGTAGAGGAGGTTCCGATCTTCGATCACTCTCACGCTCGGTGTTGCCAGCGACAAGCATTGTAGCTCTTCTCGCTCCCGAGCTAAGAACACAATCAAAACCAAGGCAGGAGTAGGGTTTTACGCATCCGTGCGGCCCGAACCTGGGTAAACTGCTCGCGTGCACGCTTCGATCCGCTCTTTGTGCATCCTCCGCCCCCTTGCCGTACCGAAAAGGGGCTCCGGTCCCATAGGTGTTCATGGGTGATCAGTTTCCCCGACATATGCCCGGGCAACTGGCCTGAAAATCAATTACGCCAAGTCACAACTGATGCCGATAAATGTGAGTGCACAAAAAACCATAGAGCTAGCTAATGATTTGGGCTGTCAGGTTGGTTCGATGCCCTTTACATATCTGGGTCTGCCGCTTGGCACTGCAAGGCCGACTGTCAGGGAGTTAATGCCCTTGGTGGACAGAATAGAGAGAAGATTGACAGCAACTGCCATCTGGTTGTCTTACGGAGAACGGGTTCAGCTCATTAATTCTGCTCTGTCGTCGTTATTATCCTTTGCGATGTGCGTTCTCAAGTTACCGTTAAGACTGATTGACATCTTTGATCGAGCGAGGAGACACTGTCTTTGGAGAAAAGAGATTGATAGAGAAGCGAAAACCAATTCTTTGGCTGCCTGGGAGATGGTTTGCAGACCAAAGAAAAAGGGAGGGTTAGGGATCCTTGATCTAAAAATTCAAAATAAAGCGCTGCTGCTCAAATACATACACAAGTTTATTCATAAACATGATACTCCCTGGGTGATGCTGGTCTGGAATGCTCATTACAATGCTACACCCCCCCATGCTAGACCACCTTGTGGATCATTTTGGTGGCGTGACGTCTTTTCCCTAATGGACATTTATAGAGGGATCACCACATGTGTGCCTGCTGCGGGTGACACTATTTTGTTTTGGAAGGATGTATGGAATAATGAAAGGCCAATGGCGGAAACACACGATCATCTTTTCTCCTTCGCCCTTAATGAAGACATCTCGCTCGCTCAATTCTATCATAATGATGCGGCGGTGGATAACTTTATGCTCCCTTTGTCCTTGGAAGCCCGAGAAGAACTGAATGACTTGCAACAGGTAATGACTGGAATGGTTTTGACACCCATGGAAACTGATGAATGGATCCTATGCTGGGGAGATACAAAGTTCAAACTGAAGAAATTCTATAACTATGTATTCAGAAACATCACGGCTCCACAGTGCATCACCTCCGTATGGAAGACTAAATGCATCATGAGGCACAAGGTTTTTGCGTGGTTGATGTTAAATGATCGAGTTAATACTAGAGACCTCCTCCTACGAAGGCATTTCGACATTGGGGATGATCATGACTGTCCTATGTGCAACATGAGAATACTTGAAACGAATAAACATCTGTTCTACGACTGCCCATTCGCTGCAACATGCTGGGAAGCTGTAGGCATAAGCTGGGGAGATCACCACGATTTACAAACTAGATTTGACACGGCAAAAACTGGGTGGCATGGACCTCTCTTCAAGGATATAACCATCTTGGCGGCTTGGAACATTTGGAAACAACGCAATAATGAGATCTTCGATGGGGTGACTGCCACGCATGTAGACTGGTTGAGGAGATTTAAAGAAGACCTGGTGATCTTAGGTTATAGGATCAACCCTCAAAGTCTCACTTTTTTGAGAGCCTTTAGCAACTCTCTTTCTATTTAAACACCTTTCTTTCTCTGCCTGGATTTCAGTTCTTTGTATCCCCCTGTCTTGTCAAAAATGTAAATACTAGCTTGGGTGCCAACTCTTGGCTGGCATTCATGGCATATAAATGAAAAAAGGGCAGTAGGAGACTCTCTTGCTGTTTTCAGAGTGTCAAAAAAAAAACATCAACTGCGTTTTTAACGCTTCCGCTTAGCGATCTACAAGGGTATGTAGATCCGATCTCTCCACTCGTAGATGGTCATCTCCTAGATTGGATCTTGTGTGTTTGTAGGAATTTTTTTGTTTCCCATGCAACATTCCCCAACAGGTACAATACACTTAGTTGATTTGTTCAAATAAATATTAGATTTCTATTTTTGTGCAACGGTGTCCAGCTCTTGCTATTTTTTGCTGAGAGACAGTGTGGCCAAGAAGTCTGTGATCTGGATTTTTTTATTTCTTCGATTTGGATGCAGTCATGGACGAAGCGGACATGGGCCTGGACATCGAGAGTGAGGTCGTCCAATCCTACCACCATGACTCCCTCCCCACACTAGGCCCATCCCTCTCTCTCGGTTGTGAGATTTTTTGCAAGTTATGGCTGCTCTGCTCTAGGTTGCTCTCCTATGGCATGCTCTGTTTCAATTTAGTTAGAACACTAGCCGTGTACTCCAGGAGCCCAACTACATAGGTACTCAAGCACACACACAACCAGCTTGATTGATTTCTTTATATACTAGTAGCAGTATGTCTATGTGTGTGTCTCCTCTTCCTCCTTCTATCCATGGACAGATTGATCCCCTTACCTATTTCTTCAATTCGGAGCAGGAACCCTCCATGGATGAGTACGACCACCGGGACCTCCACAACGGCGTCGACGCCATGTATATGGTCGAGCTGGACGTGGTCGCGGTCATCTGCGTCGGTGTGGTGCAGCCGAGCTGGCCTAGGTACCACGTCGTGTACAAGGGCCAACTCCACCTCTATGGCTCCTCAGGTAAGCAAAAATCCATGGTCATTTCAGTTTTCAGACTTATTTTTTGGGTTTTTATGGTACTGATGGCTTCTCTTCTCCATTGAGGATCCTCAGCACGAAACAAGAAGTGCCATCACCAGTCTGAAACTCATGCCAGGGGAAGGGATTCCATCACCGCCTTTTGAGTAGAAAGTGTAATCTTCATTGAGGATCGTCCCTGTTCAGCATTCATCAACACAATGCCATCTTCAGTGCCCATCTCTAGGCCCTCACTCTGCATTCTTTTGGTTTTACATAAAGAAACAATCTATATTTTGCATTTCCAGATTGTGCACATCTTAGCTCAGATCAGTAACTTTACTTGCCATGTTATGTATGGATATCCTCTATTGTTTATGTAAAATAAATAACAAATTCAATTTATCCATTATACATAAATTCTAATATAGGCGGCAGCTATTTTCTGTTAGTATACTTTAAATGATATTGAGGTATGCTCCCCTGTTTTCATCCATGTACTATGTAGATGTAGACTAACATTTAAGCTTTGATCATGAATTCATAAATATGGCATCAGTCCAAATATTCCAGACATAAACTATTCCCATGAGAGATTATATTTTGTGCTGGATGGATATTTGTGTATAGGAAAGATAATTTTATTCTTTATTAACGGTTCGATGTATAGCGGTGGGAGTGATCTCTTTAGTTAATGATCTTGCTTGTGTTGTTGTGGTTCAGGTTTCTTTGCTTCAGAGAAGAGCTATAAAAGAGTTAATTAACATTGACAATTAAGAAGCGCATTTATCATGTATGTGTATTTGTGTAGTTGTTTATGGATTTGTATCACTAATGCTGAAATGGGCATTACATTTTTCTTCCAAGGGAACAAATTAAACCGAGCTAAGGTGTGGTTGCATTTGTAATGGTTCGTTATTTCCAAAGGGGTGCATTTCTTTGTAGGTACTGCACTGAGCCCTGAAGAGAATGCTAGCCAGCACCCACCTCTCTTGCCGTCAAGGTCACCGTTGACTCGCCTTTTTTGCTTTAGAGGCTTCTTGTGTTGCTACATGTGTTTGTTTCTTATCTACTCACCCTTTGTAGTGCAGGTTCGTGTTCTTGGAATTTTTTACCTCCATCTCTTATTCTTGGTGAGCAGGTGAGCTAACTGGGCTATTTCCTCTAGGTCTCTTGAAGCAATTGAATGCTTCAAAGAAATTAAATGGAGTTCGTTGTAGGTGAGTCGCGAATCTACTACCTGCTCACATGTCTTTTCTTACTAGAAACACATCCTGCCGATGACGGTGATGATCGCTATGCTGCTCCTCTCCCGGAAAATTTAGTTTATGTACCATGCTCCCATAGATGTATGGAGTTGAGATTTATTATGATGAAATTTGGGCAAATTAATTATAGCCTTTTATGATGAGATCTCTGTGACATACTTTGATGCATTTCAATCATATCGGCCTACTCAGCAATGTTTACATATATTTTGTGCATTGGCTTTTGTGTTGAATTTTGCGTGGACTGGGCAACGCGCGTCTTGGCACGCTTCCTATCTATGCCGATATTGAGCACCACTATGTCTAACTCCTATCATAATTGAATGTTTCTTCTTCACTTTATTGTTATCATCCTGTATGAATGCATATTCTAAACCTGCATTAATATTGAGCATTACCTGCTTGGCCGACACGTTGGGACCGGCACCCTCGCGCGAAGGCACGATCCCGATCTAGTAGTAGTTACGTGTGCGCAGTATCACTGGAAACACAATAGCTGCACGTAAATAGTTTTTGGGTCAGTCAATTTTGGATGAACAAAGCAACAACTGCCGGTGGAAAGAAGGAGCAGCCGTCAGCTCGTCGGGTCTATCCTAGCATGACAGGCGACCCCAGTATCTATCTTAGAGTGGCACGACCCTAGTATCTTTTCTGGGGGTGCTAAGGGGGAGGGGTGTGGGTTCGTCGAAAAATATGGAGGTTCGCTGGGGTTAGAGGGATAGCTGGGGCCAGGGTCGGCACGGCGGTGGGAAGAGGACGAGGGGAGCGAAGGGTGGCGAGGCGCTCCCGCGCCAGCCGCGGGCGGTGGCAGCACGTAGTCCGGCGGGTGGTAGCAGGCGACGGGAGGAAGAAGTCGAGCTTGATATATTTTCAGGAGGAATACGGTTGAAGGAAGAAGACGCGAGCTGAACGTTCGTTTGTTATCCAACATCTCAAGTTGATCCTGGTAGACCAGCTGACCCAATTCATATTTTCAGGTGACTTGCAGTTAGCCAGTCCCTATTGGAAAATATGCACAAATGTTTCATAACGGTAATATACATGTAAACAACTATTGGCTTCCTTTACAACATGAATTTTAAGGAACTTAAAAGTAAACAATTTAATTCAAATAAAAAATTAGAACCTCTCATACTCTCTCTGTGGGCTAAGGTGGCCATTGTTTTCTTTGTCAAAGTGTCCATCAGTTATCCTCTTTTTTGTATTGCGTCTCTGACTCTATATCCGCCCTAGTGTGGCCGTCGTGGGTGATGTGTGGGAGTCAATGGTTTTGCTACCACATATTGGTGACTCATGTTTTTGTGGATATGTTTCTCATGTTTAGCTTTTCTTGAGAGATGTGATGGTGTTGATGATGTCTGTCATGATCTTTATATTCATTCTTCCTTTTTTTTCCTACCATGATATTTCTCTTCTTCCTCAATATATGGAGATAAAGTCATTAATGGCAGTTTGCCCTGCCAGGGGTGCCTACCTCACCACAAAGTGTTCAAGGGCTTTAGATCACCCATCTCTTAGGGTGGATGGCTCGTGTGGCTTTGAAAACCTATGAGGCTAGTCGAGGTTGGGTAGTTTTCTTTCTTTTTCTAATGCTTCTTCATCGAAGGCATGGATGAACATCCGATGATTTGGATATATCTTCTGACTTCTTCAGTTGCCTTTGTTATTCACTTCTATCCAATGTACCATCTTCATGAAACATGATTCATTATTTTCTTCTTAAAAACAAATGGATCGAGGTGGTCTTCTAAGGCATCTTCGGAAGGAATGGATGATGTTGCTTCGTGTCTTGGTCATGTGGCTCCTTCTCGAGACCTTCGACTTGCTTCTTGGCCGTCGGATAGCTTGTGGGGTTATCTCATTCTACAGATCTGTCTGGTGAGATCTGCAGTAGTCGTCCAATCCTCTTCATCGTCTTCTTCTCTAGGATGATGAACTGATCCACACATCTCATTAGCATTGGCGTCTGCTAGCTCCAACCATTGACTTCCTGGTCGTTGCATCAACAATGTCCTCCTAGCTTTGATGGTGTTTTGAAGGTCAAGAGGCGGCATCGATATTCGCTCACAACACGTTGCCGATGAATCCATGAGGAAAATGGCGTCGATTTCCCCGAAGGCATGTGTGTAATTATTATTTTCTATAAGGATGACATTGTAAGAATTTGTCAGACTTTGATATATGATGGCCTTCTTAATAAATGAATTCAAATTGTTTGTTTGAGTATACCAAAAGGAAATCATAAACTGGTGAGCCACATACATATTTTTCCAAGGGATTACTCTCAATGGAATTTCATTTTGCAGTTGGGAGCAAAGCCATAATGCGAGAACAAAAATTTAATACCATGTACTCTCTTCGTTCCTAAATATAAGCTTTTTTAGAAATTTCAATATACGTGAAATCTCTAAAAAAAAACTTATATTTAGGAACGAAGGGAGTACCAAACAAGCTAAGAATGGGAATTCTGTGCTCGCAAATGAACAGATCGAGCAAGTTCAAATTGACGTAAGATGAAACAAATAGATTTTCTCTTTAGTGGGCATTCCATATAGAACTTGTTGCAATAAAATAATCAATTTATATAAAAACACTTTTTTGTCGATTATATTTATCAAGAAAGCAAAAATGATTCTTATAAAATCCACATTCTTGTGTTGTACAGATCAGCTAAAACAATAACTAACTCAGACTAGGCCCATATATGGATTAATATAGTGTTATATGTGTCAGATAATACCTGAATGCGGACTAAAGTTACTTAAAAAAACGAATAATGGATAGGTCTATCTATTATGGCAGAAGAAAAAATCGTTGCCTATGGCTGAAGTAATCGTCAGCTATTGGAGGTGTAGGAAAAAATTGCAGCGAATCTGATCTGTTGAATAATTAAAGCATCTTTTTAGAACAAAGTTGATTCAGTAGTGATCACGATGTTCAACGACTTCAAGCCTCGCCAACGGCGAATATGCTCCACACATATATATATACCTATATAGTTTTCTGCGTATGCTGTTAGCTTTGAGCGATTTTACAAGTATATACGACAAAATCCAAAATTTAACAAAAGTTCAAAGACTTTATCCTGCAAAAATAATAATTCAAAAACACAATTAACGAGGTTGAACCCCTATATATGTGATTTTTCTCAACTGAAAAATGCACGGTGGATCATAGCATGCATGTATGTGTTCTAAGAGCATCTACAACCACGATTGCCTAATATTGATTCCTGAACGTTCGCGAACGTGCCCGATGAGTGACCGGACATGTCTGTTTGGACCCTCCATTTATGCACGCATGCAACCATGTCATTTATATCATCCTCATATTGTCCCGTCAAATGCATGTGACTGATGGAGAGGGAGAGGGAGAGAGAAAGAGAAAAGAAATAATAAAGAAAGAGCAAAAGTGGTCCGAAGTGGGGTGCATCCTAAATGGAGAGTTGTCCGGACATGTCCGGACATCCTCATATCCTCGTCATATTTAATGTGGATGTGGGGATTTCCAGACAACCCGGTCATATGAGGATAAAGTGAGGGGTTTGGTTGGGTGTCTTTTTTCCTCTCTCTCTCATGTCTTAACAGTGACCGGGCTGTCCAATTAGACTCTCCGGGGTCCGGTTGTAGATGCTCTAAAGTGGGATGTGTGCTCCATATACATTCTCTAGAACAAGACATATTTATTTTCTTAACCAGATCATGTCATGATATTTTATCTTTGTTGTGTCTTGTTTTCTTTTGGACGTCTTGGCTCCCGGTGCATTTGCATTCCAGTGAAGTAAACTAAAAACAAATAGTAAATATTATTTTTTGTAAATGCTTATGTTAGTGTCGCAAGCATGCTTGGCAATTTTCATGCAAAAAGGAGTAGCATTGTTTCCTCGCTGAAAAAAGCAAAGTTGGGTGTGACATTTGGCGTTTAATCTTCTTCTTTTTTTGCGCATACCAAAATGCTTAAGCTTTTCACATAAAAAATTACAGGTAGCATTTGGGTGTGACTATGAATACATCTTTTTTTTAATTTATGTTTTTACATTTGTAAAAGCATTTTTCGAGCGCTGGAGCATGTGCTCTTGAGAGTCGAATATGATTTCCGGTTTTGGTTTCGGTAGTTTATTATGTGTATTAAATTATCACAAATTTCCCTATGTTTTTCGTCATTTACATCTCTGACTTTTTGGTGAAGATTTATTCGATTCAAGACATGAGCAGAAATTGTCGGTCACTTGGATGACGAAAACTAGTGATATCCATGGATAGGCAGTCGCTATGAAGGCGACCCTTCTCATATATATCATTATCAATATTAATTAATCAACCATTGTCAATAGTGTCGTTGTTCTTAATGAATTCGTGGGGCGCTACAGCTAGTTTCAGCCAAACAATAGGGTGTTTTTACCTACCGTTCGGCATGGATGATGAGCTATCTTAAAAAACAAAGGGGTGTTTTTTTTTTAACTGGTGTTTTTACCTCCCTTGGAAACACAGTGTGATCAGGCCGCAACTATGTAACCGTTATGTCAGTTCATGTGAGATGTGTGGGCCCGCATGTGTGAACCGGTTTTCCTCATATTCCCTACAACCAGTTTCTTTTTTCTTTTTGAGGGGAACAACCAGGTTCAATATGTCCAATCTGCAACATCCGGTCCTAAATGCAACAAGGCCACAATAAACCGATTCTTTTTTTGAGGGCTACTACCGCTGCTTTATTAAATTAAAACGTCTACAAAACCCGGGATCTCGTCCGAGATAACATCCAAAATGCAGTCTGGGGGTACTCCTAACCAAACATTACAAAGTTCGTCGCCAACTCCTACTCTAGCCAACTTATGTGCCGCGGCATTCGCAGATCGTCGTACCCAAGTAACCTTCGCACCTTGTTTCGTTGCCATCATTTGCTTAATATCATGAATCCACGGCCCCATCGCCGAGAAGTTCGTTCCGCCTTGATTTATCATCTGGACAGCTCGTAAACTGTCCAGCTCGATATGAATTCGTTGCGCGCCAATCTCCTCAGCCAACTGAACTCCCCTTCGACAAGCAAGGACCTTCGCAGCTTCAGCATCCGTGACGCCCGGGAAATGATGACATCCTCCCGCCATGAAAGCTCCAGCGTGGTTTCTGATCACCGCTCCACCTCCCGCCTTGCTCCCAACCTTAGACACCGCCCCGTCGCAGTTTATCTTAAACCACCCCTCCTCTGGTGGTTCCCATTTCTGCATCTCCTTCTGCTCTCTCACCTGGTTTTTTGGCTGGTGGGTATTTGCCCACTCCATCAAATGCATGTACACAGACTCCATTATCCCATGTGGTTGCTGAATTTTAACTCCATCCCGCGCCTCATTTCTTGCTAACCATAGTCCATAGGTCGCCTGGATCATTGCTTCCTTCTCATCGTCGGTTGCCCCGGAGAACCAACTCAATAGCCAGCGAGCTAGAGCGCCCTGGGTATCAGTCTGACACGGTGGGGCTGCCACCGAAATACCCTTTTCTGAGCGCAACAGCTGCCAGAATTGAGAGGAATGCTGACATGTCCAAAATCTATGAAGAATAGTTTCTTCCCTGCCACATGCAACACAAAAAACACCCGGCTTGATCCGTCTCAGATGAAGTTCTGATCCCACCGCGATCCCATTTCGAATCATTCTCCACATGTGAATTTTCGCTTTAGGGGGCGCGCTTGTTTCCCACATCGCCATATACCCCTTGTGTTTCTGAACAGAACTAGAGGACTCCTGCTGTCCAGACCTAATCCTCCTCCTAGACATCCAAAGGTGATATGCAGATCTGACGCTGAAGATACCATTATTGGTGTAGTTCCACGCTGGGTAGTCCTCAGCACCCGGACCTCCAATAGCGATCTGCGCTATATCACTTGCATCGGAGTCCAAAAACATTGCAGCCAACTTCTCCCTGTCCCAATTGGTCCCGCTGCTATCAAACAGATCTGCAACTTTTGTCACACCAGGGACATATAACTGACCCAGTGGTCGTAAATATCCTTGTCGAGGTATCCAGTTGTCGTGGTGAATGTTGATGCTAGAGCCGTCTCCAACTCGCCACACCAGCCCCTCTCGAAGAAGATATCTGCCATGCAGCAGGCTTCTGTAAGTGAAAGAAGAGTTGGCTGGGCAAGTGGCACTCAGAATGGACTCCTCCTTGAAATATCGAGATTTGAGGACTCGAGCACAAAGCGAGGAAGGAGTGGTCAGAACTCTCCAAGCTTGTTTAGCCAGCAGGGCCTGGTTAAACCCCTCAGGGTTCCTGAACCCCATGCCACCTTCTCTCTTTGAGTCACACATCTTTTCCCAGGATATCCAATGCACCTTCCTTTCACCATTCATCGCACCCCACCAGAATTTCGAAGAGATTGAAGTCAGGTTCCGGCATATCTTCTTTGTGAGGTGAAAACAACTCATGGTAAAGGTTGGTGTTGCTTGTAATCCCGATTTGACAAGTACTTCCCTCGCAGCCTTAGACATCCCCTGCCCTTTCCAGCCCGTCACCTTGCCCTTTGAGCTTTCTACCACATATTTGAACGTGCCATCTTTTGACTTCCCCACCAGTGTGGGCAGTCCCAGGTACCTCTCGCTCAAAGCTTCTGACTCAATACCCACAACCTGTTTAAGCTCCTCTTTGATATTGTTGTTACATCCTCTCCCAAAGAAGATGGATGATTTCTGCAGATTCACACGCTGACCCGATGCCTCCTCATACCGCATCAGAATCTCCTTTAGCTTAGCCATACTTTCATTTGATCCCTCCAGGAAGACGATGCTATCATCCGCGAATAATAAGTGTGTAACATGGGGGCCCGTGCCACCGAACGAGACACCCTTGAGATGATTATCTTGCTGAGCCTTTTTTAACATGGCCGAAAAACCCTCGACACAGAAGAGGAATAAATACGGTGACAGTGGGTCTCCCTGTCTTAGTCCTCGTGATGGATGAAACATCCTCGATAAACCCCCGTTAATCTTCACAGAGAACCGCGCTGATGTTACACACCGCATTACCATAGCTATCCATCGTTGTTCAAACCCAAACTGAGCCATTATCCTCTCCAAGAAGTTCCACTCTACCCTATCATAAGCCTTCATCATATCTAATTTCACCGCACAAAGGCATTTCCTCCTCTTCCTTGTCCGGATAGCGTGTACACACTCATATGCCACAAGCACGTTGTCTGTTATGAGCCTGCCAGGCACAAAGGCGCTTTGCTCCTCCGAGATGAGAATTGGGAGGATCACCTTAAGCCTATTAGCCAAGACCTTTGTAGCAACCTTATACAGTACGTTGCAGAGACTAATGGGTCTAAACTGTGACATGATATCCGGTGCATTCACCTTCGGGATCATAACAATGACCGTGTCATTAAAACTCTCCGGGCTAGCTGCACCATTAAGAAAGTCTCTCACTGCCGTACAAATATCTCCCCCCACCAAAGGCCAGTGCCTCTGGTAAAAGAGTGCTGGCAATCCATCAGGCCCCGGAGATTTGGTTGGGCCCATCTGGAAGAGCGCTGCATGAATCTCATCATCAGTAAACGGTGCTGTTAGCTTTGCGTTCATCTCCCCGGTCACCAGCTGCTCAATATTCTGAAGAAGAGCATCTACACCCGTCGATCCCTCCGAAGTAAACAACTGCTCATAAAAAGACGATGTGAGCTCCCTAATGTCCTCATTAGTTGTCACCCGAGTACCATCATCCTTTTTCAGCACCTTAATGGTATTCTTCCGCTTCCTATGGGTCGCTCTATTCTGAAAGAATTTTGTGTTTTGGTCACCCGCCATTAACCAGTCCACCCGTGACCGTTGCCTGTATAAGATCTCTTCCCGCTCATACATTTCTCGCAGCTGCTCTTCCAGATCGCGCACCTCTGTGTGGTACCCCGTTGAGCACGCTCGGAGTTTCGCATCCGTAAGCTGGGATTTTAGCAGTGCTATCTTACGCCTCACAGACCCGAAAATTCTCGCGCCCATCGCTGCATGCTGCCAGTTACACGTCCGAGTTTATCCCAAGTGGCTGCTAGATTTTGTTGTCCATTGGCAGCCGCCTCCCAAGCTTCCTTCACCATCAGCTCGTAATTCTCATGCCGCGTCCATGCCTCCTCATAGCGGAACGGACGATTGCTTCCCCTCAAGGGCAATGGAGCCGTCTCCATCACCCTAACGAGTATGGCTTGATGGTCAGATTCCTCCGTCATGATGTGTTCTACACAAGTCCCCGGGTATAGCTGTATAAAACTATCATTACATGTTGCACGATCTAGCCTCACTTGAACATTGTTAATGCCTTCTCTTCTGTTATCCCACGTGTATGGATATCCTGAGAACCCTATGTCCGCCAGGCCGCAGTCGGCCAAACAGTCACGGAAGTCCTCCATCCTAGTAAAGCTCCTCGCATTGCCCCCGAGTTGGTCGGATTGATACAAAGCCTCATTATAATCCCCAACACAAATCCAAGGAAGATCATCCTGCGACCGCAGATAACGGATGACCTCCCATGACTTCTGTCTCAATTCTGTATTGGGTTCCCCGTAGAATCCAGTGATTCTCGAGGTCTTCCCTTCACACACAACCTCGGCGTCAATGTAATATTGGGACCAAGGTCTCACCTTCACTTGGACATGATCCCTCCACCACAAGGCCAGCCCCCCACTTCTTCCACGACAATCCACCGCTACCCCGCCATTGAAACCCAAACTCCACTTGAGCCTTTCCATCGCGCGGGAACTTTTCTTAGTTTCACTCAAAAACACCACCTCTGGGTTGTATGACCTTATCAGGTCCCTCAATTCACCCACTGTCGAGTCCAACCCCAAGCCTCGACAGTTCCAGGCCAGGATGATCATTGCTCTCGGCGGCCCTGAGTGTCAGGGTCCGCCGATACATTCTCTTGTTCTGTGATGCGTTCAAACACTGATGCCGTTTTTCATCTTGTGTCTCGAATGAAACCATCGTCTGCACTCTTCCTGGCTTGATCTTCCTTTACCTTCCAAATCTGCTTTGGGCTCCTTTTTTTGCCAACATACTCTCTCCTAGGTTGCGACGATGAACACTGTGGCTGAACAAAATCCCTCCTTGGTTTCCTGATATAGTACCCCCTCCTTCTACCCTGCTCCTCGCTCTTCCCCGGCCTTCCAGCAAAGCCCGGATCACTAAAAGCTTCCGACTTCCCATGTCTGTTTTGTACACGTCCTCCATTCCTATCTTCCAGCATGTGCTGAAGCTTGCCCTGTACTGTCATGTTGGCATGTTCCACATAAGCGTTTTCAGTACGGCGCAGCTCATTTTGCCTAGTCAGCTTCTCCCTCAGCTCCTTTTCCCTGCGCTGTTCCAGGCTATCCCTCAAATCCCTCGTACCATGAAACCCTTGCGCTCCCGTGCTTCTAACAGGGCTATTAACCTCGCCCCTACCCGAGCCCCCGCCAGTGCGGTGCTCCGCTGAACCAGCAAACTGAGATCCCAAATTCCTCTTTGTGGATAGATCACGGACTCTCGGCCGTTCCTTGTTGTTCAAGCTTCCATCATTGTCCTGAGAGTTTGCATAGCTGTTATTACTACTTGCCGCACCAGTATTGAGAGATCCCTCCTTCATCGAACTATTCCTACCCGGGGATGAGCGTAGCCAGCTCCCCCATTGATCCGAGGAGTTCAGAGGGGGGACACAAACGCCTCCATCGTGAACCAGCCTGCCACAATCGAAGCAAAAATGCGGAATCTTTTCATAGAAGAAATCAAACCAGATCCCAGCTTTATCATCCTTCGACTTTTTCAGATTGAAACCCCGGACCAAGGGCTCAAACACAGAGATTGTAGTACGGATCCTTAGTTGCTGTCCACGCGCCATACCCTCCCCATCCGCATCTACTCTTACAGTTTTACCGATCCAGTTGCCCAGGGCAGTCCCAAAGGCTTCGCATCTCTTGTCTGGAGGTAAATCAATTACCCGGACCCATACATCAATATTCTCAAAAACCATCTCAGAGGGTCGGATCTTTCCTTCATACTCCTTCACAACAAGCACACAGAAATCGAATTGCCAGGGCCCATTGTGCATTACGTGCCTCCAGTCGCCCTCGCTCCCCAGATGAGCGACGAAAATATTTGATCCCATATCTCTGAACTTAGCTTCCTTGTGTAGACCCCATGCTCTCGGCATCGTCTTCTCTATCGCAGACATCTTCATCGGTTTCTGAGAGTATACCTTACATACCACAGACCACCGTGATGCCTTTGGGATTGGGATCTCATGATCATCGAAGACGAGCCCCTCCGCCTCCTTGTCCAGCAGAACCATCCCCCCCAACCTAGCTGAAAGGCTTGCATCCGGATCCGGCGTTTTGCTTTCCATCGGGGATGTGGAAGATCTCAGGCTAGCCGAATCCCCGGTCTTCTTTGTTTGTGGCGTAGCGGCCGCCGCTCCCACCCCCGGAGTCGTTTTCAGTTGCACCGCCGCCGCCGCCGCGCTCTCAGCCTTCTCCGTCATTGCTTCCTCTTCCAGCAGGGAGTAGCCACACCGGCCTGCAGCCCAGATGCGCCGTCGCAGTCCTGAGATGCCGCCGTATACTCACCACCCCCGGCGGGTTAACCCTAACCCTAGCGTAGTCGCGCAATCGCCTCGCGATCGCCTCCTACCCCCTTAGAGATACCCCTGTGGTGGACCCTCGCATCACAATAAACCGATTCAAGGTGTAATTTAGTCAAATCAAGTCCATCTCCCAATGCCGTGATGTGGGGCGTAACAATGTCGACACTCAAAGGACGTAATAATAAATAAAAAGCAGAAAAAGAAGAAACTCACGAAATCGCGATCATCCGGTGACCGTGCCTTGCATCCAAAGCAAGCTCAGCCGATCCGGATATTCTTCTTTTCCGCCGAGCAATAATGCGGACCTGCAACCACTCCACGATTCGCTGCGCCCCGGCCACCACTCGGGTGCGAGCTTGACGTTTCCGCGCATCCTGAAAATGATTCCGCGGAGAGCATGCCTGCCCTCTTGATCCACACAGGTGGATCGAGGAGTGAGTGCGACGCACATCTGCCTCGTGCCAGGGATCGTACATGCGTCCCGTGGCCGGCGCGGCCATTCCTGTGAGGGCCACAAATTGGTGTCCAATCAACGGCACCATCACTCCGGAGTCCTGACAAGTTTGATTAACGGTTGGTGTGGCTTGCCTGGATCGGTTCGTGCAATCACGAACACTCCACCGTTCGCCGTCGCTCTCGTCCGGGGAGACAGAGGTAGAGATACACAGGCAGTGAGGCAGTTTTTTTTTTTTTTTTGGCGGATTTAGGCAGGTTTAATCATAATGCAAGTTTTTTTCTTCTAAATCCAATAGAATTTTGCTTCCGTGTATCCTAATATAAATGTTTATGGATTTCAATCCAATTAAAGACGGAGATTAAAAGGAACCGGACAATAGAAAAGGATATTATAGTCTTCCGAAGCCTTCTGCTCAACGTCAGCTAGAGGGATGGTTCCAGCGAACGCACTCTCTCCTTTCGGATTCGTTCGCACGAATCCTGGTGCAGGATCCGTCGGATTCTCAAACCAGTTATAGCGTCTCCAGCCGCGTCCCCGACAAGCCCCCCCCAGACGATTTTTTCCGCGCAGGCGCCGAAAAACGTCCCAATCGCGTCCCCAAGACGCCGAAATCCGTCGGCTCGACCCGTTTTTTCGTCCGGCGATCGCAGGCCCAACCCGGCGCACTGGGGGGGGGGGGGCGCTTGGGGGCTCCGGCGCAAGTGGAAAACACGCCTGACCCACTCTGTCAAGCGAAAAAGTCAGTCAACCGTCCATTTTCGCCCCCTTCCCCCGCGCGTTCGGCCGCCGGACTGCCGATCCCGACGCTGCGTGCCGCCCACCACCGCTAGATAGGCCGTTCCCCGTCGGGAAAGAGAAGAGGTTTCGGCGGCTGCAGGCACTCCACCACCGCCTGGGCAATTTTTCCGGCGTTCCGGCCGCGCGGGGCACTGTACCGGCGGGTGTGCGTCCAACACGCCCGCAAGGTGTTCGGCGGTTTGCCTCAGCGCGTTCGGCAATGGACTCGGACGACGAGGAGGCACTCGCCGCACTGCTGTCGGAGGAAGCCGAAGCCGACGTCCAGGAAGAGGAACATCACATGGTCCTCGCCGCCCTGCTCGCGAGCAATGAAAAGCCTCGGCGAGGTGGCTCGGCGCCGGGGCGGATGAAAGCAAAGAACTGGCATCGTCTGGAAGGCTACAACATGCTCTACTCCGACTACTTCGCCGATGCTCCACTGCACGGCGACAAAGTACTTCGGCGCCGTTATCGGATGAGCCGAAAGCTTTTCCTCAGGGTTGTGAATTCCATCCGGGAGTTCGACAGCTACTTCAAATGAAAGAAGGATTGCACCGGCAAACTTGGATTCACCTCAATCCAAAAGTGCACGACAGCGATGAGGATGCTTGCATATGGAACTCCCGGTGATTCACTCGACGACTATGGGCGCATGGCCGAGTCCACCATCATTGAGTGTTTCTACAAGTTCTGCAGGGTAGTGATGGCAGTGTTTGGAAAGCAATACTTGCGAACACCCAATGCGGAAGACACTGCTCAGATCCTAGCACAGAATGCAGTGAGAGGATTTCCTGGGATGCTTGTAAGCATCGACTGCATGCATTGAAAATGGAAGAACTGTCCATTTGCTTGGCAGGGGATGTACAAAGGCGTCAAAGGCGGTTGCAGTGTGGTACTAGAGGCAGTGGCCACACAGGATCTCTGGATTTGGCACTCCTTCTTTGGTATGCCAGGAACTCACAGTGACATCAACGTGCTGCAGTGCTCCCCTGTCTTTGCCAAGCTTGTCGAAGGTCATTTTCCTCCGGTGAACTTCGAGGTCAATGGGCGACAGTACAACAAGGGGTACTACCTAGCTGATGGCATCTATCCAAGATGGTCTACATTTGTGAAGACTATCTCGAACGCTATGCCAAGAGGCAAGAAGTCCCACTTTGCCAAGGTTCAGGAGTCTTGTAGGAAGGATATCGAGCGGGCATTTGGTGTGCTTCAGTCTTGATTAGCCGTTGTCCGGTACCCTGCTCAAACATGGTCAAAAGATCAATTGTGGGAGATCATGACTTGATGTGTCATCTTGCACAACATGATCATTGAGAGCGAGCAGGAAGAGCCGGTGTTTGACACTGAACCCTATTACAGGCCGGGTCCTTCTGCCCAAGTCGATCACCAGCTACCAGCAACCTGGACTGCCTACCTCAATATGCGTCAGGAGATCCGAGACCCACAGGTGCATCAACAACTGCAGGAGGATCTGGTGGAGCACTTGTGGAGGATCAAAGGCGATGCCCAACTCGACGTGTGAAGAAATATGAGTTTTATTTGTTGAACTATATAATTTGTGTTGAACTATTTTTTGTTGAACTGTATAATTTCTATTGATTTTATGTGATGAACGATGCGATAAAAATCTGTGTTGAGAATTCACGGCGAACCACGCGCAACCTTGCCAAAAATGGGCTAATTCACGCTGCTATCGGGCCATTTTTCACCCAAATTGGACCGAAAACGAGCCGCTGTCGGCTGGGTGCCAAACCGTCACATTGCCGACTATACCGCCAGCTCGCCTCCAGGCGGCGGTTTTTATGACTCCTAGGGGGGCAACGGCTGGAGATGCTCTTAGCTCTAAGAAATAGACACTGAACTATTATCAAAAGACCACAAACACCGCACTGGCAGCATGTAGGACACCTGGTTTCGAATCCTAGTCTACCCTTGTTTCTTTTTTTCCTTCAGCAGATGGCAATTTCTCTAGAAAAATAATCAACATGGTAGTTTATAAATTTTCAAACTATGTCACATGGCAATTTAAAGATTTTGCACTATTTTTTGTCTGTTTTCACATGTCAAGCTCGTTTTTGTGCATAGCATTTTCTTACTATAAGAGATGACATTTTTTATTAAGAGATGACTTTTTTAATATTTAAGAGTTGGTATTTTTTTAGATGGCATTTTTTATTTATTAAGAAATGACATGGAAACTCAAGTCATTTTCCATGTGAACAAGTAGATTTTCAATGTGCTTTTATATTACTTTTTTGAGGGGGCAATGTGTTTTTATAATGAAACCTTTTGGGGGTTCGTGGCATTTTTAACAACTAACTAGACCCTTTTGGGTCAATCGGGGTGGCCCTGGCCTGCCACCCAAACAATCGCTAGGAGCTTCCCCCCACCCCGGCGAATGAATCGTTCCATGGGTTCCTCCCTGACGACCGGACGCCAGTTATTGGGTGTCCTATCTCTCTACTCCTAATATTTTAGTTTGTAGGATTGTGTCCGCGATTTTTTCGTCCCATCATTTTCAACCGGTTTGTTTTCGTTTCACATTCCATCTTCATATCCTCACATTGATTTTTTCACCCTTCCAATAAAAAAATTCTTAACATTTGTAAACTTTCCTAATTAGGCACGTCACAAACAAGCAGGTACTGATATCACGTTACCAAATAATAAAATCTTATTTTCATGAAAATGAATTCGAAATCCTAACTTTCTTAACACATCGATAGTTACCTTTCCTAATAAAGGAGCAGTCCGCAGCAGTGATGGTAAGCTTCGTGTGTCGTCATTCATTTCGTTCGTCCTTTCGTACCCCCACCCCACCTCGATCGAAGGGAATCGTTCCCCACCAATTTTTTCCTCGAAAAAAGATAGACCGCGCTCTCTATGGCTCCCAAACCCTCGATTCCCAACCCTCGCTCCTACGGCCGCCCGAGTCCTAGCGGCTAACGGCGACGACGGTGCATGGGTCTTCGCAGCCACCGGCGGTTGCTCCCCATATCCGGATGCTCCCGGTGCGGGTTCAAGCGGCGCGCCGGCGTCCAACACTGTTGCCAGCAGCCATGGCTGCATCGGCCTAGGACAATCAGTGATTCATCGCTGGTCTCCCCTCCTCCGCCCATTGCCGTTTTCCTCCTTCCCACGAGTGGGCGCGGCCCCTCCGCTTCATGATCGAGATGGATTGATGTGTACTATGGAGATTGCGAGCATCGGCGGGCCAGAGTCATTGAGGTGCACGACGTGGAGAGGATCTCGCAGCTCCAGGGAGGGCAAGCTAATTGTCCTGGCGCGACCGCCGCTGACGTCAACCACAAGACATGGTCTACCCGTACTAAGCCATCGACAACCGGGTGAGATCCTCGTACTGCCCAGGGAATCTTGTTTTTTTTTTCTTAATTAGGATATCTTGTCTGATTAACATTGGTTTAGTTTCTGAAATTTCCTATTGCTTGCTCAGATCTTGTTTTTCTTTTACGCAAAACAATAGCCAGATTACCTGCTGCAGATTTTGTCTGCAAGATGAAGACGACGGGTGTGCAATCAGGCCTTTGGCACTCCTTACTCTTTGATTGGAGCTAACGAAAGGGTGAGGGGCTGCTTTATTTTCAACTTTCATGTCTAGCACTTTTCTCTTCCAGCGGATATACAAGTTGTTGCCGACGACTCCGGTCGGGCGGATGATGTCATTGTTGGGGAACGTAGTATTTCAAAACAATTCCTACGATCACGCAATATATATCTAGGAGAAGGATAGCAATGAGCGGGGAGAGTGTGTCCACGTACCCTCGTAGACCGGAAGCGGAAGCGTTTAGTAACGCGGTTGATATAGTCGAACGTCTTCGCGATCCAACTGATCAAGCATCGAGCGCATGACACCTCCGCGATCTGCACACGCTCATCTCGGTGACGTCCCTCGAACTCTTGATCCAGTTGAGGCCGTGGGAGAGTTTCGTCAGCACAACGGCATGGTGACGGTGTTGATGAAGTTACCGACGCAGGGCTTCGCCTGAGCACTGCGACAATATGACCGAGGTGTGTAACAGTGGAGGGGGGCACCGCACATGGCTAAGAACTCAACTTGTGTTTCTATGGGGTGCCCCCTGCCCACGTATATAAAGGAGTGAAGGAGGGGGCCGGCCGGCCTCCTATGGCGCGCCCCAAGGGGGGATACCTACTCCTACTATGAGTAGGTTTTCCCCTTTCCTAGTCCAACTAGGAGGGGAAAGGAAGAAGGAGGAGGGGAGAAGGAAAGAGGGGGCCGGGCCCCCTTGCCCTAAACCAATTCGGTTTGGGCCTAGGGGGGCGCGCCCCACACCTCCCTTGCTGCCCTCTATTTTCACTAAGGCCCATGAAGGCCCATTGACCCCCCGGGGGGTTCAGGTAACTCCCCGGTACTCCGGTATTTATCCGATGCCTCCCGGAACCCTTTCGGTGTCCGAATATAACCTTCCAATATATCAATCTTTATGTCTTGATCATTTCGAGACTCCTCATCATGTCCGTGATCTCATCCGGGACTCCGAACAACCTTCGATACATCAAAACACATAAACTCATAATACCAATCGTAATCGAACGTTAAGCGTGCGGACCCTACGGGTTCGAGAACTATGTAGACATGACCGAGACTCATCTCCGGTCAATAACCAATAGCGGAACCTATATGCTCATATTGGTTCCTCCATATTCTACGAAGATCTTTATCGGTCAAACCGCATAACAACATACGTTGTTCCCTTTGTCATCGGTATGTTACTTGCCCGAGATTCGATCGTTGGCATCATCATACCTAGTTCAATCTCGTTACCGGAAGTCTCTTTTCTCGTTCCGTAATACATCATCTCTTGACTAACTCATTAGCCGTTTGCTTACAAGGCTTATTACGATGTGTATTACCGAGAGGGCCCAGAGATACCTCACCGACACTCGGAGTGACAAATCCTATTCTTGATCTATGCCAACACCACAAACACCTTCGGAGACACCTGTAGAGCATATTTATAATCACCCAATTACGTTGTGACGTTTGATAGCACACAAGGTGTTCCTCCGGTATTCGGGAGTTGCATAATCTCATAGTCAGAGGAACATGTATAAGTCATGAAGAATGCAATAACAGTAAAACTAAACGATCATAGTGCTTAGCTAACGGAAGGGTCATGTCCATCACATCATTCTCCTAATTATGTGATCCCGTTCATCAAATGACAACACATTTCTATGGTTAGGAAACTTAACCATCTTTGACTAACGAGCTAGTCTACTAGAGGCATACTGGGGACACTCTGTTTTGTGTATGTATTCACACATGTATCAAGTTTCCGGTTAATAACATTCTAGCATGAATAAAAGACATTTATCATGATATATAAGGAAATATAAATAACAACTTTATTATTGCCTCTAGGGCATGTTTCCTTCAGTCTCCCACTTGCACTAGAGTCAATAATCTAGTTCACATCGCCATGTGATTTAATACCGATAATTCACATCGTTATGTGAATAACACCCATAGTTCACATCGCCATGTGACCAACACCCAAAGGGTTTACTAGAGTCAATAATCCAGTTCACATCCATGTGATTAACACCCAAAGAGTACTAAGGTGTGATCATGTTTTGCTTTGTGAGAGAAGTTTAGTCAGTGGGTCTGTTACATTCAGATCCGTATGTATTTCGCAAATTTCTATGTCTACAATGCTCTGCATGGAGCTACTCTAGCTAATTGCTCCCACTTTCAATATGCATCCAGATTGATACTTAGAGTCATCTGGATTAGTGTCAAAGCTTGCATCGGCGTAACTATTTACGATGAACTCTTTATCACCTCCATAATCGAGAAACATTTCCTTAGTCATCTAGTAGCTAAGGATAATTTTGACCGCTGTCCGGTGATTTACTCCTAGATCACTATTGTACATTCTTGCCAAACTCATGGTAAGGTACACAATAGGTTTGGTACATAGCATGGCATAGTTTATATAACATGTGGCTGAGGCATAGGGAATGACTTTCATACTTTCTCTATCTTCTGACGTGGTCGGGTTTTGAGTCTTACTCAACTTCATACCTTACAACTTAGGCAAGAACTCCTTCTTTGACTGATCCATTTTGAACTCCGTCAAAATCTTATTAAGGTATGTACTCATTAAAAATCTTATCAAGCGTCTTAATCTATCTCTACAGATCTTGGTGCCCAATATGTAAGCAGCTTCACCGAGGTCTTTTATTGAAAAACTCATTTTAAACAATCCTTTATGCTTTCCAGAAATCTCTACATCATTTCTGATCAACAATATGTCATTCACATCTTATCATAAATGTTGTAGTGCTCCCACTCACTTTCTTATCAATGCAGACTTCACCGTAAGTGTGTATAAAACCATATGCTTTGATCACCTCATCAAAGCGTATATTCCAACTCCGAGATGCTTGCACCAGTCCATAGATGGATCGCTGGAGCTTGCACACTTTGTTAGCACTTTTAGGATCGACAAAACCATCTGGTTGCATCATATACAACTCTTCTTTTAGATATCCATTAAGGAATGCAGTTTTGACATCCATTTGCTAGATTTCATAATCATAAAATGCGGCAATTGCTAACATGATTCGGACAGACTTAAGCATCGCTACGGGTGAGAAGGCCTCATCGTAGTCAACTCCTTGAACTTGTCAAAAACCTTTTTGCAACTAGTCAAGCTTTGTAGATGGTCACATTACCGTCAGCGTCAGTCTTCTTCTTAAAGATCCATTTATTTTCTATGGCTTGCCGATCATCGGGCAAGTCAACCAAAGTCCACACTTTGTTCTCATACATGGATCCCATCTCAGATTTCATGGCCTCAAGCCATTTTGCGGAATCTAGGCTCATCATCGCTTCCTCATAGTTCGTAGGTTCATCATGTTCTAGTAACATGACTTCCAAAACAGGGTTACCGTACCACTCTGGTGCGGAACAAACTCTGGATGACCTACGAGGTTCAGTAGTAACTTGATCTGAAGTTTCATGATCATCATCATTAGCTTCCTCACTAATTGGTGTAGGAATCACTGGAACTAATTTCTGTGATGAACTACTTTCCAATTTGGGAGAAGGTACAATTACCTCATCAAGTTCTACTTTCCTCCCACTCACTTCTTTCGAGAGAAACTCCTTCTCCGGAAAGGATCCATTCTTAGCAACGAATATCTTGCCTTCGGATCTGTGATAGAAGGTGTACCCAATAGTTTCCTTTGGGTATCCTATGAAGACACATTTCTCTGACTTGGGTTCGAGCTTATCAGGCTGAAGCTTTTTCACATAAGCATCGCAACCCCAAACTTTAAGAAACGACAACTTGGATTTCTTGCCAAACCACAGTTCATAAGGTGTCGTCTCAACGGATTTAGATGGTGCCCTATTTAATGTGAATGCAACTCTCCCTAATGCATATCCCCAAAACGATTGTGGTAAATCGGTAAGAGACATCATAGATCGCACCATATCTAATAAAGTACGGTTACGACGTTCGGATACACCATTACACTGTGGTGTTCCAGGTGGCGTGAGTTGTGAAACTATTCCACATTTGTTTCAAAAGACCAAACTCATAACTCAAATATTCACCTCCGCGATTAGATCGTAGAAACTTTATTTTCTTGTTACGATGATTCTCTACTTCACTTTGAAATTCTTTGAGCTTTTCAAATGTTTCAGACTTGTGTTCCATCAAGTAGATATACCCATATCTGCTCAAATCATTTGTGAAGGTCGGAAAATAATGATACCCGCCGCGAGCCTCAACACTCATTGGACCACATACATCAGTATGTATGATTTCCGACAAGTCAGTTGCTTGCTCCATTGTTCCGGAGAACGGAGTTTTAGTCATCTTGCCCATGAGGCATGGTTCGCAAGCATCAAATGATTCATAATCAAGTGATCCCAAAAGTCCATCAGCATGGAGTTTCTTCATGCGTTTTACACCAATATGGCATAAATGGCAGTGCCACAAGTATGTTGTACTATCATTATCAACTCTGCATCTTTTTGGTTTCAATATTATGAATATGTGTATTACTACGATCGAGATTCAATAAACCATTCACCTTGGGTGTATGACCATAGAAGGTTTTATTCATGTAAAAAATAACAATTATTCTCTGACTTAAATGAATAGTCGTATTGCAATAAACACGATCCAATCTTGTTTATGCTCAACGCAAACACCAAATAACATTTATTTAGGTTTAACACTAATCTCAAAAGTACATGGAGTGCGCGATGATGATCATATCAATATTGGAACTACTCCCAACACACATCGTCACCTCACCCTCAACTAGTTTCTGTTTATTCCTCAACTCCTGTTTCGAGTTACTAATCTTAGCAACCGAGCAAGTATCAAATACCCAGGAGCTACTATGAACACTCGTGAGGTACACATTATCAATATGTATATCAAGTATACCTTTGTTCACTTCGCCATCCTTCTTATCCACCAAATATTCGGGGAACTTCTGCTTCCAGTGACCATTTCCTTTGCAGTTAGAAGCACTCAGTTTCAGGCTTAGGTCCAGTTTTAGGCTTCTTCACGGGAGTGACAACTTGCTTGCCATTCTTATTGAAGTTCCCTTTCTTCCCCTTTCCCTTTTCTTGAAACTAGTGGTCTTGTTAACCATCAACAATTGATGCTCTTTCTTGATTTCTACCTTCTTTGATTTCAGCATCATGAAGAGCTTGGGAATCTTTTTTGTCATCCCTTGCATATTATAATTCATCACGAAGTTCTAGTAACTTGGTGATAGTGACTAGAGAACTCTGTCAATCACTATCTGGAAGATTAACTCCCACTTGATTCAAGCGATTGTAGTACTCAAACATTCTGAGCACATGCTCATTGGTTGAGCTATTCTCCTCCATCTTGTAGGCAAAGTACCTGTTAGAGGTATCATACCTCTTGACACGGGCATGAGTCTGAAATACTATTTTCAACTATTGGAACAACTCATATGCTCCGTGACGTTTCAAAACGCTTTTGAAGTCCCGGTTCTAAGCCGTAAAGCATGGCGCACTAAACTATCAAGTAGTCATCATACCGAGCTTGTCAAACATTCATAACGTCTGCATCTGTTCCTGCAATAGGTCTGCCACCTAGCGGTGCATCAAGGACATAATAATTCTGTGCAGTAATGAGGATAATCCTCGGATCACAGACCTAGTCCGCATCATTGCTACTAACATCTTTCAATGTAGTTTTCTCTAGGAACATATCAAAACATAGGGGAGCTACAACGCGAGCTATTGATCTACAACATAATTTGCAAATACTATCAGGAGTAAGTTCATGATAAATTAAAGTTCAACTAATCATATTACTTAAGAACTCCCACTTAGATAGACATCCCTCAAGTAATCTAAATGATCACGTGATCCAAGTCAACTAAACCATGTCCGATCATCACGTGAGATGGAGTAGTTTTCAATGGTGAACATCTTATGTTGATCATATCTACTATATCATTCACGCTCGACCTTTCGGTCTCCAGTGTTCCGAGGCCATGTCTGTACATGCTAGGCTCGTCAAGTTTAACCCGAGTATTCTGCATGTGCAAAACTGTCTTACACCCGTTGTATTTGAATGTAGAGCTTATCACACCCGATCATCACGTGGTGTCTCGGCACAACGAACTGTCGCAACGGTGCATACTCAGGGAGAACACTTGTACCTTGAAAGTTTGTAAGGGATCATCTTATAATGCTACCGCCGTACTGAGAAAAATAAGAAGCATAATAAGATAAACATCACATGCAATCAAAGTATGTGACATGATATGGCCATCATCATCTTGTGCTTTTGATCTCCATCTCCAATGCATCGTCATGATCTCCATCGTCACCGGCTTGACACCATGATCTTCATCGTAGCGTCGTGGTCGTCACGCCAACTATTGCTACTACAACCATCGCTAACTCATAGTGATAAAGTAAAGCAATTACATGGCTTCCGCAATTCATACAATAAAGAGACAACCATAAGGCTCCTGCCGGTTGCCGATAATTTACAAAACACGATCATCTCATACAATAACGTATAGTTCATCACGTCTTGACCATATCACATCACAACATGCCCTGCAAAAACAAGTTAGACGTCCTCTACTTTGTTGTTGCAAGTTTTACATGGCTGCTATGTGCTAGGCTTCTCGCCCCTCGTTGGTTACCCCAAGTGGAAGGTGTGAGATGTAGTGTTGCGGAAGTTTTTCCCTTGGCAAAGATACCAAGGATCGAATCCCCAGAGACTCCTAGGTTCAACAAGAAGGTGTCAACTGCTACGGCGCCAGATATTAGCAATCAACGTGGACCTGCACACAGATACAAATAACTTTGCTCCCAACGAGTACAGAGAGGTTGTCAATCCCTCCGGCCTTGTAGTTCACAAAGGATTAAACGCAAGTGATAGTAGTGATAGATATAATTGCAATAGTAAATAAAAGCGAAAAGTAAATAGCGGATGTGATCAATGATGGTAATATGGACCAGAGTCTCATGATGTTCACTAGTGATGTCTCTCTCCCAAAAGACGATAAAACAGCTATGTGAGGTAAACGAATTACAGCTGGGCAATTGACAGGACCATGTGCGCAAACCAATGCTGACTACATTGCAAGAAAGGTTGAGGTTCAAAGCATGGTCGGTACGCCAAAGTAAGTAGACCGAAATCCATCAACATCTACTATTAATCATCCACCTTGAGATATCTATGCAGAACATCTCGCTGGTATTAAGTTGCGAGTCCCACCCATAGTGTAAACTCAATGCAACAGACAACTGCATTAAAAGAACTTTGCGTAAAGTAAACAATCCTTGCACCCGCGGGCACAAGCACCGTTGTTTTCCCCCTTGTGGCAACAGCACATCCCCTAGACTCATGTTTCTATCACTCAAACTAGTCATCGAGGGGCATGAACCCACAATCAAGCATAACGTTCCCTCTTGGAGTCACTACCTATTACCTGGCCAAAGCAATAAATAACAACGGAGAACATGCAAGAATTACTTACGAACATAAATATAAAAGAGGTAGATCAAATATATTACTCAAGCACAATCTGAACATAATCTCATAATCCATCGGATCCCAGCAAACTCATCATAGCAACAGCATAAGGATTACATATGTGCCTCGATCATGTAGGGCAGCTCACGAGGGCTAATTAGTGAAGCACAAGAACGGGAGGAGAACATCACATAGCTACTGGTCATGGACTCATGGTCCAAGGGAGACTACTCACAACTCATCCGGGAGGCGTCCATGGTGGTGGAGAGGCTCTCGGTGGTGATCCTCCCCTCCGGCAGGGTGCCGGGAAGAGTTCTCCTGGTGCTCCCGATCTTGGAAGCGGCGGCGGCGGCGGAACAGAGATGAGATCGCGAAAAGAGTTCCTCCCTCGAGGGTTTCGGGAGACGCTTTAAATATATGCCAAAGGGGGGCATCGGAGGAGCCTCGGGGGGCCCAGGCGCCCCCCCCGGCGCGGCCCAGGGGGGGCGCGCCGCCAGGGCGCCTGGAGCCCTGGTGCCCCCCCCCCCC
>LR738712.1:137454360-137468647 GCA_902687465.1 Secale cereale | reverse complement strand
TTTCTGGAACGCTGATTTTTTATATAATTTTTCTGGATTTTTCCTGGCAGTTCTCGTAATGTGAAAACCTGAAATACAAAAACAGCCGAAAACAGAAACTGGCACTGGGGTGCACTGAGTTAATAGGTTAGTCCAAATATGATCAAAAGTGTATGGAAGTGTATAAATATCATAGCAATATCACCCAAAAGAGGCATGGAGCAAGCAGAAATTATAGATACGTTTTGGACGTATCAACATCCCCAAGCTTAATTCCTGCTCGTCCTCGAGTAGGTAAATGATAACAAGAATAATTTCTGTGGTGACATGCTATTGACCATATAGGACTTTTTCATAGTCATATGACAAAAGCTTACTGAGACAATGAATCTGTAGTAATTAAGTTGCCTCATGAGAAAATCACAAAGGACTGAAAGTTTTACAATATGATACTGAAACATCAAATAGATTTGCAATGAACATGATGTGCAAATATGATAAAGTGATATCTAGCTTGCCCCCTTTAGTGAAGCAAAACATAAATGCAGGGGCACCTCCAAGGTTTAAGTGATGACTAGATATAATGATTTTAGAATAAACGATATCACAATCATGCAAAAGACAATGCTACTTTGGGACAGTGCACATTACACTCAGAATGACAATCATGCTCTCAATAGTTGGTGCTTTTAAAAGAAGGTGGAGACTCTCGAACCGTGGCTTTTGTTGGCAAGGTTGAAAACCCGTAGTCGGAAACAAAGACAAAACATGTACCAGAGCTCTTGGCTTTAAAACAGAGGTAATAATTTATTTTAGATCATGCATGTTTCGTCAACGAATGCTAGCAGACAATTCAATCACTTTTCGAGATGGACAAGTTTCGAGGAACGGCTCCCGAATGAGGACGATCACATCCTCTTAATCTCCTTTGTTTATCACTGCCAAAGTTTTCTGATTTCTCATGAACAAAGCGTGAAGGAGGGTTTGTTTGTTATATTATCTTTTTGAGCCGGGCGCACTCAATGCCAGTTCCTTCTCGTCTTATGGGTTTAGACATTATACATGCAATCCCGGGGTGGAGCTTGTCCAACTTAAAAAGGTCATGAATTAACCACTACTTCCTCATGAACTTACAACAGAGGCACAAAATAAGAATGCTTTTTCTTTGAATAATTTCGAGATGGCACATGCAAGTCTCCGTTAGGAATGGCAGGTAAATACCATGTAGGAAGGTATGGTGGACTCATATGGCATAACTGGATTAAAGGATGTGGATGCACAAGCAGTCAGTCCGCTTAGTACAGGCGAATGTTAGCAAAAGACTAGGAGCGACCAACTAAGAGAGCAATGACGGTCATAATCATGCAGAGCGACAAAGCAACATTGAATCAGGCATGGTAGTTATATCGCTACTCAGAAACAAAAGATCATCAAGGCTTGACAGACTTTCTTTACAGTCTTAAATATGCGTGAGCATACGCCAAGTCAATCAAAATAAATTCTCGAAGGAAGATATTACTAAACCATACCACATCATAGGCAAACAAATCATGTTGGTATTCCAATAACACATTGGGAACCCCCCAGCTTTCTGAGACTAACCATAAGAAAACATGAACTACTAAGCGCCATCATGCACGTAGCATCTTTATCATAGACATATCAACCAATGCAACGGAAGCAAACTCTCTTAATAATGTGAGCATGGTAATTAAAGAGAGTTCAAGCAACCAACTAAACAAAAGCTCTTGAAAAGATAAGCATGAAAGCTAAGAGCTGAACATGATAGTAGCTATTAAAAGACAAAGAACACACACAGCAAGGATAGACATGAAAATTCTATGTTATGTTCTAGGTAGAAGTGGAGCGTGTTTCTCTCCCACATAAAGAAAGCTGAGTTCCGACTCGTTATGAAAAACTAAAGAAAACTAAAAGCAAGACGCTCCAAGCATAGCACATAACACATGAAGTGATTAAAATATAGTGGAACGAAAGACGAACTGATAATGTTGATGGAGAAGGGGATGCACGGGGGCATCCCCAAGCTTAGACACTTGAGTCTCCTTGAATATTTCTTGGGGGTGCATGGGGGCATCCCCAAGCTTGAGCGCTTGACACTCCTGAATCTTTTTATCATCTTGCCTCGCACACTTGAAAACTCCCTTCATACATAACTCATCATAATCTGATTAGCGAGGTTAGTACCCATAATAAAATAATTATACCTTGCTGGAAATAAAGATATTCTTGAAGGTCTACTGTTTCTCAAGATTGCCAAAAGGTTTTTGCAAAGAAAAAGCAAGTTCTTGGTTTGCAAAATGAAGGAAAAGCAAAACAGGACAGAATCTGTGAAAAACAGAACAGCAGGTAGTAATTGATTTGTTCGGGCCACTTCTGCAACTCTAATAAAAAAACTCAGAACAGAAGCACGAAAGACAATTATATAGAGCACGCTGTCGAAAAAATTCAGACCAAAAAGACGATCTGATGATTTTATACGAATTTTTCTATCCAAGGACAGAATCTGTTTCCTGGACAGCACCTCACAACTTTTGAACTTTCTAGCAATCAGAGGCTACACTTGGCACAAAATTGAAAAGCAAAGATACAATGATGATGCTACAGTAGTAAACAACATCAAGACACAACAAAAGCAAAATAAATTTATTCATGTGGGCTGCCTCCCAAAAGCGCTTTCTTTTATGCCTTTAAGCTAGGCATAATGCATATAGATCAAGCTGTATCAATTGAACCATCATCAAGGTCATCAAAAAGCTCTTCAATAATACAACTAGTCTTAAGAGGACTTTCAAATAAAGTCCTCATAGAGATACTTCTAGGTAGAATACCAAAAGGATAAAAGTCAAGGGAAGATTCATTTATAAATTCATCAAAGACAGGTGTTTCTTCCAAAGTCTTTACAGTTTCAACCCCTTTGGCAATAGGTGGATTACTTTTAGAGCGGGGAGCCTTTGGAACGTGAACGAACTTAGGCTCCTTCTTTGCCGGAGTTTCTACCTTTTGGTTTTGATTGAGGAGAAGGTGGTTCCTAGAGTATCAAAGATATCCTCAATCTTGTCTATCCTAGAAGAGTCCAAGTCATGGAATTGGACGGTCTCCAAAATTTTGAAAATTTTATGCATGGAGCTATCAAGTCTATTCAAATTCCCTTGGATCTTACGATCCAACTCATTTATCTTATTAATGCTTGGCATCTCTAGCTCTATCTTTTCAAGTTTTTCCATAATGTGAGCTAGGGTGATGTCCTCTCGAATGCTAACAACAGGGAGATTCCCAACAAGATTTTCAATAATACTAAGGGACTCCCAAACTGGGGCCTCTAGGAAATTCCCATTGATAGCAATATCTAGAATAAACCTATTCCAAAAAGTAATTCCAACATAAAAATTTCTAAGCAGGATAGTAGTAGGTTGCTTCTTGGTGGCTCTTTTTTGTGAATCATTAATTCTATACCAAGCATCTTTCAAACTTTCCCCACCTCTTTGTTTAAAGGTGAGAACTTCTGCCTCGTCAAAGAGAAAAGGACCCGACATAATGACAACTAAAGAACGAGATAACTATTTTTGTGATTTTCGATAAAAAGGTACTAAAGCAAAAACTGAAAGGTAAACTAAGAAGACTAAAAGCAAAGGTAAAAGATAGCGTGCAACTCCCCTATCTTGAAGAGTGGAGTCCCCGGCAACGGCGCCAGAAAAGCTCTTGCTAGGCTTCTCGCCCCTCGTTGGTTACCCCAAGTGGAAGGTGTGAGTTGTAGTGTTGCGGAAGTTTTTCCCTTGGCAAAGATACCAAGGATCGAATCCCCAGAGACTCCTAGGTTCAACAAGAAGGTGTCAACTGCTACGGCGCCAGATATTAGCAATCAACGTGGACCTGCACACATATACAAATAACTTTTCTCCCAACGAGTACAGAGAGGTTGTCAATCCCTCCGGCCTTGTAGTTCACAAAGGATTAAACGCAAGTGATAGTAGTGATAGATATAATTGCAATAGTAAATAAAAGCGAAAAGTAAATAGCGGATGTGATCAATGATGGTAATATGGACCGGAGTCTCATGATGTTCACTAGTGATGTCTCTCTCCCAAAAGGCGATAAAACAGCTATGTGAGGTAAACGAATTACAGCTGGGCAATTGACAGGACCATGTGCGCAAACCAATGCTGACTACATTGCAAGAAAGGTTGAGGTTCAAAGCATGGGTGGTACGCCAAAGTAAGTAGACCGAAATCCATCAACATCTACTACTAATCATCCACCTTGAGATATCTATCCAGAACATCTCGCTGGTATTAAGTTGCGAGTCCCACCCATAGTGTAAACTCAATGCAACAGACAACTGCATTAAAAGAACTTTGCGTAAAGTAAACAATCCTTGCACCCGCGGGCACAAGCACCGTTGTTTTCCCCCTTGTGGCAACAGCACATCCCCTAGACTCATGTTTCTGTCACTCAAACTAGTCATCGAGGGGCATGAACCCACAATCAAGCATAACGTTCCCTCTTGGAGTCACTACCTATTACTTGGCCAAAGCAATAAATAACAACGGAGAACATGCAAGAATTACTTATGAACATAAATATAAAAGAGGTAGATCAAATATATTACTCAAGCACAATCTGAACATAATCTCATAATCCATCGGATCCCAGCAAACTCATCATAGCAACAGCATAAGGATTACATATGTGCCTCGATCATGTAGGGCAGCTCACGAGGGCTAATTAGTGAAGCACAAGAACGGGAGGAGAACATCACATAGCTACTGGTCATGGACTCATGGTCCAAGGGAGACTACTCACAACTCATCTGGGAGGCGTCCATGGTGGTGGAGAGGCTCCCGGTGGTGATCCTCCCCTCCGGCAGGGTGCCGGGAAGAGTTCTCCTGGTGCTCCCGATCTTGGAAGCGGCGGCGGCGGCGGAACAGAGATGAGATCGCGAAAAGAGTTCCTCCCTCGAGGGTTTCGGGAGACGCTTTAAATATATGCCAAAGGGGGGCATCGGAGGAGCCTCGTGGGGCCCAGGCGCCCCCCCGGCGCGGCCCAGGGGGGGCGCGCCGCCAGGGCGCCTGGAGCCCTGGTGCCCCCCCCGGCTGTCCTTCGGGCGCACGGTAGTTTCTGGAACGCTGATTTTTTATATAATTTTTCTGGATTTTTCCTGGCAGTTCTCGTAATGTGAAAACCTGAAATACAAAAACAGCCGAAAACCGAAACTGGCACTGGGGTGCACTGAGTTAATAGGTTAGTCCAAATATGATCAAAAGTGTATGGAAGTGTATAAATATCATAGCAATATCACCCAAAAGAGGCATGGAGCAAGCAGAAATTATAGATACGTTTTGGACGTATCACTATGGGCTTAGCAAGAACCGTTCTTACCTACGCATCAAAACCACAACGATTTTTCATCAAGTGTGGTGTTTTAACCTTCACAAGGACCGGGCGTAGTCACACTCGATTCAACTAAAGTGTGAGAGATAGACACCCGCCGGTCACCTTTAAGCAATGAGTGCTTGTAACGGTGAAACCAGTCTCGCGTAAGCGTACGCGTAATGTCGGTCCGGGCCGCTTCATCTCACAATACCGCTGAATCAAAGTATGACATGATTGTCGGGGAACGTAGTATTTTAAAATTTTCCTACGATCACGCAAGATCTATCTACCAGATGCATAGCAACGAGAGGGGAGAGTGTGTCTACGTACCCTCGTAGACCGGAAGCGGAAGCGTCAAGTGACGCGGTTGATGTAGTCGAACTTCTTCGCGATTCAACCGATCAAGCACCGAACGTACGACACCTCTGCGTTCATCACACGTTCAGCTTGATGACGTCCCACGAGCTTTTGATCCAGTTGAGCTTCACGGGAGAGTTTCGTCAGCACGACGGCGTGGTGACGGATATGATGAAGTTACCGGTGCAGGGCTTCACCTAAGCACTTCAATGGTATGACTGAGGTGTGTTTCTGTGGAGGGGGGGCACCGCACACGGCTGTAGAGATCAACTTGTGTGTTCTAGGGTGCCCCTTGCCCCCGTATATAAAGGAGCAAGGGGGGAGGCCGGCCGTCCCTCTATGGCGCGCCAGGAGATGCAATCCTACTAGGAATGGGATTGCAATCCTATTCCTAGTAGGAGTCCACCAAGAAGGAGAGAGGGGGAAGGAAGGAGAGTGAGAGGGAGAGGGAAAGAGGGGTCGTGCCCCCCTCCCCTAGTCCAATTCGGACTGCCCCTTGGGAGGGGGCGCGCCACCTCCTGCCTGCTTCCCTCTTTCTCCCCTATGGCCCACTAGGGCTCATCATTCCCCGGGGGGTTCCGGTAACCCCCCAGGCACAACGGTTAATTCCGAAACTTTCCGGAACACTTCTGGTGTCCGAATATAGTCGTCCAATATATCAATCTTTACGTCTCGGACATTCCGAGACTCCACGTCATGTCCGTGATCTTATCCGGGACTCCGAACTACCTTCGGTACATCAAAACTCATAAACTCATAATACCGATCGTCATCAAACGTTAAGCGTGCGGACCCTACGGGTTTGAGAACTATGTAGACATGACCGAGACTCATCCCTGGTCAATAACCAATAGCGGAACATGGATGCTCATATTGGCTCCTACATATTGTACGAAGATCTTTATCGGTCAAACCGCATAACAACATACGTTGTTCCCTTTGTCATCGGTATGTTACCTGCCCGAGATTCGATCGTCGGTATCTCAATACCTAGTTCAATCTCGTTACCGGCAAGTCTCTTTACTCGTTCCGTAATGCATCATCTCGTGACTAACTCATTAGTCATTTGCTTGCAAGGCTTATTATGATGTGTATTACCGAGAGGGCCCAGAGATACCTCTCCGACACTTGGAGTGACAAATCCTATTCTTGATCTATGCCAACACCACGAATACCTTCGGAGACACCTGTAGAGTACCTTTATAATCACCTAGTTACGTTGTGACGTTTGATAGCACACAAGGTGGTCCTCCGGTATACGGGAGTTGTATAATCTCATAGTCTTAGGAACATGTATAAGTCATGAAGAAAACAATAGCAGTAAAACTAAACGATCACAGTGCTAAGCTAACGGATGGGTCTTGTCCATCACATCAGTCTTCTAATGATGTCATCCCGTTGATCAAATGACAACTCATGTCTATGGCTAGGAAACATAACCATCTTTGATCAATGAGCTAGTCTAGTAGAGGCATACTAGGGACATACTATTTTGTCTATGTATTCACACATGTACTAAGTTTCCGGTTAATACATTCTAGCATGAATAAAAGACATTTATCATGATATAAGGAAATACAAATAACATCTTTATTATTGCCTCTAGGGCATATTTCCTTCAATCTCCCACTTGAACTAGAGTCAATAATCTAGTATTACAAAGTAATGACCCTAACACTCATGGAGTCTTGGTGGTGATCATGTTTTGCCCGTGGAAGAGGCTTAGTCTACTGGTGTGCAACATCCAGATCCGTATGTATCTTGCAAATCTCTATGTCTCCCTCCTTGACTAGATCGCGGATGGAATTGAAGCGTCTTTTGATGTGCTTTGTTCTCTTGTGAAACCTGGATTCCTTCGCCAAGGCTATTGCTCCATTGTTGTCACAAAAGATTTTCATTGGACCCGATGCACTAGGTATAACACCTAGATCGGATATGAACTCCTTCATCTAGACTCCTTCATTTGCTGCTTCCGAAGCAGCTATGTATTCTGCTTCACACGTAGATCCCGCCACGACGCTCTGCTTGGAACTGCACCAACTGACAGCTCCACCGTTTAATAAAAATACATATCCGGTTTGTGACTTAGAGTCATCCGGATCAGTGTCAAAGCTAGAATCGACGTAACCGTTTACGACGAGTTCTTTGTCACCTCCATACACGAGAAACATATCCTTTGTCCTTTTCAGGTATTTCAGGATGTTCTTGACCGCTGTCCAGTGATCCACTCCTGGATTACTTTGGTACCTCCCTGCTAGACTTATAGCAAGGCACACATCAGGTCTGGTACACAGCATTGCATACATGATAGATCCTATGGCTGAGGCATAGAGAATGACTTTCATTTTCTCTCTATCTCCTGCAGTGGTCGGGCATTGAGTCTTACTCAACTTCACACCTTCTAACACAGGCAAGAACCCTTTCTTTGACTGATCCATTTTGAACTTCTTCAAAACTTTATCAAGGTATGTGCTTTGTGAAAGTCCAATTAAGTGTCTTGATCTATCTCTATAGATCTTGATGCCTAATATGTAAGCAGCTTCACCGAGGTCTTTCATTAAAAAATTCTTATTCAAGTATCCTTTTATGCTATCCAGAAATTCTATATCATTTCCAATCAACAATATGTCATCCACATATAATATCAGAAATGCTACAAAGCTCCCACTCACTTTCTTGTAAACATAGGCTTCTCCAAAAGTCTGTATAAAACCATATGCTTTGATTACCTCATCAAAGCATATATTCCAACTCCGAGATGCTTGCACCAGTCCATAGATGGATCGCTGGAGTTTGCACACTTTGTTAGCACCATTTGGATTGACAAAACCTTCTGGTTGCATCATATACAACTCTTCTTTGAGATATCCATTCAGGAATGCAGTTTTGACATCCATTTGCCAGATTTCATAATCATAAAATGCGGAAATTGCTAACATGATTCGGACAGACTTAAGCATCGCTACAGGTGAGTCTCATCGTACTCAACTCCTTGAACTTGTCGAAACCCTTTCGCAACAAGTCGAGCTTTGTAAACAGTAACATTACCGTCTACGTCGGTCTTCCTCTTGAAGATCCATTTATTTTTGATGGCTTGCCGATCATCGGGCAAGTCAACCAAAGCCCACACTTTGTTCTCATACATGGATCCCATCTCAGATTTCATGGCCTCAAGCCATTTTGTGGAATCTGGGCTCATCAACGCTTCCTCATAGTTCGTAGGTTCATCATGGTCTAGTAACATGACTTCCAGAACTAGTTTACCGTACCACTCAGGTGCGGAACGTACTCTGGTTGATCTACGAAGTTCAGCAGAAATTTGATCTGAAGTTTCATGATCATCATCATTAGCTTCCTCACTAATTGGAGTAGGAATCACTGGAACTAGTTTCTGTGATGTACTACTTTCCAATTTGGGAGAAGGTACAATTACCTCATCAAGTTCCACTTTCCTCCCACTCACTTCTTTCGAGAGAAACTCCTTCTCTAGAAAGGATCCATTCTTAGCAACGAATATCTTGCCTTCGGATCTGTGATAGAAGGTGTACCCAACAGTCTCCTTTGGGTATCCTATGAAGACACATTTCTCCGACTTGGGTTCGAGCTTATCAGGTAGAAGCTTTTTCACATAAGCATCGCAACCCCAAACTTTAAGAAACGACAACTTTGGTTTCTTGCCAAACCACAGTTCATAAGGCGCCGTCTCAACGGATTTAGATGGTGCCCTATTTAACGTGAATGCAGCTGTCTCTAAAGCATAACCCCAAAACGATAGTGGTAAATCGGTAAGAGACATCATAGACCGCACCATATCCAATAAAGTACGGTTACAACGTTCAGACACACCATTACGCTATGGTGTTCCGGGTGGCGTGAGTTGTGAAACTATTCCACATTGTTTCAAATGAAGACCAAACTCGTAACTCAAATATTCACCTCCATGATCAGATCGCAGAAACTTTATTTTCTTGTTACGATGATTCTCTACTTCACTCTGAAATTCTTTGAACTTTTCAAATGTTTCAAACTTGTGCTTCATTAAGTAGATATACCCATATCTGCTCAAATCATCAGTGAAGGTCAGAAAATAACGATACCCACCGCGAGCTTCAACACTCATTGGTCCACACACATCAATATGTATGATTTCCAACAAATCTGTTGCTCGCTCCACAGTTCCGGAGAACGGAGTTTTAGTCATCTTGCCCATAAGGCACGGTTCGCAAGCACCAAGTGATTCATAATCAAGTGATTCCAAAAGTCCATCATTATGGAGTTTCTTCATGCGCTTTACACCAATATGACCTAAACGGCAGTGCCACAAATAAGTTGCACTATCATTATTAACTTTATGTCTTTTGGCTTCAATATTATGAATGTATCACTACTATCGAGATCCAACAAGAATAGACCACTCTTCAAGGGTGCATGACCATAAAAGATATTATTCATAAAAATAGAATAACCATTATTCTCTGATTTAAATGAATAACCCTCTCGCAACAAACAAGATCCAGATATAATGTTCATGCTTAACGCTGGCACCAATAACAATTATTTAGGTCTAAAACTAATCCTGAAGGTAGATGTAGAGGTAGCGTGCTGACGACGATCACATCGACTTTGGAACCATTTCCCACGCGCATCGTCACCTCGTCCTTAGCCAATCTTCGTTTAATCCGTAGTCCCTGTTTCGAGTTACAAATATTAGCAACCGAACCGGTATCAAATACCCAGGTACTACTACGAGCATTAGTAAGGTACACATCAATAAGATGTATATCACATATACCTTTGTTCACCTTGCCATCCTTCTTATCCGCCAAATACTTGGGGCAGTTCCGCTTCCAGTGTCCAGTCCCTTTGCAGTAGAAGCACTCAGTTTCAGGCTTGGCTCCAGACTTGGGTTTCTTTGCGGGAGTAGCAACTGTCTTGCTATTCTTTTTGAAGTTCCCCTTCTTTCCCTTGCCCTTTTTCTTGAAACTAGTGGTCTTGTTAACCATCAACACTTGATGCTCCTTTTTGATTTCTACCTCCGCAGCCTTGAGCATAGCGAAGAGCTCGGGAATTGTCTTCTGCATCCCTTGCATATTATAGTTCATCACGAAGCCTTTATAGATTGGTGGCACTGATTGAAGAACTCTATCAATAACACTATCCTCGTCAACTTTGCAACCAAGTTGAGTCATATGATTGTAGTACCCAGACATTCTGAGAAAGTGTTCACTGATAGGACTATTCTCCTCCATCTTGCAACTATAGAAATTATTGGAAATCTCATATTTCTCAATCCGGGCATTTGCTTGAAATATTAACTTCAACTCCTGGAACATCTCATATGGTCCATGACGTTCAAAACGTCGTTGAAGTCCCGGTTCTAAGCTGTAAAGCATGGCACACTGAACTATCGTGTAGTCATTAGACCACGTCTGCCAGACGTTCAAAGCGTCTACATTAGCGGGAGGGGGCTTGTCACCTAGCGGTGCTTCAAGCACATAATTCTTCTGTGCAGCAATGAGGATAATCCTCAAGTTACGGACCCAGTCCGTGTAATTGCTACCATCATCTTTCAACTTAGCTTTCTCTAGGAATGCATTAAAATTCAAAGGAAAGGTAGCACGGGCCATTGATATACAACAACATAGATATGCAAAAACTATCAGGACTAAGTTCATGATAAATTAAAATTCAATTAATCATATTACTTAAAGAACTCCCACTTAGATAGACATCCCTCTAGTCATCTAAATGATCATGTGATCCAAATCAACTAAACCATGTCCGATCATCACGTGAGATGGAGTAGTTTCAATGGTGAACATCTTATGTTGATCATATCTAGTATATGATTCACGCTCGACCTTTCGGTCTCCAGTGTTCCGAGGCCATATCTGCATATGCTAGGCTCGTCAAGTTTAACCCGAGTATTCTGCGTGTGCAAAACTGGCTTACACCCGTTGTATTTGAACGTAGAGCTTATCACACCTGATCATCACGTGGTGTCTCGGCACGACGAACTTTTGCAATGGTTCATACTCAGGGAGAACACTTATACCTTGAAATTTTGTAAGGGATCATCTTATAATGCTACCGCCGTACTAAGCAAAATAAGAATGATAATTAGATAAACACCACATGCAATCAAAATATGTGATATGATATGGCCATCATCATCTTGTGCTTTTGATCTCCATCTTCAAAGCACCGTCATGATCACCTTCTTCACCGACGCGGCACCTTGATCTCCATCGTTGCATCGTTGTCATCTCATCAACTATTGCTCCCACGATTGTCGCTACCGCTTAGTGATAAAGTAAAGCAATTACATGGTGATTGTATTTCATACAATAAAGCGACAACCATATGGCTCCTGCCAATTGCCGATAACTTTACAAAACATGATCATCTCATACAATAACGTATAAGTTACCATATCTTGACCATATCACATCACAACATGCCCTGCAAAAACAAGTTAGACATCCTCTACTTTGTTGTTGCAAGTTTTACGTGGCTGCTACGGGCTTAGCAAGAACAGTTCTTACCTACGCATACAAAAACCACAACGATTTTTCGTCAAGTATGTGTTGTTTTAACCTTCACAAGGACCGGGCGTAGCCACACTTGATTCAGCTAAAGTGAGAGAGACAGACACCCGCCAGTCACCTTTAAGCAACGAGTGCTCATAACGGTGAAACCAGTCTCGCGTAAGCGTACGTGTAATGTCGGTCCGGGCCGCTTCATCTCACAATACCGCCGAAACAAAGTATGACATGCTGGTAAGCAGTATGACTAGTATCGTCCAGAACTCATTGTGTTCTACTCGTGTATATCATCTACGCATAGACCTGGCTCTGATACCACTGTTGGGGAACGTAGTATTTAAAATTTTCCTACGATCACGCAAGATCTATCTACCAGATGCATAGCAACGAGAGGGAAGAGTGTGTCTACGTACCCTCGTAGACCGGAAGCGGAAGCGTCAAGTGACGCGGTTGATGTAGTCGAAGTTCTTCACGATTCAACCGATCAAGCACCGAACGTACGGCACCTCCGCGTTCAACACACGTTTAGCTTGATGACGTCCCACGAGCTCTTGATCCAGTTGAGCTTCACGGGATAGTTTCGTCAGCACGACGGCGTGGTTACGGATATGATGAAGTTACTAGTGCAGGGCTTCGCCTTAGCACTGCAACGGTATGACCGAGGTGTGTTTCTGTGGAGGGGGGCATCGCACATGGCTGGAGAGATCAACTTGTGTGTTCTAGGTGTTGGAAATACGCCCTAGAGGCAATAATAAAAGGATTATTATTATATTTCCTTGTTCATGATAATTGTCTGTAATTCATGCTTGAATTGTATTGTACGAAAACAACAATACATGTGTGAATACATAGACCACAACGTGTCCCTGGTAAGCCTCTAGTTACTAGCTCGTTGATCAACAGATGGTCACGGTTTCCTGACCATGGACATTGGATGTCATTGATGACGGGATCACATCATTAGGAGAATGATGTGATGGACAAGACCCAATCCTAAGCCTAGCACAAGATCGTGTAGTTCGTAATGCTTAAGCTTTTCCAGTGTCAAGTATCTGTTCCTTAGACCATGAGGTTGTGAAACTCCCGGATACCGTAGGAATACTTTGGGTGTGCCAAACATCACAACATAACTGGGTGGCTATAAAGGTACGCAACGGGTATCTCCGAAAGTGTCTGTTGGGTTGGCACGAACCGAGACTGGGATTTGTCACTCCGTATGACGGAGAGGTATCTCTGGGCCCACTCAGTAAGACATCATCATAATGAGATCAATGTGACTAAGGAGTTAGTCACGGGATGATGGATTACGGAGGGAGTAAAGAGATTTGCCATGACGAGATTGAACAAGGTATCGGAATACCGACGATCGAATCTCGGGCAAGTACCGTACCGATAGACAAAGGTAATTACATACGGGATTAAGTGAATCCTTGACATCGTGGTTCATCTGATGAGATCATCGAGGAACACGTGGGAACCAACATGGGTATCCAGATCCCGCTGTTGGTTATTGACCGGAGAGTCGTCTCGGTCATGTCTGCGTGTCTCCCGAACACGTAGGGTCTACATACTTAAGGTTCGGTGACGCTAGGGTTGTAGAGATATATGCACACGGTAACCCAAATGTTGTTCGGAGTCCCGGATGAGATCCCGGACGTCACGAGGAGTTCAGGAATGGTCCGGAGGTAAAGAATGATATATATGAAGTCAAGTTTCGGCCATCGGGAGAGTTCCGGGGGTCACCGGTAGTGTACCGGGACCACCGGAAGGGTCCCGGGGGTCCACCGGGTGGGGCCGCCCATCCCGGAGGGCCCCATGGGCCGTAGGGGGAGGGGGCCAGCCCTTAGTGGGCTGGCGCACCCCCTTTGGGCCTCCCCCCATGCGCCTAGGGTTGAAACCCTAGGGGTGGGGGCGCCCCCTTAAGCTTGGGGGGCAAGCCACCCCCCTTGGCCGCCGCCCCCCTAGGAGATTGGATCTCCTAGGGCCGCCCCCCCCCCCTTGGCCCCCTATATATA
>LR738712.1:137397522-137454249 GCA_902687465.1 Secale cereale | reverse complement strand
GTTACATCTCCTACTCCTCCCGCAGGGTCTCGGCGAAGCCCTGCAGCTTTTCCCGTTGCATCCACTACCACGCCGTCGTGCTGCTGGATCTCCATCAACCTCTCCCCCCCCTTGTTGGATCAAGAAGGAGGAGACATTGTTGTATCGTACGAGTGTTGAATGTGGAGGTGCCGTCCGTACGGCGCTGGGATCATCGGTGACGAGGATCACGACGAGTATGACTCCATCATCCACGTTCCTTCGAATGCTTCTGCTCGCGATCTACAAAGGGTATGTAGATGCACTCCTTTATGCTCGTTGCTAGATGACTCCTTAGATTGATCTTGGTGAAGCGTAGGAATTTTTTTGAATTATGCTACGTTCCCCAACAGTGGCATCTGAGCTAGGTCTTTGCGTAGCATCTTGCACGAGTAGAACACAAACAAGTTGTGGACGTTGATATTGTTTAATTCTCTTACCGCTACTAGTCCAATCTTGATTCGGTGGCATTGTGGGATGAAGCGGCCCGGACCGACCTTACACGTACGCTTACGTGAGACTGGTTCCACCGACTGACATGCACTAGTTGCATAAGGTGGCTGGCGGGTGTCTGTCTCTCCCACTTTAGTCGGATCGGATTCGATGAAAAGCGTCCTTATGAAGGGTAAATAGAAATTGACATATCACGTTGTGGTTTTGGCGTAGGTAAGAAACGTTCTTGCTAGAAACCTATAACAACCACGTAAAAACTTGCAACAACAATTAGAGGACGTCTAACTTGTTCTTGCACCATGTGCTATGTGATGTGATATGGCCAAGAAGATGTGATGAATGATATATGTGATGTATGAGATTGATCATGTTCTTGTAATAGGGAATCACGACTTGCATGTCGATGAAAATGACAACCGGCAGGAGCCATAGGAGTTGTTTTATTTATTGTATGACCTGCGTGTCACTGAATAACGCCATGTAATTACTTTACTTTATTGCTAAACGTTAGCCATAGTGGTAGAAGTAATATTTGGCGAGACGACTTCATGAAGACACGATGATGGAGATCATGATGATGGAGATCATGGTGTCATGCCGGTGACAAAGATGATCATGGAGCCCCGAAGATGGAGATCAAAGGAGCAAAATGATATTGGTCATATCATGTCACTTTATTTGATTACATGTGATGTTTATCATGTTTATGCATCTTGTTTACTTAGAACGACGGTAGGAAATAAGATGATCTCTCACTAAAAATTTCAAAAATTGTGTTTCCCCTAACTGTGCACCATTGCTAAGGATCGTTGTTCCGAAGCACCACGTGATGATCGGGTGTGATAGGCTCTAACGTTCGCATACGACGGGTGTCAGCCAGATTTACACACGCAATACACTTAGGGTTTACTTGACGAGCCTAGCATGTACAGACATGGCCTCGGAACACGGAAGACGGAAAGGTCGAACATGAGTCGTATAGAAGATACGATCAACATGAAGATGTTCACCGTTGATGACTAGTCCGTCTCACATGATGATCGGACACAGGCTAGTCGATTCGGATCATGTATCACTTAGATGACTAGAGAGATGTCAATCAGAGTGGGAGTTCATTAAATTTGATTAGATGAACTTAATTGTCATGAACTTAGTCTAAATTCTTTACAATATTTCTTGTAGATCAAATGGCCCACGCTCATGTTACCCTCAACTTCAACGCATTCCTAGAGAAAACCAAGCTGAAAGACGATGGTAGCAACTATGCAGATTGGGTCCGTAACATGAGGATCATCCTCATAGCTGCCAAGAAAACTTATGTCCTAGAAGCACCGCTAGGTGACGCTTCCGCCCCAGCAAACCAAGATGTTATGAATTGGCAGTCCCGTTGTGATGATTACTCCCTGGTTCAGTGCGGCATGCTCTACAGCTTAGAATCGGGGCTCCAAAAGCGTTTTGAGCACCACGGAGCATATGAGATGTTCCAAGAGCTAAAAATGGTTTTCCAGGCTCATGCCCTAGTTGAGAGATATGATGTCTCCAACGCATTCTACAACTGTAAGATGGAGGAAAATAGTTCTGTCAGCGAGCACATACTCAAGTTGTCTGGGTTGCACAACCGCTTGAGTTGGGAATGAATCTCCCAGACGAAGCGGTCGTTGACAGAATCCTTCAGTCGCTCCCACCTAGACCTTCGTGTTGAACTTCAATATGCAAGGGATGGAGGAGTCCATTCCCGAGGTGTATTCAATGCTGAAATCAGCGGAGGTGGAGATCAAGAAAGAGCATCAAGTGTTGATGGTGAATAAAACCACTAAGTTCAAGAAGGGCAAGTGTAAGAAGAACTTCAAGAAGGACGGTGCTTGATGGCTTCTCGCCCCTCGTTGGTTACCCCAAGTGGAAGGTTTGAGATGCAGTGTAGCGGAAGTTTTCCCTTGGCAAAGATACCAAGGATCGATTTCCCCTGAGACTCCTAGTTTCAACAAGAAGGTGTCAACTGCTAACGGCGCGAGATATTAGCAATCAACTTGGACCTGCACACAGATACAAATAACTTTGCTCCCAACGAGTACAGAGAGGTTGTCAATCCCTCCGGCCTTGTCGTTTACAAAGGGTCAAACGCAAGAGATAATAGTGATAGGTAAAACTGTTACTAGTATGTAAAAGCAGAAAGTAAATAGCGGATGTGATCAGTGATGGTAATATGGACCGGGGTCCCATGATGTTCACTAGTGATGTCTCTCTCCCAAAAGACGGTAAAACAGCTATGTGAGGTAAATGAATTACAGCTGGGCAATTGACAGACTTATGTGCGCAAACCAATGCTAACTATGTTGCAAGAAAGGTAGAGGTTCAAAGCATGGGCGGTACGCCAAGGCAAGTAGACCGAAATCCATCTGCATCTACTACTAATCATCCACCTTGAGATATCTATCCAGAACATCTCGCTGGTATTAAGTTGCGAGTCCCACCCATAGTGTAAACTCAAAGCAACAGACAACTGCATTAAAAGAACTTTGCGTAAAGTAAACAATCCTTGCACCCGCGGGCACAAGCACCGTTGTTTTCCCCCTTGTGTCAACAGCACATCCCCTAGACTCATGTTTCTGTCACTCAAGCTAGTCATCGAGGGGCATGAACCCACAATCAAGCATAACGTTCCCTCATGGAGTCACTACCTACAACTTGGCCAAAGCAATAAATAGCAACGGAGAACATGCAAGAATTACTTACGAACATAAATATAAAAGAGGTAAATCAAATATTTTACTCAAACACAATCTGAAGATAATCTCACAATCCATTGGATCCCAGCAAACTCAACATAGCAACAGCATAAGGATTACATATGTGCCTCGATCATGTAGGGCAGCTCACGAGGTCTAATTAGTGAAGCACAAGAAGGGGAGGAGAACATCACATAGCTACTGGTCATGGACCCATGGTCCAAGGGAGACTACTCACAACTCATCCGGGAGGCGTCCATGGTGGTGGAGAGGCTCCCGGTGGTGATCCTCCCCTTCGGCAGGGTGCCGGGAAGAGTTCTCCTGGTGCTCCCAATCTTGGAAGCGCGGCGGCGGCGGAACAGAGATGAGATCGCGAAAAAGGGTTCCCGTCTCGAGGGTTTCGGGACGCGTGTTAAATATATGCCAAAGGGGAGCATCAGCGGAGGCCTGGGGGGCCCAGGCGCCCCCCCGGCGCGGCCAGGAGGGGGGCCGCGCCACCAGGGCGCCTGGAGCCCTGGTGGCCCCCCTCCGGCCCTACTTCGACCGTGTGGAAGCTTCCGGAACGCTGATTTTTTTATATAATTTTTCCGGGATTTTTCTGGCAGTTTACGTGATGGGAAAACCTGAAATACAAAAACAGCAGAAAACAGAAACTGGCACTAGGGTGCACTGAGTTAATAGGTTAGTCCAAATATGATCAAAAGTGTATGGAAGTGTATAAATATCATAGCAATATCACACAAAAGAGGCATGGAGCAAGCAGAAATTATAGATACGTTTTGGACGTATCAACATCCCCAAGCTTAATTCCTCGAGTAGGTAAATGATAACAAGAATAATTTCTGTGGTGACATGCTATTAACCATATAAGGACTTTTTCATAGTCACATGACAAAAGCTTACTGAGACAATGAATCTGTAGTAATTAAGTTGCCTCATGAGAAAATCACAAAGAACTAAAAGTTTTACAACATGATACTGAAACATCAAATAGATTTGTAATGAGCATGGTGTGCAAATATGATAAAGTGATATCTCGCTTGCCCCCTTTAGTGAAGCAAAACATAAATGCAGGGGCACCTCCAAGGTTTAAGTGATGACTAGATACAATGATTTCAGAATAAACGATATCACAATCATGCAAAAGACAATGCTACTTTGGGACAATACACATTACACTCAGAATGACAATCATGCTCTCAGTAGTTGGTGCTTAAAGAAGGCGGAGACTCTCGAACCGTGGCTTTTGTTGGCAAGGTTGAAAACCCGTGGTCGGAAACAAAGACAAAGCATGTACCAGAGCTCTTGGTTTTAAAAACAGAAGTAATAATTATTTTTTGGATATGCATGTTTCGTCAACGACTGCTAGCAGATAACTCAATTATTTCTTGAGATGGACAAGTTTCGAGGAACGGCTCCCGAATGAGGACGATCACATCCTCTTAATCTCCTTTGTTTATCACTGCCAAAGTTTTCTGATTTCTCATGAACAAAGCGTGAAGGAGGGTTTGTTTGTTTTATTATTTTTGAGTCGGGCGCACTCTTTGCCAGTTCCTTCTCGTATTATGGGTTTGCACATTAGACATGCAATCCCGGGGTGAAGCTTGTCCAACTTAAAAAGATCATGAATTAACTACTACTTCCTCATGAACTAAAACAGAGGCACAAAACAAAAATGCATTTTTTTGAATAATTTCGAGATGGTACATGAAAGTCTTCGTTAGGAATGGCAGGTAAATACCATGTATAGGAAGGTATGGTGGACTCATATGGCATAACTGGTTTAAAGGATTTTGGACGCACAAGCAGTCAGTCCGCTTAGTACAAGTGGAGGTTAGCAAAAGACTGGGAGCGACCAACTAAGAGAGCAATGACGGTCATAATCATGCAGAGCGACAAAGCAACATTGAATCAGGCATGGAAGTTATATCGCTACTCAGAAACAAAAGATCATCAAGGCTTGACAGACTTTCTTTACAGTCTTAAATATGCGTGAGCATACGCCAAGTCAATCAAAATAAATTCTCGAAGGAAGATATTACTAACCATACCACATCATAGGCAAACAAATCATGTTGGTACTCCAATAACACATTGGGAACCCCCCAGCTATTTGAGACTAACCATAAGAAATCATGAACTACTAAGCGCCATTATGCACGTAGCATTTTTATCATAGACATATCGACCAATGCAACAGAAGCAAACTCTCTTAATAAGATAAGCATGATAACTAAAGAGAGTTCAAGCAACCAACTAAACAAAAGCTCTTTAAAAAGATAAGCATGAAAACTAAGAGCTGAACATGATAGTAGCTATTGAAAGACCAAGAACATACACAGCAAAGATAATCATGAAAATTCTATGTTGTGTTCTAGGTTGAAGTGGAGCGTGTTTCTCTCTCACATAAAGAAAGCTGAGTTCCAACTCGTTATGAAAAGCTAAAGAAAACTAAAAAGGAAAACTAAAAGCAAGACGCTCCAAGCATAGCACATAACACATGAAGTGATAAAAATATAGCGAAACGAAAGACGAACTGATAATGTTGATGGAGAAGGGGATGCACGGGGGCATCCCCAAGCTTAGACGCTTGAGTCTCCTTGAATATTTCTTGGGGGTGCATGGGGGCATCCCCAAGCTTGAGCGTTTGACACTCCTGAATCTTTTTATCATCTTCCCTCGCACACTTGAAAACTCCCTTCATACATAACTCATCATAATCTGATTAGCGAGGTTAGTACCCATAATAATATAATTGTTCCTTGCTGGAAATAAGGATATTCTTGAAGGTCTACTGTTTCTCAAGATTGCCAAAAGGTTTTTGCAAAGAAAAAGCAAGCTCAAGGTTTGCAAAATGAGGAAAAGGCAAAACAGGATAGAATCTGTGAAAAACAGAACAGCAGGTAGTAAATGATTTTTTCGGGGCACTTCTGCAACTCTAATAAAAAAGTTCAGAACAAACGCACGAAAGACAATTATATAGAGCACGCTGTCGAAAAAATTCAGACCAAAAAGATGATCTGGTGATTTTATACGAATTTTTCTATCCAAGGACAGAATCTGTTTCCTGGACAGCACGTCACAACTTTTGAACTTTCTTGCAATCAGAGGCTACACTTGGCACAAAATTGAAAAGCAAAGATACAATGATGATGCTACTGTAGTAACAACATCAAGACACAACAAAAAGCAAAATAAAATTTTATTCATGTGGGCTGCCTCCCAAAAGCGCTTTCTTTTATGCCTTTAAGCTAGGCATAATGCATAGAGATCAAGTTTTATCAAGAGTAAAAGAATAGCTAGCCCGTATAACGGACTCAAAAGGTAACTTAATCTTCTTTCGAGGTAAATGTTCCATCCCTTTCTTGAGAGGAAATTGGAATTTTATATTCCCCTCTTTCATGTCAATGATGGCACCCACGGTGCGTAGAAAAGGACGTCCCAAAATAATTGGACAAGAAGGTTCACATTCAATATCCATAATAGTAAAATCAACGGGAACGTAATTGTCATTGACAATGATAAGAACATCGTCGATCCTCCCCAAAGGTTTCTTTATGGAAGAATCAACAAGACTAACACCAAAAGAACAAGAATCAAAAGGTTTCAATTTAAGCATATCATATATTCTTTTGGGCATAACAGAGGTACTAGCTCCAACATCACATAAAGCATAGCAAGAGAAGTTATTCAACTTAATTTTAATCATAGGATCCCAACCATCTTCTAGCTTTCTAGGTATGGAGGCTTCTACTCTAAGTTTCTCCTCCCTAACTTTGATAAGAGCATTAGTGATATGCTCTGTGAAGGCAAGGTTAAGCGTGCTAGTGCGGGGATCTCTAGACATCTTGTGAAGGAAATCAATAACTTCGGTAAGAGTGCAATTATCAAAATCAAGGTCACTACTATCAAGTAAAGTGGTAGTGGTGTCCTTTAGGTTCACTTGTTTGGAAGTTTCTATGGTCATAGCATCACCATTAATAGGTCCAATGGGACCAGGAGTGCATTGGGTGCTAAGAGTTTGGATATCCTCAACAACTTGGATAGTAGCAACAGTGTGGTGGGTAGGAAGGTTCTTAATTCTATCTTCTTCCTCCTTTTCTCTAGCCCATCTCTCTTTAAGTTTAGCCAACATCCTAATGTTTTCATTAATTTGCACTTGAATAGCATTCATAGGAGTGACCTTCCTCTCCTCAAGAGGAGAAGTTCTAATTTTAAGCAATTCTACCTCATGGGCTAAATTGTCTATCTTCGAAGAGAGATCATCTAGTTTGTTTAGTTTTTCTTCTACACTCTTATTAAAGGCTTTTTGGGTAGTGATGAAATCTTTAAGCATAATCTCTAGTTCAGTAGTGGAGTTCTTGGTGCTAGGATAAGCATTGTTGTTCCCATAAGAATTAGAGGGGAACGGTCTAGGATTGCTACCAAAATTACTCCTATAAGCATTGTTGTTAAAATTGTTTCTAGAGATAAAGTTCACATCTCCTTGTTCTTGAGCAATCAAAGAATTTAAAGGAACATCACGAGGATCAACAGAAGATTGCTTCGAAAGTAGAGACATGATCAAGTCAACTTTTTCATTTAGGGAGGAAATCTCCTCGACAGAGTTTACCTTCCTACCTGTTGGAGCGCGTTCGGTGTGCCATTGGGAATAATTGGTCATCATCTCATCGAGAAGCTTTGTGGCAGCACCAAGTGTAGTTGACATAAAGGTTCCTCCCGCGGCCGAATCTAACAAGTTTCGCGAGGTAAAGTTCAAGCCTGCATAAAAAGTTTGGATAACCATCCAAGTAGTCAAACCATGAGTAGGGCAGTTCTTGATAAGAGATTTCATACGTTCCCAAGCTTGGGCAACGTGTTCATTATCCAATTGTTTAAAATTCATTATGTTACTTCTTAGTTGGATAATTTTAGCAGGTGGATAGTACTTTCCAATAAAAGCATCTTTGCACTTGTCCCATGAATCTATGCTATTTCTAGGCAAAGATTGAAACCAAATTTTAGCTCCTCCTCTCAAGGAGAAAGGAAAAAGCTTAAGCTTAACAATATTACCATCTATTTCTTGGTACTTTTGCATATCACAGAGTTCGACAAAATTGTTTAAGTGTAAAGCAGCATCATCTCCAGCACCGGAGAATTGATCTTTCATAACTAGATTCAGTAAAGCAGGTTTAATTTCATACGAAGGTGCTGAAGTGGCAGGTGTAGTGATAGGCGTGCAGATAAAGTCATCGTTGTTGTGACTAGTGAAGTCACACAACTTGGTGTTCTCGGTGGAACCCATCGCAGCAAGCAAGCAAGATAACTATTTTTGTGATATTCGATAAAAGACACTAAAGCAAAACTGAAAGGTAAACTAACAAGACTAAAAAGCAAAGGTAAAAGATAGCGTGCAACTCCCCTATCTTGAAGAGTGGAGTCCCCGGCGATGGCGCCAGAAAACTTTTGCTTGATGGCTTCTCGCCCCTCGTTGGTTACCCCAAGTGGAAGGTTTGAGATGTAGTGTAGCGGAAGTTTTCCCTTGGCAAAGATACCAAGGATCGATTTCCCCTGAGACTCCTAGTTTCAACAAGAAGGTGTCAACTGCTAACTGCGCCAGATATTAGCAATCAACTTGGACCTGCACACAGATACAAATAACTTTGCTCCCAACGAGTACAGAGAGGTTGTCAATCCCTCCGGCCTTGTCGTTTACAAAGGGTCAAACGCAAGAGATAATAGTGATAGGTAAAACTGTAACTAGTATGTAAAAGCAGAAAGTAAATAGCGGATGTGATCAGTGATGGTAATATGGACCGGGGTCACATGATGTTCACTAGTGATGTCTCTCTCCCAAAAGACGATAAAACAGCTATGTGAGGTAAACGAATTACAGCTGGGCAATTGACAGAATTATGTGCGCAAACCAATGCTAACTATGTTGCAAGAAAGGTAGAGGTTCAAAGCATGGGCGGTACGCCAAGGCAAGTAGACCGAAATCCATCTGCATCTACTACTAATCATCCACCTTGAGATATCTATTCAGAACATCTCGCTGGTATTAAGTTGCGAGTCCCACCCATAGTGTAAACTCAAAGCAACAGACAACTGCATTAAAAGAACTTTGCGTAAAGTAAACAATCCTTGCACCCGCGGGCACAAGCACCGTTGTTTTCCCCCTTGTGGCAACAGCACATCCCCTAGACTCATGTTTCTGTCACTCAAGCTAGTCATTGAGGGACATGAACCCACAATCAAGCATAACGTTCCCTCTTGGAGTCACTACCTACTACTTGGCCAAAGCAATAAATAGCAACGGAGAACATGCAAGAATTACTTACGAACATAAATATAAAAGAGGTAAATGAAATATATTACTCAAACACAATCTGAACATAATCTCACAATCCATCGGATCCCAGCAAACTCAACATAGCAACAGCATAAGGATTACATATGTGCCTCGATCATGTAGGGCAGCTCACGAGGTCTAATTAGTGAAGCACAAGAAGGGGAGGAGAACATCACATAGCTACTGGTCATGGACCCATGGTCCAAGGGGGACTACTCACAACTCATCCGGGAGGCGTCCATGGTGGTGGAGAGGCTCCCGGTGGTGATCCTCCCCTCCGGCAGGGTGCCGGGAAGAGTTCTCCTGGTGCTCCCGATCTTGGAAGTGCGGCGGCGGCGGAACAGTGATGAGATCGCGAAAAAGGGTTCCCGTCTCGAGGGTTTCGAGACGCGTGTTAAATATATGCCAAAGGGGGGCATCAGCGGAGGCCTGGGGGGCCCAGGCGCCCCCCCCCCGGCGCGGCCAGGAGGGGGGCCGCGCCACCAGGGCGCCTGGAGCCCTGGTGGCCCCCTCCGGCCCTACTTCGACCGTGTGGAAGCTTCTGGAACGCTGATTTTTTATATAATTTTTCCGGGATTTTTCTGGCAGTTTACGTGATGGGAAAACCTGAAATACAAAAACAGCAGAAAACAGAAACTGGCACTGGGGTGCACTGAGTTAATAGGTTAGTCCAAATGTGATCAAAAGTGTATGGAAGTGTATAAATATCATAGCAATATCACACAAAAGAGGCATGGAGCAAGCAGAAATTATAGATACGTTTTGGACGTATCAGACGGCAAAAGAGTTGCCGCGCCCGGTAAGCGAGTTGCCGGGAAGAGGCCAAAGCATGGGCCCAAGCCTGAGACTGAGTGCTTTTATTGCAATGGAACGGGTCACTGGAAGCGGAACTGCCCCAAATACTTAGCAGACAAGAAGGCCGGGAACGTCAAAGGTATATGTGATATACATGTTATTGATGTGTACCTTACCAGCGCTCGTAGTAGCTCCTAGGTATTTGATACCGGTGCAGTTGCTCACATTTGTAACTCAAAGCAGGAGCTGCGGAATAAGCGGAGACTAGCGAAGGACGAGGTGACGATGTGCATCGGAAATGGTTCCAAGGTCGATGTGATCGCCGTCGGCACGCTGCCTCTACATCTATCCTCGGGATTGTTGGAGATATGCCCTAGAGGCAATAATAAAAGCATTATTATTATATCTCCTTGTTCATGATAATTGTCTGTTATTCATGCTTGAATTGTATTGTACGGAAACAGCGATACATGTGTGAATACATAGACCACAATGAGTCCCTGGTAGGCCTCTAGTTACCAGCTCGTTAATCAACAGATGGTCACGGTTCCTGACCATGGACATGAGATGTAAGTGATAACGGGATCACATCATTAGGAGAATGATGTGATGGACAAGACCCAAACTTGAGCATAACACGAGATCGTATAGTTCGTAATGCATAAGCTTTTCGGTGTCAAGTATTTATTCCTTAGACCATGAGGTTGTACAACTCCCGGATACCGTAGGAGTACTTTGGGTGTGCCAACCGTCACAACGTAACTGGGTGGCTATAAAGGTACGCATCGGGTATCTCCGAAAGTGTCCGTTGAGTTGGTACGAACCGAGACTGGGATGTTGTCACTCCGCATGACGGAGAGGTACCTCTGGGCCCACTCGGTAAGACATCATCGTAATGAGCTCAATGTGACTAAGTAGTTAGTCACGGGATGATGGATTACGGATCGAGTAAAGAGACTTGCCATGACGAGATTGAACAAGGTATCGGGAATACCGACGATCGAATCTCGGGCAAGTACCGTACCGATGGACAAAGGGAATAACGTACGGGATTGAGTGAATCCTTGACACAGTGGTTCATCCGATGAAGATCATCGAGGAACACGTGGGAACCAACATGGGTATCCAGATCCCGCTGTTGGTTATTGACCGGAGAGTCGTCTCGGTCATGTCTACGTGTCTTCCGAACCCGTAGGGTCTACACACTTAAGGTTCGGTAACGCTAGGGTCGTAGAGATAAATGCACGTGGAAACCCGAAAGTTGTTCGGAGTCCCGGATGAGATCCCGAACGTCACGAGGAGTTCCGGAATGGTCCGGAGGTAAAGATTGATATATAGGAAGTCCAGTTTCGGCCATCGGGTGATCTCCGGGGGTCACCGGGAGCGTCCCGGGACCACCGGAGGGGCCCCGGGGGTCCACCGGGTGGGGCCTCCCATCCCGGTGGGGCCCCTAGGCCGCGAGGGGAAGTGTCCTGCCCTAATGGGCTGGCGCACCACTAGGGGCCCACCTCCCCTTGCGCCTAGGGTTGAAACCCTAGGGGGAGGGGGCGCCCCACTAGCCTTGGGGGGCAAGGAACCCCCCTGGCCGCCGCCCCCCCTGCAGATTGGATCTGCAGGGGCCCTGGCGCACCGCCTGGCCCCCTATATATATGTGGGGAGGGAGAGGGCAGCCGCACCCTTGCCCTGGCGCCTCTCTCCCTCCCGTCACACCTCCATACTCCCACGCAGGGCGCCCGGCGAAGCCCTGCTGCGATCTCCACTGCATCCGTCATCACGCCGTCGTGCTGCCGGATCTCTGACGACTTCTCCGCCCCCCTTGCTGGATCAAGAAGGAGGTGACGTTGCTGCACCGGACGTGTGTTGAACGCGGAGGTGCCGTCCGTTCGGCGCTAGATCATCGGTGACGAAGAACGCGAAGAGTACGACTACTTCATCCACGCTTCTTCGAAAGCTTCCGCTCGCGATCTACATAACGGTATGTAGATGCACTCTTACTTGCTCGTTGCTAGATGTCTCCATAGTTGGATCTTGGTGAAAGCATAGAAATTTTTTGAATTATGCTACGTTCCCCAACAGTGGCATCTGAGCTAGGTTTTATGCGTAGCATCTTGCACGAGTAGAACACAAAGCAGTTGTGGGCGTTTGATTTTGTTCAACTTTCTTACCGTTACTAGTCAATCTTGATTCGGCGGTATTGTGGGATGAAGCGGCCCGGACCGACTTTACACGTATGCTTACGTGAGACTGGTTCCACCGACAGACATGCACTAGATGCATAAGGTGGCTGGCGGGTGTCTGTCTCTCCTACTTTAGTCGGATCAGATTCGATGAAAAGGGTCCTTATGAAGGGTAAATAGAAGTTGACAAATCACGTTGTGGTTTTGGCGTAGGTAAGAAACGTTCTTGCTTGAAATCCTATAGAAGCCACGTAAAACTTGCAACAACAATTAGAGGACGTCTAACTTGTTTTTGCAGCATGTGCTATGTGATGTGGTATGGCCAAAACGAAGATGTGATGAATGATATATGTGATGTATGAGATTGATCATGTTTTTGTAATAGGGAATCACGACTTGCATGTCGATGAACTTGACAACCGGCAGGAGCCATAGGAGTTGTCTTAATTATTGTATGACCTACGTGTCACTGAATAACGCCATGTAATTACTTTACTTCATTGCTAAACGTTAGCTATAGTAGTAGAAGTAATAGTTGGCGTGACGACTTCTTCAAGACACGATGATGGAGATCATGATGATGAAGATCATGGTGTCGAGCCAGTGACAAGATGATCATGGTGCCCCGAAGATGGAGATCCAAGGAGCAAAATGATATTGGCCATATCATGTCACTTTAATTGATTGCATGTGATGTTTATCATGTTTATGCATCTTGTTTACTTAGAACGACGGTAGTAAATAAGATGATCTCTCACTAAAAAAATTCAAGTATTGTGTTTCCCCTAACTGTGCACCGTTGCTAAAGCTCGTTGCTCCGAAACACCACGTGATGATCGGGTGTGATAAGTTCTAACGTTCGCATACAACGGGTGTAAGAAAGATTTACACACGCGATACACTTAGGGTTCACTTGACGAGCCTAGCATGTACAGACATGGCCTCAGAACACGGAAGACCGAAAGGTCGAACACGAGTCGTATAGAAGATACGATCAACATGAAGATGTTCACCGTTGATGACTGGTCCGTCTCACGTGATGATCGGACACGGGCTAGTCGATTCGGATCGTGTATCACTTAAGATGACTAGAGAGATGTCATACTGAGTGGGAGTTCATTAAAATTTGATTAAGATGAACTTAATTATCATGAACTTAGTCTAAATTCTTTACAATATCTCTTGTAGATCAAATGGCCCACGCTCAGGTTTCCCTCAACTTCAACGCGTTCCTAGAGAAAACCAAGCTGAAAGACGATGGTAGCAACTATACGGATTGGGTCCGTAACCTGAGGATTATCCTCATAGCTGCCAAGAGAACTTATGTCCTAGAAGCACCGCTAGGTGACGCTCCCGCCCCGGCAAACCAAGACGTTATGAACGCTTGGCAGTCGCGTTGTGATGATTACTCCCTGGTTCAGTGCGGCATGCTTTACAACTTAGAGTCTGATACATCCAAAACGTATCTATAATTTCTGCTTGCTCCATGCCACTTTTGGGTGATATTGCTATGATATTCATACACTTCCATACACTTTTGATCATATTTGAACTAACTTACTAATCCAGTGCACCCTAGTGCCAGTTTCTGTTTTCGGCTGTTTTTGTATTTCAGGTTTTCACGTTTCGAGAACTGCCCAGAAAAATCCAGAAAAATTATATAAAAAATCAGCGATCCGAAAACAACACTGCGTCCGAAGGGCAGCCTGGGGGGCACAGGGGCTCCAGGCGCCCTGTGGGCGCGCCCCCCCTGGGCCGCGCCGGGGGGGCGCCTGTGCCCCCCGAGGCTCCCCCGGTGCCCTACTTTGGCATATATTTAAAGGGTCCTCCGTAACCCTCAGAACATGACTTCTTTTCGCGATCCCATCTCTGTTCCGCCGCCGCCGCCGCTTCCAAGATCGGGAGCACCAGGAGAACTCTTCCCGGCACCCTGCCGGAGGGGAGGATCATCACCGGGAGCTTCTCCACCACCATGGACGCCTCCCGGATGACTCGTGAGTAGTCTCCCTTGGACCATGAGTACATGACCAGTAGCTATGTGATGTTCTCCTCCCGTTCTTGTGCTTCACTAATTAGTCCTCGTGATCTGCCCTACATGATCGAGGCACCTATGTAATCCTTATGCTATTGCTATGTTGAGTTTGCTGGGGTCCGATGGATTATGAGATTATGTTCAGATTGATCTTGAGTAATATATTTGATCTACCTCTTTTATATTTTAGTTCATAAGTAATTCTTGCATGTTCTCCGTTGTTATTTATTGATTTGGCCGAGTAGTAAGTAGTGACTCCAAGAGGGAACGTTATGCTCGATTGTGGGTTCATGCCCCTCGATGACTAGCTTGAGTGACAGAAACATGAGTCTAGGGGATGTGTTGTTGCCACAAGGGGGAAAACAACGGTGCTTGTTCCCGCGGGTGCAAGGATTGTTTACTTTACGCAAAGTTCTTTTAATGCAGTTGTCTGTTGCATTGAGTTTACACTATGGGTGGGACTCGCAACTTAATACCAGCGAGATGTTCTGGATAGATATCTCAAGGTGGATGATTAGTAGTAGATATTGATGGATTTCGGTCTACTTACTTTGGCGTACCGCCCATGCTTTGAACCTCAACCTTTCTTGCAATGTAGTCAGCATTGGTTTGCGTTCGTGGTCCTGTCAATTGCCCAGCTGTAATTTGTTTACCTCACATAGCTGTTTTATCGTCTTTTGGGAGAGAGACATCACTAGTGAACATCATGAGACTCCGGTCCATATTACCATCATTGATCACATCCACTATTTACTTTTCGCTATTTACTTACTATTGCAAAACACTATCTATCACTACTATCATATTGCTTTTAACCCTTTGTGAACTACAAGGCCGGAGAGATTGACAACCTCTCTATACTCGTTGGGAGCAAAGTTATTTGTATCTGTGTGCAGGTCCATGTTGATTGCTAATTGCGCCGTTAGCAGTTGACACCTACTTGTTGAACCTAGGAGTCTCTGGGGATTCGATCCTTGGCATCTTTGCTAGGGGAAAACACTTCTACTTACTGCATCTTACACCTTCCACTTGGGGTAACCAACGAGGGGTTCGAGGCCCATCAAGGAGTATTTTCTGGCGCTGTTGCCGGGGACTCCACTCTTCAGGATAGGGGAGTTGCATGCTATCTTTTACCTTTGCTTTTTAGTCTTGTTAGTTTACTTTCATTTTTGCTTTAGTTCCTTTTATCGAAAATCACAAAAATAGTTATCATGCTTGCTTGCTACTATGGGTTCCACCGAGAACACCAAGTTGTGTGACTTCACTAGTCACAACAACGATGACTTTATCAGCACACCTATCACTACACCTGCCACTTCAGCACCTTCATATGAAATTAAACCTCCTTTACTGAACTTAGTCATGAGAGAACAATTCTCCGGTGCTGGAGATGATGCTGCTTTACACTTGAACAACTTTGTAGAACTTTGTGATATGCAAAAGTACCAAGAAATAGATGGTAATATTGTTAAGCTTAAGCTTTTTCCTTTCTCCTTGAGAGGAGGAGCTAAAATTTGGTTTCAGTCTTTGCCTAGAAATAGCATAGATTCATGGGACAAGTGCAAAGATGCTTTTATCGGAAAATACTATCCACCTGCTAAAATTATCCAACTTAGAAGTAACATCATGAATTTTAAACAATTGGATAATGAACACGTTGCCCAAGCTTGGGAACGTATGAAATCTCTTATCAAGAACTGCCCTACTCACGGTTTGACTACTTGGATGGTTATCCAAACTTTTTATGCAGGCTTGAACTTTACCTCGCGGAACTTGTTAGATTCGGCCGCGGGAGGAACTTTTATGTCAACTACACTTGGTGCTGCCACAAAGCTTCTCGATGAGATGATGACCAACTATTCCCAATGGCACACCGAACGCGCTCCAACAGGTAGGAAGGTAAACTCTGTCGAGGAGATTTCCTCCCTTAATGAAAAAGTTGACTTGATCATGTCTCTACTTTCGAAGCAATCAACTATTGATCCTCGTGATGTTCCTTTAAATTCTTTGATTGCTCAAGAACAAGTAGATGTTAACTTTATCTCTAGAAATAATTTCAACAACAATGCCTATAGGAGTAACTTTGGTAACAATTCTAGACCGTTCCCCTCTAACCCTTATGGGAACAACAATGCTTATCCTAGTACCAAGAACTCCAATACTGAACTAGAGACCATGCTTAGAGATTTCATCACTACCCAAAAAGCCTTTAATAAGAATGTAGAAGAGAAACTACATAAACTAGATGATCTTTCTTTTAAGGTAGACCACTTAGCCAATGAGGTAAAATTGCTAAAAATTGAAACTTCTCCTCTTAAGGAGAGGGAAGTCATCCCTATTAATGCTACTCAAGTACAAATTAATGAAAATATTAGGATGATGGCTAAGCTTAAAAAAAGATGGGCTAGAGAAAGGGAGGAAGAGGAAAGAATTAAGAGCCTTCCTACCCACCACACTGTTGCTACTATCCAAGTTATTGAGGACGTTCACACTCGTAGCACCCAATGTACTCCTGGTCCCAATGGACCTATTAATGGTGATGCTATGACTATAGAAACTACCAAACAAGTGAACCTTAAGGACACCACTACCACTTTACTTGATGCTCGTGACCTTGATTTTGATAATTGCACTCTTACCGAAGTTATTGATTTCCTTCACAAGATGTCTAGAGATCCCCGCACTAGCACGCTTAACCTTGCCTTCACAGAGCATATCACTAATGCTCTCATCAAAGCTAGGGAGGAGAAACTTAGAGTAGAAGCCTCCATACCTAGAAAGCTAGAAGATGGTTGGGATCCTATGATAAAAATTTATTTGAATGACTTCTCTTGTTATGCATTATGTGATGTTGGTGCTAGTACCTCTGTTATGCCCAAAAGGATATATGATATGCTTAAATTGAAACCTTATGATTCTTGTTCTTTTGGTGTTCGTCTCGTTGATTCTTCCATAAAGAAACCCTTGGGGAGGATCGATGATGTTCTTATTGTTCTCAATGATAATTATATGCCCGTTGATTTCACTATTATGGATATTGAATGTGATCCTTCATGTCCAATTATTTTGGGACGTCCCTTTTTGCGCACCGTTGGTGCTGTCATTGACATGAAAGAGGGTAATATAAAATTTCAGTTTCCTCTCAAGAAAGGGATGGAACACTTCCCTCGTAAGAAGGTCAAGTTACCTTTTGAGTCCGTTGTACGGGCTAGTTATTCTTTTACTCTTGATAAAACTTGATCTATGCATTATGCCTAGCTTAAAGGCATAAAAGAAAGCGTTTTTGGGAGGCAGCCCACATGAATAAATTTTTGCTTTTGTTGTGTCTTGATGTTGTTTACTGCTGTAGCATCATCATTGTATCTTTGCTTTTCATATTTGTGCCAAGTATAGCCTCTGATTGCTAGAAAGTTCAAAAGTTGTGAGGTGCTGTCCAGGAAACAGATTCTGTCCTTGGATAGAAAAATTCATATAAAATCACCAGATCGTCTTTTTGGTCTGAATTTTTTCAACAGTGTTCTCTATATAATTGTCTTTCGTGCGTCAGTTCTGAGTTTTTTTATTTAAGTTGCAGAAGTATCCCGAACAGGTCAATTACTGCCTGCTGTTCTGTTTTTCACAGATTCTGTCCTGTTTTGCCTTACCTTCACTTTGCAAATTGAGAACTTGCCTTTTATTTGCAAAAACCTTTTGGCAATCTTGAGAAACAGTAGAACTTCAAGAATATCCTTATTTCCAGCAAGGTATAATTATTTTATTAAGGGTACTAACCTCGCTAATCAGATTATGATGAGTTGTGTATGAAGGGAGTTTTCAAGTGTGCGAGGGAAGATGATAAAAAGATTCAGGAGTGTCAAGCGCTCAAGCTTGGGGATGCCCCCGTGCACCCCCAAGAAATATTCAAGGAGACTCAAGCGTCTAAGCTTGGGGATGCCCCCGTGCATCCCCTTCCCCATCAACATTATCAGTTCGTCTTTCGTTTCGCTATATTTTTATCACTTCATATGTTATGTGCTATGCTTCGAGCGTCTTGCTTTTAGTTTTCTTTTTAGTTTTTCATAACGAGTCGGAACCCAGCATTCCTTTATGTGGGAGAGAAACACGCTCCACCTCTACCTAGAACATTACATAGAAATTTCATGTCTATCTATGGTGTGTGTGTTCTTTGTCTTTTAATAGCTACTATCATACTCTGCTCTTAGTATTCATGCTTATCTTTTTAAGAGCTTTTATTTAGTTGGTTGCTTGAACTCTCTTTAATTACCATGCTCACCTTATTAAGAGAGTTTGCTTCCGTTGCATGGGTTAATGTGTCTATGATAAAGATGCTACTTTCATGATGGTGCTTAGTAGTTCAGGTTTTCTTAGGGTTAATCTCAAATAGCTGGGGGGGTTCCCAATGTGTTATTGGAGTACCAACTTGGTTTGTTTGCCTATGATGTGGTATGGTTTAGTAATATCTTCCTTCGAGAATTTATTTTGATTGACTTGGCGTATGCTCATGCATATTCAAGACTGTAAAGAAAGTCTGTCAAGCCTTGATGATCTTTTGTTTCTAAGTAGCGATATAACTACCATGCCTGATTCAATATTGCTTTGTCGCTCTGCATGATTATGACCGTCATTGCTCTCCTAGTTGGTCGCTCCCAGTCTTTTGCTAACCTCCACCTGCACTAAGCAAACTAACCATGCAATACATAGCTCATGGGAAAGTAGCCTAAAAACTATTGTGGTAAAGAATATGTTGCCTATGTATCTTATTTCTTATGAGTTGCTTGCTGAGCGGTAACCATGTTTCTGGGGACGCCATCAACTGTCACACTTTTGTTGAATATCATGTGAGTTGCTATGCATGTTCGTCTTGTCTAAAGTAAGGGTGATTTACCGTGGGTTGAATTAATATGCATATTGTTAGAGAAGAACATTGGGCCGCCAACCAAAGCCATGCATCATGGTGGAAGTTTTAGCTTGGACCTTAATCCTCAATCTCTCATGAGAATATGCTTATGCATTAAAGAGGAGTCCATCATCTATTTTCTATGTTGTCCCGGTATGGATGTCCTCAAGTTGAGATTTATCAAAAACGAGAAATCAAATGCGATCTATCTCCTTGGACCTTTGTACAGGTGGCATAGAGGTACCCCTTTGTGACACTTGGTTAAAACATATGCAATGCAATGATAACCCATGGGGATCCGAGCTAATTAGGACAAGGAGCGAGCACTATTAGTATTCGATGCATGAGGCTTGCAACTTATAGGATGTCTTATACATGACACATATGAAGTACTACTACCGTTGACACAATTGCTTCCATGTTTTCAAAATAAAAAGCTTTAGCACTTAACCTTTCTTTTACTTTTATGTTGAAGCACCAACTACTGAGAGCATGATTGTCATTCTGAGTGTAATGTGCATTGTCCCAAAGTAGCATTGTCTTTTGCATGATTGTGATATCGTTTATTCTGAAATGATTGTATCTAGTCATCACTTAAACCTTGAAGGTGCCCTTGCATTTATGTTTTGCATCACTAAAGGGGGCAAGCTAGATATCACTTTATCATATTTGCACATCATGTTCATTGCAAATCTTTTTGATGTTTCAGTTTCATATTGTAAAACTTTCAGTCATTTGTGATTTTCTCTTGAGGCAACTTAATTACTATAGAATCATTGTCTCGGTAAGCTTTTGTCATATGACTATGAGAAAGTCCTATATGGTTAATAGCATGTCACCACAGAAATTATTCTTGTTATCATTTACCTACTCGAGGACGAGCAGGAATTAAGCTTGGGGATGTTGATACGTCCAAAACGTATCTATAATTTCTGCTTGCTCCATGCCACTTTTGGGTGATATTGCTATGATATTCATACACTTCCATACACTTTTAATCATATTTGGACTAACTTACTAATCCAGTGCACCCCAGTGCCAGTTTCTGTTTTCGGCTGTTTTTGTATTTCAGGTTTTCACGTTTCGAGAACTGCCCAGAAAAATACAGAAAAAATATATAAAAAATCAGCGTTCCGGGAACGACACTGCTTCCGAAGGGGAGCCTGGGGGGGCCACAGGGGCTCCAGGCGCCCTGTGGGCGCGCCCCCCCTGGGCCGCGCCGGGGGGGCGCCTCGGCCCCCCGAGAGCCCCCCGGTGCCCTACTTTGGCAGATATTTAAAGGGTCCCCCGTAACCCTTGAAACATGACTTCTTTTCGCGATCCCATCTCTGTTCCGCCGCCGCCGCCGCTTCCAAGATCGGGAGCACCAGGAGAACTCTTCCCGGCACCCTGCCGGAGGGGAGGATCACCACCGGGAGCTTCTCCACCACCATGGACGCCTCCCGGATGACTCGTGAGTAGTCTCCCTTGGACCATGAGTCCATGACCAGTAGCTATGTGATGTTCTCCTCCCGTTCTGGTGCTTCACTAATTAGTCCTCGTGAGCTGCCCTACATGATCGAGGCACCTATGTAATCCTTATGCTGTTGCTATGTTGAGTTTGCTGGGATCCGATGGATTATGAGATTATGTTCAGATTGATCTTGAGTAATATATTTGATTCACCTCTTTTATATTTTAGTTCATAAGTAATTCTTGCATGTTCTCCGTTGTTACTTATTGCTTTGGCCGAGTAATAGGTAGTGACTCCAAGAGGGAACGTTATGCTCGATTGTGGGTTCATGCCCCTCGATGACTAGCTTGAGTGACAGAAACATGAGTCTAGGGGATGTGCTATTGCCACAAGGGGGAAAACAACGGTGCTTGTGCCCGCGGGTGCAAGGATTGTTTACTTTACGCAAAGTTCTTTTAATGCAGTTGTCTGTTGCATTGAGTTTACACTATGGGTGGGACTCGCAACTTAATACCAGCGAGATGTTCTGGATAGATATCTCAAGGTGGATGATTAGTAGTAGATATTGATGGATTTCGGTCTACTTACTTTGGCGTACCGCCCATGCTTTGAACCTCAACCTTTCTTGCAATGTAGTCAACATTGGTTTGCGTTCGTGGTCCTGTCAATTGCCCAGCTGTAATTTGTTACCTCACATAGCTGTTTTATCGTCTTTTGGGAGAGAGATATCACTAGTGAACATCATGAGACTCCGGTCCATATTACCATCATTGATCACATCTGCTATTTACTTTTCACTATTTACTTACTATTGCAAAACACTATCTATCACTACTATCATTGCTTTTAACCCTTTGTGAGCTACAAGGCCGGAGGGATTGACAACCTCTCTGTACTCGTTGGGAGCAAAGTTATTTGTATCTGTGTGCAGGTCCACGTTGATTGCTACTAATCTGGCGCCGTAGCAATTGACACCTACTTGTTGAACCTAGGAGTCTCTGGGGATTCGAACCTTGGCATCTTTGCTAAGGGAAAACACTTCTACTTACTGCATCTTACACCTTCCACTTGGGGTAACCAACGAGGGGTTCGAGGCCCATCAAGGAGTATTTTCTGGCGCCGTTGCCGGGGACTCCACTCTTCAGGATAGGGGAGTTGCATGCAATCTTTTACCTTTGCTTTTTAGTCTTGTTAGTTTACCTTTCATTTTTTGCTTTAGTTCCTTTTATCGAAAATCACAAAAATAGTTATCTTGCTTGCTTGCTACTATGGGTTCCACCGAGAACACCAAGTTGTGTGACTTCACTAGTCACAACAACGACGACTTTATCAGCACACCTACCACTACCACTTTACTTGATGCTCGTGACCTTGATTTTGATAATTGCACTCTTACCGAAGTTATTGATTTCCTTCACAAGATGTCTAGAGATCCCCGCACTAGCACGCTTAACCTTGCCTTCACAGAGCATATCACTAATGCTCTCATTAAAGCTAGGGAGGAGAAACTTAGAGTAGAAGCCTCCATACCTAGAAAGCTAGAAGATGGTTGGGATCCTATGATAAAAATTAATTTGAATGACTTCTCTTGTTATGCATTATGTGATGTTGGTGCCAGTACCTCTGTTATGCCCAAAAGAATATATGATATGTTTAAATTGAAACCTTATGATTCTTGTTCTTTTGGTGTTCGTCTCGTTGATTCTTCCATAAAGAAACCTTTGGGGAGGATTGACGATGTTCTTATCGTTGTCAATGATAATTATGTGCCCGTTGATTTCACTATTATGGATATTGAATGTGATCCTTCATGTCCAATTATTTTGGGACGTCCCTTTTTGCGCACCGTTGGTGCTGTCATTGACATGAAAGAGGGTAATATAAAATTTCAGTTTCCTCTCAAGAAAGGGATGGAACACTTCCCTCGTAAGAAGGTCAAGTTACCTTTTGAGTCCGTTGTACGGGCTAGTTATTCTTTTACTCTTGATAAAACTTGATCTATGCATTATGCCTAGCTTAAAGGCATAAAAGAAAGCGCTTTTGGGAGGCAGCCCACATGAATAATTTTTTTGCTTTTGTTGTGTCTTGATGTTGTTTACTGCTGTGCATCATCATTGTATCTTTGCTTTTCATATTTGTGCCAAGTATAGCCTCCGATTGCTAGAAAGTTCAAAAGTTGTGAGGTGCTGTCCAGGAAACAGATTCTGTCCTTGGATAGAAAAATTCGTATAAAATCACCAGATCATCTTTTTGGTCTGAATTGTTTCGACAGCGTTCTCTATATAATTGTCTTTCGTGCGTCTGTTCTGAGTTTTTTTATTTGAGTTGCAGAAGTATCCCGAACAGATCAATTACTGCCTGATGTTCTGTTTTTCACAGATTCTGTCCTGTTTTGCCTTACCTTCACTTTGCAAATCAAGAGCTTACTTTTTCTTTGCAAAAACCTTTTGGCAATCTTGAGAAACAGTATAACTTCATGAATATCCTTATTTCCAGCAAGGTACAATTATTTTATTAAGGGTACTAACCTCGCTAATCAGATTATGATGAGTTATGTATGAAGGGAGTTTTCAAGTGTGCGAGGGAAGATGATAAAAAGATTCAGGAGTGTCAAGCGCTCAAGCTTGGGGATGCCCCCGTGCACCCCCAAGAAATATTCAAGGAGACTCAAGCGTCTAAGCTTGGGGATGCCCCCGTGCATCCCCTTCTCCATCAACATTATCAGTTCGTCTTTCGTTTCACTATATTTTTATCACTTCATGTGTTATGTGCTATGCTTGGAGCGTCTTGCTTTTAGTTTTCTTTTTAGTTTTTCATAACGAGTCGGAACCCAGCATTCCTTTATGTGGGAGAGAAACGCGCTCCACTTTTACCTTGAACATAACATAGAATTTTCATGTCTATCTATGCTGTGTGTGTTCTTTGTCTTTTAATGGCTACTATCGTGCTCTGCTCTTAGTATTCATGCTTATCTTTTCAAAGAGCTTTTGTTTTGTTGGTTGCTTGAACTCTCTTTAATTACCATGCTCACCTTATTAAGAGAGTTTGCTTCCGTTGCATTGGTTAATATGTCTATGATAAAGATGCTACTTGCATGATGGTGCTTAGTAGTTCAGGTTTTCTTATGGTTAATCTCAAATAGCTGGGGGGTTCCCAATGTGTTATTGGAGTACCAACTTGGTTTGTTTGCCTATGATGTGGTATGGTTTAGTAATATCTTCCTTCGAGAATTTATTTTGATTGACTTGGCGTATGCTCACGCATATTCAAGACTGTAAAGAAAGTCTGTCAAGCCTTGATGATCTTTTATTTCTGAGTAGCGATATAACTTCCATGCCTGATTCAATATTGCTTTGTCGCTCTGCATGATTATGACCGTCATTGCTCTCTTAGTTGGTCGCTCTCAGTCTTTTGCTAACCTCCACCTGTACTAAGCAAACTAACCATGCAATACATAGCTCATGGGAAAGTAGCCTAAAAACTATTGTGGTAAAGAATATGTTGCTTATGTATCTTATTTCTTATAAGTTGCTTGCTGAGCGGTAACCATGTTTCTGGGGACGCCATCAACTGTCACACTTTTGTTGAATATCATGTGAGTTGCTATGCATGTTCGTCTTGTCTGAAGTAAGGGTGATTTACCGTGGGTTGAATTACTATGCATATTGTTAGAGAAGAACATTGGGCCGCCAACCAAAGCCATGCATCATGGTGGAAGTTTTAGCTTGGACCTTAATCCTCAATCTCTCATGAGAATATGCTTATGCATTAAAGAGGAGTCCATCATCTATTTTCTATGTTGTCCCGGTATGGATGTCCTCAAGTTGAGATCTATCAAAAACGAGAAATCAAATGCGATCTATCTCCTTGGACCTTTGTACAGGTGGCATAGAGGTACCCCTTTGTGACACTTGGTTGAAACATATGTAATGCAATGATAACCCATGGAGATCCGAGCTAATTAGGACAAGGTGCGAGCACTATTGGTATACGATGCATGAGGCTTGCAACTTATAGGATGTTTTATGCATGACACATATGAAGTACTACTACCGTTGACACAATTGCTTCCATGTTTTCAAAATAAAAAGCTCTAGCACTTAACCATTCTTTTACCTTTATGTTAAAGCACCAACTACTGAGAGCATGATTGTCATTCTGAGTGTAATGTGCATTGTCCCAAAGTAGCATTGTCTTTTGCATGATTGTGATATCGTTTATTCTGAAATGATTGTATCTAGTCATCACTTAAACCTTGAAGGTGCCCCTGCATTTATGTTTTGCATCACTAAAGGGGGCAAGCTAGATATCACTTTATCATATTTGCACATCATGTTCATTGCAAATCTTTTTGATGTTTCAGTTTCATATTGTAAAACTTTCAGTCATTTGTGATTTTCTCTTGAGGCAACTTAATTACTATAGAATCATTGTCTCGGTAAGCTTTTGTCATATGACTATGAGAAAGTCCTATATGGTTAATAGCATGTCACCACAGAAATTATTCTTGTTATCATTTACCTACTCGAGGACGAGCAGGAATTAAGCTTGGGGATGTTGATACGTCCAAAACGTATCTATAATTTCTGCTTGCTCCATGCCACTTTTGGGTGATATTGCTATGATATTCATACACTTCCATACACTTTTGATCATATTTGGACTAACTTACTAATCCAGTGCACCCCAGTGCCAGTTTCTGTTTTCGGCTGTTTTTGTATTTCAGGTTTTCACGTTTCGAGAACTGCCCAGAAAAATCCAGAAAAATTATATAAAAAATCAGCGATCCGGAAACAACACTGCGTCCGAAGGGCGGCCTGGGGGGGCCACAGGGGCTCTAGACGCCCTGTGGGCGCCCCCCCCTGGGCCGCGCCGGGGGGGGCGCCTGGGCCCCCCGAGGCTCCCCCGGTGCCCTACTTTAGCATATATTTAAAGGGTCCTCCGTAACCCTCAGAACAGGACTTCTTTTCGCGATCCCATCTCTGTTCCGCCGCCGCCGCCGCTTCCAAGATCGGGAGCACCAGGAGAACTCTTCTCGGCACCCTGCCGGAGGGGAGGATCATCACCGGGAGCTTCTCCACCACCATGGACGCCTCCCGGATGACTCGTGAGTAGTCTCCCTTGGACCATGAGTCCATGACCAGTAGCTATGTGATGTTCTCCTCCCGTTCTTGTGCTTCACTAATTAGTCCTCGTGATCTGCCCTACATGATCGAGGCACCTATGTAATCCTTATGCTGTTGCTATGTTGAGTTTGCTGGGATCCGATGGATTATGAGATTATGTTCAGATTGATCTTGAGTAATATATTTGATCTACCTCTTTTATATTTTAGTTCATAAGTAAATCTTGCATGTTCTCCGTTGTTATTTATTGCTTTGGCCGAGTAGTAAGTAGTGACACCAAGAGGGAACGTTATGCTCGATTGTGGGTTCATGCCCCTCGATGACTAGCTTGAGTGACAGAAACATGAGTCTAGGGGATGTGCTGTTGCCACAAGGGGGAAAACAACGGTGCTTGTGCCCGCGGGTGCAAGGATTGTTTACTTTACGCAAAGTTCTTTTAATGCAGTTGTCTGTTGCATTGAGTTTACACTATGGGTGGGACTCGCAACTTAATACCACCGAGATGTTCTGGATAGATATCTCAAGGTGGATGATTAGTAGTAGATATTGATGGATTTCGGTCTACTTACTTTGGCGTACCGCCCATGCTTTGAACCTCAACCTTTCTTGCAATGTAGTCAGCATTGGTTTGCGTTCGTGGTCCTGTCAATTGCCCAGCTGTAATTTGTTTACCTCACATAGCTGTTTTATCGTCTTTTGGGAGAGAGACATCACTAGTGAACATCATGAGACTCCGGTCCATATTACCATCATTGATCACGTCCACTATTTAGTTTTCGCTATTTACTTACTATTGCAAAACACTATCTATCACTACTATCATATTGCTTTTAACCCTTTGTGAACTACAAGGCCGGAGAGATTGACAACCTCTCTGTACTCGTTGGGAGCAAAGTTATTTGTATCTGTCTGCAGGTCCACGTTGATTGCTAATTGCACCGTTAGCAGTTGACACCTACTTGTTGAACCTAGGAGTCTCTGGGGATTCGATCCTTGGCATCTTTGCTAGGGGAAAACACTTCTACTTACTTCATCTTACACCTTCCACTTGGGGTAACCAACGAGGGGTTCGAGGCCCATCAGAGTCGGGGCTCCAAAAACGTTTTGAGCACCACGGAGCATATGAGATGTTCGAAGAGCTGAAAATGGTTTTCCAAGCTCATGCCCGAGTCGAGAGATATGATGTCTCCGACGCATTCTACAGCTGTAAGATGGAGGAGAACAGTTCTGTCAGTGAGCACATCCTCAAGATTTCAAGATTGCACAACCGCTTGTCTCAGCTGGGAATGAATCTCCCAGATGAAGCGGTCGTTGACAGAATCCTCCAGTCGCTCCCACCAAGCTTCAAGAGCTTCGTGTTGAACTTCAATATGCAGGGGATGGAGAAGTCCATTCCCGAGGTATATTCGATGCTGAAATCAGCGGAGGTGGACATCAAGAAAGAACATCAAGTGTTGATGGTCAATAAAACCACTAAGTTTAAGAAAGGCAAGGGTAAGAAGAACTTCAAGAAGGACGGCAAGGGAGTTGCCGCGCCCGGTAAGCCAGTTGCCGGGAAGAAGCCGAAGTATGGACCCAAGCCTGAGACAGAGTGCTTTTATTGCAAGGGAACGGGTCACTGGAAGCGGAACTGCCCCAAATACTTAGCAGACAAGAAGGCCGGCAACGTCAAAGGTATATATGATATACATGTTATTGATGTGTACCTTACCAGCACTCATAGTAGCTCCTGGGTATTCGATACCGGTGCAGTTGCTCACATTTGTAACTCAAAACAGGAGCTGCGGAATAAACGGAGACTGGCGAAGGATGAGGTGACGATGCGCGTCGGGAATGGTTGGTCGATGTGATCGTCGTCGGCACGCTACCTCTACATCTACCCTCGGGATTAGTTTTAAACCTTAATAATTGTTATTTAGTACCAGCTTTGAGCATGAACATTGTTTCTGGATCTCGTCTTATGCGAGATGGCTACTCTTTCAAATCGGAGAATAATGGTTGTTCTATTTATTTGAGAGATATGTTTTATGGTCATGCCCCGCTGGTCAATGGTTTATTTTTGATGAATCTCGAACGTGATGATACACATATTCATAGTGTAGATGCCAAAAGATGTAAAGTTGATAATGATAGTCCCACATACTTGTGGCATTGCTGCCTTGGTCATATTGGTGTCAAACGTATGAAGAAGCTCCATTCAGATGGACTTCTAGAGTCTCTTGATTATGAATCATTTGACACGTGCGAACCATGCCTCTTGGGCAAGATGACCAAGACTCCGTTCTCCGGAACAATGGAGCGAGCAACCAACTTGTTGGAAATCATACATACCGATGTGTGCGGTCCAATGAGTGTTGAGGCTCGCGGAGGCTACCGTTATGTTCTCACCCTCATGGATGACTTGAGTAGATACGGGTATATCTATTTGATGAAACACAAGTCTGAGACCTTTGAAAAGTTCAAGGAATTTCAGAATGAGGTTGAGAATCAACGTGGCAGAAAAATAAAGTTCTTGCGATCGGATCGTGGGGGTGAATATTTAAATCATGAATTTGGCACACACCTTAGGAGTTGTGGAAATGTTTCACAATTGACACCGCCCGGAACACCTCAACGTAACGGTGTGTCCAAACGTCGAAATCGTACTCTGTTCGACATGGTGCGATCTATGATGTCCCTCGCCGATTTACCGCTATCTTTTTGGGGTTATGCTTTAGAGACTGCCGCATTCACTTTAAATAGGGCTCCGTCGAAATCCGTTGAGACGACTCCGTATGAACTTTGGTTTGGCAAGAAACCGAAGCTGTCGTTTCTAAAAGTTTGGGGTTGCGATGCTTATGTCAAGAAACTTCAACCTGAAAAGCTCGAACCCAAATCGGAAAAATGCATCTTCATAGGATACCCAAAGGAAACAATTGGGTACACCTTCTACCACAGATCCGAAGGCAAAGTATTTGTTGCCAAGAATGGATGCTTTCTGGAGAAAGAGTTTCTCTCGAAAGAAGTGAGTGAGAGGAAAGTAGAACTTGATGAGGTGACAGTCACCCCTCCTGGACCGGAAAGTAGTGCAGCACAGGAAACTGTTCCTGAGGTGCCTGCACCGACAAGGGAGGAAGTTGATGATAATGATCATGAAGAAATAGATCAAGTTACTACTGAACTTCGAAGGTCCACAAGGGCACGTTCCGCACCAGAGTGGTACGGCAACCCTGTACTGGAAGTCATGTTGTTAGACAACGGTGAACCTTCGAACTATGAAGAAGCGATGGCGGGCCCGGATTCCAATAAATGGCTTGGAGCCATGAAATCCGAGATAGAATCCATGTATGAAAACAAAGTATGGACTATGGTGGACTTGCCTGATGATAGGCATGCCATAGAAAACAAATGGATATTTAAGAAGAAGACAGACGCGGATGGTAATGTGACCATCTATAAGGCTCGGCTTGTCGCTAAGGGTTATCGACAAGTTCAAGGGATTGACTACGATGAGACTTTCTCTCCCATAGCGATGCTGAAGTCAGTCAGAATCATGTTAGCTATTGCCGCATTCTATGATTATGAGATATGGCAAATGGACGTCAAAACAGCATTCCTTAACGGCTTCCTCAAGGAAGAGTTGTATATGATGCAACCGGAAGGTTTTGTCGATCCAGAGAACGCTAACAAGGTATGTAAGCTCTAGCGCTCGATTTACGGGCTGGTGCAAGCATCTCGGAGTTGGAATATTCGCTTTGATGAGGTGATCAAAGCGTTTGGATTTATACAGACTTATGGAGAAGCCTGTATTTACAAGAAAGTGAGTGGGAGCTCTGTGGCATTTCTCATATTATATGTGGATGACATATTGCTGATGGGAAATGATATAGAATTCTTGGAAAATATAAAGGCCTACTTGAATAAAAGTTTTTCAATGAAGGACCTTGGAGAAGCTGCTTACATATTAGGCATCAAAATCTATAGAGATAGATCGAGACGCCTCATTGGTATTTCACAAAGTACATACCTTGACAAAATATTGAAGAAGTTCAATATGGATCAGTCAAAGAAAGGATTCTTGCCTGTTTTGCAAGGTATAAGATTGAGCAAGGCTCAGTCGCCGACCACGGTAGAAGATAGAGAAAAGATGAGTGTCATTCCTTATGCCTCGGCCATAGGTTCTATCATGTATGCCATGCTGTGTACCAGACCTGATGTGAACCTTGCCATAAGTTTGGTAGGGAGGTACCAAAGTGATCCCGGTACGGAACACTGGACAGCGGTCAAGAACATCCTAAAGTACCTGAAAAGGACTAAGGATATGTTTCTCGTTTATGGAGGTGACGAAGAGCTCGTCGTAAAGGGTTATGTCGATGCTAGCTTCGATACAGATCTGGATGACTCTAAGTCTCAAACCGGATACGTGTACATTTTGAATGGAGGGGCAGTCAGCTGGTGCAGTTGCAAACAGAGCGTGGTGGCAGCGTCTACATGTGAAGCGGAGTACATAGCTGCTTCTGAAGTAGCGCAGGAAGGAGTCTGGATGAAGGAGTTCATCACCGACCTAGGAGTCATTCCAAGCGCGTCAAGCCCGATGACTCTCTTCTGTGACAACACTGGTGCTATTGCTATTACCAAGGAGCCCAGGTTTCACAAGAAGACCAAGCACATCAAGCGCCGTTTCAACTCCATCCGGAATTATGTTCAGGATGGAGACATAGATATTTGTAAAGTGCATACGGATCTGAATGTCGCAGACCCGTTGACTAAACCTCTTTCACGAGCAAAACATGATCAACACCAGAACTCTATGGGTGTTCGATTCATCACAATGTAACTAGATTATTGACTCTAGTGCAAGTGGGAGACTGTTGGAGACATGCCCTAGAGGCAATAATAAAAGCATTATTATTATATCTCCTTGTTCATGATAATTGTCTGTTATTCATGCTTGAATTGTATTGTACGGAAACAGCGATACATGTGTGAATACATAGACCACAATGAGTCCCTGGTAGGACTCTAGTTACCAGCTCGTTAATCAACAGATGGTCACGGTTTCCTGACCATGGACATGAGATGTCAGTGATAACGGGATCACATCATTAGGAGAATGATGTGATGGACAAGACCCAAACTTGAGCATAACACGAGATCGTATAGTTCGTAATGCATAAGCTTTTCAGTGTCAAGTATTTATTCCTTAGACCATGAGGTTGTACAACTCCCGGATACCGTAGGAGTACTTTGGGTGTGCCAACCGTCACAACGTAACTGGGTGGCTATAAAGGTACGCATCGGGTATCTCCGAAAGTGTCTGTTGAGTTGGTACGAACCGAGACTGGGATGTTGTCACTCCGCATGACGGAGAGGTACCTCTGGGCCCACTCGGTAAGACATCATCATAATGAGCTCAATGTGACTAAGTAGTTAGTCACGGTATGATGGATTACGGATCGAGTAAAGAGACTTGCCATGACGAGATTGAACAAGGTATCGGGAATACCGACGATCGAATCTTGGGCAAGTACCGTACCGATGGACAAAGGGAATAACGTACGGGATTGAGTGAATCCTTGACACAGTGGTTCATCCGATGAAGATCATCGAGGAACACGTGGGAACCAACATGGGTATCCAGATCCCGCTGTTGGTTATTGACCGGAGAGTCGTCTCGGTCATGTCTACGTGTCTCCCGAACCCGTAGGGTCTACACACTTAAGGTTCGGTAACGCTAGGGTCGTAGAGATAAATGCACGTGGAAACTTGAAAGTTGTTCGGAGTCCCGGATGAGACCCCGGACGTCACGAGGAGTTCCGGAATGGTCCGGAGGTAAAGATTGATATATAGGAAGTCCAGTTTCGGCCATCGGGTGATCTCCGGGGGTCACCGGGAGCGTCCCGGGACCATCGGAGGGGCCCCGGGGGTCCACCGGGTGGGGCCACCCATCCCGGTGGGGCCCCTAGGCCGCGAGGGGAAGTGTCCAGCCCTAATGGGCTGGCGCACCACTAGGGGCCCACCTCCCCTTGCGCCTAGGGTTGAAACCCTAGGGGGGAGGGGGCGCCCCACTAGCCTTGGGGGGCAAGGAACTGTTGGGGAACGTAGTATTTGAAAATTTTCCTACGATCACGCAAGATCTATCTACCAGATGCATAGCAATGAGAGGGAAGAGTGTGTCTACGTACCCTCGTAGACCGGGAGCGGAAGCGTCAAGTGACGCGGTTGATGTTGTCGAACTTCTTCGCGATCCAACCGATCAAGCACCGAACGTACGGCACCTCCGCGTTCAGCACACGTTCAGCTTGATGACGTCCCACGAGCTCTTGATCCAGTTGAGCTTCACGGGAGAGTTTCGTCAGCACGACGGCGTGGTGACGGATATGATGTGTTCACCGGCGCAGGGCTTCGCCTAAGCTCCGCGACGGTATGACCGAGGTGTGATTCTGTGGAGGGGGGCACCGCACACGGCTAAAACAATTCAACTTGTGTCTTTGGGTGCCCCCCTGCCCCCGTATATAAAGGAGCAGGGGAGGGAGGCCGGCCGTCCCTTCCTGGTGCGGCTAGGGAGGGAGTCCTACTAGGAATAGGATTGCAATCCTATTCCTAGTAGGATTCACCGAAAGGAAGAAGGGGGAAAGGAATAGGAGAGGTGGCGCCCCCCCCCAATCCTAGTCCAACTAGGAACCCTAGGTGGGGGCGCCGGCCAGCCCTATGGGCTGCCTCTCTCTTTCCCTTTTGGCCCACTATGGACCATCCCCTCTCGTAGGGGGTTCCGGTAACCCCCTCCGGCATTCCCGATAAATCCGAAACTTTCCCGATATACTTCCGGTGTCCGAATATAGCCGTCCAATATATCAATCTTTATGTCTCGGACATTCCGAGACTCCTCGTCATGTCCGTGATCTCATCCGGGACTCCGAACTACCTTCGGTACATCAATACTCATAAACTCATAATACCGATCGTCATCAAACGTTAAGCGTGCGGACCCTACGGGTTCGAGAACTATGTAGACATGACCGAGACTCATCTCTGGTCAATAACCAATAGCAGAACCTGGATGTTCATATTGGCTCCTACATATTCTACGAAGATCTTTTATCGGTCAGAACCGCATAACAACATACGTTGTTCCTTTTGTCAAACGGTATGTTACTTGCCCGAGATTCGATCGTCGGTATCTCTATACCTAGTTCAATCTCGTTACCGGCAAGTCTCTTTACTCGTTCCGTAACACATCATCTCGTGACTAACTCATTAGTCTTTTGCTTGCAAGGCTAATTGTGATGTGTGTTACCGAGAGGGCCCAGAGATACCTCTCCGACACTCGGAGTGACAAATCCTAATCTTGATCTATGCCAACACCACGAATACTTTCGGAGACACCTGTAGAGCATCTTTATGATCACCCAGTTACGTTGTGACGTTTGATAGCACACAAGGTGTTCCTACGGTATTCGGGAGTTGCATAATCTCATAGTCATAGGAACATGTATAAGTCATGAAGAAAGCAATAGCAGAAAAAACTAAACGATCATAGTGCTATGCTAACGGATGGGTCTTGTCCATCACATCATTCTACTAATGATGTGATCCCGTTGATCAAATGACAACTCATGTCTATGGTTAGGAAACATAACCATCTTTGATCAATGAGCTAGTCTAGTAGAGGCATACTAGGGACATACTGTTTTGTCTATGTATCCACACATGTACTAAGTTTCCGGTTAATACAATTCTAGCATGAATAAAAGACATTTATCATGATATAAGGAAATACAAATAACATCTTTATTATTGCCTCTAGGGCATATTTCCTTCAGTCTCCCACATGAACTAGAGTCAATAATCTAGATTACAAAGTGATGATCCTCACACCCATGGAGTCCTGGTGCTGATCATGTTTTGCCCGTGGAAGAGGCTTAGTCAACGGGTCTGCAACATTCAGATCCGTATGTATTTTGCAAATCTCTATGTCTCCCTCCTTGACTAGATCGCGGATGGAATTGAAGCGTCTTTTGATGTGCTTTGTTCTCTTGTGAAACCTGGATTCCTTTGCCAAGGCTATGGCTCCAGTGTTGTCACAAAAGATTTTCATTGGACCCGATGCACTAGGTATTACACCTAGATCGGATATGAACTCCTTCATCCAGACTCCTTCATTTGCTGCTTCCGAAGCAGCTATGTATTCCGCTTCACACGTAGATCCCGCCACGACGCTCTGCTTGGAACTGCACCAACTGACAGCTCCACCGTTCAATAAAAATACATATCTAGTTTGTGACTTTGAGTCATCCGAATCAGTGTCAAAGCTAGAATCGACGTAACCGTTTACGACGAGCTCTTTGTCACCTCCATATACGAGAAACATATCCTTTGTTCTTTTCAGATACTTTAGGATGTTTTTGACCGCTGTCCAGTGATCCACTCCTGGATTACTTTGGTACCTCCCTGCTAGACTTATAGCAAGGCACACATCAGGTCTGGTACACAGCATTGCATACATGATAGATCCTATGGCTGAGGCATAGGGAATGACTTTCATTTTCTCTCTATCTTCTGTAGTGGTCGGGCATTGAGTCTTACTCAACTTCATACCTTGTAAAACAGGCAAGAACCCTTTCTTTGACTGATCCATTTTGAACTTCTTCAAAATCTTATCAAGGTATGTGCTTTGTGAAAGTCCAATTAAGCGTCTTGATCTATCTCTATAGATCTTGATACCTAATATATAAGCAGCTTCACCGAGGTCTTTCATTGAAAAACTCTTATTCAAGTATCCTTTTATGCTATCCAGAAATTCTATATCATTTCCAATCAACAATATGTCATCTACATATAATATTAGAAATGCTACAGAGCTCCCACTCACTTTCTTGTAAATACAGGCTTCTCCAAAAGTCTGTAAAAAACCATATGCTTTGATCATCTCATCAAAGCGTATATTCCAACTCCGAGATGCTTGTACCAGTCCATAGATGGATCGCTGGAGTTTGCATACTTTGTTAGCACCTTTTGGATCGACAAAACCTTCTGGTTGCATCATATACAACTCTTCTTTGAGATATCCATTTAGGAATGCAGTTTTGACATCCATTTGCCAGATTTCATAATCATAAAATGCGGCAATTGCTAACATGATTCGGACAGACTTAAGCATCGCTACAGGTGAGAAAGTCTCATCGTAGTCAACTCCTTGAACTTGTCGAAAACCTTTCGCAACAAGTCGAGCTTTGTAAACAGTAATATTACCGTCTGCGTCGGTCTTCCTCTTGAAGATCCATTTATTTTCGATGGCTTGCCGATCATCGGGCAAGTCAACCAAAGTCCACACTTTGTTCTCATACATGGATCCCATCTCAGATTTCATGGCTTCAAGCCATTTTGCGGAATCTGGGCTCATCATCGCTTCCTCATAGTTCGTAGGTTCATCATGGTCTAGTAACATGATTTCCAGAACTGGGTTGCCGTACCACTCTGGTGCGGAACGTACTCTGGTTGATCTACGACGTTCAGCAGAAACTTGATCCGAAGTTTCATGATCATTATCATTAACTTCCTCACTAATTGGTGTAGGAATGACTGGAACAATTTCCTGTGATGTACTACTTTCCAATCCGGGAGAAGGTACAATTACCTCATCAAGTTCTACTTTCCTCCCACTCACTTCTTTCGAGAGAAACTCTTTTTCTAGAAAGGATCCGTTCTTAGCAACGAATATTTTGCCTTCGGATCTGTGATAGAAGGTGTACCCAACAGTCTCTTTTGGGTATCCTATGAAGACACATTTTTCCGACTTGGGTTCGAGCTTATCAGGTTGAAGTGTTTTCACATAAGCATCGCATCCCCAAACTTTAAGAAACGACAACTTTGGTTTCTTGCCAAACCATAGTTCATAAGGTGTCGTATCAACGGATTTAGATGGTGCCCTATTTAACGTGAATGCAGCTGTCTCTAAAGCATAACCCCAAAACGATAGTGGTAAATCGGTAAGAGACATCATAGATCGCACCATATCTAATAAAGTACGGTTACGACGTTCGGACACACCATTACGCTGTGGTGTTCCAGGTGGCGTGAGTTGTGAAACTATTCCACATTGTTTCAAATGAAGACCAAACTCGTAACTCAAATATTCTCCTCCACGATCAGATCGTAGAAACTTTATTTTCTTGTTACGATGATTCACTACTTCACTCTGAAATTCTTTGAACTTTTCAAATGTTTCAGACTTGTGCTTCATTAAGTAGATATACCCATATCTGCTCAAATCATCAGTGAAGGTCAGAAAATAACGATACCCGCCGCGAGCATCAACACTCATTGGTCCACATACATCAGTATGTATGATTTCCAACAAATCTGTTGCTCGCTCCATAGTTCCGGAGAACGGAGTTTTAGTCATCTTGCCCATGAGGCATGGTTCGCAAGCACCAAGTGATTCATAATCAAGTGATTCCAAAAGTCCATCATTATGGAGTTTCTTCATGCGTTTTACACCAATATGACCTAAACGGCAGTGCCACAAATAGGTTGCACTATCATTATTAACCTTGCATCTTTTGGTTTCAATATTATGAATATGTGTATCACTACAATCGAGATCCAATAAGAATAGACCACTCTTCAAGGGTGCATGACCATAAAAGATATTATTCATTAAAATGGAACAACCATTATTCTCTGATTTAAATGAATAACCGTCTCGCAATAAACAAGATCCAGATATAATGTTCATGCTTAACGCTGGCACCAAATAACAATTATTTAGGTCTAAAACTAATCCCGAAGGTAGATGTAGAGGTAGCGTGCCGACGGCGATCACATCGACTTTGGAACCGTTTCCCACGCGCATCGTCACCTCGTCCTTAGCTAATCTTCGTTTAATCCGTAGTCCCTGTTTCGAGTTACAAATATTAGCAACCGAACCGGTATCAAATACCCAGGTACTACTACGAGTATTAGTAAGGTACACATCAATAACATGTATATCACATATACCTTTGTTCACCTTGCCATCCTTCTTATCCGCCAAAAACTTGGGGCAGTTCCGCTTCCAGTGTCCAGTCCCCTTGCAGTAGAAGCACTCAGTTTCAGGCTTGGCTCCAGATTGGGGTTTCTTCGTGGAAGTAGCAACTGACTTGCTATTCTTTTTGAAGTTCCCTTTCTTTCCCTTGCCCTTTTTCTTGAAACTAGTGGTCTTGTTAACCATCAACACTTGATGCTCCTTTTTGATTTCTACCTCCGCAGCTTTGAGCATAGCGAAGAGCTCGGGAATTGTCTTTTGCATCCCTTGCATGTTATAGTTCATCACGAAGCCTTTATAGCTTGGTGGCAGTGATTGAAGAACTCTATCAATAACACTATCCTCGTCAACTTTGCAACCAAGTTGAGTCATATGATTGTAGTACCCAGACATTCTGAGCAAGTGTTCACTGATAGAACTATTCTCCTCCATCTTGCAGCTGTAGAACTTATTGGAAATCTCATATTTCTCAATTCGGGCATTTGCTTGAAATATTAACTTCAACTCCTGGAACATCTCATATGGTCCATGACGTTCAAAACGTCGTTGAAGTCCCGGTTCTAAGCCGTAAAGCATGGCACACTGAACTATCATGTAGTCATCAGACCGCGACTGCCAGACGTTCAAAGCATCTACATTAGCGGGAGGGGGCTTGTCACCTAGCGGTGCTTCAAGGACATAATTCTTCTGTGCAGCAATGAGGATAATCCTCAGGTTACGGACCCAGTCCGTGTAATTGCTACCATCATCTTTCAACTTAGCTTTCTCTAGGAATGCATTAAAATTCAAAGGAACGGTAGTACGGGCCATTGATCTACAACGACATAGATATGCAAAACTATCAGGACTAAGTTCATGATAAATTAAAGTTCAATTTAATCATATTAATTTAAAGAACTCCCACTTAGATAGACATCCCTCTGGTCATCTAAATGATCACGTGATCCAAATCAACTAAACCATGTCCGATCATCACGTGAGATGGAGTAGTTTCAATGGTGAACATCATATGTTGATCATATCTTCTATATGATTCACGCTCGACCTTTCGATCTCCAGTGTTCCGAGGCCATATCTGTATATGCTAGGCTCGTCAAGTTTAACCCGAGTATTCTGCGTGTGCAAAACTGGCTTACACCCGTTGTATTTGAACGTAGAGCTTATCACACCCGATCATCACGTGGTGTCTCGGCACGACGAACTTTCGCAACGGTGCATACTCAGGGAGAACACTTATACCTTGAAATTTAGTAAGGGATCATCTTATAATGCTACCGTCGATCTAAGCAAAATAAGAAGCATAATAAGATAAACATCATATGCAATCAAAATATGTGACATGATATGGCCATCATCATCTTGTGCTTTTGATCTCCATCTCCAAAGCACCGTCATGATCACCTTTCGTCACCGGCTAGACACCTTGATCTTCATCGTAGCATCGTTGTCGTCTCGCCAACTATTGCTTCTACGACTATCGCTACCGCTTAGTGATAAAGTAAAGCAATTACATGGCGATTGCATTTCATACAATAAAGCGACAACCATATGGCTCCTGCCAGTTGCCGATAACTTTACAAAACATGATCATCTCATACAAAACCGTATAACTCATCATGTCTTGACCATATCACATCACAACATGCCCTGCAAAAACAAGTTAGACGTCCTCTACTTTGTTTTTTGCAAGTTTTACGTGGCTGCTACGGGCTTTAGCAAGAACCGTTCTTACCTACGCATACAAAACCACAACGATGTTTCGTCAAGTATGTGCTGTTTTAACCTTCACAAGGACCGGGCGTAGCCACACTTGATTCAGCTAAAGTGAGAGAGACAGACACCCGCCAGTCACCTTTAAGCAACGAGTGCTCGTAACGGTGAAACCAGTCTCGCGTAAGCGTACGCGTAATGTCGGTCCGGGCCGCTTCATCTCACAATACCGCCGAAGCAAAGTATGACATGCTGGTAAGCAGTATGACTAGTATCGCCCACAACTCATTGTGTTCTACTCGTGCATATCATCTACGCATAGACCTGGCTCATGATGCCACTGTTGGGGAACGTAGTATTTTAAAATTTTCCTACGATCACGCAAGATCTATCTACCAGATGCATAGCAACGAGAGGGGAGAGTGTGTCTACGTACCCTCGTAGACCGGAAGCGGAAGCGTCAAGTGACGCGGTTGATGTAGTCGAACTTCTTCGCGATTCAACCGATCAAGCACCGAACGTACGGCACCTCCGCGTTCAGCACACGTTCAGCTTGATGACGTCCCACGAGCTCTTGATCCAGTTGAGCTTCACGGGAGAGTTTCGTCAGCACGACGGCGTGGTGACGGATATGATGTATTCACCGGCGTAGGGCTTCGCCTAAGCACCGCGACGGTATGACCGAGGTGTGTTTCTGTGGAGGGGGGCACCGCACACGGCTGGAACAATTCAACTTGTGTGTCTTTGGGTGCCCCCCTGCCCCCGTATATAAAGGAGGGAGGGAGAGGCCGGCCCTAGAGGGGGCGCGCCAAGTGTGGGGAGTCCTACTAGGACTCCCAAGTCCTAGTAGGATTCCCCTTTCCTTTCCGGAGTAGGAGAGAAGGAAAGAGGGGGAGAGGGAGAAGGAAAAGGGGGCTGCACCCCTTGTCCAATTCGGACTAGAAGGGGGGCACGCGCCTCCTTCCTTTTGGCCTCTCTCTTCTATTCCCGTAACTCCCCGGTACTCCGAAAACACCCGAATCACTCGGAACCTTTCCGATGTCCGAATATAGTCGTCCAATATATCGATGTTTACGTCTCGACCATTTCGAGACTCCTCGTCATGTCCGTGATCTCATCCGGGACTCCGAACTACCTTCGGTACATCAATACTCAAAAACTCATAATACCGATCGTCATCAAACGTTAAGCGTGCGGACCCTACGGGTTCGAGAACTATGTAGACATGACCGAGACTCATCTCTGGTCAATAACCAATAGCGGAACCTGGATGTTCATATTGGCTCCTACATATTCTACGAAGATCTTTTATCGGTCAGAACCGCATAACAACATACGTTGTTCCTTTTGTCAAACGGTATGTTACTTGCCCGAGATTCGATCGTCGGTATCTCTATACCTAGTTCAATCTCGTTACCGGCAAGTCTCTTTACTCGTTCCGTAACACATCATCTCGTGACTAACTCATTAGTCTTTTGCTTGCAAGGCTTATTGTGATGTGTGTTACCGAGAGGGCCCAGAGATACCTCTCCGACACTCGGAGTGACAAATCCTAATCTTGATCTATGCCAATACCACGAATACTTTCGGAGACACCTGTAGAGCATCTTTATGATCACCCAGTTACGTTGTGACATTTGATAGCACACAAGGTGTTCCTACGGTATTCGGGAGTTGCATAATCTCATAGCCATAGGAACATGTATAAGTCATGAAGAAAGCAATAGCAGAAAACTAAACGATCATTGTGCTATGCTAACGGATGGGTCTTGTCCATCACATCATTCTCCTAATGATGTGATCCCGTTGATCAAATGACAACTCATGTCTATGGTTAGGAAACATAACCATCTTTGATCAATGAGCTAGTCTAGTAGAGGCATACTAGGGACATACTGTTTTGTCTATGTATCCACACATGTACTAAGTTTTCGGTTAATACAATTCTAGCATGAATAAAAGACATTTATCATGATATAAGGAAATACAAATAACATCTTTATTATTGCCTCTAGGGCATATTTCCTTCAGGAACCCACCCTGGCCGCCGCCCCCTGCAGATTGGATCTGCAGGGGCCCTGGCGCACCCCCTGGCCCCCTATATATATGTGGGGAGGGAGAGGGCAGCCGCACCCTTGCCCTGGCGCCTCTCTCCCTCCCGTCACACCTCCATACTCCCACGCAGGGCGCCCGGCGAAGCCCTGCTGCGATCTCCACTGCATCCGTCATCACGCCGTCGTGCTGCCGGATCTCTGACGACTTCTCCTCCCCCCTTGCTGGATCAAGAAGGAGGTGACGTTGCTGCACCGGACGTGTGTTGAACGCGGAGGTGTCGTCCGTTCGGCGCTAGATCATCGGTGACGAAGAACACGAAGAGTACGACTACTTCATCCACGCTTCTTCGAAAGCTTCCGCTCGCGATCTACATAACGGTATGTAGATGCACTCTTACTTGCTCGTTGCTAGATGTCTCCATAGTTGGATCTTGGTGAAAGCGTAGAATTTTTTTGAATTATGCTACGTTCCCCAACAGGGATTAGTTTTAAACCTTAATAATTGTTATTTAGTACCAGCTTTGAGCATGAACATTGTATATGGATCTCGTTTGATGTGAGATGGCTGCTCATTTAAATCCGAGAATAATGGTTGTTCTATTTATTTGAGAGATATGTTTTATGGACATGCCCCGGTGGTCAATGGTTTATTTTTGATGAATCTCGAACGTGATGATACACATATTCATAGTGTGAATGCCAAAAGATGTAAAGTTGACAATGATAGTCCCACATACTTGTGGCATTGCCGCCTTGGTCATATTGGTGTCAAACGTATGGAGAAGCTCCATGCAGATGGACTTCTAGAGTCTCTTGATTATGAATCATTTGACACGTGCGAACCATGCCTCTTGGGCAAGATGACCAAGACTCCGTTCTCCGGAACAATGGAGCGAGCGACCAACTTATTGGAAATCATACATACCGATGTGTGCGGTCCAATGAGTGTTGAAGCTCGCAGAGGCTATCGTTATGTTCTCACCCTCACAGATGACTTGAGTAGATATGGGTATGTATACCTAATGAAACACAAGTCTGAGACTTTTGAAAAGTTCAAGGAATTTCAGAATGAGGTTGAGAATCAACGTGACAGAAAAATAAAGTTCTTACGATCGGATCGTGGGGGTGAATATTTAAGTCATGAATTTGGCACGCACCTAAGGAACTGTGGAATTGTTTCACGATTGACACCGCCCGGAACACCTCAGCGTAATGGTGTGTCCGAGCGTCGAAATCGTACTCTGTTGGACATGGTGCGATCTATGATGTCTCTCACCGACTTACTGCTATCTTTTTGGGGTTATGCTTTAGAGACGGCCGCATTCACTTTGAATAGGGCTCCGTCGAAATCCGTTGAGACGACACCGTATGAACTCTGGTTTGGCAAGAAACCTAAGCTGTCATTTCTGAAAGTTTGGGGTTGTGATGCTTATGTCAAGAAACTTCAACCTGAGAAGCTCGAACCCAAATTGGAAAAATGCGTATTCATAGGATACCCAAAGGAAACGATTGGGTACACCTTCTACCTCAGATCCGAAGGCAAGGTATTTGTTGCCAAGAATGGATCCTTTCTGGAGAAAGAGTTTCTCTCGAAAGAAGTGAGTGGGAGGAAAGTAGAACTTGATGAGGTGACAGTCACCCACCCCGAACCGGAAAGTACCGCAGCGCAGGAAGTTGTTCCTGAGGTGCCTGCACCAACGGGGGAGGAAGTTAATGATGATGATCATGAAGATACATATCAAGTTACTACTGAACTTCGAAGGTCCACAAGGACACATTCCGCACCAGAGTGGTACGGCAACCCTGTCATGGAAATCATGTTGTTAGACAACGGTGAACCTTCGAACTATGAAGAAGCGATGGCGGGCCCGGATTCCAACAAATGGCTTGAAGCCATGAAATCTGAGATAGGATCCATGTATGAAAACAAAGTATGGACTTTGGTGGACTTGCCCGATGATCGGCACGCCGTAGAAAATAAATGGATATTTAAGAAGAAGACAGACGCGGATGGTAATGTGACCATCTATAAGGCTCGGCTTGTCGCTAAGGGTTATCGACAAGTTCAAGGGATTGACTACGACGAGACTTTCTCTCCCGTAGCGATGCTAAAGTCCGTCCGAATCATGTTAGCAATTGCCACATTCTATGATTATGAGATATGGCAAATGGACGTCTAAGCAGCATTCCTTAATGGCTTCCTCAAGGAAGAGCTGTATATGATGCAGCCGGAAGGTTTTGTCGATCCACAGAATGCTAACAAGGTATGCAAGCTCCAGCGCTCGATCTACGGGCTGGTGCAAGCATCTCGGAGTTGGAATATTCGCTTTAAAGATGTGATCAAAGCGTTTGGCTTTGTACAGACTTGGGGAGAAGCCTGTATTTACAAGAAAGTGAGTGGGAGCTCTGTAGCATTTCTCATATTATATGTGGATGACATACTGCTGATGGGAAATGATATAGAATTCTTGGAGAGCATAAAGGCCTACTTGAATAAGAGTTTTTCAATGAAGGACCTTGGAGAAGCTGCTTATATATTAGGCATCAAGATCTATAGAGATAGATCGAGACGCCTCATTGGTCTTTCACAAAGCACATACCTTGACAAGATATTGAAGAAGTTCAATATGGATCAGTCCAAGAAAGGGTTCTTGCCTGTTTTGCAAGGTATGAGATTGAGCACAACTCAGTCTCCGACCACGACAGAAGATAGAGAAAACATGAGTGTCATCCCCTATGCCTCAGCCATAGGTTCTATTATGTATGCCATGCTGTGTACCAGACCTGATGTGAACCTTGCCATAAGTTTGGTGGGCAGGTACCAAAGTGATCCCGGTATGGAACACTGGACAGCGGTCAAGAACATCCTGAAGTACCTAAAGAGGACTAAGGATATGTTTCTCGTTTATGGAGGTGACGAAGAGCTCGTCGTAAAGGGTTACGTCGATGCTAGCTTCGACACAGATCTGGATGACTCCAAGTCACAAACCGGATACATGTATATTTTGAATGGTGGAGCAGTCAGCTGGTGCAGTTGCAAGCAGAGCATCATGGCGCATTCTACATGTGAAGCGGAGTACATAGCTGCTTGCGAAGCAGCGCAAGAAGGAGTCTGGATGAAGGAGTTCATCACCGACCTAGGAGTCATTCCAAGCGCGTCAAGCCCAATGACTCTCTTCTGCGACAACACTGGAGCTATTGCCATTGCCAAGAAGCCCAGGTTTCACAACAAGACCAAGCACATCAAGCGCCGTTCCAACTCCATCCGGAATTATGTTCAAGATGGAGACATAGATATTTGTAAAGTGCATACGGATCTGAATGTCGCAGATCCGTTGACTAAACCTCTTCCACGGGCAAAACATGATCAACACCAGAACTCTATTGGTGTTGGATTCATCACAATGTAACTATATTATTGACTCTAGTGCAAGTGGGAGACTGTTGGAAATATGCCCTAGAGGCAATAATAAAAGGATTATTATTATATTTCCTTGTTCATGATAATTGTTTGTTATTCATGCTTGAATTGTATTGTACGGAAACAACGATACATGTGTGAATACATAGACCACAACGTGTCCCTGGTAAGCCTCTAGTTACTAGCTCGTTGATCAACAGATGGTCACGGTTTCCTGACCATGGACATTGGATGTCATTGATGACGGGATCACATCATTACGAGAATGATGTGATGGACAAGACCCAATCCTAAGCCTAGCACAAGATCGTGTAGTTCGTAATGCTTAAGCTTTTCCAGTGTCAAGTATCTGTTCCTTAAACCATGAGGTTGTGCAACTCCCGGATACCGTAGGAATACTTTGGGTGTGCCAAACGTCACAACATAAGTGGGTGGCTATAAAGGTACGCAACGGGTATCTCCGAAAGTGTCTGTTGGGTTGGCACGAACCGAGACTGGGATTTGTCACTCCGTATAACGGAGAGGTATCTCTAGGCCCACTCGGTAAGACATCATCATAATGAGATCAATGTGACTAAGGAGTTAGTCACGGGATGATAGATTACGGAGGGAGTAAAGAGATTTGCCATGAAGAGATTGAACAAGGTATCGGAATATCGACGATCGAATCCCTGACATCGTGGTTCATCTGATGAGATCATCGAGGAATACGTGGGAACCAACATGGGTATACAGATCCCGCTGTTGGTTATTGACCGAAGAGTCATCTCGGTCATGTCTGCGTGTCTCCCGAACACGTAGGGTCTACATACTTAAGGTTCGGTGACGCTAGGGTTGTTGAGATATATGCACACGGTAACCCAAATGTTGTTCGGAGTCCTGGATGAGATCCCGGATGTCACGAGGAGTTCCGGAATGGTCCGGAGGTAAAGAATGATATATATGAAGTCAAGTTTCGGCCATCGGGAGAGTTCCCGGGGTCACCGGTAGTGTACCGGGACCACCGGAAGGGTCCCGGGGGTCCACCGGGTGGGGCCGCCCATCCCGGAGGGCCCCATGGGCTGTAAGGGGAGGGGGCCAGCCCTTAGTGGGCTGCCGCACCCCCTTTGGGCCTCCCCCTAGTGGGGGGAGGGAGGGCAGCCGCACCTCAGCCCCTGGTGCCTCCCCCCCCCGTTACATCTCCTACTCCTCCCGCAGGGTCTCGGCGAAGCCCTGCAGCTTTTCCCGTTGCATCCACCACCACGCCGTCGTGCTGCTGGATCTCCATCAACCTCTCCCCCCCTTGCTGGATCAAGAAGGAGGAGACATCGCTGTATCGTACGAGTGTTGAACGTGGAGGTGCCGTCCGTACGGCGCTGGGATCATCGGTGACGAGGATCACGACGAGTATGACTCCATCATCCACGTTCCTGCGAATGCTTCTGCTCGCGATCTACAAAGGGTATGTAGATGCACTCCTTTATGCTCGTTGCTAGATGACTCCTTAGATTGATCTTGGTGAAGCGTAGGAATTTTTTTGAATTATGCTACGTTCCCCAACAGTGGCATCTGTGCTAGGTCTTTGTGTAGCATCTTGCACGAGTAGAACACAAACAAGTTGTGGACGTTGATATTGTTTAATTCTCTTACTGCTAATAGTCCAATCTTGATTCGGCGGCATTGTGGGATGAAGCGGCCCGGACCGACCTTACACGTACGCTTACGTGAGACTGTTTCCACCGACTGACATGCACTAGTTGCATAAGGTGGCTGGCGGGTGTCTGTCTCTCCCACTTTAGTCGGATCGGATTCGATGAAAAGGGTCCTTATGAAGGGTAAATAGAAATTGACATATCACGTTGTGGTTTTGGCGTAGGTAAGAAACGTTCTTGCTAGAAACCTATAGCAACCACGTAAAAACTTGCAACAACAATTAGAGGACGTCTAACTTGTTCTTGCAGCATGTGATATGTGATGTGATATGGCCAAGAAGATGTGATGAATGATATATGTGATGTATGAGATTGATCATGTTCTTGTAATAGGGAATCACGACTTGCATGTCGATGAAAATGACAACCGGCAGGAGCCATAGGAGTTGTTTTATTTATTGTATGACATGCGTGTCACTGAATAACACCATGTAATTACTTTACTTTATTGCTAAACGTTAGCCATAGTGGTAGAAGTAATATTTGGCGAGACGACTTCATGAAGACACGATGATGGAGATCATGATGATGGAGATCATGGTGTCATGCCGGTGACAAAGATGATCATGGAGCCCCGAAGATGGAGATCAAAGGAGCAAAATGATATTGGCCATATCATGTCACTTTATTTGATTACATGTGATGTTTATCATGTTTATGCATCTTGTTTACTTAGAACGACGGTAGTAAATAAGATGATCTCTCACTAAAAATTTCAAGAATTGTGTTTCCCCTAACTGTGCACCGTTGCTAAGGATCGTTGTTCCGAAGCACCACGTGATGATCGGGTGTGATAGGCTCTAACGTTCGCATACGATGGGTGTAAGCCAGATTTACACACGCAATACACTTAGGGTTTACTTGACGAGCCTAGCATGTACAGACATGGCCTCGGAACACGGAAGACCGAACGGTCGAACTTGAGTCGTATAGAAGATACGATCAACATGAAGATGTTCACCGTTGATGACTAGTCCGTCTCACGTGATGATCGGACACGGGCTAGTCGATTCGGATCATGTATCACTTAGATGACTAGAGAGATGTCAATCAGAGTGGGAGTTCATTAAATTTGATTAGATGAACTTAATTGTCATGAACTTAGTCTAAATTCTTTACAATATTTCTTGTAGATCAATGTCGGGGCCGGATTTCGGGAACACAATATTCCAGAAATTAACCCCTAGTGTCATCACCAGCCCAGGATTACTGTTACTGGTGGACACATCCTTGTTACAGATTACCAAGCATTTACAAGAATTTGATACAAGACCATAAAGGTCTACTGATACAACAATGACTCCGGTGGTGGATGAAGGAATTGGCTTGTGGATCTCCAACATCGATGGGGCTCCATTCCCACAGGAACAGCTGACCCGGATAACTCCTATCCCGCGTGGCTGTACTCCTAGGCTTCGCACGGACGTCGCTGTGGTTTTCCCCGTAGAACTCCTAACCTGGCCAAGTAAATAGCCAGGGACAAGCCTGTGAGTACGTTTGAATGTACTCGCAAACATCATGGACAAATGATATAACAAATGCAGCAAACAATTATATGGTCATGATGGATTAAACTATATGCATATGCTCATGATGGACTTATATTAAATGCATGCTGACAGTATTAAAACAGGACATGATGAATAATAGTTAGTGCAGAAAATAAATATTAGTATCAATAAAATATAAAAGACATGCCGTTCGGATGTCAAGTGACACCACGGTCGGTCTTGAAAAGAAATGCCAGTCGGGTGTCCACAAGAGTAGTGGCGTGATAGAACCGCCTGAAACTCGAGGGACGCCACAAAAGGTCTTGAAAATAAAGGCGAGTGTCCGGGGTAGTCCAGCCAGCCCCTGAGACACTCTGGAAATAAAATAAGAGAAACGGGTTAGTCCACAATAATAATCATATCATCCATAATATTCATAACAACACCAGTAGCAGTAAAAATTAACCTGCAAAATACACCATGCTCAATTTTAAATTATTTCCTCCGGAGACCGACTCTAAGACCGACACTTGACCAACCCAGACTGTAGTCCTTAACCGCGGACACGGCTATTCGAATAGATTTTTAATCTCTGCAGAGGGTGTACTCTTTACCCACAAGTATAGGATTTCTTTAGTCAGTATCGTGACACTGACTAATTCCCATTACGGTCTTTGGGTTGAAAACACGCCTGACGCGCACACACCGTCCAGATGCCAGGAATCACCCAAAGCATCGCTCCAGAAACTTTAAGTCAGGGAGGCTACAACCTCCGAAAAGCATGGGATCACTATTAAACGCGCGGATTACAAGGGGTGCCCCCCTCTCGGCTACAACCGGAAACACCCATGCCCCTGACCCGATGACGGCTACAACCTTCATCGTAGTTCTCTGGGTGGTGTGCACCCGAACAGGGGTTATCAACTTACTAAGCCGTACCCTCCTTCCGGAAGGACCCGTGGCAGCACGGAACAAGTATGGAGGTTACCGGAACAAGACTCGATCTACGGTCGACTCAGGAGGCTTATGTTTTCCTGCAGTGGTTAGCACAAACAAGTATTCCTTCAATAGTATCACCAGGACAGGGCCACAACCCTTGCCTGCTTTCACATATATCTCGTGACACCACCGTGTCAAAAATGGCCCGTGCCCACCGGCACGTCCAAAGCAGGAGCACACTCCTGGTTCTTATAACTTGTGCATGTTAGAACTTATATGATATGCATGCAAGAGAAAACATGACCATGCATGTATGCTATATCACTACCCATAAGCAAATTCTATTAAAAGCATCAAACCATGCTAAAAATATACTAGCAAACAATTATCAAGCATTCACCATATCAAGTGTTCAAGATGCTTGCCTTGAACATGCAGAAATATTGGGTGCACTACAAAAGTTTGAAAATATTATCTCCTTTCCATTTCCTATTTCAAAATACTTAAATCACCACACAATTCAAAGACAGTGCTAAAAAGTATTTCAAATGTTTTTGAAATAAATACTAAAATAAACTAGGGAATGTTTAAGAAATAACAGAAAAAGAATTAATTTATTTAGAGCATATTTGAATTACTTATGGAATTACTAAGTGGAATATATGATTAAAAGCAATGTTTAAATGATTAAACAGAAACTATATATAGGAAAAATGTTCACCTAATTTAAATAAACAGAGCATGATTTTAGAAACCTACAGAAATTTGAATTACCAATTTTAGAGTAGAAATGGCTACTATGGAATTATTTGAATATGTGCTGAAAGGAAAAAGGGAGAGATCAGAGATGCGCCTTGAGCGCTGGATAGCCGGATGGCGCTTCTGGGCCAAGCCCAGAGACTCAGCCGCGCGGGCGAGTCGCTGACGGAGGGGGACCACCAGTCGGGTTTGACTGGCGTCGTCTCCCTCCTCCCGCGACAGAACAGAGCGCGGGGCTCCGGCGAAGCTCGCCGGCGAACGGCGAGGCCCCACGGCGAGCTGAGGCCACCGCTGAGTCCAGGAGACCGGGGCGGTCCCACCGGTGTACGACTTGATCGGCGGGGAGCACGGAAATCACGGCGGCGAGGTCTTCCCGAGAAGCTCCGGCGGAGGCGTTTTGGGCGTTTCGCCCACGGTGGCTCCCGAGCCAGATTGAGGAGGGGAACGGATTCGCGGGACTGTGGTGAAGCTCCGGGTGCTGAGAGTGGAGAGGGGAAGACACTGGAGAGGTGGTGAGCTTCGAGGAAGTGGCGGCGGCAGAGGCGGCCGGAGTCGAGGAAGACGGCCTCTCTGGTTGTGCTGCTGCTACGGGAGGGTTGGTGAGGGGGAGAGGGAGGTGCTGTGAGGAGTGCAGCGGCCTCAGGGGGCCTTTTATAGGCGGGGCGACGCGGTGCCGTGGCTTCCCGGAGAAGGCACAGCGGCGGCGGCGATTTAAGGCGGAACGTGGGCGGCGGCGAGGTTGGTGAGTTGAGGATCAGCTCAGGAGGGTTGGCGGTTGCGCGAGAGTGCGCTGGCTGGCTTGGGAACGAGCCACGCGTCTGGGCGGTGCCGTGCCCGAGCTGACGGCGGCGACGGCCATTCATGGCGAACCGCGGTCGGTGGCGAGGGTCAGCGAGGCCGGTGCTACGTGGCGAGGTCGGTGGCTGCCGCGTATGGCCTTGGCCGTTGGCCATTAAGGCGGGACGGCGCCGACAGAGACGTGGCACAGTGGGTTTCGTCGGGCGGCGCCTCCGGACGGCGTGGACGGCGGTGGCCGGTGCTACGGGTCAAGGTGGGATGTCGGCGGGGACCAGGGGTGACGTGGTGATCCGGGGAAAGGATTGAGATGAGCAGGGAAGGCAGCAGTAGAGCGGCAGGAGTCGATGCCACCGCGTGCAATTCGCACGCTCTGGCCGCGCTCTGTGCGTGCTCACAGGGTGTTCGACGCAATGCCAGAGGCATCTTCATTGATCCAAACGAGCTACCACTTAACAGAGTGATGTTTGAAAGGTTGGCAAGGCTATTAGACATGCTGGTTAGGCCAGATGATCAAGAGTGCAGTGTAGTTTGGTGATAGGCAAAAATGTTGTCATGCACACAATGTGTTCGACAGAATGATAGAGCTAGCTAGGAGACTTTGTTGGGAGTGGGACTTGGCAGGATAGTGTCTCCTTAGTGATCATAGATTATGGTGGAGTTGGATTGTGAAAAAAGAAAACTTTCTAGTGCAAGTTTTGCAAAAATTCACTTCTGGACAGAAACTATAGAGAGGTATTTAGTGGGTCTAAATGATGCTAATGGAGCTGATCTTCTTGGGTTAAGGTTTTAATAGGAAGGACTAGGATATGGACAAGTATCAAAAAATTTAGAGCAAGGAAAATTGGGGTTGCAGTAGAAACCTAGAAAATGGACAGAAATGAAAAAGAGGATGGTTCACTCAAATTTTGCAAAACACCAAGTTGGGTTTTTGCACCAAAGTGACATATAGGCATCATAAGACCTCTCAGAATTATGGTGGAATTTTTAGAGAATTATCAAAAATAGCTGTAGTGCAACAGAAGCATTTAAAATACTGAAAATGCTAGAAGAGTTATTTAGAGACAAATTTTATTATGAAAATAATTTCTACTGTTATTAAACAAATAATGAAATGACTCAAGATACAACCAGAGCCCACAAAATTATTTCCAAAAATTTACTATATGAAGAGAAAATTTTTGAAGGACAGGTATAGAAAAGGCTTAAAAATTATTAAAGAACCTAATATAATTCAAAATTTTATTTCTAGCCAAATTTTTAATTAATAAAAACACTGTTCAAGATATCTTCCGATATGCCGATAAATCGGCCGATTTATCGCTTACCGTTGTCTGACCGATAAGATAAATCGGCCGATAAATCAGCCGATATGGCGATAAATCGGCCGATATGCCGATAAACTGGCCGATTTACCCCTTATCATGGGTTGACCGATAAGTTCCCGATAAGCGATATCCCCAACATTGAATAAAAATATGATTAAATTTTTGGGGTGTTACAATCAAATGGCCCACGCTCATGTTACCCTCAACTTCAACGCATTCCTAGAGAAAACCAAGCTGAAAGACGATGGTATCAACTATGCAGATTGGGTCCGTAACATGAGGATCATCCTCATAGCTGCCAAGAAAACTTATGTCCTAGAAGCACCGCTAGGTGACGCTTCCGCCCAAGCAAACCAAGATGTTATGAATTGGCAGTCCCATTGTGATGATTACTCCCTGGTTCAGTGCGGCATGCTCTACAGCTTAGAATCGGGGCTCCAAAAGCGTTTCGAGCACCACGGAGCATATGAGATGTTCCAAGAGCTGAAAATGGTTTTCCAGGCTCATGCCCGAGTTGAGAGATATGATGTCTCCAACGCATTCTACAACTGTAAGATGGAGGAAAATAGTTCTGTCAGCGAGCACATACTCAAGTTGTCTGGGTTGCACAACCGCTTGAGTTGGGAATGAATCTCCCAGACGAAGCGGTTGTTGACAGAATCCTTCAGTCGCTCCCACCTAGCTACAAGACCTTCGTGTTGAACTTCAATATGCAAGGGATGGAGAAGTCCATTCCCGAGGTGTATTCAATGCTGAAATCAGCGGAGGTGGAGATCAAGAAAGAGCATCAAGTGTTGATGGTGAATAAAACCACTAAGTTCAAGAAGGGTAAGTGTAAGAAGAACTTCAAGAAGGACGGCAAAAGAGTTGCCGCGCCCGGTAAGCGAGTTGCCGGGAAGAGGCCAAAGCATGGACCCAAGCCTGAGACTGAGTGCTTTTATTGCAATGGAACGGGTCACTGGAAGCGGAACTGCCCCAAATACTTACCAGACAAGAAGGCCGGGAACGTCAAAGGTATATGTGATATACATGTTATTGATGTGTACCTTACCAGCGCTCGTAGTAGCTCCTGGGTATTTGATACCGGTGCAGTTGCTCACATTTGTAACAAAAAGCAGGAGCTGCGGAATAAGCGGAGACTAGCGAAGGACGAGGTGACGATGTGCGTCGGAAATGGTTCCAAGGTCGATGTGATCGCCGTCGGCACGCTGCCTCTACATCTATCCTCGGGATTAGTTTTAAACCTTAATAATTGTTATTTAGTACCAGCTTTGAGCATGAACATTGTATATGGATCTCGTTTGATGTGAGATGGCTACTCATTTAAATCCGAGAATATTGGTTGTTCTATTTATTTGAGAGATACGTTTTATGGTCATGCCCCGCTGGTCAATGGTTTATTTTTGATGAATCTCGAACGTGATGATACACATATTCATAGTGTGAATGCCAAAAGATATAAGTTGACAATGATAGTCCCACATACTTGTGGCATTGCCGCCTTGGTCATATTGGTGTCAAACGTATGAAGAAGCTCCATGCAGATGGACTTCTAGAGTCTCTTGATTATGAATCATTTGACACGTGCGAACCATGCCTCTTGGGTAAGATGACCAAGACTCCGTTCTCCGGAACAATGGAGCGAGCGACCAACTTATTGGAAATCATACATACCGATGTGTGCGGTCCAATGAGTGTTGAAGCTCGCATAGGCTATCGTTATGTTCTCACCCTCACAGATGACTTGAGTAGATATGGGTATGTCTACCTAATGAAACACAAGTCTGAGACATTTGAAAAGTTCAAGGAATTTCAGAATGAGGTTGAGAATCAACGTGACAGAAAAATAAAGTTCTTACGATCGGATCGTGGGGGTGAATATTTAAGTCATGAATTTGGCACGCACCTAAGGAACTGTGGAATTGTTTCACAATTGACACCGCCCGAAACACCTCAGCGTAATGGTGTGTCCGAGCGTCGAAATCGTACTCTGTTGGACATGGTGTGATCTATGATGTCTCTCACCGACTTACCGCTATCTTTTTGGGGTTATGCTTTAGAGACTGCCGCATTCACATTAAATAGGGCTCCGTCAAAATCCGTTGAGACGACACCGTATGAACTCTGGTTTGGCAAGAAACCTAAGCTGTCATTTCTGAAAGTTTGGGGTTGTGATGCTTATGTCAAGAAACTTCAACCTGAGAAGCTCGAACCCAAATTGGAAAAATGCGTCTTCATAGGATACCCAAAGGAAACGATTGGGTACACCTTCTACCTCAGATCCGAAGGCAAGGTATTTTTTGCCAAGAATGGATCCTTTCTGGAGAAAGAGTTTCTCTCGAAAGAAGTGAGTGGGAGGAAAGTAGAACTTGATGAGGTGACAGTCACCCATCCCGAACCGGAAAGTAGCGCAGTGCAGGAAGTTGTTCCTGAGGTGCCTGCACCAACGGGGGAGGAAGTTAATGATGATGATCATGAAGATACAGATCAAGTTACTACTGAACTTCGAAGGTCCACAAGGACACGTTTCGCACCAGAGTGGTACGGCAACCCTGTCATGGAAATCATGTTGTTAGACAACGGTGAACCTTCGAACTATGAAGAAGCGATGGCGGGCCCGGATTCCAACAAATGGCTTGAAGCCATGAAATCCGGCATAGGATCCATGTATGAAAACAAAGTATGGACTTTGGTGGACTTGCCCGATGATCGGCACGTCATAGAAAATAAATGGATATTTAAGAAGAAGACAGACGCGGATGGTAATGTGACCATCTATAAGGCTCGGCTTGTCGCTAAGGGTTATCGACAAGTTCAAGGGATTGACTACGACGAGACTTTCTCTCCCGTAGCCATGCTAAAGTCCGTCCGAATCAAGTTAGCAATTGCCACATTCTATGATTATGAGATATGGCAAATGGACGTCAAAGCAGCATTCCTTAATGGCTTCCTCAAGGAAGAGCTGTATATGATGCAGCCGGAAGGTTTTGTCGATCCATAGAATGCTAACAAGGTATGCAAGCTCCAGCGCTCGATCTACGGGCTGGTGCAAGCATCTCGGAGTTGGAATATTCGCTTTAATGATGTGATCAAAGCGTTTGGCTTTGTACAGACTTGGGGAGAAGCCTGTATTTACAAGAAAGTGAGTGGGAGCTCTGTAGCATTTCTCATATTATATGTGGATGACATACTGCTGATGGGAAATGATATAGAATTCTTGGAGAGCATAAAGGCCTACTTGAATAAGAGTTTTTCAATGAAGGACCTTGGAGAAGCTGCTTATATATTAGGCATCAAGATCTATAGAGATAGATCGAGACGCCTCATTGGTTTTTCACAAAGCACATACCTTGACAAGATATTGAAGAAGTTCAATATGGATCAGTCCAAGAAAGGGTTCTTGCCTGTTTTGCAAGGTATGAGATTGAGCACAGCTCAGTCTCCGACCACGACAGAAGATAGAGAAAATATGTGTGTCATCCCCTATGCCTCAGCCATAGGTTCTATTATGTATGCCATGCTGTGTACCAGACCTAATGTGAACCTTGCCATAAGTTTGGTGGGCAGGTACCAAAGTGATCCCGGTATGGAACACTGGACAGCGGTCAAGAACATCCTGAAGTACCTAAAGAGGACTAAGGATATGTTTCTCGTTTATGGAGGTGACAAAGAGCTCGTCGTAAAGGGTTACGTCGATGCTAGCTTCGACACAGATCTGGATGACTCCAAGTCACAAACCAGATACGTGTATATTTTGAATGGTGGAGCAGTCAGATGGTGCAGTTGCAAGCAGAGCGTCGTGGCGCATTCTACATGTGAAGCGGAGTACATAGCTGCTTGCGAAGCAGCGCAAGAAGGAGTCTGGATGAAGGAGTTCATCACCGACCTAGGAGACATTCCAAGCGCGTCAAGCCCAATGACTCTCTTCTGTGACAACACTGGAGCTATTGCCATTGCCAAGGAGCCCAGGTTTCACAAGAAGACCAAGCACATCAAGCGCCGTTTCAACTCCATCCGGAATTATGTTCAAGAGGGAGACATAGATATTTTTAAAGTGCAAACAGATCTGAATGTTGCAGATCCGTTGACTAAACCTCTTCCACGGGCAAAACATGATCAACACCAGAACTCTATTGGTGTTGGATTCATCACAATGTAACTAGATTATTGACTCTAGTGCAAGTGGGAGACTGTTGGAAATATGCCCTAGAGGCAATAATAAAAGGATTATTATTATATTTCCTTGTTCGTGATAATTGTCTGTTATTCATGCTTGAATTGTATTGTATGGAAACAACGATACATGTGTGAATACATAGACCACAACGTGTCCCTGGTAAGCCTCTAGTTACTAGCTCGTTGATCAACAGATGGTCACGGTTTCCTGACCATGGACATTGGATGTCATTGATGACGGGATCACATCATTAGGAGAATGATGTGATGGACAAGACCCAATCCTAAGCCTAGCACAAGATCGTGTAGTTCGTAATGCTTAAGCTTTTCCCGTGTCAAGTATCTGTTCCTTAGACCCATGAGGTTGTGCAACTCCCGGATACCGTAGGAATACTTTGGGTGTGCCAAACTTCACAACGTAACTGGGTGGCTATAAAGGTACGCAACGGGTATCTCTAAAAGTGCCTGTTGGGTTGGCACGAACCAAGACTGGGATTTGTCACTCCGTATGACAGAGAGGTATCTCTGGGCCCACTTGGTAAGACATCATCATAATGAGCTCAATGTGACTAAGGAGTTAGTCATGGGATGATGGATTACGGAACGAGTAAAGAGATTTGCCATGACGAGATTGAACAAGGTATCGGAATACCGACGATCGAGTCTCAGGGAAGTACCATACCGATAGACAAAGGGAATTACATACGGGATTAAGTGAATCCTTGACATCGTGGTTCATCCGGTGAGATCATCGAGGAACACGTGGGAACCAACATGGGTATCCAGATCCCGCTGTTGGTTATTGACCGGAGAGTCGTCTCGGTCATGTCTGCCTGTCTCCCGAACCCGTAGGGTCTACACACTTAAGGTTCGGTGACGCTAGGGTTGTAGAGATATATGCACACGGTAACCCGAATGTTGTTCGGAGTCCCGGATGAGATCCCGGATGTCATGAGGAGTTCTGGAATGGTCCGGAGGTACAGAATGATATATAGGAAGTCAAGTTTCGGTCATCGGGAGAGTTCCGGGGGTCACCGATAGTGTACCGGGACCACCGGAAGGGTCCCGGGGGTCCACCGGGTGGGGCCACCCATCCCGGAGGGCCCCATGGGCCGTAAGGGGAGGGGGACCAGCCCTTAGTGGGCTGGCGCACCCCCCTTGGGCCTCCCCCCATGCGCCTAGGATTGAAACCCTAGGGGTGGGGGCGCCCCCTTAGGCTTGGGGGGCAAGCCACCCCCCTTGGCCGCCGCCCCCCTAGGAGATTGGATCTCCTAGGGCCGGCGCCTCCCCCCCTTGGCCCCCTATATATACTGGGGGGAGAGAAGGCAGCCGCACCTCAGCCCCTGGCGCC
>LR738712.1:137382440-137396072 GCA_902687465.1 Secale cereale | reverse complement strand
GCAGGGTCTCGGCGAAGCCCTGCACGTTTTCCCGTTGCATCCACCACCACGTCGTCGTGATGCTGGATCTCCATCAACCTCTCCCCCCCCCCTTGCTGGATCAAGAAGGAGGAGACGTCGCTGTATTGTACGTGTGTTGAACGCGGAGGTGCCATCCGTTCGGCGCTGGGATCATCGGTGACGATGATCACGACGAGTACGACTCCATCATCCATGTTCCTTCGAACGCTTCCGCTCGCGATCTACAAAGGGTATGTAGATGCACTCCTTTATGCTCGTTGCAAGATGACTCCTTAGATTGATCTGGGTGAAGCGTAGGAATTTTTTTGAATTATGCTAGTTCCCCAACACTAGGGTGCCCCCTTGCCCCCGTATATAAAGGAGCAAGGGGGGAGGCTGGCCGGCCCTCTATGGCGCGCCAGGAGAGGCAATCCTACTAGGAATAGGATTGCAATCCTATTCCTAGTAGGAGTCCACCAAGAAGGAGAGGGAGAGGGAGAAGGAAGGAGAGGGAGAGGGAGAGGGAAAGAGGGGCCGCGCCCCCTCCCCTACATTCGGACTGACCCTTGGGAGGGGGCGCGCCACCTCCTGGCTGTTTCCCTCTTTCTCCCCTACGGCCCACTAGGGCCCAACATTCCCCCGGGGGTTTCCGGTAACCCCCTTGGCACTCCGGTTAATTCCGAAACTTTCCGGAACACTTCTGGTGTCCGAATATAATCGTCCAATATATCAATCTTTACGTCTCGGACATTCCGAGACTCCTCGTCATGTCTGTGATCTTATCCGGGACTCTAAACTACCTTTGGTACATCAAAACTCATAAACTCATAATACCGATTGTCATCAAACGTTAAGCGTGCGGACCCTACAGGTTCGAGAACTATGTAGACATGACCGAGACTCATCTCCGGTCAATAACCAATAGCGGAACCTGGATGCTCATATTGGCTCCTACATATTCTACGAAGATCTTTATCGGTCAAACCGCATAACAACATACGTTGTTCCCTTTGTCATCGGTATGTTACTTGCCCGAGATTCGATCGTCGGTATCTCAATACCTAGTTCAATCTCGTTACCGGCAAGTCTCTTTACTCGTTCTGTAATACATCATCTCATGACTAAATCATTAGTCATTTGCTTGCAAGGCTTATTATGATGTGTATTACCGAGAGGGCCCAGAGATACCTCTCCGACACTCGGAGTGACAAATCCTATTTTTGATCTATGCCAACACCACGAATACCTTCGGAGACACCTGCAGAGCATATTTATAATCACCCAGTTACGTTGTGATGTTCGATAGCACACAAGGTGTTCCTCTGGTATACGGGAGTTGCATAATCTCATAGTCATAGGAACATGTATAAGTCATGAAGAAAGCAATAGCAGTAAAACTAAATGATCATAGTGCTAAGCTAACGGATGGGTCTTGTCCATCACATCATTCTTCTAATGATGTGATCCCGTTGATCAAATGACAACTCATGTCTATGGCTAGGAAACATAACCATCTTTGATCAATGAGCTAGTCTAGTAGAGGCATACTAGGGACCTACTGTTTTGTCTATGTATTCACACATGTACTAAGTTTCCGGTTAATACAATTCTAGCATGAATAAAACACATTTATCATGATATAAGGAAATACAAATAACATCTTTATTATTGCCTCTAGGGCATATTTCCTTCAATGATGGTAAGCAGTATGCCTATTATCGCCCACAACTCATTTTGTTCTACTAGTGCATATCATCTACGCATAGACCTGGCTCACGATGCCACTGTTGGGGAACATAGTATTTCAAAAAAAATCCTACGATCACGCAATATCTATCTAGGAGAAGCATAGCAACGAGCGGGGAGAGTGTGTCCACATACCCTCGTAGACCGAAAGCGGAAGCATTTAGTAACGTGGTTGATATAGTCGAACGTCTTCGCGATCCAACCGATCAAGCACTGAACACACGGCACCTCCACGATCTGCACACGTTCAGCTCGGTGACGGCCCTCGAACTCTTGATCCAGTTTAGGCCGAGGGAGAGTTTCGTTAGCACGACGGCGTGGTGACGGTTTTGATGAAGTTACCGACGCAGGGCTTCGCCTAAGCATTGCGACAATATCACCGAGGTGTGTAACAGTGGAGGGGGGCACCGCACACGGCTAAGAAATCAACTTGTGTGTCTATGGGGTGCCCCCTGACCACGTATATAAAGGAGTGGAGGAGAGGGTCGGTCGACCTCCTATGGTGCGCGCCAAGGGGGGATTCCTACTCCTACTAGGAGTAGGTTTCCCCCCTTTCCTGGTCCAACTAGGAGGGGGAAGGAAGGAGGAGGGGAGAAGGAAAGAGGGGCCCGGCCCCCCTTGCCCTAAACCAATTCGGTTTGGGCCTAGAGGGCGCGCCCCACACCTCCCTTGATGCCCTCTATTTCCACTGAGGCCCATGAAGGTCCATTGACCCCCCGGGGGGTTCGGGTAACTCCCCGGTACTCCGGTATTTATCCGGTGACTCCCGGAACCCTTCGGGTGTCCGAATATAACCTTTCTATATATCAATCTTTTTGTCTCGATCATTTCGAGACTCCTCGTCATGTCTGTGATCTCATCCGGGACTCCAAAAAAAATTCAATACATCAAAACACATAAACTCATAATACTGATTGTCATCGAACGTTAAGTGTGCGGACCCTACGGGTTCGAGAACTATGTAGACATGACCGAGACTTATCTCCGGTCAATAACCAATAGTGAACCCTGGATGCTCATATTGGTTCCTACATATTCTACGAAGATCTTTATCGGTCAAACCGCATAACAACATATGTTGTTCCCTTTGTCATTGGTATGTTACTTGCCCGAGATTCGATCGTCATCATCATCATACCTAGTTCAATCTTGTTACCGGCAAGCCTCTTTACTCATTCTATAATACATCATCTTGTGACTAACTCATTAGTCATTTTCTTGCAAGGCTTATTACGATGTGTATTACCGAGAGGGCCCAGAGATACCTCTCCGACACTCGGAGTGACATATCCTATTCTTGATCTATGCCAACACCACAAACATATTCGGAGACACTTGTAGAGCATCTTTATAATCACCCAGTTATGTTGTGACGTTTGATAGCACACAAGGTGTTCCTCCGGTATTCGTGAGTTGCATAATCTCATAGTCAGAGGAACATGTATAAGTCATGAAGAAAGCAATAGCAGTAAAACTAAACGATCATAGTGCTAAGCTAACGGATGGGTCATGTCCATCACATCATTCTCCTAATTATGTGATCCTGTTCATCAAATGACAACACATGTCTATGGTTAGGAAACCTAACCATCTTTGATTAACGAGCAAGTCTGGTAGAGGCATACTAGGGACACTCTGTTTTGTTTATGTATTCACACATGTATCAAGTTTCCGGTTAATACAATTCTAGCATGAATAAAAGACATTTATCATGATATATAAGGAAATATAAATAACAACTTTATTATTGCCTCTAGGGCATATTTCCTTCAGTCATGGTTGACCGTGTCCTGCATGAAATGCCGGGCAGTTGATAACATTGTTGCCTTCTGTCTCAAATGTCGTCTGAACTTCCAAGTTTTTTCTCCGTGTGACAACCCAGCTCTGCTGCACAAATATGAAGGTCGCATGTTATTCAGGTTGGACTTAAATAGCTCAATTTTGTCCAACAGTTGCACATCTCCCACGATTGCTTAAAAGAAATGCAGAATCTTTATCCACATATACATTTACTTTTAGTTCTAGCAGAAAAGGACGGCGAGAACGAATGCAACAATGATAGGATGGAAGCCAGTATGCCTGAACCAACAAATCGGTGTTCTTCAATCCCTTCTTTCATTACGTCGGGAGTGGATAATCATTTATTTTGTTTTCTGTACCTTGTTATTTATGTATCTTACTCGAAGCTAACTGCGATTCTTTCCATCACCATTGAATATTTCTTTGTAGGTTTTGCAGACATTTGTTATACTTAAATATGTGAATATGGAAAGGTGATGTTATTCGTAAGAGTAGCATACAAACAATGATTTTGGTAGTTTAGAAATTTTATCAGAGGTTTGTACTGCTATTGTGCATGTTGTTCGTTATTATTTTTGTTGTTCTTGCACATAGATCGACAACTAGTCGTTTGGTGTTGTTGCAGGCCCTTTGTTGTTACATAATTTCAAATCAGTTTTCTTAATCAAGTACAGATATTTCAGTAAATGACTGCGTTAAACCATGCCTACTATCATTATAATTAGTAGCCCATATTGTGTCCCATAGCAAGAGATTGGCAATCAATTATCCATTGTCATGCAGATGTTGAGTTCAACACAGAGTCAATATTTTCTTCTTACAAAACAGTACAAATTCTCTGCTACAACTTTTATGGTAAAAATAATATTTACATTAAAATAAAACTAGGAGCCAACTGAAACAAAAAGGTTGTGACCAATCAGAAAACTGTCCTGTATATTTTTGAAGGTCCATATGCCCCACAAAAATAATTCCATACATGTGAGGGCATCGTTCTAAAAAAAATCAGCATGTTCATTGTGTGACGGTATTGGCATGAAAGGCTTATTGATGTATTGTTATGTTCGGTACCTTTGCTCTTATATGTGATAATAATGATATTGTGTGAAACATCATTACTGTACATTATTTCACTAGCATACATGATATTGTTATTATTGCTCTTTTTGTAAGTCGAGTTTTGATAACAGTTTCTTACAGATTGTTATCTTGAGGTTTACAAACTATAATTTGGATTGGAGGTAATATGGGTGTTACTTTGATCTGTGCTTTCAAAAAAATATACTATACTTAAAGACGGGAGAGAAGAGAGGAGACGGGAGCAAAGGAGAAGATTGAAAGAGTTTCTCTACTATTAAAGGAGGCACATATTAGAGAAGGAGAACAATTGTCTGCCAGAGGCACTAGATATCATGTCTTTATTATAAGCGCGCACATGAAGTTGAAGCTCTTGCACACACAAAGATGACAAGATAAAATACATGCTTTGCATTGCTCCAAATATTCGAAAATAGTGAGTGATACCCTATAATTGATTTAAAAAGGCATCAATCATTTGGGATACTATGTCCTCAATATATTTCTTGAATTTATGTTTCAGCCTTGCACATAATAATATGCGAAGATCAGATGCCAAATATTGAGACGGTAGAGGATTTGTGGCAAGGATCATTCATGATGTAATGTGGTGACAAGTGAAGACAATGCTTGTGTTTTATTATGCAATATTTCGTTTTTACTCCGATTAGCATATATTCTATGCAATCATTCCAATCGAAAGAATGGGAAAATAATTTCGTCCAATGCCTTTATTTTCCTTGATTGTTTTTACGGTCCATATATGAGTATTTCTTATCTTTCTTTTTGAAGACGGCAACAAAGAGCAACACACGTCGATGTTGTTCTCTGGGAGTATTCTCTCCGGTCACAGCCCGATGGCACACCTGACAGCTACAACTTCTTTCTTCATGTCGATCTTTGGGAGGATTCTCTCTGGTCGCAGCCCGGCGGCATACCTTCTATGGTGTTTGTTGCTGTGGAGTCGAAGCTGCGGCGGCGGGGCCCTGTGGTGTACGATGACTGGCTGCAGGTGGCCCTTTCGGCGATCTTCCGTGGTGCCAGCCGTGCCTGGTTTTCATTCTTCTGAGTTCTCTATCAGAATCGGAGTTGTGTTGTCTGTCCGCAGGTCGACATGTCGTCGATAAGGGTGGGCTTTGCCCTGTGTGTTTCAGTCTATGGGAGTGGGTTTGGCCCTTGTTGTTCCAGTTTTTGTCCGGCTTTCCGTAATAAACCGAGCAATTCTCTTCTGCTTAATTAATAGATGAGGCAATCTTTGCGTCCGTTTCGAAGAAAAATGTATATTTATTTTTGCTTCTGTGTTCTACCAAGCTGTTATCCACATTGTTCTAGGAAAAAGACTATTATTCCAGAACCATGGGGTTTTCTTCTGAGAAGTTTTGTTTATCCTAAAATAGTTGGAATGCGTATACAAAATATAATTGTATTTACTATAAGTTCTTTTTGGTTCCTATGTGATATAAGCATCATGGCATTTTGTGGTTTGGTTACAAATTTCATCCATGTAGGTTTACTAGCCATTTATTTTGTTCTTTTGGTTCCTATAATTTCTCATCGATAACTTTTAGCCATTTATCGTTGTTCTTCTACCGTTGTTGCATTATAATTGGTTCAGCGCACTGTCATACACAGGAAGGTAATGGAACATATGGTTAGCAAGTTCATGCCATTTATCCAAGAAGGTTCACTCTATGCAGCACATTTTAAGGTTTACATTTGTCCTGAATTTCTCTCCAGTTCAAGGAACAGAATATACTTATCTTGTATGGTTATATTTCTTTACATTATTAAATTCAATATTTTATGCATATGAACACCACTTTATGTACTTAACAGAATTCATTGGCATCGCAACTTCCACATGACATACTGAAGAAATACAAACAACCCACGGGATTTCAAATATTTGAGATATTGCACGTCGAATTGGGTGAGTATACCAAAAGTAATTAAAATATTATAATTATCATCCCCGCTAATAGTTATGACTCTTGGAATATACAGAGATAAAAACTAAAGTTAAACTATGGGGGTAATAAGGTCAACCAAGTTGATGAAGATTCTTTGGCACATGTGTTGTTTGTAACATCAACAATTGTCAAAAATCAATCAATACATCAAATGAGTGCTATACTGCATAGGAGGCGGCAAATGAACAAGTGTAAAACAAGGGAATCACTTCTACTGTCCCAAGTTTGAGAAAGAACCTAACAAGGCATGTGCATGGCAAAATTGATAATACTTCATTATTTAGTTAGTAAATTATCGTGCACTACCTATATGTTGCATTTTCTTTCTAGGTGCAAACTTAATCTAGAGTTATGTGTTCTAAGTAGAGCAACCACTTGCACCATGTTTGAAACACAAGCAATTTTTTTATTAAGCAACTTAGAAAACTTTTTTTTGGCGGAAAAACTTTCAATCTATTCATCTTTAATCATGGTAGTACAATGAACACTAGAAATAATGAAAAATACATCCAAATACATACATATGATTTTGATATCCAGACCAGACAAAACAAATCCAGAAAATATGCGGGGAGAAATTTATTGTTAAGTTCAAACCGAATAACTATAATCTGAAGTACCGTTACCAGGATTGCAATGTTTATAGAATATTTTTGATATATTCTGGAAAAGATCTTTCGGTACAGGATGCAAACATTGAATGGTGAATAAGTTGCACATTGTTGGCTATTTTATCATTCAGGATGTAATAGAATAGATGGATTGAGTTATACATCATGAGAAAATATAAGACGTTTAGTGTCAAAAAATGTCTTATATTAAGTTATAGAGATACTACCTCTGTCCTATAATATAAGTTGGTTTTTCAGTTTAATCTGAACGGCAAAAACGTCTTATATTGCGAGACAGGTGAGTACAAAGTAAACGTTTTCAATATACTAGCCCGTGCGAATGCATGGGTTGACGAAGTTGTGGTGTATCATATTGTAGTCACAGTTTGTAGTTTCTAACCGCATGGAATACATACATATATAGAATGTTTGTGAAGTTAAATGAATGATTAATACCCAGTTTGACATTTCTTGTGTAAAGATTAGTGTGTGTAAACTTTGCGTCTTCACAGCTCTCTATTTAAAACCCTCGATGGTTAATATTATTTATGCTGGTATGTTTGGAGCTTAGCAGAACACACTGACGTTTATCCCGATGAGTTTAGACCGTGCTTTGCTCTCGACGAGAACATTTATTTGTAATTTTTTGTGTAGCAACAAACATTTATTTGTAAAAAAATATGTGTAGCAACGCACATGCAGCCCCGAGTCCGAGACGGGTAGGTTGCGGCATCCCCACGACGGCTCATAAGGGCCTCGCCTGAGGTTAAAATTGAACGGATTTGAATGAGGGGTGTGGGAGGTCGTGGGCGTCCGAGATGGTGGCATCATCTGGAGGGAGGCAGACCACATCCAACGATGGAGGCGGTAACTTGGGTGGGGGTGGGGTGGCAAGGAGGCATGCATTGGTATTCATGAACAGTGGGTGGCATTAGCAGGTGCCGATGACGGTGACTCGGGCAGGGGGCTACATCAACGAGGTGGCGCGTGTCAACAGTCGTCAACTGTGGGTGGTGGCGGCAGGGGTTTAGGCAGAGTGAGGTGAGTGGTTTGATAGAGTGGGCGAAGAAAACAACAGTAGCGGGAGGAAGAACCACGATAGCAACATAGGGTCATCGTCGGCGGAGAAGAGGCGGGGGGTTATTAGATTCGAGTGTAGCTAGGTGAAAGATTGCGGGCGCCAAAGATGAGGACTGGCTTAGAGGGATGGAAAGCGCCGGCGAAGACAGTGACCCGGGCAGGGGGCAACCAAGCGGCGCACAACAGCACCTATCTGCTGTGGGTGGCGCTCGCAGGTGGCTAAGCAGAGAGAGGTGGGGAAAGAATAAAGTTACATAAGTAAATGGGACTAAATTGGACTGTTTTCTCTCTAACTAACGCATAGACACTCCCTAAAATAATGTTGTCTGGATCATATTATGGCAAATCTCACATGGATAAAATATGAATAATTTTCTTCTCAGAGAAGGGAAATAGTATCCTTCTCTATTTTTTTCTTTTCTATATCGATAACCCTTTATGCTTTTGGGAGTGTTTCGTTCTAATTGCAACTACATGCTTGCTGCAACATTTTGTTTGTGTAATCCACCACGAGTAATTATAGACATGGGCCCCAAGACGATGTTGTTGGAACAGACCAAAAGTCCACCAAGTTTTATACAACAAGACAGGTATATATATGTAATTGATAACAAAAATTAAAGGCCCGTGGCAACGCACGAGCATTCTACTAGTATTATTTTATATCCAAATCAAACTACTCAACATTTTTTAATCTATAGGCTAATGCGTTGAAAGCCTCTTTAAGTACTTTAAGATTCGTGCAAACTTTTAACGGTGGTGTATCAATGCAAAACTCAATGTAATATTATTATTTTTGTGAAAATGACCCTGGCATTAAAAGAAACATCGAACAGTACAAAGCACCTCAACAAAAAGGGAAATTTCAATGAAATCCTTGAGATGCCCTTCATCTTCAACCTCCAGACCGCGTCGACGGCGCGCCGCCATTGCCGCTCCACACAGAGCTAGCCTGGCGTTGTTGGTTGCGGGTGAGAAGTCGCCGAACGGATCTAGAAGACCACGTCCGTCCCGAAGAGGAAGAAGAATGAATAATCGTCGATGAAGCTCCTTGACGATCCGGAGATCCCCACGGACAGAAGAAATCCTCGAGAATCACACCACTCCCACAAGCTTCTCGATGTCGCCGTTGAGATGTGACTGAAGCCGGGAAGACTTTATTGAACAAGGCGCCGCCACCGCCATCTGAGCACCGCCCGAGCAAACCTAGACCTTAACACCAGAAAACGATCCAACGCTAACTACCCGTCGGAGCCAAAGCACCGAGGTCCCCACCCCCAGCTGCCGTCATAGTGGCAGATGGAGGCAAGGACCAGCAACTTCGCCGACGGAGGGAGAGGCGGCGGTTTCTCCTCCTCGATCGACTCTCTCATGCGGTTGGGGAAGTTCCCGTCAAGTTTTTCAAATTTCAGTTTGTTGCTAAAACTCAATGTAATATAATGTGAGTTAGATATCACAGTGAGTATATACCTCTGTACCAAAATATAAGACATTTTTAATTTAATTTAAACTGCAAAAGTGTCTTAGGGAAGTATTGCTTAGAGCACTAACATGCTGGTAGTTCGCACTAATGAAATCTTAGGTGTCCAATCCCGAGATTACGTGGTGACAAAATATGAAAGCGGAGAACTTTTTTCATACAAACGAATCAATGGGCAATATTTATGCGTGCCAACACCGGTGGAGGGTCAAAATCACCAAAGGGCAATGCCCGTGACTAGACATGTACCGTCACGAGGAAAAATAATACTACTAGTCTTTCGGGCAGAGGAAAATATCCACGTTGAGAAAAAGAAGGGGGTAGAACCGTGTTTCAAAGTGTAGAAAGTCCATGCCTCCTTTTCTCGAGAAGAATTCAGGCAATTTTTCAGACTAACACTTTAATCTCCCCCCTTCATACTTCACCGGCAAGCCTGTGAATTCGCCTTCCCTCTGCATGTCGCTTTGACGACCGATGGTAGGGAAGAAAATTCCGGTTTATCCGCTCCGCTTAGTAGCTTAGATTAGGTTTTTATAGTCCTCACATGCGCGGCGCTCGGGCAAATAGCGGCGCTTCTTCTCCGTGTTTGTCTTCTCGGCTTCGATTCTCCTCGAGTTCGTCTGTCTGGACATAGTCGATGGAGCTCCAGCGTAGATTCCTACCATCATTTTGGGACGATGATGCTACAATTTCTTGCCATGTGATAATATTTGATGTCAGGTGTTTCTGATCTATGTCTGCAAAGGTTAAATGACAACAACTTCGACTATTTCGTTTTTTAGGGGTGCCAGCACTCTATTGAACTACAGTAGCATTAAGGGGTATACATGCTAGGTCATAAGGAGACAAAAGCCACAGGTGACGACCTTGATCAAGCAAAAGAGAGTGTTTTGCTAAATTATGCACGTCAACATTTGATGCTCTAAATTATGCACATCAATATCAAAATTAGAGCTCATGTGAGAAATCTCTCTGATCACTGACATGTAAGCTCCTCCCATGCCTATGTGAATATCATCAATCACTTGTTTGTTGTCGCATGCCACCACCAAGTTCTGCAGAGACAGATCTTCCGCCAATGCAAGCGCCTCACGGCATGCGATGGCTTTTAACACTACTGGATCGACTACACCCGGGATCACCAACGATGATGAACCCTTGTACAACCCATGTTGATTTCTGCAAACCGCTGCCACCGCGCCTGCCTTGCTAGCTTGTGCTACACGGCCATCCACCATGATTTTCATGTAATCCGCCGGAGGGGGTTTCCAACCTGAACTCGGAGGAGCCCCCCCTGCAGATGGCTTAGAGATGAAACACACAACGCAAGTATGTGTCGCTAGTGGGCTTTGGAAAATTTCCCCACGAATCGCCTTTCTCCTAGCAGTCCAAATCAACCACAAAGTGACAGTTGTTTCCACAAGCTGATCATGTGATAATGAACCATGCACATAAAATAACCAATGTTTCGCACTTGGTTCCACTGTTTCGGACATCACTTCAACAATCCTCTTATCCGCCAATGCCCACACACAGCGTGCCATCGAACATTCGATCAGGGAATGTCTCCACGAGTCATTATTACCGCTATTTCATGGGTTGGCTACATGACAACTAACTCAAGCGTAAGCCCATGTACGTAGCTAAATTCAAGAATTTTCTAACCTGGACAGATGTTTCATGGAATTCCTTATTTAACGCGTTTTCCGTCAAATAGGAAATGAAACACGCATGGGCCACTAAGTGGGCCGGCCCATATGCCAGGACATACAAGGGTCCAGCCTTGATCTTGTTTTTTCTCTTAATGTTTACAGTAATGCTCACTCGGTTTTCCAAAAAAAATGAATTTTCTCTATTTTTAATGCTCAAAAAATAAGAAAAGGTTCATCATTTTAAAAAATGCTTCCACTTTTTTAAAGATGTTCAGCTTCTATAAAAAATGATCACATTTTCAAAATATTGTCCCCGTTTACAGGAAGTTTTAAATATTTTCATAAACTATTTGGAATTTTAAAATTTGCTCGTGTTTTAAAAAAATTCAAAAATTCAAAAAGTATACATGTTTTTGAAAAAAATCGAAAAATTGTCAAGAAGCTTAAAATGCGTTCAGTGTTTCAAAAACAATTCCATTTTAAAATTGTGTTCACACATTAAACAAATTGTGCACGAATTTGTAAAAAATGTTCAAATTTTCCAAAATGTTTTTGCCTTTGTAAAATGTTTGCACAAACTGGAACAAAATATCAAATTCCATACATTTTTAAAAAATGGGAACATTATTTTTTAAAATGCTAACATTTGTTTTGAGACTGTGGACAATTTCGGAAATAACAACATTTTTTGAAATTCCAAAAGATAATTGAAAGAAAATAATTTATAATGAAAATTCAAACAGAAATTGAAAACATGATATAATATTTTGAATTTTCTTTTAAACTATGAACAATTTTGTGAAATTTTGAACATTTTTCATAGACGGGGACAAATTTCGAAAAATGAAAAAGGTGAAAAAGAAATTAAAAAATACTTCAAAAAGGCTAGGGGACGACCGATCAGCACCGCCTGTGCATTTTGCCTCCTATTTTATGCACTAAGTGTGAAAGGAGGCCCTATATCTCATGATACGAACCCGGAAGCTTTAGAGGCAATGGTGATTAGTGAAGATCTACCCCTGGCGGCTGATCTTAATGCTACAAAAGTTTCTATAGTCCATGACTACATGGAGGATATCACAATCAAAACACAGTTATGCTAAAACTCAGTCGACTGAGTTTTAGTGAAGTCTCAATCGACTCCATGACTGTTAGATCCCTATGTTGCTTCAAGATGCGTGTAGTTCTATTGTCCCTTGTAAATCAACTCACGTAGGTGAAGAACTGGGTAGGGCTGCTTTTTTATCTTTTTTTATTAGGGCAGGCTTTGGGTAGTGGGCTGGACAGGTGAGTAGTCTTTTCCTTTTGTCCATGGGTCTTCCTTTTCCCTACTATTGTTATACGAATGTTTGGGTGGCTTTTTTCTACGAAAGGAGAACGCAAACAAGAGAGTGAACTGCCATGTGTTTGTTTTCTTCTTATTATTAGCAGTATAAAGCATTTAGTTTATAGATTATACTCCCTCCGCCCCATAATGTAAGACATTTTTTGATACTACACTAGTGTCGAAAAACGTCTTACATTATGGAACGGAGGGAGTATAATTTTTTCACTTTTATTTCGTTAAACCGAGTCCATTGAGTTTTAGTCAAGTCTCAGTCAACTCCCTGGTCGTTAGAACTATGCAGCTATGTCTGTCTTGTATTGTAATCGGGCCGTTTGGTGGGCAACTCGTTGGTTTCCTTTTCTTATTTTCTTCTGTTGATTTTGTTAATCTCGTGTTGCCAGGGTATGCGCTATGGGCTGGCCTACGAGTTTTTTTTTCCTTGTCTAGTTTAGGGAATTTCATGTTTCCTTTTTACGCTACAATTTTCAGCAGGGGAAACAAATCGTCCGAAGAGGGGAGGGGAAGCAGCTGAGAACTATCGACGACAACTATTTTGTATCATTATTTATTTATTTGTTCTTGTAAGTTTTTTAGTTGTTTTTGTATATGTTCCTTTCGATGTTGATTTTTATAGTATTTTCATCCTTTTCTTGATTTTCTTTTTTATTGCTCTTTCAATTTGTTTTTGCATGATTCATGCTACTTTTTATGTTTCTACACTTTTTTTTACTAAACATGCACCTTTTATTTTTTTTAAATTATAAATATTATCATATGGTTGCATAATCGCTCTCGACTCAAATTTTATGTCTTGAATGTGACTGTAACTCAACGGTGTTTTGTTGAGGATGGGTCTATTACATGTCTATCACTAGGCACGCAATTGCAA
>LR738712.1:137352417-137382371 GCA_902687465.1 Secale cereale | reverse complement strand
CCCCCCCCCATCGCAACCACATTCAATGTGACTGACGTGCGCTTGAGATGTGTCGGTATTTCTTCAAAGAGGAAGGGATGATGCATCACAGTGGCGGTAAGTATTTTCCTCAGTTATGAAACCAAGATTATCGAACCAGTAGGAGAAACACGCAACACTATGTAAACGGTACGTGCACACAAAGAACAAATACTTGCAACCCGACGCATTAAAGGGGTTGTCAATCCCTTTCGGGTAACGGTGCCAAAAATTGACGTGTAGATGAGATAAAATTGTAGTAGATTGAAAGATGCAAATGAAAGAAAATAAAACGCAGCAAGGTATTTTGTGTTTTTGATAATATAGATCGGGAAATAAAAGTTGCAAATAAAAGAAAACGCAAATGGCAATATATATCGGAAAGTATATGATAGGAAAATAGACCCGGGGCCGTATATTTCACTAGTGGCTTCTCTCAAGAAAATAGCATGCAGAGGGTAGACAAATTACTGTTGGTCAATTGATAGAAAAACAAATAATTATGACGATGTCCAAGACAATGATCATGTATATAGGCATCACGTCCAAGATTAGTACACTCACTCCTGCGTGCATCTACTACTATTACTCCACACATCGACCGCTATCCAGCATGCATCTAGTGTATTAAGTTCATGGGAAAATAGAGTAATGCAATAAGAATCCAAATATCGGAGAAGAAATACGAGGCTATAATAATCAAGAATGGATATTAAATCGATGAAAATCTGATCATAAACTCACAATTCACTGGATCCCAACAAACACACCGCAAAAAGTCATTACATCAAATAAATCTCCAAGAGACCATTGTATTGAGATACAAAGAGAGAAGAAACCATCTAGCTACTGCCTACGGACCCGTAGGTCTGTGGTAAACTACTCACGCATCATCGGAGAGGCAGCAATGAGGATGATGAACCCATCCGTGATTGTGTTCCCCTCCAGCACAGTGTCAGAAAAGGGCTCTAGATTGGATCTCGTGGTTCTGGAACTTGCGGCGGTTGGAATAAAATTTCGTCGACTCCCCTAGGGTTTTTGGAGTATGGATGTATTTATAGAGCCAAGAGGCGGTGCGGGAGGCCACTGAGGTGGGCACAACCCACCTCGGCGCGCTTGGGCCCCCTGGATTGCCCCGGTGGGTTGTGCTCCCCTCGGAGCCTCCCTCTGGTACTTCTTCAACCCATGTTGTATCTTCTGGCCCAGAAAAAATCTCCAAAAAGTTTTGCTACATTTGGACTTCGTTTGGTATTGATTTTCTACGATGAAAAAAACAAGCAAAAAACAGCAACTCGCACTGGGCACCATGTCAATAGGTTAATCCTAAAAATGATATAAAATGATTGTAAAACATCTGAAAGGACATGCGGTGCCCCCATGTGGTTTTGGTAATTGATGACAATCTCTATGGACTAATGGTTTCCTTGAGTTATATTTGAAGGGTTTGTCCATAGGCTTTTCTTGGAGTCCATTTGTTGGTTTCAAGGAGAGTTTGTGTTGACCAAGGTGCTATTCAAGGAATTACCTAAAGATTGGTCATGTGAGAGGTGGATCAAGACTAAGTCAAAGAGTGAATCAAGTTGATCAACACACAAAGCGTAGAAGATGTACCGAAAGGGTTCAAGTGATCCTATGGTATGGTAAGCATTGTCAATTACACTTTGTGTACTAACCCATGGTTTTCGTGATAGTTCTTTGTGGGGTTAGGTTGCGGTGTGCAAGTTCAAGTGGATCATCACGAAGAGATCATATGCTTGAAGCCCGCCGTCCATTGTGGTGGCAATGGACTTGTGAAGATGTGCCGAAGAGTGGCTCACCCATAGTGGAGTATGGGGGAGAATGTTGGAAATATGCCCTAGAGGCAATAATAAATTGGTTATTATTATATTTCCTTGTTCATGATAATTGTTTATTATCCATGCTAGAATTGTATTGATAGGAAACTCAGATACATGTGTGGATACATAGACAAACACCATGTCCCTAGTAAGCCTCTAGATGACTAGCTCGTTGATCAATAGATGGTTACGGTGTCCTGACCATGGACATTGGATGTCGTTGATAACGGGATCACATCATTAGGAGAATGATGTGATGGACAAGACCCAATCCTAAGCCTAGCACAGATCGTGTAGTTCGTATGCTAAAGCTTTTCTATATGTCAAGTATCTTTTCCTTAGACCATGAGATTGTGCAACTCCCGGATACCGTAGGAATGCTTTGGGTGTACCAAACGTCACAACGTAACTGGGTGGCTATAAAGGTGCACTACAGGTATCTCCGAAAGTGTCTTTTGGGTTGGCACGAATCGAGACTGGGATTTGTCACCCCGTATGACGGAGAGGTATCTCTGGGCCCACTCGGTAGGACATCATCATAATGTGCACAATATGTGATCAAGGAGTTGATCACGGGATGATGTGTTACGGAACGAGTAAAGAGACTTGCCGGTAACGAGATTGAGCAAGGTATCGGTATACCGACGATCGAATCTCGGGCAAGTGCTATACCGATAGACAAAGGGAATCGTATACGGGATTGATTGAATCCTTGACATCGTGGTTCATCCGATGAGATCATCGTGGAGCATGTGGTAGCCAACATGGGTATCCAGATCCCGCTGTTGGTTATTGACCGGAGAGTCGTCTCGGTCATGTCTGCGTGTCTCCCGAACCCGTAGGGTCTACACACTTAAGGTTCGGTGACGCTAGGGTTGTAGAGATATAAGTATGCGGAAACCCGAAAGTTGTTCGGAGTCCCGGATGAGATCCCGGACGTCACGAGGAGTTCCGGAATGGTCCGGAGGTAAAGATTTATATATAGGAAGTCCTATTTTGGCCACCGGAAAATGTTCGGGATTTTTCGGTATTGGACCGGGAAGGTTCTAGAAGGTTCCGAAGTGGGGCCCACCTGCATGGGGGGACCCACATGAACGTGGGTAGTGGGGGCAAGGCCCCACACCCCTGGTCAAGGCGCACCAAGATCCCCCCTTAGAAGGAATAAGATCATATCCCGAAGGGATAAGATCAAGATCCCTAAAAAGGGGGGATAACAATCGGTGGGGAAAGGAAATGATGGGATTTCTTTCCCCCACCTTTGCCAACGCCCCAATGGACTTGGAGGGCAAGAAACCAGCCCCCTCCACCCCTATATATAGTGGGGAGGCGCATGGGAGCAGCACCCCAAGCCCTGGCGCCTCCCTCTCCCCCCCGTGACACATCTCCCTCCTCCCGCAGCGCTTGGCGAAGCCCTGCTGGAATCCCGCTACTTCCACCACCACGCCGTCGTGCTGCTGGATCTCCATCAACCTCTCCTCCCCCCTTGCTGGATCAAGAAGGAGGAGACGTCCCCGCTCCGTACGTGTGTTGAACACGGAGGTGCCGTCCGTTCGGCGCTAGGATCATCGGTGATTTGGATCACGACGAGTACGACTCCATCATCCCCGTTCTCTTGAACGCTTCCGCTCGCGATCTACAAGGGTATGTAGATGCACTCCCCTTTATGCTCGTTGCTAGATTACTCCATAGATAGATCTTGGTGATGCGTAGGAAAATTTTTGATTTTCTGCTACGATCCCCAACAATTTCGAGTGGTGGAAAATGGCTCGTGGGCGCGAGCAAGTTACCCTGGAAGCCGGATTCACGATATCCCTCGTTGCTGAAATCCATTTGAGGTGTATCCGTAGAACGACCGTACCCTGGCCATACGAACTCCGTTTGGGCTCCATGACCTGCCCAAACGACCGCAGCGAAAATTCGTATCCTTCTATCACATACTTTGTCTGTTTCGGGATAATTTCGGAGGCCGAAAACGGATTGCAGAATTGAGTTTCGGATGATTTAGTGGTTGGCGTGCACTCTTCTAGCATCTACCACCCTACCGTGAGCTCACCCACGGACAGATACTGCGACAATGACGTGTAGAACAATGTTACATGACTCTATTTCTGCACCAACAAGCCCTACATGCTAGTCTGGATGGAAGGAGAATCCTCTTTGGTGCACCGAACACCCAAAAACTTGCCGTTTTGCATGGTTTATCACCCATACCGCTACCACCCACATTTTTGTCCATGCACATGTGTTGTTCTTGGACAAAACTGAGCATACCAGCTCTTCTACATTACATTCGTACTGTTTGAAAATAATAGGCCATTTCGAGTGGCGCAAAATGGCTCGTAGGCACGAGCAAGTTACCCTGGAAGCCGGATTCACGATATCCCTCGTTGCTGAAATCCATTTGAGGTGTATCCGTAGAACGACCGTACCCAGGCCATACGAACTCCGTTTGGGCTCCATGACCTGCCAAAACGACCGCAGCGAAAATTCGTATCCTTCTGTCACACACTTTGTCTGTTTCGGAATAATTTCGGAGGCCGAAAACGGCTTGCAGAATTGAGTTTTGGATGATTTAGTGGTTGGCGTGCACTCTTCTAGCGTCTACCACCCTACCGTGAGCTCACCCACGGACAGATACTGCGACAATGACGTGCAGAACAATGTTACATGACTCTATTTCTGCACCAACAAGCCCTACATGCTAGTCTGGATGGAAGGAGAAGCCTCTTCGGTGCACCGAACACCCAAAAACTTGCCGTTTTGCATGGTTTATCACCCATACCGCTACCACCCTCATTTTTGTCCATGCACATGTGTTGTTCTTGGACAAAACTGTGCATACCAGCTCTTCTACATTACATTCGTACTGTTCGAAAATAATAGGCCATTTCGAGTGGCGCAAAATGGCTCGTGGGCGCGAGCAAGTTACCCTGGAAGCCGGATTCACGATATCCCTCGTTGCTGAAATCCATTTGAGGTGTATCCGTGTTGGAAATATGCCCTAGAGGCAATAATAAATTGGTTATTATTATATTTCCTTGTTCACGATAATCGTTTATTATCCATGCTAGAATTGTATTGATAGGAAACTCAGATACATGTGTGGATACATAGACAAACACCATGTCCCTAGTAAGCCTCTAGATGACTAGCTCGTTGATCAATAGATGGTTACGGTTTCCTGACCATGGACATTGGATGTCGTTGATAACGGGATCACATCATTAGGAGAATGATGTGATGGACAAGACCCAATCCTAAGCCTAGCACAGATCGTGTAGTTCGTATGCTAAAGCTTTTCTATATGTCAAGTATCTTTTCCTTAGACCATGAGATTGTGCAACTCCCGGATACCGTAGGAATTCTTTGGGTGTACCAAACGTCACAACGTAACTGGGTGGCTATAAAGGTGCACTACAGGTATCTCCGAAAGTGTCTGTTGAGTTGGCACGAATCGAGACTGGGATTTGTCACTCCGTATGACGGAGAGGTATCTCTGGGCCCACTCGGTAGGACATCATCATAATGTGCACAATATGTGATCAAGGAGTTGATCACGGGATGATGTGTTACGGAACGAGTAAAGAGACTTGCCGGTAACGAGATTGAGCAAGGTATCGGTATACCGACGATCGAATCTCGGGCAAGTGCTATACCGATAGACAAAGGGAATCGTATACGGGATTGATTGAATCCTTGACATCGTGGTTCATCCGATGAGATCATCGTGGAACATGTGGGAGCCAACATGGGTATCCAGATCCCGCTGTTGGTTATTGACCGGAGAGTCGTCTCGGTCATGTCTGCGTGTCTCCCGAACCCGTAGGGTCTACACACTTAAGGTTCGGTGACGCTAGGGTTGTAGAGATATAAGTATGCGGAAACCCGAAAGTTGTTCGGAGTCCCGGATGAGATCCCGGATGTCACGAGGAGTTCTGGAATGGTCCGGAGGTAAAGATTTATATATAGGAAGTCCTATTTTGGCCACCGGAAAATGTTCGGGATTTTTCGGTATTGTACCGGGAAGGTTCTAGAAGGTTCCGAAGTGGGGCCCACCTGCATGGGGGGACCCACATGAACGTGGGTAGTGGGGGCAAGGCCCCACACCCCTGGTCAAGGCGCACCAAGATCCCCCCTTAGAAGGAATAAGATCATATCCCGAAGGGATAAGATCAAGATCCCTAAAAAGGGGGGATAACAATCGGTGGGGAAAGGAAATGATGGGATTTCTTTCCCCCACCTTTGCCAACGCCCCAATGGACTTGGAGGGCAAGAAACCAGCCCCCTCCACCCCTATATATAGTGGGGAGGCGCATGGGAGCAGCACCCCAAGCCCTGGCGCCTCCCTCTCCCTCCCGTGACCCATCTCCCTCCTCCCGCAGCGCTTGGCGAAGCCCTGCTGGAATCCCGCTACTTCCACCACCACGCCGTCGTGCTGCTGGATCTCCATCAACCTCTCCTCCCCCCTTGCTGGATCAAGAAGGAGGAGACGTCCCCGCTCCGTACGTGTGTTGAACACGGAGGTGCCGTCCGTTCGGCGCTAGGATCATCGGTGATTTGGATCACGACGAGTACGACTCCATCATCCCCGTTCTCTTGAACGCTTCCGCTCGCAATCTACAAGGGTATGTAGATGCACTCACTCTCCTTTATGCTCGTTGCTAGATTACTCCATAGATAGATCTTGGTGACGCGTAGGAAAATTTTTGATTTTCTGCTACGATCCCCAACAGTGGCATCATGAGCTAGGTCTATGCGTAGTATCTTGCACGAGTAGAACACAAAGTAGTTGTGGGCGTAGATCATGTCAATTCTCTTGTCGTTACTAGTCTTATCTTGATTCGGCGGCATCGTGGGATGAAGCGGCCCGGACCGACCTTACACGTACTCTTACGTGAGACAGGTTCCACCGACTGACATGCACTAGTTGCATAAGGTGGCTAGCGGGTGACTGTCTCTCCCACTTTAGTCGGATCGGATTCGATGAAAAGGGTCCTTATGAAGGGTAAATAGAAATTGGCATATCACGTTGTGGTTTTGGCGTAGGTAAGAAACGTTCTTGCTAGAAACCTATAGCAGCCACGTAAAAACTTGCAACAACAATTAGAGGACGTCTAACTTGTTCTTGCAGCATGTGCCGTGTGATGTGATATGGCCAAAAGGATGTGATGAATGATATATGTGTGATGTATGAGATTGATCATGTTCTTGTAATAGGAATCACGACTTGCATGTCGATGAGAATGACAACCGGCAGGAGCCATAGGAGTTGTCTTATTTATTGTATGACCTGCGTGTCACTGAATAACGCCATGTAATTACTTTACTTTATTGCTAAATGTTAGCCATAGTAGTAGAAGTAATGTTTGGCGAGACGACTTCATGAAGACACGATGATGGAGATCATGGTGTCATGCCGGTGACAATGATGATCATGGAGCCCCGAAGATGAAGATCAAAAGGAGCAAAATGATATTGGCCATATCATGTCACTATTTGATTGCATGTGATGTTTATCATGTTTTTCATCTTATTTGCTTAGAACGACGGTAGTGAATAAGATGATCTCTCACTAAAATTTCAAGAATTGTGTTTCCCCTAACTGTGCACCGTTGCTAAGGTTCGTTGTTCCGAAGCACCACGTGATGATCGGGTGTGATAGGTTCTAACGTTCGCATACAACGGGTGTAAGCCAGATTTACACACGCAATACACTTAGGGTTGACTTGACGAGCCTAGCATGTACAGACATGGCCTCGGAACATGGAAGACCGAAAGGTCGAACATGAGTCGTATAGAAGATACGATCAACATGAAGATGTTCACCGTTGATGACTAGTCCGTCTCACGTGATGATCGGACACGGCCTAGTCGATTCGGATCATGTATCACTTAGATGACTAGAGAGATGTCTATCTGAGTGGGAGTTCATTAGATGAACTTCATTGTCATGAACAATAGTCTAAGTTGTCTTCGCAAATTATGTTGTAGACCAATAACTGCGTTGTAGCTCCCTGTTTAATACGATCCTAGAGAAAGACTAAGTTGAAAGATATTGTAAGCAATGATGCGGACTGGGTCCGTAGTCCGAGGAGTGTCCTCACAGCTGCACAGAAAGCTTACGTCTTTGATGCACCGCTCGATGTGCAAACCCCTACAACGTTGTCTGTGGATGTTGTGAACACCTGAGAGACACGTCCTCATGACTACTTGATAGTTTAGTGCACCATACTTTACGGCTTAGAATCGGGATTCCAATGACGTTTTGAACGCCATAGAACATATGAGATGTTCTAAGAGCTGAAATTGGGATTTCAGGCTCATGCCCGTGTTGAGAGGTATGAGACCTCTGACAAGTTCTTTTGCCAAAAAGATGGAGGAGAATGGCTCAACTAGTGAGCATGTGCTCAGACTGTCTGGGTGCTAAAATCACTTGAACCAAGTGGGAGTTAATCTTCCAGGTGAGATAGTGGTTGACATAATTCTCTGGACACTATCACCAAGCTACTAGAACTTCGTGATGAACTATGACATGCAAAGGATGGAGATGATCCCGGAGCTATTAGCGGTTCTTAAGACCGCGAAAGTAGAAATCAAGAAGGAGCATCAAGTGTTGATGGTTTAACAAGATCACTGGTTTCAAAAAGGGGCAAGGGCTAGAAGGGAAACTTCATGAATGGCAAACCAGTTGTCGCTCTAATGAAGGAACCCAATGGTTGAACCCAAACCTCGAGACTAAGTGCTTCTATTGTAAGGGGAACGGTCACATGGTAGCGGAACTACCCCAAATACATGGTAGATAAGAATAGCTGGAAACTTCAACAAAGTATATTTGATATACGTATTATTGATGTGTACCTCACTAGTACTCCTTGTAGCACCTGGGTATTGGATACCGGTTCAGTTGCTATTATTAGTGACTTGAAGCAAAAGCTACGGACTGAACGGAGACTAGCTAAGGGCAATGTGACGATGTGTTGGAAGTGTTTCCAAGGATGATAAGATCACCATCGCACGCTCCCTCTATTTTCGGGATTAGTGTTGAACCTAGATAAATGTTATCAGGTGTCTACGTTGAGCATGAATATGATTAGATCAAGTTCATTGCAATACGGTTATTCATTTAAGTTAGAGAATAATGGTTATTCTGTTTACATGAATAATACCTTTATGGTCATGCACCCAATGGTTTATTGAATCTCGATTATAGCAATACACATGATGATAATATTAATGCCAAAAGATGTAGAGTTAATAATGATAGTACCACTTTCTTGTGGCACTGCCGCTTAGGTCATTTTGGCATAAAATGCATGAAGAAACTCCATGCTGATGGACGTTTGGAGTCACTTGATTTTGAATCGCTTGACACATGTGAGCCATGCCTCATGGGCAGGATGACTAAGACCCCGTTTTCAGGTACAATGAAACGAGCAAGTGACTTGTTGGAAATCATACATGCTGATGTGTGTGATCCAATGAGAATTAAGGCGTGTGGTGGATATCATTATTTTCTCATCTTCACTGACGATTTGAGTAGATATGCGTATATTTACTTAATGAAGCAAAAGTCTGAAACGTTTGAAAAGTTCAAGCAATTTCAGAGTGAAGTTAAGAATCATCATAACAAGAAGATCATGTTCCTACGATCTGATCAAGGGAAGATTTTCTGAGTTGTGAGTTTGGCAATCACTTAAGACATTGTGGAATTGTTTTGCTGTTGAAGCCACCTGGAACACCACAGCATAATGGTGTGTCTGGACGTCATAATCGAACCTTATGAGATATGGTACGATCTATGATGTCTCTTACCGATCTACCGCTATTATTTTGAGGTTATGCATTAGAGACAGCTGCATTCACTTTAGATAGGGCACCATCTAAGTCCGTTGAGACGACGTCGTATGGTTTGGCAAGAAACCGTAGTTGTCGTTTCTCAATGTTTGGGGCTGCGAGGCTTATGGCTTCAGCCGGGAAAAGCTCGAACCCAAAGCGAACAAATACATCTTCATGGGATACCCACTGGTAACGGTTGGGTATACCTTCTATCTCAGATCCAAGGACAAAAATGTTTGTCACTAAGAACAGGTCCTTTCTCGAGAAAGAGTTTCTCTCGAAAGAATTGAGTGGGAGGAAGATAGAACTTGATAAGGTTTTCGAACCCTCACTTCAACCGGAGAGTAGTGCAACACAGAAAGATGTTTCTGTGGAACCTACGACTGTTGAAGAGGAAACTAATGATAGTGATCATGAAGTTTCGGATCAAGTTGCTATCAAACCTCGTAGGTCGACAAGGATAAGTACTACTCCTGAGTGGTACGGTGATCCTGTCTTAAATGTCATGTTGTTGGACAACAATGAACCTACGAACTATGGAGAAGCGATGGTGGGTCCATATTCCGACAAATGGTTAGAAACCGATAAATCCGAGATAGGATCCATGTATCAAAACAAAGTATGGACTTTGGTGGACTTGCCCTATGATCGGCAAGCCATTGAGACAAATGGATCTTTAAGACTAAGACGGACGTGGACGGTAATGTCACCGTCTATGAAGCTCGACTTGTGGCGAAGAGTTTTCCACAAGTTCAAGGATTTGACTACGATGAGATTTTCTCACCCGTAGCGGTGCTTAAGTCCGTCGGAATCATGTTAGCATTAGCTGCATTTATGAAATCTGGCAGATGGATGACAAAACAAGTTTCCTTACCAGTTTTCTTAAAGAAAGGTTGTATGTGATACAATCAGAAAGGTTTTGTCGATCCTAAGGATGCTAAAAGGTATGCTAGCTCCAGCGATCCTTCCATGGACTAGAGCAAGCATCTCGGAGTCGGAATATACACTTTGATGGAGTGATCAAAGTTTTTGGGTATACAAAGTTTGTTAGAAACTTGTATTTGCAATAAAGTGAGTGGGAGCACTACAACATTTCTGATAAGTATATGTGAATGACATATGGTTGATCCGAAATGATTTTGAATTTCTGGAAAGCGTAAAGGGTTGTTTGAAAGGAGTTTTTCAAAGGAAGACCTGGATAAAGCTGCTTACATATTGGGCATCAAGATCTATAGAGATAGATCAAGACGTCTGATGATACTTTCAAAAGGAACACACACCTTTGACATGATTTTGAAGGAGTTCAAAATAGGTCAGTTAAAGAAGGAATTCTTACCTGAGTTATAAGGTGTGAAGTTGAGTAAGACTCAAAACTTGACCACAGCAGAAGGAAGAGGAAGGACGAAGGTCGTCCCCTATGCTTTTGTCATAGACTCTATACGGTATGCCATGATGAGTACCGCACCTGATGTGTGCCTTGCCACATGTCTGGCAAGAGGGTACAAAGGTGATCCAGGAGTGGATCACCAGATAGTGGTCAAAAATTATCCTTGGAGGAATAAGGAAATGTTTCTCGGTTATGGAGGTGATAAAGAGTTCGACGTAAAGAGTTACGTCGATGCAAGCTTAACACCTATCCGGATAACTTTGAGTAGAGATACCGGATACGTATAATGGAGCAACAGTTTGGAATAGCTCCAAGTGGAACGTGGTAGCAGCATCTACGATATGACATAAAGTTTTGCAAAGTACATAGCGATCTGAATGTTGCAGACCCATTGACTACAACCTCTCTCACAAGCATAACATGATCAAACCCAGAACTCATTGAGTGTTAATCACATATTGATGTGAACTAGATTACTGACTCTAGTGTACTCTTTGGATGTTAGTCACATGGCGATGTGACCTATGAGTGTTAATCACATGGCGATGTGAACTAGATTATTGACTCTAGTGCAAGTGGGAGACTGTTGGAAATATGCCCTAGAGGCAATAATAAATTGGTTATTATTATATTTCCTTGTTCATGATAATTGTTTATTATCCATGCTAGAATTGTATTGATAGGAAACTCAGATACATGTGTGGATACATAGACAAACACCATGTCCCTAGTAAGCCTCTAGATGACTAGCTCGTTGATCAATAGATAGTTACGGTGTCCTGACCATGGACATTGGATGTCGTTGATAACGGGATCACATCATTAGGAGAATGATGTGATGGACAAGACCCAATCCTAAGCCTAGCACAGATCGTGTAGTTCGTATGCTAAAGCTTTTCTATATGTCAAGTATCTTTTCCTTAGACCATGAGATTGTGCAACTCCCGGATACCGTAGGAATGCTTTGGGTGTACCAAACGTCACAACGTAACTGGGTGGCTATAAAGGTGCACTACAGGTATCTCCGAAAGTGTCTTTTGGGTTGGCACGAATCGAGACTGGGATTTGTCACTCCGTATGACGGAGAGGTATCTCTGGGCCCACTCGGTAGGACATCATCATAATGTGCACAATATGTGATCAAGGAGTTGATCACGGGATGATGTGTTACGGAACGAGTAAAGAGACTTGCCGGTAACGAGATTGAGCAAGGTATCGGTATACCGACGATCGAATCTCAGGCAAGTGCTATACCGATAGACAAAGGGAATCGTATACGGGATTGATTGAATCCTTGACATCGTGGTTCATCCGATGAGATCATCGTGGAACATGTGGGAGCCAACATGGGTATCCAGATCCCGCTGTTGGTTATTGGCCGGAGAGTTGTCTCGGTCATGTCTACATGGTTCCCGAGCCCGTAGGGTCTACACACTTAAGGTTCGATGACGCTAGGGTTATAGGGAAAGTATGTACGCGGTTACCGAATGTTGCTCGGAGTCCCGGATGAGATCCCGGACGTCACGAGGAGTTCCGGAATGGTCCGGAGGTAAAGATTCATATATGGGAAGTCCTGTTTTGGTCACCGGAAAAGTTTCGGGCGATATCGGTAATGTACCGGGACCACCGGGAGGGTCCCGGGGGTCCACCAGGTGGGGCCACCAGCCCCAGGTGGCTGCGTGGGCTAAGTGTGGGAGGGGACCAGCCCCAAGGGGGCTGGTGCGCCCCCCCACCAAGTCCCTAGGCGCATGGAGTGTGGAGGGGGGCAAACCCTAGGTCCAGATGGGCCTTAAGGCCCACCCTAGGGCGCCCCCTCTCTCTCCCCCCCTTGGCCGCACCCTAGATGGGTTCTGGGGGGCTGCCGCCACCCCTAGGGAGGAAACCCTAGATGGGGGCGCAGCCCCTACCTCCCCCCTATATATATGTGAAGTTTAGGGCTGCCCAGAACAAGTTTTGACCTCGGTCGATTGGCGCAGCCCTACCTCTCTCCCTCCTCGTCTCCCGCAGCGCTTGGCGAAGCCCTGCTGGAGTCCCGCGCTCCTCCACCACCACCACGCCGTTGTGCTGCTGTTGGATGGAGTCTTCCCCAACCTCTCCCTCTCTCCTTGCTGGATCAAGGCGTGGGAGACGTCACCGGGCTGCACGTGTGAAGAACGCGGAGGCACCGTCCGTTCGGTGCTAGGATCTTCGGCGATCTGAATCGCGGCGAGTACGACTCCATCAACCGCGTTCTTGAACGCTTCCGCTTAGCGATCTACAAGGGTATGTGGATCCAACTCTCCCCTCGTAGATGCATCTCCTAGATTGATCTTGGTGAACGTAGGAAAATTTTTGTTTCCCATGCGACGTTCCCCAACAGCTGTTGGAAATATGCCCTAGAGGCAATAATAAATTGGTTATTATTATATTTCCTTGTTCACGATAATCGTTTATTATCCATGCTAGAATTGTATTGATAGGAAACTCAGATACATGTATGGATACATAGACAAACACCATGTCCCTAGTGAGCCTCTAGACGACTAGCTCGTTGATCAATAGATGGTTACGGTTTCCTAACCATGGACATTGGATGTCGTTGATAACGGGATCACATCATTAGGAGAATGATGTGATGGACAAGACCCAATCCTAAGCCTAGCACAGATCGTGTAGTTCGTATGCTAAAGCTTTTCTATATGTCAAGTATCTTTTCCTTAGACCATGAGATTGTGCAACTCCCAGATACCGTAGGAATGCTTTGGGTGTACCAAACGTCACAACGTAACTGGGTGGCTATAAAGGTGCACAACAGGTATCTCCGAAAGTGTCTGTTGGGTTGGCACGACTCGAGACTGGGATTTGTCACTCCGTATGACGGAGAGGTATCTCTGGGCCCACTCGGTAGGACATCATCATAATGTGCACAATATGTGATCAAGGAGTTGATCACGGGATGATGTGTTACGGAACGAGTAAAGAGACTTGCCGGTAACGAGATTGAGCAAGGTATCGGTATACCGACGATCGAATCTCGGGCAAGTGCTATACCGATAGACAAAGGGAATCGTATACGGGATTGATTGAATCCTTGACATCGTGGTTCATCCGATGAGATCATCGTGGAACATGTGGGAGCCAACATGGGTATCCAGATCCCGCTGTTGGTTATTGACCGGAGAGTCGTCTCGGTCATGTCTGCGTGTCTCCCGAACCCGTAGGGTCTACACACTTAAGGTTCGGTGACGCTAGGGTTGTAGAGATATAAGTATGCGGAAACCCGAAAGTTGTTCGGAGTCCCGGATGAGATCCCGGATGTCACGAGGAGTTCCGGAATGGTCCGGAGGTAAAGATTTATATATAGGAAGTCCTATTTTGGCCACCGAAAAATGTTCGGGATTTTTCGGTATTGTACCGGGAAGGTTCTAGAAGGTTCCGAAGTGGGGCCCACCTGCATGGGGGGACCCACATGAACGTGGGTAGTGGGGGCAAGGCCCCACACCCCTGGTCAAGGCGCACCAAGATCCCCCCTTAGAAGGAATAAGATCATATCCCGAAGGGATAAGATCAAGATCCCTAAAAAGGGGGGATAACAATCGGTGGGGAAAGGAAATGATGGGATTTCTTTCCCCCACCTTTGCCAACGCCCCAATGGACTTGGAGGGCAAGAAACCAGCCCCCTCCACCCCTATATATAGTGGGGAGGCGCATGGGAGCAGCACCCCAAGCCCTGGCGCCTCCCTCTCCCTCCCGTGACACATCTCCCTCCTCCCGCAGCGCTTGGCGAAGCCCTGCTGGAATCCCGCTACTTCCACCACCACGCCGTCGTGCTGCTGGATCTCCATCAACCTCTCCTCCCCCCTTGCTGGATCAAGAAGGAGGAGACGTCCCCGCTCCGTACGTGTGTTGAACACGGAGGTGCCGTCCGTTCGGCGCTAGGATCATCGGTGATTTGGATCACGACGAGTACGACTCCATCATCCCCGTTCTCTTGAACGCTTCCGCTCGCAATCTACAAGGGTATGTAGATGCACTCACTCTCCTTTATGCTCGTTGCTAGATTACTCCATAGATAGATCTTGGTGACGCGTAGGAAAATTTTTGATTTTCTGCTACGATCCCCAACAGAGAAATCAACTAGTCTTCCCCGAGCCAACTCAATCAAGAAAGGTGGTCCAACTTGAGAAAGTCAAGAACGTCATCATCTAGCTCAAGTGGACTTTGTGCAAGGCAAAGGTTTGCCCTTGATAGGTTTTCTATTTCACCGGTCTCATGGTGGTAGTTGGGAGATCGGATTATAGGATCGATTGACGTACTATCAAGGGGGGCTCTTGATGAGTTGCTTGATTGTATCGTTCGTAGAGAGCTCAAACCATTGCATCCTTGCATCATCTTTATTGGTTCTTGTTTGGTTCTTATCCTTGTGAGATTTGGAGCTTATGGTCATTTTCATGACAGGCTCGAGTTCATCGAAAACATAGTTCACATGCACCTTCTATGATGTTTTCGATGTTGGGTTTTTGCCGGTTCTCTCTGTGAGTCTTAGAGCTTATGGCCATCTTGATGACAAGCTCGAGTTCATCGAAAACGGAGTTCACGTGCATCTTCTATGATGTTTTTTGATGTTGGAGGTTATGCCGGTTTTTCTCTGATGGAGTGTACACTCCTCTATATCGTAGGCATACCCCCCCCTCCCTCTTCTTACTATAACCAGTCACTGTTTTGATGCTACTCGCCTTCCTCTATCCAACAAGCATGAGTTTGCTCAATTCAGAGCTCATATGCAGTAGTTATGGCAGTTCTGGTTTTATCGTATCCTTCTGTTGTCTTTATCTGTGATATGAAGGCAGCCAAGTGCTAACGCCTCTGTGGCGTGCAGTAGTACCGCTTAAGGGAGCGGTAGTACCGCAGGGGCCAGCGGTAGTGCCACTCCTTGTGAGCGGTAGTACCGCTGCCTCCAGCCCCGACACCGATGCATGCGGAAGTAGGCGCGGATGTAATTTTTTACATCCGCCCTTATGCGGTAGTACCGCGCCTTCGGTCCGGTACTACCGTGCCGGACTTTTGCACTGTTCCAACCTCAGCGGAAGTAGGCGCGGATGTAACTTATTACTTCCGTGCATTTTCAGTACTAGTTGATGCCTGCCTTATGGTAGTACCGTAAGGGCGCGCGGTAGTACCGCTCCGGCTGTTCTATCGCTCGTTGCCCTGTGCAACATGCCCTCATCTGGTCACTACCGCGTAAGCAGTAGTACCGCACTCCGCAACGGTAGTACCGCAACCCTGTGCGGTAGTACCGCGGCCGTGTGCGGTAGTACCGCGTCGCGCGAGCTGAGAGAGGGGATTACGGTTGGATTTTTCTTCTCCTATAAAAGTGGGTCTTCTTCCTCAATGAACCTCATCTTTTGAGCTCGTGTTTTCCCCCATTGTTTACCTTCTTCGAGCTTGCTATCTCTCAATCCCTCCATGGATTCTTGCTAGTTTTCGGGGGAAAAGAGAGAGGAGATATAGATCCACATTTCCACCAATCACTTTCTCCTCTTTGTGAGGGGAACCCTTTGGATCTAGATCTTGGAGTTCTTCGTGTTCTCTTCTTCGTTCTTCCTCTCATTTTCCTCCCTAGCATTTGTTGCTTTTGTGGGATTTGGGAGAGAAGGACTTGGGCACTCCGTGTGCCCTTGCCATTACATTTGGTGCATCGGTTTGAGTTCTCCACGGTGATACGTGGAAGTTACCAGTTCAGAAGCTTATTACTCTTGGGTGCTTGGTACCCTTGAGCTTGTTCCTCTTGGGTTCTTGGGCGCCCTAGACGGTTGAGGTCACCTCGGAGCCATATTCCATTGTGGTGAAGCTTCGTGGTGTCGTTGGGGAGATAGCCCCAACCTTTGTGGTGTTCGGAGCTCAATCATTGTGGTCTAAAGCTCCGGGCAAGCGTCGGGGTCTCCAATTAGGTTGTGGAGATCGCCCCAAGCAATTTGACAGGTTTCGGTGACCGCCCCCAAAGGTTGCCAAAGTGTACGAGTTCGGTGACCGCCCCCAAGGGTTGCCATTTGTACGGGTTCGGTGGCCGCCCTCAAGGGTCCCTTAGTAGAATCACGGCATCTTGCATTGTGCGAGGGCGTGAGGAGATTACGGTGGCCCTAGTGGCTTCTTGGGGAGCATTGTGCCTCCACACCGCTCCAAACAGAGATTAGCATCCGCAAGGGTGTGAAACTTCATGATACATCGTCGTCTCCGCGTGCCTCGGTTATCTCTTACCCGAGCCCTTTACTTATGCACTTTACTTTGTGATAGCCATATTGTTTCTTGTCATATATCTTGCTATCACATAGTTGTTTATCTTGCTTAGCATAAGTTGTTGGTGCACATAGGTGAGCCTAGCTATTGTAGGTTTTGTGCTTGACAAATTAACTGCTAGGTTTATTCCGCATTTGTTCAAGACTAAACCGTAATTATTTTAAAGCGCCTATTCACCCCCCTCTAGGCGACATCCACGGTCTTTCAACATCCAAGAATGACAATATAATAGCATGGAACAATAAAAAATTATAGATACGTTGGAGACGTATCAGTGACTACAACAACGTGGTGTTTTGACGTCGATGGAGGGGCAGTTGCATGTTTGTTACTAAGCACACAACTGCAAGTTTCATGCTCACGGCAACTCTGTGGTGTTCTGTCGATGGAAGGGGCAGTTACATGTATGACACCAAGCACATAACTACAAGTGTCGCCCTCAACTGCAATTGCATGTGTTTCAACGCGACTGCAACTCAATGATGTTTTTCTCATGGGAGAGGGCAATTGCACGTCTACCACTATGCACACAATTGCTAGTGTCATGGCCCCACTGCAACTCTCTAGTGATTTTGTCAGGAGGGGCAGTTGCATGCCAACTAATAGGCATGTAACTGCAAGTGTCATCCTAGGATGCAACCACATGTCTCCAACATTGCTGCAACTCAGGTGTTTTGTCTAGGAGTGAGATTTTGCATGTTTTTCACTAGACACGCACTACAAGTGTCGCCTTCCCCCACCTCGACTACAAAATGCATGTCTTCGATGAGACTTCAACTTAGCTGTGTTTTATCCAGGAGAGGGGGCAGTTGCATGTCTGCCATGAGGCACACAACTACATGTGTCGCTCCTGAATGCAACTGCATGTCTCTGTAGTGTTTTGTTCAGGGGAGGGGGCGGTTGCATGTCTACCACTAGGGAAACAACTGCAAGTGGTTTCCCCGACTTCAACTGCATATCTTCAACGCGGCTGCAACCATTAGTATTTTTCTGAGAGAGGGGGGCAGTTGCATGTCTACCATTAGGGACACAAGTGCAAGCGTCACCCCTGAATGCAACTACATGTCTTCAATGCTGTTGCAACTATGTAGTATTTTTTGTGAGAGGGGGCAGTTGCATGTCTACCACTAGGGACGCAACTATAAGTGTCGCCCCTGAATGCAACTGCATGTCTTCAACGCGAGTTCAACTATATGATGTTTTGTTTAGGGGTGGGTGGGAGGGGGGAGTTGCATGTCTGCAACTAGGCAGACAACTGCAACTGTCGCCCCCAAATGCAACTGCATGTCTTCGACGTGACGATAACTATATGTGTTTCCCCCCCGGGGGTGCATATATGTCACTAGGCATGCAACTATAAGTAACGTTCTCGAATGTAACTGCATATCTTCAACTCGATTTGTAATTCAATTATGTTTCGTCTGGGGAAGAGGGGGGTTGCATGTCTACCATTAGGCATGCAACTACAAGTGTCGCCCCGACTATAACTTTGTGTTGGTTTGTCGAGGGGAGGGATGGCTCAGTTGTGTGTCTGCCACTAAGCATGCAACTGTAAGTGTCGCCTTTGACATGAACTGCATGCCTTCAACTTGAGGGAGGGGCAGTTGCATGTCTGTCACTAAGCACACACCTAGAAATGTTGCTCCCGATGCAATTACATTTGTTCAACACGAGTGCAACTCTACAAGTGGTACATTTTCCCAAATGACATCTACATAAAAAAATAAACAAGAAAAACCAACTCTAAATTCTACTTTTTTGCTTTTGTTTCCTTTTTCATTTCTTTGTTTTTAATCATTAAGTTAGGTTTTTTTAATATAATGATTTCATAAATAGTTGTTCCACGTGTAAGTGGTGTCGTATAATGGATAAATAAAAATTGTGACTTTTTTTAAATTCTATAATACATTAGTAGAACTCACTACATAGTCTGGCTTGTTTTTTTTTCCAGCCACCAACTGCTTGTCGAGCGAAGTGTAGCTTCGGCTCGTAGATGCACATAATAAGTGAAGGACGAACCCTTTTGCTTGACAATATTTTTTCTTTTCAAACTTTCGTTTTTGTGCTATACGGGAATAAATCCAAAAGGTGGACACAAATAACGCAGCCCTGTACTTCCCTCAATTTTTTTCCAAACCGTGAAACCGACCGAATAAAAAAAGAGATAAAAACATTGTAGGTTAAAAGTGTGGACCAAAAAGAAAGAAGCAAGGGTGTCCCATATTTTATGAGAGATTAGAGAACTAGTTGTTGTATTTCGGGGATTTAAGCTCCTGTATGATAATAGGCAGTGCAATGGGGTATCCCATCTGACTGCAACGGAAGATTTGCACATCCACAATACTGTTCTAGTCTATGATGTAATCCCTGACTTTCTGGTGCATTTTGCAAACCGATATGCCTTAGCTGAATGAATAAAGTGCCTGAGGGCAGAGGTTTCAAAAGAAGAAGAAACTTGCGTATGCCACAACCCAACATTAAAAACAAATAAAAGACAACTAGGTCAGCCAACCCAAGTACATGGCCAAAATAAACACACATGACGTCGACTGAGACTTCAGACCCATCAAAAAAAGGAGAATAATTTTGTGAGCCATGGAGCCATGGTAAAGACATGATGGTCCCGAACCAGTCGGCTTTCACGAAAGGGAGATATATCCTGGATGGGATCCATGCCCTCCATGAGATTATCCATGAAGCCAAGAGCAAACACCTCCGTGCGGTGTTCTTCAAGATCGATTTCCATAAAGCCTATGATACCGTTCACTGGTCCTTCCTTAGGGAAGTGTTGCTGTAGCGTGGCTTTGACCCACACTGGGTGGCCCGGGTGATGCAGTTAGTTACGAGTGGTCGGACGGCTGTAAACATTAATGGGGAGGTTGGACCTTACTTCCTGACTGGACAAGGGGACCAACAGGGAGACCCGATCTCCCCATTTCTCTTCAACCTTGTGGTTGATGCGCTAGCCTCGATTCTGGACTTGGCCAAGCGTGCGGATCACATCAGGGGGATTTGCCCCCATTTTGTGGCCCAGGGGGGTTTGACCCACCTCCAATATGCAGATGACACCATTATGATGGTGGAAGGGACCGACGAAGACATTCAGAACCTCAAATTCCTCCTCCTCTGCTTCCAGGAAATGTCGGGCCTCAAGATAAACTTTGCCAAGAGCGAGGTAATGGTCTTGGGATATTCTCAAAGGGAGGCCCAACGGATTGCTAACCCTTTGAACTGCCGCTTGGGGTCCTCCCCGATGACCTATCTTGGCATGCCCCTAAGTGACGCCCGGCTCCAGGAGAAGGACTTCCGTCCTATAATCGCCAAGCTCCAACCTAGAATGGAGCCTTGGCAAGGGAGATGGCTTTCCAAAGCCGCTCGAGTGATTCTAATGAACTCCTTCCTTATTAGTTTATTGATGTATATCATGGGATTCTATAGTCTACACGAATCCCTCCATCATGAAGTTACCAAACTTCTCTCCCGATTCTTTTGGGCGGGCGAGAACAATAAACAGAAGTACCACATGGTAAAGTGGTCCGAGATCTGTAAACCGAAGGACCAGGGAGGCTTGGGGGTCATCTCCTCTAAGAGAATGAATATCGCCCTCCTCTCCAAATGACTTTGGCGGATCCAGACTGAGGAGGGCGGCCTGTGGCTTCAGATTATCCGTGGGAAATACCTGCGCGGGCAACCGCTTGCGTTTGCGTCTAGGTGTGGAGGTTCCCAATTCTGGCAATCGGTGATACCTTTGTTACCGGTCTTGCGCATTGGGACCTCCATCCAGATAGGTTCCGGTGCTGCCACCCTCTTTTGGCTGGACAGATGGGCGGGTTCCCGCCCCTTTGTAAATCGTTTTTTTTTTTTGCGATATTCTCTATCTGTGTACGCCCACAGATCTCCGTGGTTGCGGCCCTAGCGAATCTAGGCGCGATTGCCTTCCGCCGCACCTTCGGGGCGGTTGAACTCGCGCAATGGGCGGAGTTACTTGAGTGTGTTGCCCTGCACTCCCCCTCTCTGGAGCCGGATGCGCTCTCTTGGCACCTCGAGCCAAGCGGTAGATTTTCGACTAGATCTCTCTACCAGGCGATTGTTCCCACTCCTGGTCCGGTGGAGCTGGCGGTGCTTTGGGAGATTAAACTCCCCCTAAAGATCCATATATTTTTATGGCAATGGGTCAGAGGACGCCTCCCCTCAGGTACTGAGGTCCGCAAGCGTAATGGGCCTGGGGATGGTCTTTGCCCCATTTGTCTGGTACCGGAAGATTGCAACCACATCTTCTTCCGCTGCCCAGCAGCTCAGTTCTTATGGAGGAGGTGGTTGGAGCCACGTGGTGCCATGACAACCTCCCCGATCTGTTCGGAGAGGTCCTTAGGCTCCCCGGGTCTAGGCGCGCCCTATTTGGGTCGCGCTTAGTACCCTTGCTTGGTCCCTTTGGTGTACCTGCAATAAATTAGTCATCGAACGAGTGATTCCGTCTCGCGTGGCTGATGTGATCTACAAAATGTGTGGCTTCTTGCAGCTCTGAAGACCGCTTAGTAAGCGGAGCGACCGAGACGTCATCGACAACATCATGGCGGGTCTTCGTGCCTCGGCAGCGTCTTTTGCTCCTCCTCCACCGCCACCACCTCCTCCTCCCGAGCCGGATTAGAGTTTCCTTTTAGCTTTTATTTGGGGCTTGTCTCGCTGTGCCCCCAGCATGATTCTATGACTTGTTGTACTTGACTTTGTGACTTTGGATGCTTGGTGGTATGCTTTATAACATAAAGGGAGGAACCCTTTTTCGTAAGACATGATGGTCCTGAAGATCAGAAGTTCATCGTGTGTCATCTTCCACAACGAGCGGCGAGCGTTCAACAATGTCGCTCGTTTATTAGCAAAGTTTTCATCCTCTTAATGGAGCTAGACATGTTTTGTTATGGAGTCTCCGGACCCCTCTTGTACCCCCAAAACATTGTTGAGCAATAAAAACCGTCATGTTTCCCTAATAAAAATCCCATGATACGTAGCAGACATTGCTATGCACCATGCACGTTCAACTAATCTAAATCACGTAACGAGACTGCTAAATCATAAATCTCAGTCAACTGAGACCTCGCTTCTTTTTTATATGTTTTGTCACTTGACTAAGACATATAAACTCTCAATCGTCTGGTACCTAGACACATCCGTAATGTAATACTATCTCGACAGGGAAAAGACTGAATGTATTACGTTGTGGAGGAACGAATTAACAGATCCAAATATTATTGCAAACTGCAGAAATAAATTTAGAGGGATGATTACAAACTGCAGATTACCACAACCAAGCAAAATTAGTGCACCTGCGCACGCACGAGCGCTGGCCCGTATTTTATTTCCTCAAGGTCGTGTTATTACATCGCATTTGCGCGTGCACAGTACAAGTGCAGTACTACGTACGTGATCATGGCTGCGCAGCAGGCGCCGGCACGGCGGCCGGCGCCGGCGGGGGAGGACCGTGTGGAATCACAGCGTCGCAGAAGCCGCGGAGGACGTCGGCCTCCTCGGCGGTGAAGCCTATGGAGGCGAGCACGGAGGGCCAGCAGTGGAGCGTGACGGTGCGGATGGCGATGCAGCAGTCGCGGCCCAGGTAGGACTCGCCGTTGAGGAAAAAGAGCACGATCTCGTTGGTGCACGACCGCAGCTCCGTCACCGCGCCCCAGCACTCCATCATCCACCCGCCGCCCTGCTGCTCCGCCGCCATGCCCGAGAGCGCGAGGTGGAGGCGAGCGACGAGTGGGGCCGGCGATGGCGCCGCCGCGGGGCCAGCATCGCCGGTGGCGGCCGAGGCGACGCCTACACCGCCGGGGGCTGCGATGGCTACGAGCACGAGCAGGGCGGCGACGACGAACTTCACGAAGGGCGCCATCGATCGACCGGCGATTTGTGGCTGCGAGGTAGCTAGCAATGCAAGGCCGTTTGCGTGCTCTGCATACGCACTAGCCGCGTGTTTATATAGTGGATCGACGTGCCTGGAAGCCGAAGTGGAGGAGGCGCGCGTACGTTTCAGGGATATGCGGGGGAGACGCACGGGCGGGCGTTGCATGGTGCCTCGCTTGATTGTGCGTATTGATGCCCCGCTATCGAACTCGATAATTGATCGCGGTAACCGATCGGCTCACTGATGATTCGCGCCTGCAGCGTCTGATCATGTTGCATGGATCACGATCCACGTGCACGTGCACACGTACAGTACATATGAACATCGAGATCGCGTGCGGAACGAATGTAAAGGGTGTCATAAACTGACCGTTAACCGTTCCACGTTTTATTTTGCGAGTAAGTTTACAGTGCCACGTTGCCTTTTAATAATATAAAAGGTTTTTTTCGGGTAAAGGAAATGTGCATTACTCAAGCAGTTTTGCTAAGTCTGAGTCGAATGAGATTTCATTATGTCTTAGTTGATGTTATAGTCTTTTGATTTTGCATGAAGATTCGTATAAAAAAATTATTTTCAGTTTTTTATCTTCTTATACTCTATATCACTTGAGTAAGACTTGGTTAAGTCTTAGTCGACTGAGTCCTAGACTGTGATAGCGTGGCTTATTAGGGATGATAGACTACTCATATCAATAAGAAATTTCTTCTTTTCCGGGAGCCCATTCGGATAGAACTCCAAAGTTAAGTGTGCTCAGTTTAGAGTAGTTTCAGGATGGGTGACCGACCGGAAAGTTGCTCCCGGGTGCGCACGAGTGAGGACAAAGTGCGCAAAAAAAGAGTAGTATTGATATGTGGGGTCAGTCTAGATCCCGTCAGGAGTAACGACCACCGACGGGTGTGTCCGGTGCGTTACAAATTGGTATCAGAGCCGACCCTCGTCGCACACGACATGGCACATGTATCGGACTGGATGCACAGACGTTTGTGCCAAGAGGGAACGCTCCTGTGGCCCGACGAGGACGTCGACGTCGGTTCCTCTGAGTGGGGGTGTATATAATAGCGTGGCTTATTAGGGATGATAGACTACTCTTATCAATAAGAAATTCTTTTTTTTCGGGAGCTCATTCCGATAGAACTTCAAAGTTAAGCGTGTTCAGCTTGGAGTAGTTTCAGAATGGGTGACTGTCAGGGATATTACTAGCGGGTGTAAACCGGCTAGGATAAACCGGATTATGATGATATAGTTGTGTAATTGTAAAGCTCAGTAGAGGTTACGGCCCATGAAGGCTTAGGGCCCATGTATAGAGTTACAGTTTGTAAACCATCGAATCATGTAACTTGAGAGACAAGGAAGAAAGAGCAGAGACCAAGGCGGACACAAATATGAGCCGGCCTCGGGACTCTGTAAACCGGACCAGGCGTCGCCTCTATATAAAGGGACGACCCGACGACGGTTCAAGGACAAGCAACAACCCGTCGAGACACAGGCAAGCAATCCGCTCCCTGTTCATCGACGCCCAAGCAATACCAAACCAAACTAGACGTAGGCTTTTACCTTCATCGAAGGGGCTGAACTAGTATAAACCCTCTGTGTCCTTTGTGTGCTTTTAACCCCTTCAAGCTAACCCGTGCGATGGTTCCATCACTAAGTCCGTTAAATCGGACATCTGCCGTGCTAATTCCACGACAGTTGGCGCCCACCGTGGGGCGTCCGCACGATGGTTTTGAGTTCTTGAAGGGCAGCTTCGAAGGGCTCAAGGGCTACGCGGTTGGCCGGATGACCAAGAGTCGTCGCGGCCGGATCTACATCGACGACGCTGGCTGGGGCCCGGAGGCCGATTCAATCGAATACGGGTACCGGGTTCCCTTTGGTGGCATCCACGTCTTCATCGGCAAGATCGGCGAACCGGGGCCTGAGCCGGACGTCTTCCCCAACATCATCGAGTCGGCTCAGCGTGCGAGATCGGCCCGGATTCGGCCTGCCATGAAGCGCCTCTTCGTCGGGGCAATTCACGGAGTCCAAGCCGAGGACGGATCGGATTCTGGTGGCGAGACAGTGGTCTATTCCGACGATAAATCCTCATCTGGAGAGACTGAATCCTTGTATCAGTCGCGGGACGGCCGATCTGAGGGTGTGTCCGACGGAGACAGTATTCCGGACCCCTTTGATCCGCCAAACCGGGTGGCTGTCTTTATGGCCGGTTCACAACCCACGCCGCAGTCCATGGTGAACGGGGCGATCACAGCAGAAGCTGGGGCAGGGGGGAGCGGTCAGGCCCTCTCGCCCTCTGACGCTCTATCCGCCTTGATCGAGGAGTTCACAACCCGGGCAGTAGCGGTGGTGGCTCCAGCAGACAAGGCGCAACATGATGCAGAACTCCTTCAGCTGAAAGGCCGGATCGAGCAAGCAAGAGAGGATCTGAATGCAGAGAAGGCTATGATAGCGACAAGGCAGGCAGAGCTGGATGCTCAGGCTTTCCAGCTAAGGATGGAACAGGCCTCTACGCATGGAGTAAGGAATCGAAGGTATCAATCTCGTATGTCGCCGATCTATGAGGCGATGAATCTCTTCAGGACGCCAGGAGCGGGAGCTAGCAATGATCCGGAGGTAAACCGGAGGGCTGCCCCCGTGAGGGGCGAGCCGGTTCAACAGCCCACTGCGGAGCAAGACCGCCGGGTTATGTCCACGCCTCACATCCCCACTCCTCCGGGTCATTACTCAAACCCTTTGGATAACATTGTTGCTGCCGCTTCACGCCTGGCCGCTTTACCCATTGAGGGGACATCCCCCGTGGCTATGGAGACGCGCAGGGTCAAGGATCTGCTCAACACGGCGTTAACACAGCAGCAAGCGTATTCTTATAGCAGGGAGAGGCTTCATTCAACACCCCGCCACAGCCGGAGTTATACTAGGCATTGGGAGGAACCGGAAGTGTCCAGTAGTGAACGAAGGCGGCACCGTCACAGACAGGATAATCCGGCGGGCGCAGAGGCGCAAGCTCAGGAGGCAGCGAACCGGGTTGGATCTGTGGCCTGCGAGGAGATCCGCCAAACAACGCCGGTTCACACAACCACAGCAGAAACAGGAGTCACGACGAGTTCCTTTGGGGTGCAGTGTTTTGTCCCCGCTTTACGAAGTGTAAAGTTACCCAAAGATTTCAAGGGCCCGCGTAAAGTGCCTAACTACGCAGCAGATTTGGCTCCAGAAGCTTGGGTTGAGAGCTATGAGATGGCTATGGAGATGTTGGACGTGGATGAAGCGGCTTGCGCGAAGTACTTTACCATGATGCTGGAGGTTACGGCCCGGACCTGGTTAAAGGGTTTACCACCTAACTCCATCGGATCATGGGGTGAGTTGCGCCGCCAATTTATCAAAAAAATTAAAGATACGTGCAAGCAGCCAATGTCAGTGGTGGATCTAGCAGCATGTATACAAGGAGAACAGGAGCCTACCGGGGCATGGGTACAGCGAGTATCAGAAATTTTGCATTCTTCGAACGGTATCAGCCCCAGTACGGCGATAGTAACACTGGAAAACAATTGCCGGTTTGAGTCTCTGAAGTTAAAACTGGGACGGCTCAAACGGGATTGTAATGACATGGGAACTCTCATGAGCGCTCTGGTGAAGTATGGGGACTCCGACAACACTAAGTATCCAGAAGCGGATGGAGATAAATCTGGGAAGACAAATAAGTCTGGTAAACCGGCGCAGGCTAATCCGATCGGGACAAGCTTCTTAGGCAAACGAAAGGCAGAGGATGGCTCTGATTTCGTGGCCAATACCCAAGTTCAAGGAGGTTTTCAGCGCAACAAGGATAGGCCGCCTCCACAAAACAGCGGAGGGGTCATTAATTGGGAGCAACAATTGAACGAGCCTTGCCCGAAACACGGAACGAAGCGTAATCCAGCTAAGCATACCTGGGGAGAATGTCGGATATTGATGGAAGCCGTGAACCGGGCCAAAGCCAACAACGGACCGCCGGGCGGTAGTTCAGGCCCCGGGTTTCACGGTCCGGGTCACCAGGGGAATGGCTCCGGATCAGGATATCGTGGCAACAACAATGGTTATAACAACCAAGGCAACCATCAGTATGGTCAGGGCGGTTACAACAACCAAGGCAACCATCAGTATGGTCAGGGCGGTTACAATAGCCAGAACAACCAACAGCAAGGCCAGGGTAATAGCAACAATCAAGGAAATCAGCAGCAAACCGGATATCAGAGTAATCCAAAGGAGCTGAGTAGTGGGCAATATCATGTGTTCACTACGAGTTTGTGCAAGCGAGATCAAAAAATCTTAAAGCGGGCGGTCCATGCCGTTGAACCGGCAACCCCACGATTCCTGCGTTGGTCAGAGCAACCCATTGTGTGGAGCAGAGAGGATCACCCGCCGCGAGTTGATAATCCGGGCCAGTTAGCCTTAGTGGTAGCGCCACAGGCGGGTGGCTACAAATTCACCAAGGTTCTTATGGACAGCGGCAGCAGCATCAATATCTTGTATTATGAGACTTTTCGCCGCATGGGGCTGACGGATAAGAAGCTAAGACAGTCAAACACGGTGTTTCATGGAGTAGTGCCAGGTAAATCAGCTTACCCAGTTGGAAAAATTGACCTAGAAGTTACCTTTCGAGATGAACAGGATTCCAGATCGGAGATGGTAACCTTTGAAGTTGTCAAGATCCGGAGCCCATATCATGCCCTGTTTGGAAGACCGGTTTACGCCAAGTTTATGGCTAGGCCGTGCTATGTTTATCTACAGCTCAAGATGCCGGGTCACAAAGGAACCATCACCGTTCATGGAAGTCGCAAGATTGCATTGGAGTGCGAGGAAGGAGACGCTGCTTATGCGGAGGCAGTATGTGCTACAGAGGAGTTGAAATTTTACAAGGACAATGTTGATCCGGCAGATATGTCCCCGTTGAAGAACCCAACTACAGAGCATGATCCGGCATTGAAGTTCAAGTCTGCGGAGGAGACCAAGCAAGTTGACTTTGTGCCAGGCGATTCATCCAAGCAGTTCACTATCAGCGCTAACCTTGATCCTAAATAGGAAGGCGCGCTCATCGAGTTCATCCGTGAGAACCGGGATATCTTTGCATGGAAGCCCTCTGACATGCCAGGTATACCGAGGGAACTCGCTGAGCACAGTCTTAACATTGATCCGAAGTTTAGACCGGTCAAGCAGTATCTACGCCGCTTCAACGAAGAAAGACGCAAGGCTATAGGAGAAGAAGTGGCCAGACTTTTGGCCGCAGGGTTCATAGTTGAAGTTTTTCACCCGGAGTGGTTGGCTAATTCGGTGCTGGTGTTAAAGAAAAATGGAAAGTGGAGGATTGATACGTCCAAAACATATCTATAATTTCTGCTTGCTCCATGCTTCTTTTGTGTGATATTGCTATGATATTGATGCACTTCCATACACTTTTGATCATATTTGGACTAACCTATTAACTCAGTGCACCACAGTGCCAGTTCCTGTTTTCTGCTGTTTTTCTATTTCAGGTTTCCCCCATATTAAAAGTGCTCCAAAAATTCCAGGAAAAATATAGGAAAAATCAGCGTACAGGAAGCTTCGCGAAGAACCAAAGATGGGCCAGAGGGGAGCCAGGGGAGGCCCAGGCGGCCACCTGGCGCGGCCCCACCCCTGGCCGCGCCAAGGGGCGCCTGGGGCCCTTGCTCCTCCTCTGGCTGCCCCCTTCGCATATATATCCCTCTCGTCCTGAAACCCTCGAGGACAGAACCCTTTTTCACGATCTCGCCTCTGTTCCGCCGCCGCAGCGCTTCCAAGATCGGGAGCATCAGGAGAACTCTTCCCGGCACCCTGCCGGAGGGGATAACCACCACCGGGAGCTTCTCCACCACCATGGACGCTTCCCGGATGAGTCGTGAGTAGTCCACCTTGGACCATGGGTCCATGATCAGTAGCTATGTGATGTTCTCCTCCCCTCTTTGCTCTTCATGGTTTAGACCTCGTGAGCTGCCCTACATGATCGAGGCACATATGTAATCTTTCTGTTGTTGCTTTGCTGAGTTTGCTGGGATCTGATGGATTATGAGACTATGTTCAGATTGTGTTTGAGTAATTGATGGGCCTCTAACCCCTCATTGGTTACCCCAAGTGGAAGGTGAAAGATGCAGTGTTGTGGAAGTGTTTTCCCTTAGCAAAGATGCCAAGGATCGAATCCCCAGAGACTCCTAGGTTCAACAAGTAGGTGTCAACTGCTAACGGCGCCAGATATTAGCAATCAACGTGGACCTGCACACAGATAAAAATAACTTTGCTCCCAACGAGTACAGAGAGGTTGTCAATCCCTCCGGCCTTGTAGTTCACAAAGGATTAAACGCAAATGATAGTAGTGATAGATAGTGTTTGCAATAGTAAGTAAAAGCGAAAAGTAAATAGCGGATGTGATCAATGATGGTAATATGGACCGGAGTCTCATGATGTTCACTAGTGATGTCTCTCTCCCAAAAGACGATAAAACAGCTATGTGAGGTAAACGAATTACAGCTGGGCAATTGACAGGACCACGAACGCAAACCAATGCTGACTACATTGCAAGAAAGGTTGAGGTTCAAAGCATGGGCGGTACGCCAAAGTAAGTAGACCGAAATCCATCAATATCTACTACTAATCATCCACCTTGAGATATCTATCCAGAACATCTCGCTGGTATTAAGTTGCGAGCCCCACCCATAGT
>LR738712.1:137322861-137342386 GCA_902687465.1 Secale cereale | reverse complement strand
AGGGGGCTACACGGTCGTATTCGAATCCTAGCTCAACCCCTTGTGCTCCGGTTTACATGGTCGTATTCGAACCATAGGCCCTCTGGATCGTATCCGAATCTAGTGATTGGCTCAAAATCTCCACGGTCACAAGGGGGCTACACGGTCGTATTCGAATCCTAGCTCAACCCCTTGTGCTCCGTTTTACATGGTCGTATTCGAACCATAGGCCCTCTGGATCGTATCTGAATCCAGTGATTGGCTCAAAATTTTGAAACCATTGGGAGCCACAAGATCGTATTCGAATCTTAGCTTAACCCCTTTGGTCCGGGTTTACTGATCGTATTCGAATCAGAAGTATCGATTTGGAGCCTGGCAGCTCGCAAAAAGCCTCGACTACATGGTTTTATTTGCAAATCTGTGTTTTTTGTGTGTGTGCTCTCATGTGTTTCTATGGTTCTTTGATCCGGAGTGAGACAACTTTAAAGTTGACCACATATCTTCAAAAGTCTGGACACAGAGCTCCAGCATCATTTAAACCGATAGTTCTTATAAACCCGGAGTAATTGGGTACACCCCAACGGAGCCAAGAGTTTTCCTCAGGGACAACAATATTCGCCGGATTAAGGATGTCAAGCACACTTAATCATAGGTATGATATTATTTCTGGTGTAAAACAGACACTTGTTTCATATATTTATAAGAGCGCTTTAATCGGTCCGGCGGTAAACCGCTAGGACATCTTTCAAGTGTTATCTATGCAGAAACAGATAGTATGCAAATTAGACAAAGGATTCAAATTGACAGACGCCAAAACAAAGTTGGGACATCCGGATTAAACCAGTAATGTTTTGAGCTATCCTATTACAAGGCATAGCAAGCCTGAACGGATTAAAAGTTTTTCAGCAAAATGAGACTGCAACTACAAAGATAAACTGTGTGGCCTATGCTTCCTCCTGCTGCGACGGCTGAGGGTCGACCTGTTCCGGAGCTTCTTCGTCTTCTTGAAGCGGATGAAAGTCAGGGACGCGCCAATCGATTTTTGTCAAAGCACGGAAGTACATCTCTTCCGTAATAAGATCAGACGGATCAACATCTGGGGCGAAAGTGTGGGGGCGCACTGGTGGGATTAGATTCACGGTATCATAAACCGGCTGATCCACCCGCTCATTCTGTAAATCGTACGCCGGATGATACCTGGTAAAATCTGATTCAACAGCAAGTTTGCTGGCAAGAGGACGCATCTCCTTCGTCAAAGCATGAAGGTCTTTACCAGTAAAGGCTGATCCATCTTCTTTGGTGCTGGGGTACCCGTTCAGAGCTTCTTCCGGATCAAAGTCTGGAACCCACGCTTTGGCCCTGGTAAGCGCTACAAGGGAACCGGCTCGGGCAGCAGACTTCTTCACTTCTTCCAAGCGTGCTGGCAAGATAGAAAGCTTCTCCAGAGTGCCTTGGATAGTGGTGGGAGCCGGTTTATTGAAAGACATTGCACTTATAATCCTCTGAGCGCCGGAATACAGCTGCTCAACAAGAGTATAAGAGGCCTTGAGTTTCTTCCGGAGATCATCCCCAAGATGGGTGACGCGCCGTCCTGCATATGGTTATCACAATTAAACCGGATCGGGTTAAAGGTTGCAGAAGTGAAAGCACATGCAAGTTAAAGTATTTACCAAAAATGGCAGAAGTCATAAGCTCTATTTGCTTCTTTAAACCGGACAGTTCTTCTGTCACCGGGTTAAGAGCTTCCTCAGCATCCTTCGCTCTCCTTTCGAGAGCATTTTTCTGCACTTCCCAGGTGGCCCGTTCCGATTCAAAATATTTCTTCAATTGCTCAGCAGTAGTCAAGCTCAGCGCCAGATCTTTTTTGGCCTTGGCAGCAGAAGATTCAGTTTCAACAAGCCTATTCCGGAGCTCAGTTATCTCTTCAGCTCTCCGGGTCAAATCAGCCTATAAAGGAAATCAAGGGGAATAAATGACAGTTCAGACAAGCCTCAAGCACATAACCAAGTTATCCACTTGACACTTGGGGGCTAATGACCAATTGAAGTAGCAAAGGAAGACAATTACAGATAAAGTCTCAAGCACACAAACAAGTTGTCTACTTGACACTTGGGGGCTAATGGGCAGTTGAAGCAATGACAGCAAAGATTCAGACAAGTCCCAGACGCATAAAACGACTTATGCCCCTGGCACTTGGGGGCTAATGTAAGATCATTTGTTCACAAGTTGGAAGTACCGGTTCACCTTTTAATCATAGCTAAACCGGAACTTGGGGGCTACCATGATATAGACAGAAATATAGCAAAGGCAAAAGCAAAAGACAAGTGAGATACCTCGTATTTGTCCTTCATCATGTTGACTAAGCCCGCTTCATAATCCCGACTAGTATGCAGCCGGTTCAAATACCCGGAATAAAGCTCCTGGGCACTTAGCTCGGCATAACTAGACAAGTCTGTACTCCACTTGCCCTTCTTTTGCTGGAGTTTCTCCGCTTTAGCAGTATGCTTAGCCAAAACAACAGGCTCAGCAGGAGCGGTATAACCTGTACCGGTTACTTGAACATCCGGAGAAGCAGTGGCCGGTTGTGGAGTGGCAGTATGAACCGGACTAGCGGGAGCCGGGCTAGTCCGAGGAGGGTTGGCCCGAGCAGGACTCGCCGGTTCGTGGACAATTTCAGTGTTGGCATTTTCAGGAGCAGAGGCATAAGTATGATCCATAGGAGAGGGATCGTCAAGCTAAACTGTCGGTTCGTTTGCCGGAGGGATGGCTGTATCCGGATCAGCCGCCGGATCATCAGTGGCAGTTTCAGCAGTCGTTTTGCTAGCCTTTGCCCTTTTGCTAGGCTTAGGCTTGCTGAAAGGAGTTAGAAAAGAAATCAGAGTCACAAAAGCAAATGCAAAGATAAACCGGATGAAATAAAGGACTTACCCAGGAACAGTCTTCAGAGCTGGGACTTGTGTGGCAGTGGATTCACCAGAAGAAGATAAAGGAGTCTCCTGATAATTAGGGTCAGACGGTTTAAGTGGTTTGCGTATAAGTCCAGCCTTGGGATGAAGAAGAGTTGGAGAAAGTAAAACCTCAGAGCGGCGCCTCCGAGCCGGAGTAAGAGATATTCCGGAAGACTCGACTACAAGGCCACTATGGCGTGTAGCCCGGCGAGCTTCATGTTGTTGTTTCTTCAAAAGAAAATTGGGGTCCGGTTGAGCATAAGGATGAGAAAATTGGTATTTCCGGACTACCCGACGTATTTGGTTCTGAATCTGAAGAAAGAGTGATTACCTCAGTCTCTGCCGCTTTATCCCCTTCAGCCAAATCCTGTGAAAAAGACACTATTAAACATAAACCGGTATAAAAGAATACTGAAGTACATCAGGATTGATTCATACCTCAGAGTCCGGATCATCTTCTTCGGCATGTGAACCGGAGCCAGCAGCCGCCTTCTTCTTCTTAACAGCATAGGTCTTCCGGCGTGGCTGTTTGCCTGACTTGTCCTGAGGTTTCCTTTTCCAGAAAGGATCGTCGGCATGTGCAAAAGATGTGAGATAAATGGAAGATAATTCAAATGAACGGATTAGAAACAAACAAAAAAGATTAAGGCTTACCGCAGGCAGTTTATTTTTCTTATAGTATGGAGCCAATCCGGTTTGGCTACATTCTTCTAAGGAGATGTTGAGCATTTTCTTGGCAGATTCAGTAACTTCCGCTTCAGAAAGTGTTACATCAGAAAACCGTTGAGGATCATCCGGCTTTCCAGAATACTTATACATCAAACTGGGGCGCCGGCTCAGAGGGAGGATACTCCAGGCAAGCCAACAACGCATAAAATCAACTCCAGTCAATCCGTTGGCCATAAAGGCTTTGAGTTTGGCGAGCTGAGAGGCAAACTGGGGCCGTTCTGAGGAACTAAGACGCTGCGGCAGAGGGTGATCTTCAGGAAGACGATGTTCGCGATAACCCGGCAATGGGTTCTCTCCCTCAGGTGAAGTGTCGTGGCAGTAGAACCAAGACTTGTTCCAATCTTTGGGGTGTGTATGGAGAGCTGCATGAGGAAAGACCGCATCCCTTCTCTTTTGAATGCTAACTCCACCCAGTTCTTGATGAGGTCCGCCAGTAAACTCAGTGCGCCGGTTCAAATGGAAAAAATCTCGGAACAAGTCGACAGATGGCTCCTCTTGAAGATACACCTCGGAGAAAACTTGGAAATCGCAGATATTTGATATGGAGTTTGGGCCTATGTCCTGAGGGTGAAGTTGAAAAGCGGCAAGCACGTCCCGGAAGAACTTTGAACCGGGAGGACTAAAGCCTCGGGCCATGTGGTCAAAGAAGACAATAACTTCTCCTTCTTTGGGAGTAGGGGGGCATTCATTTCCTGGGGCCCGCCATTTCAGAACTGCTTGAGGGCCCAGAGTGCCAACTGCAGCAGCATTAGCTAAATCTTCTTCCGTAATGATGGAAGGAACCCAGTCGCAAGAAACAAACTGCTTGGCAGACATAGTAGCAGAAGGAAAGTGCTGAAAGAGTGAAGTATAAAATCCGGATTATTCAAGTACAGAGGCATAAACCGGATCACATATGCAAAATCACAACGACGGTTTAGACAAGGGACTAATGACATTACTAACCCGGAAGTAAGCAGGAAACGGGCTACTACCGGTTCATGATAACAAAAGAGAGGAGCTAAACCGTCGTGTTCATTGTCGATGCATTACAGAATCAATATAAGACCGACTAAACCGACGAATATTTTACAGATCTATAAGGATGAAGAAACAAGTTTCTACAGAAAGCTAAGGTAAAACAGATCTGAGCGGTAAGAAAAAAGAGAAAACTTATGCAGGTTTATTACAGAAGAACTACGGGGGTCTTATACAGAGCGGATGAATCTAAGGATTGAATCTAATGCCAAAATCTAAGCATAAGGCAGCGGAGCGGAAGCAAGTTTCGAAGACAAATCTAAAGGTTAAAACTACTACGAGCATGGCGTATAGGACGAACAGCCGAAGCTTTTTGAGGTCTAATGGCGGAGGCATGGAAAGAACCCTAAAAACTACAGATCTATAGCGAGGGAAAAAAGAGTACCTGAGGCAGAAGGAAGCGGCGGCGGAGTTATCTGGTCGCGTTCAGGTTGATGCAGCGGCCGGACTTGCTGGCGACGGCGAGCTTGACGGACGACGGAGGAAGCTCGGGTTCGGGCGACAGAGGAATAAGACGAGCGGAAGGAGCTTGAGAAGAGATGCGGCGGTATTTATAAAGGGGGAGAAACGAAACGGCAAGCGCGGGATTTGAGGAAGAAAGAGATTGGATAAAGATTCCCTGTCACCTCGATTCTCGGGATAGCCTTTAAAACAAAGGTAGTAAACAGTTGTTCGCGATAAATGTGGAAGTGATGTCACGGTCGAATCAAACGATTTTCAAGGATGACGTCACAGCCGGTTTACAGAAACTGAGAAGATACAAGAAAGAAGATTATGCAAGACTAAGAAGACTAATATGAACAAGTTCAAATCATTCTGGGGCCTAATGTCTGGGATATTACTAGCGGGTGTAAACCGGCTAGGATAAACCGGATTATGATGATATAGTTGTGTAATTGTAAAGCTCAGTAGAGGTTACGGCCCATGAAGGCTTAGGGCCCATGTATAGAGTTACAGTTTGTAAACCGTCGAATCATGTAACTTGAGAGACAAGGAAGAAAGAGCAGAGACCGAGGCGGACACAAATATGAGCCGGCCTCGGGACTCTGTAAACCGGACCGGGCGTCGCCTCTATATAAAGGGATGACCCGGCGACGGTTCAAGGACAAGCAACAACCCGTCGAGACACAGGCAAGCAATCCGCTCCCTGTTCATCGACGCCCAAGCATTACCAAACCAAACTAGACGTAGGCTTTTACCTTCATCGAAGGGGCCGAACTAGTATAAACCCTCTGTGTCCTTTGTGTGCTTTTAACCCCTTCAAGCTAACCCGTGCGATGGTTCCATCACTAAGTCCGTTAAACCGGACATCTGCCGTGCTAATTCCACGACAGTGACCGACCGGAAAATTGCTCCTGAGTGCGCACGAGTGAGAACAAAGTGCGCAGAAAAGAATAGTATTGATATGTGGGGCCAGTCTAGATCCCGTCAGGAGTAACGACCACCGGCAGGTGTGTCCGGGGCGTTACATAGACATACCCTTACTTAAGACTCAAGAGCAAAGGAATGCATCCCTACACACACTATGAAAGTTAACAAATACAGAATGGATGCATACCACAATATGATCCTTCGTTCTCCCAAAGTTTGCTAAAACATGGCTAATATTATTCTCCTCTCCAAATATGAGTAATTCTACACTTCCGTTCACCCAAAAGCCTTTTAATCTCCATCAACACCATTGCATATTGGAAACAATCATGTCCTTAGCATTGATCAATTGAACAATAGTGCGGTAATTAAGAGAATCATAATTTTCACGCACATACCCTCAACCATATGAAAGCACACGACACAATATCTTGAGATTGATGAAGCAGCCATATGCGTCTTCGTAGTTGACGGGAACGTCTTCTCCCCACTGAATGCACACTGTCGGCTAGCCTGAAATTAAATCAGAAAAATGTGACCACCAATGTCAAGTCTAGGACTTGAAACCGGAGTCTCGATATCCAAAGTTCGCTATGATCAAAGCTCTAACAAAACAGTGCATGAAGATCGGTGGAGACTCGAGAGGTACAAAACAGTACTCCACGGAGCGCGTCGTTAAGTAGCCCATACAATTTTTTTTCAAAACCAATTTGATCCCCATGGGAAGCGAATAATTCAACTGTGTTTCTCGCTCCTTGTATAAAAATATGTTGAGGGGTGCTTTGCCCCTTTGGTATTGTTTTTTATTCAGGACCAACCTATTTAGTCTAGGAAAAGGTGTTTTTCCCACCTGTAATGTACCCCTAGCGGATTATATGTTGAGTGTGATATGTGCCCATCGACTCGTGGTTGCTACAAGTCAACTGGGTCATTGGACTCAAGCAGGTGACCGAGATTATAAAGATGGTATCAACAAACTTATGATGATGAGAAAAAAGGCATTGAGTGTCGTCACCATCGTGTCTCAACTCATACTCATCAGACTAAGAACGCTTCACACGCAGTGGAGAACGGGAGGCCGTCGTGAGTGGTGGAGCTTGACCGGAATGTTTTGGGAGGGGGGCAAAAAGGCAAAGTGTGCATGTTTGGGGGGGGGGGTAATGAGAAAATTTCTTCTAACTATGTCCCTCCCAAAAACATTTCTTTAGGATTTGTCGTGGGCTGGGAGGGCACATCCCCCACAGGGATGCACATAGCTCCGCCCCTGCCGTCGTCGACAGCTCCTCCTACAGTGGCACACAATGCCACGCCCACATGATGAGATCCACTCTAGTGGTACCTGGTGTCGTGGAGTTGTCTGATAACCCACAAGTGTAGGGGATCGCAACAGTTTTCGAGGGTAAAGTATTCAACCCAAATCTATTGATTCGACACAAGGGGAGCCAAAGAATACTCTTAAGTATTAGCAACTGAGTTGTCAATTCAACCATACCTGGAAACTTAGTATCTGCAGCAAGGTAATTTAGTAGTAAGGTAATATGGAAATAGTGGTAATAGCAATAAAAGTAACGGTAGTGTTTTTGTAGTTTTTGTAATAGTAACAGCGGAAAAGTAAATAAGCAACAAGCAATATGTGAAAAGCTCGTAGGCATTGGATCGGTGATGGAGAATTATGTCGGATGCGATTCCTCATGTAAAAGTTATAACCTAGGGTGACACAGAACTAGCTCCAGTTCATCAATGTAATGTAGGCATGTATTCCGAATATAGTCATACGTGCTTATGGAAAAGAACTTGCATGACATCTTTTGTCCTACCCTCTCGTGGCGGCGGGGTCCTAGTGGTAACTAAGAAATATTAAGGCCTCCTTTTAATAGAGTACCGTACCAAAGAATTAACATGTAGTGAATACATGAACTCCTCAAACTACGGTCATCACCGGGAGTGATCCCGATTGTTGTCACTTCGGGGTTGCCGGATCATAACACATAGTAGGTGACTATTGACTTGCAAGGTAGGATCAAGAACACACATATATTCATGAAAACATAATAGGTTGAGATCTGAGATCATGGCACCCGGGCCCTAGTGACAAGCATTAAGCATGGCAATCATAGCAACATCAATCTTAGAACATAGTGGATACTAGGGATCAAACCCTAACAAAACTAACTCGATTACATGGTAAATCTCATCCAACCCATCACCGTCCAGCAAGCCTATGATGGGATTACTCACGCACTGTGGTGAGCATCATGGAATTGGTGATGGAGGAAGGTTGATGATGACAATGGCGACGATCTCCACTCTCTGGAGGCTCGAACGGACTCCAGATCAACCCTCCCGAGAGAGATTAGGGCTTGGCGGCGGCTCCGTATCATAAAACGCGATAATTCATCCTCTCTGATTTTTTCTCCCCGAAAGTGAATATATGGAGTCCGGGGGTACGTCAGTGGAGCAATAGGGGGCCCACGAGGCAGGGGGCGCCCCCCACCCTCGTGGACAGGGTGTGGGCCCCCTGGCTTGGATCTTTCCGCAGATATTTTTTATATTTTCTAAAATACTTCTCCCCTGATTTTTAGGTCATTCTGAGAACTTTTATTTCTGCACAAAATAACACCATGGCAATTCTGCTGAAAACATCGTCAGTCCGGGTTAGTTCCATTCAAATCATGCAAGTTAGAGTCCAAAAGAAGGGCAAAAGTGTTTGGAAGAGTAGATACGTTGGAGACGTATCAACTCCCCCAAGCTTAAACATTTACTTGTCCTCAAGCAATTCAGTTGATAAACTGAAAGTGATAAAGAAAAAGTTTGACAAACTTTGTTTGCTCTTGTTGTTGTAAATATGTAAAGCCAGCATTCAAGTTTTCAACAAAGATCATGAACTAACCACATCCATAATAACTTTCAGTTCTCATGTTTACTCATATCAATGGCATAATCAACTAGCAAGCAATAATAATAAACCTCGGATGACAACACTTCTCAAAACAATCATGATATGATATAACAATATGGTATCTCGCTAGCCCTTTCTGAGACCGCAAAACATAACTGCAGAGCACCTTTAAAGATCAAGGACTGACTAGACATTGTAATTCATGGTAAAAGAGATCCAGTCATAATCATACTCAATGCAAATTAATAGCAATACATGCAAATGACAGAGGTGCTCTCCAACTGGTGCTCTTTAATAAGAGGATGATGACTCAACATAAACGTAAATAGATAGGCCCTTTGCGGAGGGAAGCAGGGATTTGTAGAGGTGCCAGAGCTTGATTTTTAAATAGAGATGAATAATATTTTGACTGGTATACTCTCATTGTCAACATAACAACCAAGAATCTCGATATCTTCCATGCTACACATATTATAGGTGGTTCCCAAATAGAATGGTAAACTTTATACTCCCCAACCACCAACAAGCACACTCCACGGCTAGTCCAAAACAACGGGTACCGTCCAAACCAGCAACAACCCTGGGGGAGTTTTGTTTAATTATTATGATTTGAGTATGGGACTGGGCATCCCAGTTACCAGCCATTTTCTCATGAATGATGAGCGAAGTCCACTCATCGTGAGAATAACCCACCTAGCATGGAGATATAGACAGCCCTAGTTGATACATGAGATGTTCAAGCATACAAAACAGAATTTCATTTGAAGGTTTAGAGTTTGGCACATACAAATTTACTTGGAACGGCAGATAGATACCGCATATAGGAAGGTATGGTGGACTCATATGGAATAACTTTGGGGTTTATGGAAGTGGATGCACAAGCAGTATTCCCGCTTAGTACAGGTGAAGGCTAGAAAGAGACTGGGAAGTGATACGTCTCCAACGTATCTATACTTTTTGATTGTTTCATGCTATTATTTATGAAGTCTTGGATGTTTAATGGGCTTTATCATTCACTTTTATATCATTTTTGGGACTAACCTACTAACCCAAAAGGCCCAGTCCAGATTGCTATTTTTTGCCTATTTCGGGGTTTTGCACAAAAAGAATATCAAACGGAGTCCAAACGAAATGAAACCTTCGCGAGAGATATTTTTGGAGAAAATCACGCACGCGGAGCATAAGGACCAAGTCAGGGGACAGAGATGTGTCCCTCGAGGGTGGGGGCGCGCCCCCCTTCCCAGGGCGCGCCCCCTGCCTCGAGGCCCCCTCAAGTGGCCCCCAGTGCCCTCCTTCTTCCTATACAAGTCCACGTACCCCAGAAACTCCGAAGACAGAGAGAAAACCCTAATTCCACCGCCGTAGCTTCTGTTCCCGTGGAGATCCCATCTTGGAGCCTGTTCCGGAGCTCCACCGGAGGGGGATCCATCACGGAGGCCTTCATCATCACCATCATCGCCCTCACCATGAGTTGTGAGTAATTTACCATAGACCTTCGGATCCATAGCTAGTATCTAGATGGCTTCTTCCCTCTCTCCAGATCTCAATACAAAGTTATCCTCGGTCTTCGAGGAGATCTATTCGATGTAATCTCTTTTTGCGGTGTGTTTGTCGAGATCCGATGAATTGTGAGTTTATGATCAAGGTTATCTATGAAAGATATTTGGTTCTTCTCTGAACTTTTTATGTGTGCTCATAATATCCTTGCAAGTCTCTTCGAACTATTGGTTTGGTTTGGCCTACTAGATATATAGTTCTTGCAATGGGAGAAGTGCTTGGCTTTGGGTTCAATCTTGCGGTGTCCTTTCCCAGTGACAGTAGGGGCAGCAAGGCATGTATTGTATTGTTGCCATCGAGGATAAAAAGATGGGGTTTATATCATATTGCTTGAGTTTATCCCTCTACATCATGTCATCTTGCTTAAGGCATTACTCTGTTCGTATGAACTCAATACACTAGATGCATGCTGGATAGCGGTCGATGTGTGGAGTAATAGTAGTAGATGCAGGCAGGAGTCGGTCTACTTGTCTCGGACGTGATGCCTATATACAATGATCATGCCTAGATAGTCTCATAATTATTCGCTTTTCTATCAATTGCTCGACAGTAATTTGTTTACCCGCCGTAGAATGTCGCTATCATGAGAGAAGCCACTAGAGAAAACTATGGCCCCCGGGTCTATTCTCAACATATCAATCTACATCTACTTTACTTTTACCGCTTTTATTTGCTGTTTTATTAAACTAAAAATACCAAAAATATAAACTATCATCTCTATCAGATCTCACTTTCGTAAGTGACCGTAAAGGGATTGACAACCCCTTATCGCGTTGGCTGCAATGTTCTTATTTGTTTGTGCGGGTGCGAGGGACTCATACGTGGTCTCCTACTGGATTGATACCTTGGTTCTCAAAAACTGAGGGAAATACTTACGCTACTGTGCTGCATCTCCCTTTCCTCTTCGAGGGAATACAACGCAAGCTCAAGAGGTAGCAAGAAGAATTTTTGGCGCCGTTGCCGGGGAGGCTTACGCAAAAGTCATATACCAAGTACCTATCACAAACCCTTATCCTTCACATTACATTTTTTGCCTCTCGTTTTCCTCTCCCCCACTTCACCCTTGCCGTTTTATTTGCCCTTCTTCTGCCGTGTGTTTATCGTTCACTTGCTTCTTGTTTGCTTGTGTTGCTATGTGATACGTCCAAAACGTATCTATAATTTTTGCTTGCTCCATGCTTCTTTTGTGTGATATTGCTATGATATTTATGCACTTCCATACACTTTTGATCATATTTGGACTAACCTATTAACTCAGTGCACCACAGTGCCAGTTCCTGTTTTCTGCTGTTTTTCTATTTCAGATTTCCCCCATATTAAAAGTGCTCCAAAAATTTCGGGAAAAATACAGAAAAAATCAGCGTACAGGAAGCTTCGAGATAAACCAAAGTGGGGCCAGAGGGGAGCCAAGGGCAGCCCAGGCGGCCAGCCCAGGCGGCCCCACCCCTGGCCGCCCTAGGGGGGGCGCCTGGGCCCCCCTCTCCGCTTCTGGTGACCCCCTTTGGCATATATACTCCTCGCGTCCCGAAACCCTCGAGGACGGAACCCTTTTTCGCGATCTCGCCTCTGTTCCGCCGCCGCAACGCTTCCAAGATCGGGAGCATCAGGAGAACTCTTCCCGGCACCCTGCCGGAGGGGAGAACCACCACCGGGAGCTTCTCCACCACCATGGACGCTTCCCGGATGAGTTGTGAGTAGTCCCCCTTGGACCATGGGTCCATGACCAGTAGCTATGTGATGTTCTCCTCCCCTCTTTGTTCTTCATGGATTAGACCTCGTGAGCTGCCCTACATGATCGAGGCACATATGTAATCTTTATGCTGTTGCTCTGCTGAGTTTGCTGGGATCCGATGGATTATGAGATTATGTTCAGATTGTGTGTGAGTAATATATTTGATTCACCTCTTTTATATTTTAGTTCTTGAGTAATTCTTGCATGTTCTCCGTTGCTGTTTATTGCTTTGGCCAAGTAGTAGGTAGTAACTTCAAGAGGGAACGTTATGCTTGATTGTGGGTTCATGCCCCCTGATGACTAGTTTGAGTGACAGAAACATGAGTCTAGGGGATGTGTTGTTGCCACAAGGGGGAAAACAACGGTGCTTGTACTTGCGGGTGCAAGGATTGTTTACTTTACGCAAAGTTCCTTTAATGCAGTTGTCTGTTGCTTTGAGTTTACACTTTGGGTGGGACTCGCAACTTAATACCAGCGAGATGTTCTGGATAGATATCTCAAGGTGGATGATTAGTAGTAGATGCAGATGGATTTCGGTCTACTTGCCTTGGCGTACCGCCCATGCTTTTGAGCCTCTACCTTTCCTTGCAGCATAGTTAGCATTGGTTTGCGCACATAATCCTGTCAATTGCCCAGCTGTAATTTGTTTACCTCACTTAGCTGTTTTATCGTCTTTTGGGAGAGAGACATCACTAGTGAACATCATGGGACCCCGGTCCATATTACCACCACTGATCACACCCTATATTTACTTCATGTTTTTATTTCCTAGTTACAGTCATAGCTATCATTATTATCTCTTGTGTTTGATCCTTTGTAAACAGCAAGGCCGGAGGGATTGACAACCTCTCTGTACTCGTTGGGAGCAAAGTTATTTGTATCTGTGTGCAGGTCCTGTCAACCGCTAAGTATTTGGCGCCATTAGCCGTTGACACCTTCTTGTCGACCCTCGGAGTCTCACGGGATTCGATCCTTGGTATCTTGCCAAGGGAAACTTGCCGTTACGCTACATCTCAAACCTTCCACTTGGGGTAACCAACGAGGGGCGAGAAGCCATCAAGCAAAGTTTCTGGCGCCGTTGCCGGGGACTCCACTCTTCAAGATAGGGGAGTTGCACGCTATCTTTTATCTTTGCTTTTTAGTCTTGTTAGTTTACCTTTTAAGTTTTTGCTTTAGTGTCCTTTATCAAAAATCACAAAAATAGTTATCTTGCTTGCTGCTGCTATGGGTTCCACCAAAAACACTAAGTGGGAGGAGTACACCCCTTCTTCCATCACGCCAATCACCACTGTCGGGATCTACAAAAGTAATAAACCTTGTGATTATGTTAGTTTTAATGGAGAGTTATGCCCATGGCATGGTCTTCCGGGAAAAAGGTATGAGCCTCTGTTTAAAGTTGCTCCCACACTTCCCCAAACTTGGGAAGACGTCCAAACTCTTATAATAGAGAGCAATTCAAACAAAGAAGATGACACTACAATTCTGCTCAATAATGATAAAATTGATTTTGATAATTGTAGTCTCTCAGAAGTTGTCACCTTTTTACAAAGAATGACTAAAGATCCCCACACTAGCACACTTAACCTTGCCTTCACGGAGCATATCACTAATGCTCTCATCAAAGCTAGGGAGGAGAAGCTTAGGTAGAAGCCTCCATACCTAGAAAGCTAGAAGATGGTTGGGATCCTATGATTAAAATTAAGTTGAATAACTTCTCTTGCTATGCTTTATGTGATGTTGGAGCTAGTACCTCCGTTATGTCCAAAAGAATATATGATATGTTTAAATTGAAATCTTTTGATCCTTGTTCTTTTGGTGTTCGTCTTGTTGATTCTTCCGTAAAGAAACCTTTGGGGAAGATCGACGATGTTCTTATCCTTGTCAATGACAATTATGTTCCCGTTGATTTTACTATTATGGATATTGAATGTGAACCTTCTTGTCCAATTATTTTGGGACGTCCTTTTCTTCGCACCGTTGGTGCTATAATTGACATGAAAGAGGGGAATATAAAATTCCAATTTCCTCTCAAGAAAGGGATGGAACACTTCCCTAGAAAGAAGATTAAGTTACCTTTTGAGTCCGTTACACGGGCTAGCTATTCTCTTACTCTTGATAAAACTTGATCTTCTCTTTTTGCATCATGCCTAGCTTAAAGGCATAAAAGAAAGCGCTTTTGGGAGGCAGCCCACAACGAATAAAGTTTTATTTTGCTTTTGTTGTGTCTTGATGTTTGTTACTACAGTAGCATCATCATTGTATCTTTTCTTTTCAGCTTTGTGCCAAGTTTAGCCTCTGATTGCAAGAAAGTGCAAAAGTTGTGACGTGCTGTCCAGGAAACAGATTCTGTCCTTGGACAGAAAAATTCGTATAAAATCACCAGATCATCTTTTTGATCTTAATTTTTTTGACAGCGTGCTCTATAAAATTGGCTTTCGAGCGTCTGTTCTGAGTTTTTTGATTTGAGTAGCAGAAGTGCCCCGAAAAAATTATTTACTACCTGCTGGTCTGTTTTTCACAGATTCTGTCCTGTTTTGCCTTTTCTTCGTTTTGCAAACCTTGAGCTTGCTTTTTCTTTGCAAAAACCTTTTGGCAATCTTGAGAAACAGTAGCTCTTCAAGATTATCCTTATTTCCAGTAGGGAAAAATTATTTTATTATGGGTACTAACCTCGCTAATCAGATTATGATGAGTTATGTATGAAGGGAGTTTTTAAGTGTGCGAGCGAAGATGATAAAAGAAGATCCAGGAGGGTCAAACGCTCAAGCTTGGGGATGCCCCCGTGCACCCCCAAGAAATATTCAAGAAGACTCAAGCGTCTAAGCTTGGGGATGCCCCCATGCATCCCCTTCTCCATCAACAATTATCAGTTCGTCTTTCGTTCCACTATATTTTAATCACTTCATGCGTTATGTGCTATGCTTGGAGCGTCTTGCTCTTAGTTTCCTTTTTAGTTTTCTTTAGCTTTGCTTGCTGTTCATAACAAGTTAGAACCTAGCTTTCTTTGTGTGGGAGAGAAACACGCTCCACTTCAACCTAGAACACAACATATAATTTTCATGCTTATCTTTGTTGTGTGTGTTCTTTGTCTTTCCATAGCTACTGTCATGTTTAGCTCTTAGTTTTCATGCTTTTCTTTTTAAAGAGCTTTTGTTTAGTTGGTTGTTGAACTCTCTTGAGTTTTCATGTTTATCTTGTTAAGAGAGTTTGCCTGTTGCACTGAGTTGTGTGTCTTAACTTAAAGTAGATAATTGAGGTTGCTATTTAATTTTAGTAGTAACTTGCAATAGTTTTGAGGTATTGCCATGAGTAATGTCTGAACTTTTGGTGTCAAGAGCTTTAGCCTATTAGTGATAGATGTCGTATTTTGGGCAATCCGTGTTTATTTTCGAAAACCTACAAAATAGTTGAGAACCTTAGCTACTAAATGGATCACTAATCTTTGGAGGGATTGAATATTAGAGTACACTCACGTACCATGGGTCGAGGATGCGCAAGGGTAACCAAACCCCCATACAAACCTCCTCGGGGTACTTGTCTCTTTGTGAACCTCCTAATTAGATTGAGAGTTACCGATAATAAGTGCATGAGTTCTTCGGACTAATGTGAGTATTCGAAAATTGACACTTCCACCTATCCATATTTTTCTAGCCTCTTCGGTACCGTGCATTGCCCTTTCTCACCTCGAGAGTTGGCGCATACTTCGCCGGTGCATCCAAATCCTTGGCACGATACGCTCTGTCATCATAAGCCTCATTATATCCTTCCTCAAAACAGCCACCATACCTACCTATTAAGGCATTTCCATAGCCTTTCCGAGATACATTGCCATGCAACAGCCATCTTCTCATGACTTGATCTTCATGTCATACATGCTTTTTGCTTGATCGATGAGCCGCATGCTAGTTGGGCCTTGCCCTAATCATTTGTGACGACCCCGGCCCGACCGTGCACTAATCATACACGCAAATGCACACGATCAAGCCTAAGGACTCACGTGAAGGAATCACAGCACAACTCTAAAATATAAATAAATACATACAAGTTATATATTACAAGCCAGGGGCCTCGAGGGCTCGAATACATAACAAGTGTCACACACATAGTCAGCGGAAGCGTTAGGTATCTGGGTACAGATACAGAACACAAGTACAGATAGGCCTCATACGAGGCGGGGCAAAAGAAAAGCTACGATCGAAAAGGCGCAGGCCTCCTGCCTGGGACCTCCGATCCTACTCCTGGTCGTCGTCCGCCGGCTCCTCGTAGAAGTACTCGCCGGCCGGGTAGTAGTAGTAGCCAGCCTCGGGCTGGTAGTAGTAGTCGTCAACGGGGGCTGTAGGCACCATGGCTCCGTCGTCTGGTTTATCATGCGGGTAGGACAAAAGAGGAAGCAAAGCAACCGTGAGTACTCATCCAAAGTACTCAGCAAGACTTACATCAGATCTATACTAAGCAATGCATCATTTTCAAAGGAGGCTTTATGTGGGTGGACTAGACTGCAGAAAGCCAGAGTAGAGAGGGGAAAAGCCTAGTCCTGACGAAGACTAGCATCTTCAGGGTCTTGCAGCAATTAGAAGGGAGCAGAATAGTACATCATAATGTATAGTGTTTATAGCAATATCTTCATATCACATATCTCAAGTCACCAGTTCTAGTTGTACCGAAGTGGATACAACTCCGAGTGTCCGTTACCGTAGGACAGGCTATCGATAGATTGTTTCTTCCCTGCAGGGGTGCACCAAGTTACCCACCACGCTCGCTTAACTCCGGCCGGACACACCATCAGGTCGTGCCCGCCCTCGGCTAAACAATACGACGCAACCCGACCGGATACCGCCAGAGAGGATCGAGCACGCCGGACTAATCCTATGCCCCCGGGGGTCATGGCCGTCGCCCCGGACACTCCGCACGTTGCGAGGCCGTTCGGTAGCAGACCTAGCAACCCCTTATACAAGCGCAGTTGCATCCTAAGTCCAATCCGAACGGGCCGCTCAATCGCTGACGTCGTGACGACTCCGGCTGATGTATACGACGTAGAGCACCCACTCACACCCACGTGGTGGTTAGTGCTATCGGACCCGGAGGCCCCTCGGATCAAATATCCAAATCGCTTAGTGTATTGGGAGCGCGCGGTAATGAGCAGAGCCTACGATACTGTTGGCCCCGTCGTCCCGTCTCGAGGACTTGTGACAAGGACTGGAAATGACCGGCCACGCCTCGTAGTTATCTCGCGGGTACCCTCACTGGTCACCCGACTCCACAGCTCACGCCTCAAAGGCACTCGCGGGTACCCCTCTGGGTCAACCCGCCTCCATCCAACATGTGTAGTAGTAACTTCAAAGTGTCATCAGACGCACGATACCTCTGGCCGCACGCCTTTGTTCCTGGTGACGTCCGGCCTCGGGGATCGATACGTCTTTAAACACGGTATGGTGAAACAGGGCATCCGTGTGGTTTCCATGCCGATGAGGAATCCGAGGAATCACCCTCGTTGGACTCCTAAATGACAAGTCCCGTTAAGGTGATACCGGAGGAATCACCCTCGGCGGTAGTCACCATAGCGGATGCACGACATAAGCTAAGTCGGAAGTGGGAAGAGGAATCACCCTCGGTAACCCACAACGAGCTAGCTATACTACAGGGACAACATCGGAAGTGAGTTCGGAGGTATCACCCTCGTCACCCGATGTTAACTCTGCGGAGTCGAGCATATTAGGGGGTGTGCGGTGATGTGAAGAAGGTCAGGGGAAGGGGCTCGATCGCTTGATCGAGGCAAGGGTACTATGCGAGGCAACTACGAGAAAGCGGGACCACAGTAGTGTTACCCAACCTATACTAAGCAGTTTATGAATAAAGACAGGTATCAACAGTTTAGCAAAAACAGGCTATGCAACAGTAATAGGAGCAGTAGCAGTAGCAGCAATTCTAATGCAAGAATAAGAGAGAATAGACATGGGCGATATCGGAATGATCAAAGGGGGGGTTGCTTGCCTGGTTGCTTGGCAAATGAAAAGGAACAACGGCGGTGAAGTAGTCGATCACCAGGGCACCGTCAGCGGTCTCGGGGTCTACCAGGAAGAAAGGGGGAGAGGAAACAATATAAATACACAGTAACGAAAGTAATCACAAAGCATGACGATCTAACGCAGTGCTACCGATAACGGAGAAGGGAAACCCATCCGGGAAAGTATTCCCGGTTCCGGACCTGTGTCGGACAGATTACCGGAGGGGGACGGTTGCAGGTTAGTGGTGTCAGAGTCAAGTGGCAACTGGGGTGCGGTGCAGGGTTGCCTAAAAACATGTCTAAGTCATATTGGTTAATTTTAGGATTTAACTGGAATTATTTACCGGGTGTATGTCCACTATTCATCTACCGGAAATAGGCTAAAAGTTGCGGGTTCACCTCCGTAGAGGGTCCCGACACGGAAACAGATAGCACGGTTGGCTTCGTCTCGTCGTTCTGAGCGATTTTCATATATAAAACATTTTCATCCGAGTTACAGATTATTTTCTATGATTTTCTAAAGTTTAAAAGATTTTCTGAATTTATTTAATTAATTAAGTCTAACATTATCCAGAATAGTATCTAGTGACGTCAGCATGATGTCAGGGTGATGTCAGCGGGGTCGACAGTCAACTTTGACTGGTTGACTGGTCAAGGGGTAGTGGGGCCCACTGTCATAGACTAATTTAGTTAACCAGATTTAGTTAGACTAATTAGTAATTAGTTCAATTAAACATAATTAATTAGGGTTAATTATCAGGATTAATTAAGTTAATTATTAATTAATTAATTAACTTTTTATTTATTCATTTTCTTAAAAAAAAACCTTTTTTAAGGGGCTAGGCCCCATTTGTCATAGGCCCAAAGGCCTTAACGGGCGTGGGCTATCGGGCGCTGGGGCGGGGCGCACCCAAGCGCCCATCGGCCATCGCACGCGGGAGGGGGAGACCGAGGCCGGCCGACCGGGGCTGTGCCCGGCGGCGGCGAGGCCACGGCGGACCGGCGCCGGAGTTCGGCGTGGCTGGGCGGGGGTTCAGGCGAGCGGGGGGGTGCGGACCTCGGCTCTCGGGCGGAGGCCACAGCCCGCCACGAGGCATGAGGCGAGGCCGAGCTGTGCCGCAACGGCGGGAGTCGGCCGGCTCCGCCACGGCGAGCGGGCGGCGAGGGGGCATCAGCGGGGCGTGGTGGCCTGCGGCAGCTGGGCGGTGGCTGGCCGCGACGCAGGCCCGAGCAGCGGCAGGGCGTGGAAGGGGAGGTGGCCGGCATGGCACCGGCGGGCACAGCCAGAC
>LR738712.1:137311309-137322006 GCA_902687465.1 Secale cereale | reverse complement strand
GCAGTCCACGGAGTTCGAACCGAGGACGGGTCGGAATCTGATGGTGCAACAGTCGTCTACTCAGATGGCGAATCTTCATCCGGGGAAACTGAATCTCTGTATCAGTTGCGGGACGGCCGGTCTGAGGGCGAGTCCGATGGGAACAGTATTCCGGACCCCTTTGACCCGCCAAACCGGGTGGCGGTCTTCATGGCCGGTTCACAACCCCCGGTGAACGGAACAACAGCGGAAGCCGGCGCAGGGGGAAGCGGTTCAAATCCCCCCCTCACGGAAGTTCTATCCACCTTGATCGAAGAGCTCGCAGCTAAAGCGGTAGAGGTCGTGGCTCCAGCAGACAAGGTGCAGCATGATGCAGTGCTTCTTCAGTTAACGGCCCGGATCAATCAATTGAAGGAGGATTTAAAGGCAGAAGGAGAGATGTTAGCTATCAGACAAGCAGAATTGGATGATCAAGCTTTTCACTTGAGGATGGAGAAAGCTTCGGTGGAGGCAGTCAGGGGGAGGAAGTATCGATCCCGCCTACCGCCGGGTTACGAATCTGCGAATTTGTTTAGAACCCCGGGAACGGGGGCTAGCAACAATCCGGCTTTAAACCGGAGGAGTCCGCCGGTTCAGGAGGAGCCGGTTCTGCAGCCCATTGCTGAACGAGAGCGGCGGGTTACATCGGTGCCTTATGTGCCTGTCCCTCCGGGTCATTATTCAAACCCTGTGGATAATATTGCTGCTGCGGCCGCACGGTTGGCCGCTTTACCCGCGGAAGGAACATCTCCGGTGGCGATAGAAGCGCGCAGGGTCCAGAAGCTGCTTAATACGGCATTAATACAGCATCAAGCATATTCTCATAGCAGGGAGAGGTTGCATTCAACACCACGTCCCAATCGAAGTTACACCAGACATTGGGAAGAGCCCGAAGTTTCTAGCAGTGAACGGAGGAGGCATCAGCGTATGCAGAATAATCCGGCGGGGGCAGAGATACCGGCCCCGGATCAAAACCGGCCTAGATCGGAGGCCCGAGAGGAGATCCGCCAGTCGACGCCGGTTTACGCCGGCGCTACGGGGGCAGGAGCCACAGCGAGCAGCTTTGGGATACAATGTCTTGTCCCTGCCCTGCGGAGCGTCAAGCTGCCCAAGGATTTCAAAGGACCTCGCAAGGTGCCTAATTACACCGCCGATTTACCACCCGAAGCTTGGGTGGAGAGTTACGAGATGGCCATGGAGATGCTGGATGTGGATGAGTCGGCTTGTGCTAAATATTTCACTATGATGCTGGAAGGCACGGCCCGGACTTGGTTAAAAGCGTTACCACCGAATTCCATTGGATCATGGGCAGAGCTGCGCAGCCAGTTCATCAAAAATTTCAAGGATACATGCAAGCAACCTATGTCGATAATAGATTTAGCAGCATGTGTGCAAGGAGAACAGGAGTCTACAGCAGCGTGGGTACGCAGAGTGGCCGAGATCTTGCACTCCTCAAACGGTATTAACCCGAGCACAGCGATTGTAACTTTGGAGAACAATTGCCGGTTTGAATCCTTGAAATTAAAACTCGGACGGCTCAAACGGGAGTGCAATGATATGGGGACTTTAATGAGCGCCCTAGTGAAGTACGGGGACTCAGATAATACTAAGTACCCGGAGCCAGAAGGAGATAAAATAGGGAAGGCCAGTAAGCCTGGTAAGCCGGCGCCGGTTAATCCGGTTACTTCAAGCTTCTTGGGCAAGCGAAAGGCAGAGAATAGTTCCGATTTTGTGGCTAATACACAGGTTCAAGGTGGTTTCCGGGTCAACCAGCAAGGTCCCACTCGCCAAGCTGGGGGAGGAAACCCGGGTTGGGAGCAGGATCCGGATCAACCCTGTCTAAGGCATAGCGGAGCAAGGGGGCCTGCAAAGCACACTGGAAGAGAGTGCATGGGCCCAGGGTACAACCGTTTTAATACCTTTAGCCGGCCCCCAAGTGGCGGTTCGGGGCCCGGGTTTCATGGTCCGGGTTACCAAGGGAACAGCTCCGGTTCAGGATATAGGGGCAACAGCGGTTATCAAGGGAACGGCGGTGGTTATCAACCCCGGCCGGGTGGCCAGAGTACTCAAGGAAGCTACAATGGTCAAGGAAATCAGTATCAAGGTGGTTATCAGGGCCAGGGGAATCAATCGTATCATCAAGGTAGTTACAACAATCAGAATAATCAGCAGCAGGGCCAGGGGGGTCATAGTAACCAAGGAAATCAGCAGCAGCAGCGTCCGCAACAGCAACAGCAATCCGGATACCAGAGTAATCCGAAGGAGTTGAGCAGCGGTCAGTATCATGTCTTCACCACGAGTTTATGTAAGAGAGATCAGAAGGTTTTGAAGCGGGCCGTCCATGCGGTAGAACCGGCAACGCCACAGTTTCTACGATGGTCAGAGCAGCCCATTGTTTGGAGCAGAGAAGACCACCCATTACGGGTAGATAACCCGGGACATTTAGCCTTGGTAGTGGCACCTCAGGTGGGAGGATACCGGTTTACTAAAGTACTCATGGATGGAGGCAGCAGTATCAATATATTATATTACGAGACCTTTCGCCGTATGGGTCTGACAGATAAACAACTGAGGACATCAAACACAGTGTTTCACGGGGTGGTCCCAGGTAAGTCAGCCTATCCAGTTGGTAAGATTGACTTAGAGGTTACCTTTGGGGATGAGCACGATTCCAGGTCAGAGATGATCACTTTCGAAGTTGTTAAAATCAGAAGCCCGTATCATGCTTTGTTTGGGAGGACGGTTTATGCTAAGTTTATGGCTAGGCCATGTTATGTTTATCTGCAGCTCAAGATGCCGGGTCATAAAGGCACAATTACAGTGCATGGCAGTCGTAAGATAGCAGTGGAGTGTGAAGAGGGTGATGCAGCCTATGCAGAAGCGGTATGTGCCACGGAAGAGTTAAAGTTCTACAAGGATAATGTTGATCCGGCGGATATGAATCCGCTGAAGAAGCCCACTACCGAGCATGATCCGGCTTTGAAATTTAAATCGGCAGAGGAGACCAAGCAAATTGATTTTGTGCCGGGGGATTCGTCCAAGCAGTTCACTATCAGCGCTAACCTTGACCCCAAATAGGAAAGCGCGCTCATCGAGTTCATCCGTGAGAACCGGGATATCTTTGCATGGAAACCTTCTGACATGCCAGGTATACCGAGGGAACTCGCTGAGCACAAATTGAATATCGATCCGAAGTTTAAACCGGTAAAACAATATTTGCGCCGCTTTAACGAAGAGAGGCGCAAGGCTATAGGAGAAGAAGTGGCCAGGCTTTTGGCAGCAGGATTCATAGTGGAAGTTTTTCATCCGGAATGGTTGGCCAATCCGGTGCTTGTTCTAAAGAAGAATGGGAAGTGGAGGATGTGTGTGGACTACACAGACCTCAATAAAGCTTGCCCAACTGATCCTTTTGCTCTTCCTCGCATTGATCAGATTATTGATGCTACAGCAGGGTGTGAGCGGCTGAGTTTTCTGGATGCGTACTCAGGTTATCACCAGATCAAAATGGCAGTTGAGGACCAGGAGAAGACGGCATTCATAACCCCTTTTGGTGCTTTTTGCTATGTGTCTATGCCTTTTGGGCTCAAGTGCGCGCAAGCAACTTATCAGCGTTGTGTTCAGAATTGTTTGAAAGGGCAGATAGGGAGGAACGTACATGCATATGTGGATGACATTGTGGTCAAGTCAAAGGAGGAAAGAACAATGATAGAGGACCTCAGGGAAACCTTTGATAATCTCCGGGCTTACAGGATGATGCTTAATCCGGAGAAATGTGCTTTTGGTGTCCCGGCCGGTAAGCTTTTGGGGTTCCTGGTCTCGAACAGGGGAATAGAAGCCAGCCCAGAGAAGATCAAGGCCATCACATCTTTATCAAAACCGGCTTGTATAAATGATGTTCAACGCATAGCCGGCCGGATCACGGCGTTAAGCCGGTTTATTAGTCGCCTAGGAGAGAAGGCGATCCCGCTTTATCAAATGTTGAAGAAAACGGACCGGTTTATTTGGAGCGATGAAGCAAATACAGCGTTTGAGAAACTGAAACAGCAACTAGCGAAACCTCCGGTTTTAGCTGCCCCATTAGACAAGGAGCCTTTGTTATTATATGTTGCTGCAAACACACGGGCAGTTAGCGTTGCAATTGTGGTTGAGCGCAAGGAAGCAGGGAAAGAACATCCGGTTCAGCGTCCGGTTTACTATGTGAGTGAAGTACTCATCGAGTCCAAGCAAAGATACCCTCATTGGCAGAAATTGGTGTATGGGGTGTTTATGGCAAACCGGAAATTGAAGCATTATTTCCAAGGGCATCCAATAACTGTGGTTAGTTCAGCTCCATTGGGAGATATAATCCAGAATAGAGAAGCAACAGGCAGGATAGCTAAATGGGCCATTGAGCTCAGTCCACATGAGTTGAAGTATGTACCGCGAACTGCTATAAAATCTCAGGCACTGGTTGACTTCATCAACGACTGGACAGAATTGCAAACGCCTGAGGAGAAGCCGGATCTTACTTATTGGACGATCCACTTCGACGGTTCAAAGCAGTTGGAGGGATCGGGGGCCGGAGTTGTCTTAACTTCCCCTAGAGGTGATAAATTTTGTTATGTACTCCGATTGTTATTTCCTTGTACTAACAACGCAGCAGAATATGAGGCATTACTTCACGGTTTGAGATTGGCAAAGGAGATGAATCTGAGCCGGGTTAAGTGCCTGGGTGATTCAGACCTAGTGGCACAGCAGGTTTCGGGCAAGTGGGATTCAAGGGATCCACTCATGGCGGCTTATCGACGAGAGGTTGAAGCGGTCGCAGGTTATTTTAAAGGATATCAGGTGGAGCATATAGACCGGCGGAAAAACGAAGCAGCTGACACTTTAAGCCGGCTAGCCTCGCAACGTAAACCGGTACCACCAAACACCTTTTTAGATGAGTTGCACAATCCCTCGGTTCAAGTACCTTCAGAGGATAATTTAGCTATTCCAGATCCAGAGGCACAGTTGGTGGCAGCAACCCATGTTATTCCGGATTGGACGTTACCTTATTTGGTATATCTAAGCCGGGGGGAATTGCCAGAGGACGAAAATGAAGCACGGCAGATAATACGGCGTTCCAAGTCTATGACAATTGCCAACGGAGAGCTACATCATCGTAGCACCTCTGGAGTATTTCAACGGTGTGTTTCAGCTGAGGAAGGTTGTGAGATTTTAAGGGAGATTCATGAAGGGGATTGTGGTCATCATGCCGGGTCCAAATCATTGGTGGCTAAAGCTTTCCGGCATGGCTTTTATTGGTTAACGGCGCATGCAGATGCGGCAGACTTGGTCCGCAAGTGTGATGCTTGTCAGAAGTTCTCAAGACATGCCCTTGTTCCAGCACAAGAACTCCGGATGATACCAATAACTTGGCCTTTTGCAACTTGGGGGCTTGATATGGTTGGTCCTTTCAAGAGATCTCAAGATCAGAAAACTCATCTACTAGTGGCAGTGGACAAGTTTACGAAGTGGGTTGAAGCGGAGCCTATAAGCAAGTGTGATGCGGCCACAGCGGTTAAGTTCATCAAAAAAGTAATATTCCGGTTTGGTTTTCCACATAGCATCATCACAGATAATGGCACCAATTTATCTCAGGGTGAGATGGAAGAGTTCTGTCAACGAGAGCATATCCGTTTGGACGTATCTTCTGTGGCTCACCCCCAGTCCAACGGACAGGCAGAAAGGGCAAATCAGGAGATTTTGCGAGGAATCAAACCCCGGCTTATGACGCCTTTGCAGAGAACCCCAGGATGTTGGGTTGAAGAGTTACCATCTGTCCTTTGGAGTATTAATACTACGCCAAACCGGTCTACAGGTTACACACCTTTCTTCATGGTTTACGGTGCAGAAGCAGTTCTTCCAAGTGACATACGCCATGATTCTCCAAGGGTGACGGCCTATGTGGAAGCTATCAATGAAGAGTCAAGGCAAGATAGTTTGGATCGGTTGGATGAAGAACGTGACATAGCTGCAGCACGGTCGGCGATTTATCAGCAAGACCTGCGCAGATATCACAGCCGCCGGATCAGAACAAGGACATTCCAGGAGGGTGACTTGGTGCTCCGGCTTATCCAAGATCAAACGGACATGCACAAGCTATCCCCGCCATGGGAAGGGCCCTTTGTCATCAGCAAAAATTTACGCAACGGGTCATACTATTTGGTGGACATTCGAGAGCACAAAGATTCACGGACATCAGAAGAGGAGACAAAAAGGCCATGGAACATTGCTCATCTACGGCCATATTACACTTGAGCCATAGGCTCCCATGTATCCTATATATATATATATATTATGAAATAATGAATAAACCGGCACCCTCGGTAAACCGGGGGCTCAGCCCTTTTTTCCACATATATCGAATTTGCGGCAAATGTCCATATCAGTTTGTTATCAAAGAATCGTATTTCAATATTGGCTGGTTTTTAGAAATTAACCTTTGCAGGGTGTGTGAAGGAGCGGCAGAATGCACCGGAATATGAGCTCCTATCCGGTTCAAGGAAGGGAAAACTTCACAGAAAGGAAGCAATCCGCAGTCGGTATCAATCCGGAGTCGGTAAAAATCCGCAGTCGGTATCAATCCGGAGTCGGTAAAAATCCGCAGTCGGTATCAATCCGGAGTCGGTAAAAATCCGCAGTCGGTATCAATCCGGAGTCGGTAAAAATCCGCAGTCGGTATCAATCCGGAGTCGGTAAAAATCCGCAGTCGGTATCAATCCGGAGTCGGTAAAAATCCGCAGTCGGTATCAATCCGGAGTCGGTAAAAATCCGCAGTCGGTATCAATCCGGAGTCGGTATTAATCCGCAGTCGGTACCAATCCGCAGTCGGTATCAACACGCGTTAAAATGATGGCTTGGTTCTTTCGACAGTTTTTGAGCCTGGCAGCTCTTTGAAAAAGCCTCGATTACATAGTTTGATTTACAAAAATTGTGTGTTTTTTGGTGTTTTCTGTGTTCTATGACATTTTAAACCGAGTGGAACAGCTCCAGAAGTTGACCACCTATTTATAACATCATAAGTCTGGGTCATGAACACCAGCGAGTTATTAAACCGGCCAAGTACCATTATGAGCTGACAATTGGCAGCACGGAGTCAGATACAAATTACGAATTGCTGGACAAAGAAAAGGAAAATTCATGGACAAGTTAGGGTTGAAGAGTTCCAAATACTCATAAAGGTAATTTTAAACATCTTGCCGGTTTAAGGTGTTTTGGCTGCATACAATTAAGGTATCTAAGTTATTTATCAAAGGTATACTTGTTTATCATATCAAAAGAGCAAGTTAATCCGTCCGGTGGTCATACCACTAGGGCATATTTTTTCATCTTTTTTGAACAGGGCAAGAGATTCGCATCAATCAACAAATCAGTAAAAGAATATTTATAAAATGGCCAAAAGCCGGATCACAGTACATTGCAATTTCAGTTTAAGCCTATTACAAGGCACGAAAGACAGATAGCCGGAAGCATTGTTTATGGGTTACAGCAATAAGTGTTCAAGATTCCGTTCCTCCTTGCCGGGATGACTGGCCACCATCTGGTTCCGGAACATCTTCTTCCTCATGAAGCGGAGGGAAATCTGGTGCACGCCAGTCAATCTTGGCCAAAGCACGGAAATACACTTCATCGTTGATCAACTCGGTAGGTTCAATATCAGGAGCATAAGTGTGAGGACGAACCGGCGGAGTTAAGTTTGAAACATCGTAGACCGGACGTTCCACACGCTCGTTTTGAAGGTTATACGCAGGGTGGTACCGGGATAAGTCAGCTTCCACCGCTATCTTGCTCGCGAGTGGACGCATTTCCTTCGTCAGAACATACAGATCTTTCTCACCAAAAGCTGAACCGTCTTCCTTTGTGTCTGGAAACCCGGTTAGCACTTCTGCCGGATCAATGTCTGGAACCCAAGCCTTAGCTCTTGTCAAGGCCAGAAGAGCACCTCCTCGAGCAGCTGATTTCTTCACCTCTTCAAGACGGGTTGGAAGAATTGACAAACTGTTCAAAGTAGCCTTGATGGTTGAAGGAGCCGGTTTACCAAAAGAGGTGGCGCTGATGATCCTTTGCGCCCCAGAATATAATTGCTCCACCAAAGTATAACAAGCTTTCAGTTTCTTCCGTACGTCATCTCCAAGATGGGAGACGCGACGTCCTACATACAACAAGAGAAAGTTAAACCGGTGCAGGTTATAAGTTGCAAAGATAACAAACGAAAGTTACAGTTATGATTACCAAAGATAGCAGAAATCATCAAATTAACTTGGTGTTTTAACCCGGCCAATTCTTCAGTGACCGGGTTAAGAGCTCCTTCGGCATCTTGAACACGCTTTTCAAGATCCTTCTTCTGGACTTCAAAAGCAGTCCGTTCCTCATCAAAGAACTTCTTCAAGTCCTCAGCAGTTTTCAAACTTACTTTAAGTTCTTTTTTCGCCTTTGAAGCAGCTGCCTCGGTCTCTATGAGCCGGGTTCGAAGTTCGCTATTTTCTACAGCGTTCCGGTTTAACTCAGCCTGCAGACAAGTTCAAAAGCACAGTTAGGAAATACAAGTCTCAAGCACACAACCAAGTTGTCTACTTGACACTTGGGGGCTAATGGCAGTTGAAGTAATCCGGCAAAGATGAAATGCAAGTCTCAAGCACACAACCAAGTTGTATACTTGACACTTGGGGGCTAATGGCAGTTGAAGCAATGCGTCGGAGGCAAGATTTTTTACAAGTATCAACTACATAATCAAGTTATCTACTTGATACTTGGGGGCTAATGTATTAGACAGCAGTTCAAGCCTACAAAAGTTCCGGATCACCTGCTATAAAGCAGATAAACCGGAACTTGGGGGCTGTCATAAGGTAAAGATACGTTGAAAAAAGCAAGGTCAGAACAGGAAAATTTACCTCGTATTTCTCTCTCATGAGGTTCACAAGGCTAGCTTCATAGTCACGGCTGCTGTGAAGCCGGTTCAGATATCCGGAATAAATATCCTGGGGACTCAGGCTGGAAAGGCTGGAGATATCCGCATTTAAATTCCCTTTTTCCTGAGTTACCTTCTCCGTTTTGGCAGTGTGTTTTGCCAAAACGGTGGGTTCGGCTGGCGCAACATAGGCAGCGCCAGTAACCACAACGTCAGGGGAAGAAGGTGCATTGGGAGGAATAATTTTATCTTGAGCCGGATCAGGAGAGCCCGGATTAACTTGAGGAGAGCTAACCCGGGCTGGGCTTGGTGGATCTTGGGCAGCATCAGTAGCAGGAATATCAAGAACAGGTTCTTGAACCGGTGTAACAGGAGTACCTTCAGGAGGAACAGCTGTCGACGGTTCGATTGCTGGTTCATCGGCAGAAGGATCAACAGCGGGCTTCTTACCCTTAGCCTTTTTGCTGGGTTTCGGTTTACTGGAGAAACGAACAAAGATAGGTCAGCATTATAAAGAAAAAGGAAGGATTTAAACCGGAAAAGGTGAAGAGAATTACCCTGGAGCTGTCTTCAAGGGTGGAAGCTGTGTCGCAGTTGACTCGCCCGATGAGGATAGTGGAGTTTCCTGATAATCAGGATCAGTCGGTTTAAGTGGTTTTCTAATAAGGCCGGCCTTGGGATGAAGAAGTGTTGGAGAAAGTATCACCTCAGCACGGCGTTTCCGAGCCGGGGTTAAGGAGATTCCAGAAGATTCCACTGCTAAACCGGAATGGCGAGTGGTCCGGCGCAATGCTTCGTGCTGTTGCTTCTTCAAATCAAAATTGGGATCCAACTTAGCATAAGGGTGAGAAAATTGATACTTTCTAACAGTCCGACGGATTTTTTGAGGAGGGGGTTCTGAATCGGAAGAAATAAGGGTTACCTCAATCTCCACCGGGTTATCACCTTCGAGTGGATCCTGTGAAAAGGGCATCATCAGAGATAAGGACAAATATATTAAAGCAAATGTAAACCGGAGTAAAGCATACCTCGGAGTCCGGATCATCATCTTCAGAAGGAGAACCGGCGTCAACGGCTGCCTTCCTTTTCTTGTTTGCAGGAGTTTTCCGGCGAGTTTGTTTTACAGGTTTGTCCTGAAGTTTCCTTCTCCAGAAGGGGTTATCAGCCTGAATAAAAATCAACAGCAAGTAAAAGACGGTTCAAAGAAGGACGGTTTATGAAGCACGGGTTAAGGAAAACTTACATCAGGCTGTGTGTTCTTCTTAAAGTATGGAGCCAAGCCAACCTTGGAGCAATCTGTTGAGGCAGGGTTGACGATCTTTTTGGCCGATTCTATCACCTCCGATTCAGAAAGTGCCTCTTTAGTAAACCTCTGAGGATCTTCCGGATCACCGGAATAATTGCACATTAAATCAGAGCGCCGGCTTAAGGGGAGAATGCTCCATGACAACCAGCAGCGAAGAAAATCGGTTCCAAGAAGTCCATTAGCCATGAAGGCTCTCAGTTTGGAAAGTTGAGATGAAAATTGAATCCGTTCAGTGGCACTTAACCGTTGCGGCAGAGGATGATTCGCCGGGATGCGAGTCTCACGATAACCCGGCAGCGGATTTTCACCTTCAGGAGATGTGTCAATGCAATAGAACCAAGACTTGTTCCACTCCTTGGGGTGAGTGTGTAAAGCGGCGTGTGGGAAAACTGCATCCCTCCTTTTCTGAATGCTGATACCACCAAGTTCTTGGTGAGGCCC
>LR738712.1:137292994-137311299 GCA_902687465.1 Secale cereale | reverse complement strand
AAAAAATCCGCAGTCGGTATCAATCCGGAGTCGGTAAAAAATCCGCAGTCGGTATCAATCCGGAGTCGGTAAAAAATCCGCAGTCGGTATCAATCCGGAGTCGGTATCAACACATGATGGCTTGGTTCTTTCGACAGTTTTTGAGCCTGGCAGCTCTTTGAAAAAGCCTTGATTACATAGTTTGATTTTGAAAAATTGTGTTTTTTGGTGTTTCTTGTGTTCTATAATATTTTAAACCGAGTGGGACAGCTCCAGAAGTTGACCACCTATTTATAACATCATAAGTCTGGGTCATGAACACCAGCGAGAATTAAGCCGGCGTGTATCATAAACCGGATCGATCTTCCTGATACAAGTTACGAATTGCTGGACAAAGAAATTCATGGACAAGTTAGGATCGAAGAGTTCCAAATACTTGTTAAGGTAATTTTTAACATCTTGCCGGTTTAAGGTGTTTTAGCTGCATACAATTAAGGTATCTAAGTTATTTATCAAAGATATACTTGTTTATCATATCAAAAGAGCAAGTTAATCCGTCCGGTGGTCATACCACTAGGGCATATTTTTTCATCTCTTTTTTTTGAACAGGGCAAGAGATTCGCAGCAATTAACAAATCAGTAAAAGAATATTTATAAAATGGCCAAAAGCCGGATCACAGTACATTGCAACTTCAGTTTAAGCCTATTACAAGGCATGAAAGCCAGATAGCCAGAAGCATTGTTTATGGGTTACAGCAATAAGTGTTCAAGATTCCGTTCCTCCTTGCCGGGATGACTGGCCACCATCTGGTTCCGGAACGTCTTCTTCCTCATGAAGCGGAGGGAAGTCTGGTGCACGCCAGTCAATCTTGGCCAAAGCACGGAAATACACTTCATCGTTGATCAACTCGGTAGGTTCAATATCAGGAGCATAAGTGTGAGGACGAACCGGCGGAGTTAAAATTGAAACATCATAGACCGGACGTTCCACACGCTCGTTTTGAAGGTTGTACGCAGGGTGGTACCGGGATAAATCAGCTTCCACCGCTATCTTGCTCGCGAGTGGACGCATTTCCTTCGTCAGAACATACAGATCTTTTTCACCAAAAGCTGAACCGTCTTCCTTTGTGTCTGGAAACCCGGTTAGCACTTCGGCCGGATCAATGTCTGGAACCCAAGCCTTAGCTCTTGTCAAGGCCAGAAGAGCACCTCCTCGAGCAGCTGATTTCTTCACCTCCTCAAGACGGGTTGGAAGAATTGACAAACTGTTCAAAGTAGCCTTGATGGTTGAAGGAGCCGGTTTACCAAAAGAGGTAGCGCTGATGATCCTTTGCGCCCCAGAATATAATTGCTCCACCAAAGTATAACAAGCTTTCAGTTTCTTCCGTACGTCGTCTCCAAGATGGGAGACGCGGCGTCCTACATACAACAAGAAAAAGTTAAACCGGTGCAGGTTATAAGTTACAAAGATAACAAACGAAAGTTACAGCTATGATTACCAAAGATAGCAGAGATCATCAAATTAACTTGGTGTTTTAATCCGGCCAATTCTTCAGTGACCGGGTTAAGAGCTCCTTCGGCATCTTGAACACGCTTTTCAAGATCCTTCTTCTGGACTTCAAAGGCAGTCCGTTCCTCATCAAAGAACTTCTTCAAGTCTTCAGCAGTTTTCAAACTTACTTTAAGTTCTTTTTTCGCCTTTGAAGCAGCTGCCTCGGTCTCTATGAGCCGGGTTCGAAGTTCGCTATTTTCTACAGCGTTCCGGTTTAATTCAGCCTGCAGACAAGTTCAAAAACACAGTTAGCAAATACAAGTCTCAAGCACACAACCAAAGTTGTCTACTTGACACTTGGGGGCTAATGGCAGTTGAAGTAATCCGGCAAAGGTGAAATACAAGTCTCAAGCACACAACCAAGTTGTCTACTTGACACTTGGGGGCTAATGGCAGTTGAAGTAATCCGGCAAAGGTGAAATACAAGTCTCAAGCACACAACCAAGTTGTATACTTGACACTTGGGGGCTAATGGCAGTTGAAGCAATGCGTTGGAGACAAGATTTTTTAAAAGTATCAACTAAATAAACAAGTTATCTACTTGATACTTGGGGGCTAATGTATTAGACAGCAGTTCAAGCCTACAAAAGTTCCGGATCACCTACTATAAAGCAGATAAACCGGAACTTGGGGGCTGTTATAAGGTAAAGATACGTTGAAAAAAGCAAGGTCAGAGCAGGAAAATTTACCTCGTATTTCTCTCTCATGAGGTTCACCAGGCTAGCTTCATAGTCACGGCTGCTGTGAAGCCGGTTCAGATATCCGGAATAAATATCCTGGGGACTCAGGCTGGAAAGGCTGGAGATATCCGCATTCAAATTCCCTTTTTCCTGAGTTACCTTCTCCGTTTTGGCAGTGTGTTTTGCCAAAACGGTGGGTTCGGCTGGCGCAACGTAGGCAGCGCCAGTAACCACAACGTCAGGGGAAGAAGGTGCATTGGGAGGAATAGTTTTATCTTGCGCCGGATCAGGAGAGCCCGGATTAACTTGAGGAGAGCTAACCCGGGCTGGGCTTGGGGGATCTTGGGCAGCATCAGTAGCAGGAATATCAAGAACAGGTTCTTGAACCGGTGTAACAGGAGTACCTTCAGGAGGAACAGCTGTCGACGGTTCGATTGCTGGTTCATCGGCAGAAGGATCAACAGCGGGCTTCTTGCCCTTAGCCTTTTTGCTGGGTTTCGGTTTACTGGAGAAACGAACAAAGACAGGTCAGCATTATAAAGAAAAAAGGAAGGATTTAAACCGGAAAAGGTGAAGAGAATTACCCTGGAGCTGTCTTCAAGGGTGGAAGCTGTGTCGCAGTTGACTCGCCCGATGAAGATAGTGGAGTTTCCTGATAATCAGGATCAGTCGGTTTAAGTGGTTTTCTAATAAGGCCGGCCTTGGGATGAAGAAGTGTTGGAGAAAGTATCACCTCAGCACGGCGTTTCCGAGCCGGGGTTAAGGAGATTCCAGAAGATTCCACTGCTAAACCGGAATGGCGAGTGGTCCGGCGCAATGCTTCGTGCTGTTGCTTCTTCAAATCAAAATTGGGATCCAACTTAGCATAAGGGTGAGAAAATTGATACTTTCTAACAGTCCGACGGATTTTTTGAGGAGGGGGTTCTGAATCGGAAGAAATAAGGGTTACCTCAATCTCCACCGGGTTATCACCTTCGAGTGGATCCTGTGAAAAGGGCATCATCAGAGATAAGGACAAATATATTAAAGCAAATGTAAACCGGAGTAAAGCATACCTCGGAGTCCGGATCATCATCTTCAGAAGGAGAACCGGCGTCAACGGCTGCCTTCCTTTTCTTGTTTGCAGGAGTTTTCCGGCGAGTTTGTTTTACAGGTTTGTCCTGAAGTTTCCTTCTCCAGAAGGGGTTATCAGCCTGAATAAAAATCAACAGCAAGTAAAGGACGGTTCAAAGAAGGACGGTTTATGAAGCACGGGTTAAGGAAAACTTACATCAGGCTGTGTGTTCTTCTTAAAGTATGGAGCCAAGCCGACCTTGGAGCAATCTGTTGAGGCAGGGTTGACGATCTTTTTGGCCGATTCTATCACCTCCGATTCAGAAAGTGCCTCTTTAGTAAACCTCTGAGGATCTTCCGGATCACCGGAATAATTGCACATTAAATCAGAGCGCCGGCTTAAGGGGAGAATGCTCCATGACAACCAGCAGCGAAGAAAATCGGTTCCAAGAAGTCCATTAGCCATGAAGGCTCTCAGTTTGGAAAGTTGAGATGAAAATTGAATCCGTTCAGTGGCACTTAACCGTTGCGGCAGAGGATGATTCGCCGGGATGCGAGTCTCACGATAACCCGGCAGCGGATTTTCACCTTCAGGAGATGTGTCAATGCAATAGAACCAAGACTTGTTCCACTCCTTGGGGTGAGTGTGTAAAGCGGCGTGTGGGAAAACTGCATCCCTCCTTTTCTGAATGCTGATACCACCAAGTTCTTGGTGAGGCCCGCTAGTGAATTCAGTGCGCCGGTTCGCATGGAAGAAATCCCGGAAAAGATCGACTGAAGGTTCTTCTTGCAGATACACTTCAGAAAAAACTTGAAAGTCACAAATGTTGGAAACGGAATTTGGTCCGATGTCTTGTGGATGCAGTTGGAAGGTGGCAAGGACGTCCCGGAAAAATTTTGAACCGGGGGGAGAGAAACCCCTGGAGATATGATCCATAAAGACTATGACCTCTCCGGACCTGGGAGCAGGAAGGCGTTCATTACCCGGAGCGCGCCATTTCAACTCGGCCCGAGGACCTAACGTACCGATACTCGACAGCTTGACTAAGTCTTCTTCAGTCACAGCTGAGCGAACCCAGTCACACGAAACGTATTGCTTGGCAGCCATTTGAACAAAGTGCTGAAGAGAAGAAGGTACAGAACAAATTATGAACGTACAAAAGATTTGGGACCTATATATGTGTATTGTGCAAGAGAGATAAGAACTATCTAGCAAGGTTAAACCGGCAATCATAAATACAGATGTATCATTTCCGGTTTAAAAATGGCAGTTGAAGAGGAATAACTACGTCATGGTATCAGTCTACATCATTTCCGGTTTATGGTATGGTGATCTAAACCGAAGCATACTTAGCAGATTTATTGAAGGGAAAACAAGTTTTCGCTGCGTTGCTAAGGAAGAATAGATCTGAGCATAATGAGATAAAGAAACAAAAATTACACAGGAAATATACAGAGGACCAATCCAGAGCAGATAAGCTTACAGGATGTGCATAAAGAGGAGACTTAAAACAGGTAGCAATAGAAATACAAGCAGCAAGATCTAAAATATCAGACGTACTTACGGCAAGATCAGGAAGGTAAGAATATTACGAAGTTGCAGGTCTCAGAGAATGAACAGCATAAAGCTTGTGAAGAACCCTAATGGCGGAACGGATAAATGCAGTAGAGGCATTACAGCAAGATTCAATCTGGTGTTAAGTGAGATCTACAGGTTAAGGCTTAAGGGGATACGAGGTTCCTATGATATGAGTATCTACAAAAGCTTCATCGGGAGTTCTAATGGCGGAAGAACACGGGCAAGGCAATGACAAATAGGATAAGATCTACAGTGAGGAGGAAGAACATACCAGGGACGGTGAGGAATCGGCGGCGCAGAAAATCTGGTCAAGTTCAGGTTGATGCAGCGGCCGGTCGAAGACGGAAGAGCCGGTGGTCGACGGCGGTGTTCTCGGGCTCAGGCAACAATGGAGTTCTAGAGGGTCAGGAAGAGAAAGGAGGAAGACGACGCGAGAGGGGATAATGAATGGAGCAGAGCAGTATTTATAGACAAAGAGGCGGATGTGAAACGACAGGTGCGGTAATCAAGGAAGAAAATCGGATAAAGATCCGTTGAAACGCCTCGATTCTCGGGATAACCATTAAAAATAAGTTACAGTACAGCTCGCGGCGATAAATGCGGAGCTGATGTCATTGTCAGACTTTAATGATTTCGGAAGATGACGTCAGAGCCGGTTTACAGGAAAAAATGAAGACAGAAGAAAAGTCGCGGAAGACAATGAAGACTGATATGAACAAGTTCAAATCATTCTGGGGCCTAATGTCAGGGATATGGTTAGTAGGTATAAACCGGATATTGTAAACCGGTTTAGTTATAGTGTACTTGGTTCATTATTTTAGTAGAGATTACGGCCTATGAGATTTCAAGGCCCATGTATAGAAATACGGTTGTAAACCACCAGGGAGATGTAACTTGAGAGATAAGAAAGAAAGGACAGAGACCGAGGCGGACACGATTATGAGCCGGCCTCGGGACTCTGTAAACCGGACCAGGCGTCACCTCTATATAAAGGGACGGCCCAGCACCGGTTCGAGGACAAGCAACAATCGATACGTCGAGGCGCAGGCAAGCGATTCCGCTCCCTGTAAACCGACGCCCAAGCAATACCAAACCAACTAGACGTAGGCTTTTACCTTCTCAAAGGGGCCGAACTAGTATAAAATCCTTTGTGTCCTTTGTGCGCCATGAATCCTTTCAAGCTAACCCGTGCGATGGTTCCATCATCAAGTCCGTTAAACCGGACATCTGCCGTGTTAATTCCACGACACAGACGGCGGCGGCGGCCACGAGCAGGGACAGTGGCTACGGCAACAAATCGAGGAAGCAAGGAAGGGGGATGGACGCGGCTCACTGTGAGGGAGGTCGTGGACGTGCTCGGAACCGCGGGGAGGCGCCGGTGGTGGAGATCGACGGCGATGGCGTCGTAGCCGTGGCCGGAGAAGAGGGATGATGGCGGGGCTCGGGGCCGGTCCGGCTTGTTCTAGCGCTCGGGGCAGATGAAGACGTTGGCGGCGGTCCTCCTGGACAGCTCGCAGTAGCTCGGGGAGGTCCCGGAGCATGGCAACGGCGACGCAGTGGCGACGGCCCCGTTCGGTCGTGGCTGTGGAGAAGAAAGCGAGGGGAGGGAGAGGAAGCGAGGGGGTCCAGTGGCTCCAGGGGGAGAGCGAGGGGGTGCCGGGGGAGGGCCTTATCCCCTCCTCCTACCTGCTCTGTCGTCGTGGCAGGAGGAGGGCGGCACGGCAGCGTTCGTCCATGGCTGCGCCGACACGCAGGGGAGGAAGGACGAGGGCAGGTGGGAGTGGGCTGGGCCAGCGCTATGCCTTGCTGGGCCAGGGTGCACAGGGGAACTTTTTCCTATTTTTCTTTTCTGGAAAGATTTAGTTCCTGTTGAATATTTTTGGGCTAGCAAATGAGTTTTGCTGAAAGTGAAACTTTGCACAAAAACCATGCACCATATTGTGGTTCTGCACATAAAGTCTCAGGAGACCTGGAAATGTTTAAACATTTTTAAGAAGAGGAAGGACCAAAATAAATGCTACTGGACCACTAAAATAATTTCCAGGTTCAATTTGGGAATTCAAATAATGTTGGCTTTATTTTTAAAATTGCTTTAAGATTATTTGCAATATCAAGAACATTTTTATTTTGCTGATTGAAGAAATATTTATTTAACTTTACTTTAAGTTTGAATTTGAGATAGAAATATTTCTTAACCATTTCTCTTATGGCATAATGATGATGACTTGGCATGATTGAGAGGTGATCACTGTAGGGTGAAGCTGGGGATGTTACAAATCTCCTCCACTACAAGAAATCTCGTCCCGAGATTTAAGTGGGGAAGAGAAAAGGTAACTTCGGGAGAACGGACCTTTTACAAGGTCGATTATCCGATAGATAATTCAGGGGGGGTGTGGCAGAAATATCTCTTGAGTTATAACTTAGGAAAACATCGAGAGCAAGGTGTGACAGTTCAGGAGAAAGCTTCAAGCGGACGGACATCCGATCGATGACTGAACAGAGTGTGAAAGGAGTTCAGAGCATCGAGAATAGATTAACTCTTGAAGGGTGGATCGTGACAACACTCAAGGTCAAGAGCAAAGGATGCTTCGGAACCTAAAAGGTACAAGAGGGTCAGGTTCCGATTCTGTAGAACTGCGATACGGTTCGATAAAAAGTAGAGGGAACGGTGACAACTCACATGGTCAAGACAATAAGTCAGGACAGTGAGAAGTCTGTCAGCTATGTCGGCAACGGCGTCGGTACCATGGGCGAGGGACGAAGAGAACCATTTTCCTGCTCGTTGAACGAGGCGGACCAATAGGCAAAGTTCTCGTCCATCGGTGGTTACCGGAAAATCATCAACAGGAGTAACAGGGTCTCACTGACTGAGTTGCAGACCGAGGTATTTTCATAAGCAGGGAATTATTCCTGCTCATGTCATATCGATCTCAAGAAAGGTTAAACAAACAAATGGAAAGGAAAAATGTGTTTAAACACAGGAGTTAGGGGTATATCATTTACCAAGGGGAAACGGAGCATGATAAACATGATGAGACGGACAGTTCAAAGTGAATAGGTAAAGGAACGAGGGAATAATCATGATACTACCCGTACAATGGTGTCTGGATAATGGATCAAGAAAACATTTTGTCGAGAGGTTTCACGAAGATGCCATCGAACAGCGACGGCATCGATAAAAGGAATGATGAAGCGAGAGGGTTAATGGAGCCACGGATACGGTACAAGCTCGAAATCAAGCTTGTTGTTCGAGGTGAAATGATAAAATGAAGAAGATCGACGTGAGCTTCGCTCATCGACGGAAGTTGTGCTCTGGGCATAAAGACCAGGTAACACGGTTAAAATTTAGCTTGATGATGATATAGCCGATCAGGCAGGGAATGATGTGAGGGATTATCATCCCATAAGAATTTTCAAGAGATAGCGGAATGTTACCGTATTCTCGAGATATCAGGAGGCAATACTCGGGGTAGATCAGAGTAGAGGTTGGACGGGTGAAAAGATCTGCAGAGGACAAGTATTTTAACTTGTCCGGGAAATGGGATCAAGGGGAAAATATGGTCAGAACCACGATCGCAAAAGATCAATCCACCGGTACAAGATGAAATTATACCAAAGAAACAATTGATTTTAAGAGAAGCTTCCATGATAATTTCTGCATCGTATCCATGGGCATGAACACAAAGGTTCAAGGTCGACTCCCACTTCTTCAATGCATAACCTTTCATTCACTTCTCGTCTTCGAAGAAATTGTAGAGTCAAAAATTTATTCGACGGAACGCGAGTGGATATATCTCGCATAGCTTCTGATTCACACAGACTAGGGAAAGCATATGTTCAACCCATCGGGGCAACTTAAGAACATATACCACAAACTTCAGGGGTAAGTAGCATAAGCTTGAGAAGCAGAGTATGGTTGACAAGATGGGGGATACAATTTACCAGAGGTATTATGTATCAGGGGAAACTAACAAGGTTATGGAATATGGAGGGCAGTGTCGGATATTAATCCAACAAAAGATCAGGTGGTCGGCAAAGGATCTGATGTGAGCATCGGTACTCAACCAGAAGAAGGAGAATGCAAGGGCATCAGTTTATGGAAATTATCTGGATAAGCCGAAGCTTAAATGCAAAGAGTTACAATTTCCAAAGTCGAGGAATCAGAGGCAGAGGCTCTGATAAAAAGATGAGCACGTTGAATTGAATTAGATGGCTAATCAATCAAGGATTGATTTACCGAGAACCAGCTCATGTTCGGAATAAGGTCTGAGCCGAAGAAGATAATTTAGAAGGATCAACTAATGATTGCGTGCATTCACACTCATGTTGACTCAATAAGACCAAAATGACGGTGTCAAAGGTAACGATGAATATTGCCAGACATATGGAATTATCCATAATTCAGGCCGGCAAGGTAACCAACAGCAGTAGGCTGCAGAGGTCCTTCGGGAGATCGATTAACAATGGGAAGTATGTTGCGAAACACTTGATCAACTAGGGATGAACGAATCCCCGGTAAGTATGAGGATTTATTCATAGGTGTGATCAAGCGGAACAGGACTGCAAGGCAATAGGTTTTCGAGAATTCTCGAAATGTCGGATAGTGTTACGATATGTCGGATAGAACCCGAGGGTACTGAGACGAATATAGGAACGACGGGTGTAGGTAGTTATCCTTTGGGGTTTAACGGTGGTCAGGGACTGCAAAGCAGTGGCATAATGGTCTCGGAAACTTCGTGGAGTATCTTCGGAGTCTTTTGATGATGACACGCCATCTTCTGGAACGAGGGGGCTCTCCGGGAGGAATCGTCCACGAGAACCTAATGTCGGTGTTAGTAAAATCATTTAACCCGAATAGAAGAGAGATTCAGAGTCCCAGAGTAAAGAAGAGGAATAAAAGATCCTAATACCACCCAATTGGCGACGTGGGGCCATAAGCCACACAGCCAAGTTAGTAAAACATTTTTGGACCTCTAGACTCGACTTCGACCAAGGAGTTGGAAAGGGGGTTCCTACAGGCAGTCGGCTCTGATACCAACCTGTGACGACCCCGGCCCGACCGTGCACTAATCATACACGCAAATGCACACGATCAAGCCTAAGGACTCACGTGAAGGAATCACAGCACAACTCTAAAATATAAATAAATACATACAAGTTATATATTACAAGCCAGGGGCCTCGAGGGCTCGAATACATAACAAGTGTCACACACATAGTCAGCGGAAGCGTTAGGTATCTGGGTACAGATACAGAACACAAGTACAGATAGGCCTCATACGAGGCGGGGCAAAAGAAAAGCTACGATCGAAAAGGCGCAGGCCTCCTGCCTGGGACCTCCGATCCTACTCATGGTCGTCGTCCGCCGGCTCCTCGTAGAAGTACTCGCCGGCCGGGTAGTAGTAGTAGCCAGCCTCGGGCTGGTAGTAGTAGTCGTCAACGGGGGCTGTAGGCACCATGGCTCCGTCGTCTGGTTTATCATGCGGGTAGGACAAAAGAGGAAGCAAAGCAACCGTGAGTACTCATCCAAAGTACTCAGCAAGACTTACATCAGATCTATACTAAGCAATGCATCATTTTCAAAGGAGGCTTTATGTGGGTGGACTAGACTGCAGAAAGCCAGAGTAGAGAGGGGAAAAGCCTAGTCCTGACGAAGACTAGCATCTTCAGGGTCTTGCAGCAATTAGAAGGGAGCAGAATAGTACATCATAATGTATAGTGTTTATAGCAATATCTTCATATCACATATCTCAAGTCACCAGTTCTAGTTGTACCGAAGTGGATACAACTCCGAGTGTCCGTTACCGTAGGACGGGCTATCGATAGATTGTTTCTTCCCTGCAGGGGTGCACCAAGTTACCCACCACGCTCGCTTAACTCCGGCCGGACACACCATCAGGTCGTGCCCGCCCTCGGCTAAACAATACGACGCAACCCGACCGGATACCGCCAGAGAGGATCGAGCACGCCGGACTAATCCTATGCCCCCGGGGGTCATGGCCGTCGCCCCGGACACTCCGCACGTTGCGAGGCCGTTCGGTAGCAGACCTAGCAACCCCTTATACAAGCGCAGTTGCATCCTAAGTCCAATCCGAACGGGCCGCTCAATCGCTGACGTCGTGACGACTCCGGCTGATGTATACGACGCAGAGCACCCACTCACACCCACGTGGTGGTTAGTGCTATCGGACCCGGAGGCCCCTCGGATCAAATATCCAAATCGCTTAGTGTATTGGGAGCGCGCGGTAACGAGCAGAGCCTACGATACTGTTGGCCCCGTCGTCCCGTCTCGAGGACTTGTGACAAGGACTGGAAATGACCGGCCACGCCTCGTAGTTATCTCGCGGGTACCCTCACTGGTCACCCGACTCCACAGCTCACGCCTCAAAGGCACTCGCGGGTACCCCTCTGGGTCAACCCGCCTCCATCCAACATGTGTAGTAGTAACTTCAAAGTGTCATCAGACGCACGATACCTCTGGCCGCACGCCTTTGTTCCTGGCGACGTCCGGCCTCGGGGATCGATACGTCTTTAAACACGGTATGGTGAAACAGGGCATCCGTGTGGTTTCCATGCCGATGAGGAATCCGAGGAATCACCCTCGTTGGACTCCTAAACGACAAGTCCCGTTAAGGTGATACCGGAGGAATCACCCTCGGCGGTAGTCACCATAGCGGATGCACGACATAAGCTAAGTCGGAAGTGGGAAGAGGAATCACCCTCGGTAACCCACAACGAGCTAGCTATACTACAGGGACAACATCGGAAGTGAGTTCGGAGGTATCACCCTCGTCACCCGATGTTAACTCTGCGGAGTCGAGCATATTAGGGGGTGTGCGGTGATGTGAAGAAGGTCAGGGGAAGGGGCTCGATCGCTTGATCGAGGCAAGGGTACTATGCGAGGCAACTACGAGAAAGCGGGACCACAGTAGTGTTACCCAACCTATACTAAGCAGTTTATGAATAAAGACAGGTATCAACAGTTTAGCAAAAACAGGCTATGCAACAGTAATAGGAGCAGTAGCAGTAGCAGCAATTCTAATGCAAGAATAAGAGAGAATAGACATGGGCGATATCGGAATGATCAAAGGGGGGGTTGCTTGCCTGGTTGCTTGGCAAATGAAAAGGAACAACGGCGGTGAAGTAGTCGATCACCAGGGCACCGTCAGCGGTCTCGGGGTCTACCAGGAAGAAAGGGGGAGAGGAAACAATATAAATACACAGTAACGAAAGTAATCACAAAGCATGACGATCTAACGCAGTGCTACCGATAACGGAGAAGGGAAACCCATCCGGGAAAGTATTCCCGGTTCCGGACCTGTGTCGGACAGATTACCGGAGGGGGACGGTTGCAGGTTAGTGGTGTCAGAGTCAAGTGGCAACTGGGGTGCGGTGCAGGGTTGCCTAAAAACATGTCTAAGTCATATTGGTTAATTTTAGGATTTAACTGGAATTATTTACCGGGTGTATGTCCACTATTCATCTACCGGAAACAGGCTAAAAGTTGCGGGTTCACCTCCGTAGAGGGTCCCGACACAGAAACAGATAGCACGGTTGGCTTCGTCTCGTCGTTCTGAGCGATTTTCATATATAAAACATTTTCATCCGAGTTACAGATTATTTTCTATGATTTTCTAAAGTTTAAAAGATTTTCTGAATTTATTTAATTAATTAAGTCTAACATTATCCAGAATAGTATCTAGTGACGTCAGCATGATGTCAGGGTGATGTCAGCGGGGTCAACAGTCAACTTTGACTGGTTGACTGGTCAAGGGGTAGTGGGGCCCACTGTCATAGACTAATTTAGTTAACCAGATTTAGTTAGACTAATTAGTAATTAGTTCAATTAAACATAATTAATTAGGGTTAATTATCAGGATTAATTAAGTTAATTATTAATTAATTAATTAACTTTTTATTTATTCATTTTCTTAAAAAAAAAACCTTTTTTTAAGGGGCTAGGCCCCATTTGTCATAGGCCCAAAGGCCTTAACGGGCGTGGGCTATCGGGCGCTGGGGCGGGGCGCACCCAAGCGCCCATCGGCCATCGCACGCGGGAGGGGGAGACCGAGGCCGGCCGACCGGGGCTGTGCCCGGCGGCGGCGAGGCCACGGCGGACCGGCGCCGGAGTTCGGCGTGGCTGGGCGGGGGTTCAGGCGAGCGGGGGGGTGCGGACCTCGGCTCTCGGGCGGAGGCCACAGCCCGCCACGAGGCATGAGGCGAGGCCGAGCTGTGCCGCAACGGCGGGAGTCGGCCGGCTCCGCCACGGCGAGCGGGCGGCGAGGGGGCATCAGCGGGGCGTGGTGGCCTGCGGCAGCTGGGCGGTGGCTGGCCGCGACGCAGGCCCGAGCAGCGGCAGGGCGTGGAAGGGGAGGTGGCCGGCATGGCACCGGCGGGCACAGCCAGACGGCGGCGGCGGCCACGAGCAGGGACAGTGGCTACGGCAACAAATCGAGGAAGCAAGGAAGGGGGATGGACGCGGCTCACTGTGAGGGAGGTCGTGGACGTGCTCGGAACCGCGGGGAGGCGCCGTGGTGGAGATCGACGGCGATGGCGTCGTAGCCGTGGCCGGAGAAGAGGGATGATGGCGGGGCTCGGGGCCGGTCCGGCTTGTTCTAGCGCTCGGGGCAGATGAAGACGTTGGCGGCGGTCCTCCTGGACAGCTCGCAGTAGCTCGGGGAGGTCCCGGAGCATGGCAACGGCGACGCAGTGGCGACGGCCCCGTTCGGTCGTGGCTGTGGAGAAGAAAGCGAGGGGAGGGAGAGGAAGCGAGGGGGTCCAGTGGCTCCAGGGGGAGAGCGAGGGGGTGCCGGGGGAGGGCCTTATCCCCTCCTCCTACCTGCTCTGTCGTCGTGGCAGGAGGAGGGCGGCACGGCAGCGTCCGTCCATGGCTGCGCCGACACGCAGGGGAGGAAGGACGAGGGCAGGTGGGAGTGGGCTGGGCCAGCGCTATGCCTTGCTGGGCCAGGGTGCACAGGGGAACTTTTTCCTATTTTTCTTTTCTGGAAAGATTTAGTTCCTGTTGAATATTTTTGGGCTAGCAAATGAGTTTTGCTGAAAGTGAAACTTTGCACAAAAACCATGCACCAAATTGTGGTTCTGCACATAAAGTCTCAGGAGACCTGGAAATGTTTAAACATTTTTAAGAAGAGGAAGGACCGAAATAAATGCTACTGGACCACTAAAATAATTTCCAGGTTCAATTTGGGAATTCAAATAATGTTGGCTTTATTTTTAAAATTGCTTTAAGATTATTTGCAATATCAAGAACATTTTTATTTTGCTGATTGAAGAAATATTTATTTAACTTTACTTTAAGTTTGAATTTGAGATAGAAATATTTCTTAACCATTTCTCTTATGGCATAATGATGATGACTTGGCATGATTGAGAGGTGATCACTGTAGGGTGAAGCTGGGGATGTTACATCATTGCTACATGACGCGCTAGTATCATTGCATTTCCTGCTACACCGGCAGAGGCATACATTTGCATACATCATGATAGTTTCATTTTCTTTATGTTGAGTACTTTTGTAAAGTGTGAAAGATCTTCTATACTTCCTGTAATACATAGAGTGTTGCCCCTAAAGTGAGGAAAAGATCCCAAAGAGGACAAAATCAAAAGATCCCAAAGAGGACAAAATCAAAAGATCCCAAAGAGGACAAGTGAGAGATAAATAGAAAGAGCCATTGAGGCCACACAAAAATAAAAAAAATAAAAATAAAAAATAAAAAGAGAGAAGGGGGCACACTACTATTTCTTTTGAGAGATCCACACTTGTACTCCATCTTATACCTTGTACTCCATAGAGATTATCATTCATGCATATAGCTATGTGGGGACCTTTACACTATAGAACTTGGCTTGTATATTCCAATGATGAGCCTCCTCAAAAGAGCTCTAGGTCTTCTTGAGCAAGCAAGTTGGATGCACCCCCACTAGTTCCATTGGAGAGCTTACCTTAGCTCATATGTGCATCCGTTGCATGGCAATCCCTACTCCTCACATCATATCTATCATTTGGCTTTCTCTCGCCGATGATTGTCCTCATTGATGTGAGCCTTTCACACCTTTTTGTCTTCCCCCTCCATCATTTTTCTCTCTTTGCCATCCTAAGTGTCGACTTTCTTGCTTACGCTCATCCATTGCATGAGTGCTCAAAATATCGAAAGGGAGTGGATCATTTTGACTTGTACCTGGATGTTGGTCTGGGGATGAGTCAAGATAAGATTCCAAAGAAGACCAAGTGTGAAACTTTAGTAGATTAAGTTCTCAACAATATAAAAACTATGTTTTACTCTCTCGTATATCCCTATCCCCTTTCTTGCACGCAAACACCATTTGGAGACATTCGAGTCACGGACAGCGAGAGCTCTTGCACCTTTATGTTCTTATGATACTTGTTACAATGCTAATATAGACTCTTGCTTGTTATGACTTGAATTGAATTACATGCCTTGATTGCTTTACTTAAAAAGTTCTTATATGGTTGGTAGCATGTCACCACAGAAATTATGCTTGTTATCATTTACCTACTCGAGGACGAGCAGGAATTAAGCTTGGGGCTATTGATACGTCCAAAACGTATCTATAATTTCTGCTTGCTCCATGCTTCTTTTGTGTGATATTGCTATGATATTTATGCACTTCCATACACTTCTGATCATATTTGGACTAATCTATTAACTCAGTGCACCACAGTGCCAGTTCCTGTTTTCTGCTGTTTTTCTATTTCAGATTTCCCCCATATTAAAAGTGCTCCAAAAATTCCGGGAAAAATACAGAAAAAAACAGCGTACAGGAAGCTTCAAGAAAAACCAAAGTGGGGCTAGAGGGGAGCCAGGGGCAGCCCAGGCGGCCCCACCCCAGACCGCCCTAGGGGGGCGCCTGGGCCCCCCTCTCCGCTTCTGGTGACCCCCTTTGGCATATATACTCCTCGCGTCTCGAAACCCTCGAGGACGGAACCCTTTTTCGCGATCTCGCCTCTGTTCCGCCGCCGCAACGCTTCCAAGATCGGGAGCATCAGGAGAACTCTTCCCGGCACCCTGCCGGAGGGGAGAACCACCACCGGGAGCTTCTCCACCACCATGGACGCTTCCCGGATGAGTTGTGAGTAGTCCCCCTTGGACCATGGGTCCATGACCAGTAGCTATGTGATGTTCTCCTCCCCTCTTTGTTCTTCATGGATTAGACCTCGTGAGCTGCCCTACATGATCGAGGCACATATGTAATCTTTATGCTGTTGCTCTGCTGAGTTTGCTGGGATCCGATGGATTATGAGATTATGTTCAGATTGTGTGTGAGTAATATATTTGATTCACCTCTTTTATATTTTAGTTCTTGAGTAATTCTTGCATGTTCTCCGTTGCTGTTTATTGCTTTGGCCAAGTAGTAGGTAGTAACTTCAAGAGGGAACGTTATGCTTGATTGTGGGTTCATGCCCCCTGATGACTAGTTTGAGTGACAGAAACATGAGTCTAGGGGATGTGCTATTGCCACAAGGGGGGAAACAACGGTGCTTGTACTTGCGGGTGCAAGGATTGTTTACTTTACGCAAAGTTCTTTTAATGCAGTTGTCTATTGCTTTGAGTTTACACTATGGGTGGGACTCGCAACTTAATACCAGCGAGATGTTATGGATAGATATCTCAAGGTGGATGATTAGTAGTAGATGCAGATGGATTTCGGTCTACTTGCCTTGGCGTACCGCCTATGCTTTTGAGCCTCTACCTTTCCTTGCAGCATAGTTAGCATTGGTTTGCGCACATAATCCTGTCAATTGCCCAACTGTAATTTGTTTACCTCGCTTAGCTGTTTTATCGTCTTTTGGGAGAGAGACATCACTAGTGAACATCATGGGACCCCGGTCCATATTACCACCACTGATCACACCCTATATTTACTTCATGTTTTTAATTTCCTAGTTACAGTCATAGCTATCATTATTATCTCTTGTGTTTGATCCTTTGTAAACAGCAAGGCCGGAGGGATTGACAACCTCTTTGTACTCGTTGGGAGCAAAGTTATTTGTATCTGTGTGCAGGTCCTGTCAACCGCTAAGTATCTGGCGCCGTTAGCCGTTGACACCTTCTTGTCGACCCTTAGAGTCTCACGGGATTCGATCCTTGGTATCTTGCCAAGGGAAACTTGCCGTTACGCTACATCTCAAACCTTCCACTTGGGGTAACCAACGAGGGGCGAGAAGCCATCACTATGTGCCCTCAATTAGCTTGCATCTTTGCTTGCTAAAGTATGAATCGTCATCCACTTGCTAATCTCTTTAAGAGACCCAATTATGTTGAACCTATTGCTAGTGAGCTGCGTGCACTAGATTATCTTTATGGGGTTTTGCTTGAAATTTATGAATCTGAAAATTGTGAGGAATTGTTAAATGAAAAAGTGATTCATGCTAGCCCCTTAAATAAAAAGCATGATTGGAATGATGTTACTATAAAATCTATTGATGTAAATTGTGCTAATAATATGCAAAACCCTAAGCTTGGGGATGCTGGTTTTGCTATGTCTACTACTTGTTACAATGATCATGATTGGGGTGATTCTTCTTATGATCTTGAAAATTTATTTAATCCCCATGATGAATATAAGATTGATAATAATGTTTGCATTAATATTGAAAGTGGGTTTGGAAGAGTGTCAACTTTAGGTCCCACATACTTGGAGAATGTTCAATCTTATGAAATTTTTGATCAAAGTGGGTTTGGAGAGGTCATGACTTTATTTAATGATAATCCCACTATTTTGGAAGAGTGTCAACTTTGCATGCATGTGGATCGTGTTGAGAATATGTTATGTGATAGCTATTTTGTTGAATTTGATCATGATCCTACATGCAATTATTATGAGAGAGGGAAATATGGTTGTAGAAATTTTCATGTTACTAAATTACCTCTCGTTATGTTGAGATTGCTATTGTTTCTTTCTCCTTCCTTGCATATGCTAGATCTTTCTTGTTGTGACGCCCGGGTAATCAAGCTACAGTAAACCTCTGCTAATGATGCCACGTCACCACGATTACTGTTGCGAATCTCGCGATAGTTTGAAACCGATTCAAATTCAAATTTAAAATCAAGCAAACAATAAAAGTTTTCAAATATTAAAACTAAAATGTTCGGAGTGAACCAAATAATGCATAGGCAATTATGGTGGAGAAATCACACTTTTATAAAATGTTAAAATACTCGAAAATGAATAAAACAGTAGCTAAAACAATTAAATAAATGCCTTTTGAATTTTATAGAAAAAACTAAACTATTTGTTCAAGGTTAAAACTTTTGTGGCAGTAGTTGGAATTGCAATTCTATTTTAAGTGTGGTTCCTACTTTGTATAAAACTTTAAAAATATTAAAGAAAGTAAAATAAAAACAGAAAAGTAATAAGAAAAGAAGAAAATAACAATAGAACAAAATAATAATAAAAACAATCCCCCCCCCCCCCCCCC
>LR738712.1:137253871-137291047 GCA_902687465.1 Secale cereale | reverse complement strand
CCTTGATCAACCCGATATCGCCTATTTCTCTCTCTACTGCTTGCATTAGAGTAGTGTAGCATGTTACTGCTTTCGATGAATCCTATTCTGTTGCATAGCCTGTCATTGTTGCTACTACTGTTGATACCTTTACCTGCTATCCTAATGCTTAGTATAGGATGCTAGTATTCCATCAGTGGCCCTACACCCTTGTCCATCTGCCCTGCTATTCTATCGGGCCGTGATCACTTGGGTGTGATCACGGGTATATACTACATACACTTTACATGACACATGATGTGACTAAAGTCGGGTCGGCTCATTGAGTACCCGCAAGTGATTCGATGTGGGGGCTGAAAGGACAGGTGGCTCCATCCAGGTAGTGATGGGCCTGAGTTCCTGACGCCCCCCCGAGTGGATCTTTGTGGCGGAACGACATGGCAGGTTGAGACACCCAGTGGAGAGGTGGCCTGGCCCTGGTCGTTGTCCGCGGTTATTTCATAATAACACGCTTAACGAGTTTGGATATTTGATCTGAGTCTGGCCATTGGCCTATACGCACTAACCAGCTACGTGGGAATAGTTATGGGCACTCGACGTCGTGGTATCAGCCGAAGCCTTCTTGACGTCAGCGACTGAGCGGCGCGCGCCGGGTTGGACCGCATAACGCAACTTCCTTAGTAATGGAGGTTGCTAGGTCTGCTCACCGGCCGCGTACGCAACATGCAGGTGTGCGTTGGGTGATGGGCCCGGACCCCTACGCGCCTAGGACTTAGACTGGCGTGCTGACCTCTCTGTTGTGCTTAGGTAGGGCTGCGACGTGTTGATCTTCCGAGGTCGGGCATGACCCTGGAAAGTATGTCCGGCCAAATGGGATCAAGCGTGTTGGGTTATGTGGTGCACCCCTGCAGGGAAGTTAATCTATTCGAATAGCCGTGCCCCTCGGTAAAAGGACGACCCTGAGTTGTATTCTGACCTCATGACAACTAGAACCGGATACTTCATAAAACACACCCTTACCAGTGCCAGATACAACTCGGTGGTTGCTCTCTCACAGGGTGATGTGCGGGAGGATCGCCGAGTAGGATTATGCTATACGATGTTACTTGGTGAACTCTTCAACTACTCAAGACGGAGGCTGGGAGATGCGAGGATACTTGTTACTTCCATATATTCTCTTCTACTGCTGCAAGATGGAGATGGCCAGAAGCGTAGTCTTCGATTGGATTAGCTATCCCCCTCTTATTCTGGCATTCTGTAGTTTAACCCACATATATTATCCCTTTACACAGATACCATTGCATATGTAGTGTAGATCCTTGCTTGCGAGTACTTTGGATGAGTACTCACGGTTGCTTTTCTCCCCCCTTTCCCCTTTTGTCCCTTTTTCTCGGATGACGCAACCAGATGGTGGAGTCCAGGAGCCAGATGATCCCGAGGAGGTTTCTACGTGGAGTTCGGCTTCGAGGAGTAGTTAGGAGGTCCCAGGCAGGAGGCCTTGCCTTTTCGATCGTTGTTACTTTTGTGCTAGCCTTCTTAAGGCAAACTTGTTTAACTTATGTTTGTACTCAGATATTTTTGCTTCCGCTGACTCTTGTGTTTTCGAGCTTATGTATTCGAGCCCTCGAGGCCCCTGGCTTGTAATATAAAGCTTGTATTATTTTTAATTTGTGTCTAGAGTTGTGTTGTGATATCTTCCAGTGAGTCCTTGATCTTGGTCGTACACATTTGCGTGCATGATTAGTGTACGGTCAAATCGGGGGCGTCACAAGTTGGTATCAGAGCCGAATGCCTATAGGAATCCCCCTTTCCAATTCCTTGGCCGAAGTTGAGTCTAGTATTTGAAAAACAAATTTACTAACTTGTTGTGTGGCTTACGGGCCCACAACACCAATGGGTGGTATTAGGATCTTTTATTCCTCTTCTATACTCTGGGACTCTGATCTCTCTTCTATTCGGGTCAAAAGATTTTATTAACTCTGACTCTAGGTTCTCGCAACTATTTCTCCCGGAGAGCCCTCATTACGGAAGATCACCTGCTTCGTCAGAAGGTTTTGAGGATATCCTTCGATATTTTCCCAAGACCATTGTGCTCATCGCCTTTACAATTCACTGCCACCAATATATCCCTATGGATATCTGATGTCTACACACGCTTCTATTCTTGTAGACTATGTTGGGCCTCCAAGCGCAGAGGTTTGTAGGACAGCAGCAATTTCCCTCAAGTGGATGACCTAAGGTTTATCGAACTCAGGGAAGTAGAGGTTGAAGATGGTCTCTCTCAAGCAACCCTGCAACTAAGATACAAGAAGTCTCTTGTGTCCCCAACACACCTAATACAACTAGGAGTTGTATAGGTGCACTAGTTCGGCGAAGAGATGGTAAAATATGGATGATAGGAGTGGCAAAGCAAAGTAATATAAATCTGTAATAAAAAGTGCAGCAAGCAAACAAGTGGTAAACGTGAGCACAAATGGTATTGCAATGGTGGAAACAAGGCCTAGGCTTCATACTTTCACTAGTGGCAACTCCCAACAACATTAACATAGTCTAATCACATGATATTTCCCATAAAACATGCAATGGAGACGCACTCGGAGGTCATTCCTTTGTGGTCAAGAGAGGACGAGAATTATGTAGGGCTACAAAAGCACACCTCAAAGTTCGTAGTTCTCAATCTATGGATTTCCCAATGTCACCGCGGCCATCCAAAGAGAGTACCACAATCACCACAACATATCTCTAGGATAGTCAAAGACAAGCACCAAGAGACTCTCAATCTTCAATCAACACACAAAAGAGGAAATCACTCATGAAAATATTCTTCTAATCCATGTCCAATAGACCGCTGTCACCTTGGTCTCGGGGATTATACTAGATAAATACAAGTGAGTACATCAATTCAATACATAGAGGAAGGGGAAATATCATGGGATCACCCTAGATTAACATAGCCTATGATCACAACGAAGATCACATCATGGGAGAGAGAATTGACCACATAGCTACTGGTAGAAACCTCAGCCCCGAGGAGGAACTACTCCCGCATCATGGAGGGAGGAAGCAACGTCGATGGAGATGAATCCGGGGGCACTTCCCCATCCCGGCAGGATGCCGACACAGGAATTCTGGTCCCCCAAAACTTGGTGGCGATGGCGGCGGAGATCGGAATTGCTTCTGGAGAAAAGGGTTCTGGAATCAGGGTTTCCGCGACGGGAGAATAAATAGGAGGCCAAGTAGGGCACCAGAGGAGGTGGGAGCCCCCAGGCGGCCCCCCGGCGCGGCCAGGGGTGGGGTCGCGCCATCAAGGCGCCCTGGGCCCCTCTGGCCCCCCTCTGGCCCCACTTCTGGCACATGGAAGCTTCTGGAGCGCTGATTTTTTATATATTTTTCCCGGAATTTTTCTGGCAATTTAAGTAATGGGAAAACCTGAAATACAAAAACAGCAGAAAACAGAAACTGGCACTGGGGTGCACTGAGTTAATAGGTTAGTCCAAATATGATCAAAAGTGTATGAAAGTGTATCAAAAGCATAGCAATATCACCCAAAACATGCATGGAGCAAGCAGAAATTATAGATACGTTTGGGACGTATCAACATCCCCAAGCTTAATTCCTGCTCGTCCTCGAGTAGGTAAATGATAACAAGCACAATTTTTGTGGTGACATGCTACCAAAGAGTCTTTCACAATCACATGACAAATGCTTATTGAGATAATGAATCTTTAGTAATTAAGTTGCCTCATGAGAATATCACAAAGAACTGAAAGTTTACAATATGATACTGAAACACCCAATAGATTTGTAGTGAGCATGGTGTGCAAACATGACAAAGTGATACCTCGCTTGCCCCCTTTAGTGAAGCAAAACATAAATGCAGGAGCACCTCCGAAGTTTAAGTGACGACTAGATACAATGATTTCAGAATAAGCGATATCACAATCATGCAGAAGACAATGGTACTTTGGGACAATGCACATTACACTCAGAATGACAATCATGCTCTCAATAGTTGGTGCTTTGAAGAAAGAAGGTGGAGACTCTCGAACCGTGGATTTTGATGGCAAGGTTGAAAACCCGTGGCTGGAAGCAAAGACTAAACAAGTACCAGAGCTCGTGGTTTTAAAAACAGAGATAAAAAGCTTTTGGGAGGTGCATAATTCGTCAACGAATGCTAGTAGATAACCCAATTACTTCTTATGCTGGACAAGTTTCGAGGAACGGCTCCCACGCGGGGACGATCACATCCCCTTAATCTCCTTTGTTTATCACTGCCAGAGTTTCCTGATTTCTCATGAACAAAGCGTGAAGGAGGGTTTGTTTGTTGCTATTATATTTTGTGAGCTGGGCGCACTCATGCCAGTCCCTCCTCGTATTAGGGGTTTGCAGATTAGACATGCAATCCCGGGGTAAAATTTGTCCAACATAAGAAGATCATGAATTACCTACTACTTCCTCATGAGCTAAAACAGAGGCACAAAAGAGAAATGCTTTTGAATAATTTTGAGATGGTACAAGAAAGTCTTCGTTAGGAATGGCAAGTAAATACCATATATAGGAAGGTATGGTGGACTCATATGGCATAACTGGTTTCAAGGATTTTGGATGCACAAGCAGTCAGACCGCTTAGTACAGGTGAAGGCTAGCAAAAGACTGGGAGCGACCAACTAAGAGAGCAATGGCGGCCATAATCATGCAGAGCGACAAAGCAACATTGAATCGGGCATGGAAGTTATATCACTACTCAGAAATTAAAGATCATCAAGGCTTGATAGACTTTCTTTACAGTCTTAAATATGCGTGAGCATATGCCAAGTCAATCAAAATAAATTCTTGGAGGAAGATATCACTAAACCATACCACATCATAGGCAAACAAATCATGCCGGTACTTCAATAACACATTAAGAACCCCCAGCTATTTGAGACTAACCATAAGAAAACATGAACTACTAAGCACCATTATGCACATAGCATTTTTATCATAGACATATCAACCAGTGCCACAGAAGCCAACTCTCTTAACAAGATAAGCATGATAACTCAAGAGAGTTCCAGAAGCAACAACCTAAACAAAAGCTCTTAAAAAGATAAGCATGAAAACTAAGAGCTAAGCATGACAGCAGCTATGAAAAGATAAAGAACACACACAAGAAGATACGCATGCAAGCCTATGTTGTGTTCTACAGTGGAGTGGAGCGTGTTTCTCTCCCAAACAATGAAGGCTAGGATCCAACTTGTTAAGACCAGCAAGTAAAACTAAATAAACTAAAAAGAAAAGAGCAAGACGCTCCAAGCATAGCACATAACGCATGAAGTGATAAAAATATAGTGGAACGAAGGACGAACTGATAATTGTTGATGGAGAAGGGGATGCACGGGGGCATCCCCAAGCTTATATGCTTGAGTCTCCTTGGATATTTCTTGGGGGTGCATGGGGGCATCCCCAAGCTTGAGCGTTTGACACTCCTGAATCTTCTTTTATCATCTTCCCTCGCACACTTGAAAACTCCCTTCATACATAACTCATCATAATCTGATTAGAGAGGTTAGTACCCACAATAAAATAATTTTTCTCTACTGGAAACAAAGATATTCTTGAAGGTCTACTATTTCTCAAGATCGCCAAAAAGTTTTTGCAAAGAAAAAGCAAGCTTAAGGTCTGCAAAACGAAGAAAAGGCAAAACAAGGCAGAATCTGTGAAAAACAGACCAGCAGGTAGTAAATAATTTTTTTGGGGTACTTTTGCAACTCAAATCAAAAAACTCAGAACGGACGCTCGAAAGCCAATTGTATATAGCATGCTGTCAAAAAAATTCAGATCAAAAAGATGATCTGGTGATTTTATTCGAATTTTTCTTTCCAAGGACAGAATCTGTTTTCTGGACAGCATGTCACAACTTTTGAAGTTTCTTGCTATCAGAGGCTAAAATTGGCACAAAGCTGAAAAATAAAGATACAATGATGTTGCTACAGTAGTAACAAACATCAAGACCACTAAAAACTGAAAGAACAAACTGAAAGCAAAGATAACAAGGGTTGTCTCCCTAGAGCTCTTTCTTTATAGCCATAAAGATAGGCTTAAGACTTTAATGATGCTCTCGTAGGAATAAGAGTTGAAGAACAAAAGAGAGCATCAAGAAGCAAATACCAAACACATTTAAGCCTAACATGCTTCCTATGCATAGGAATATTGCAATAGAATAATTCATTGAAGCACAAAGCAATAAGCATAGGAAGACAAAACAAGTGCAGCTTCAAAACCTTCAACATAAAGAGAGGGAACTTGATATTATTGAAATATCTATAAGCATATGTTCCCTTCTCATAATAATTTTCAGTGGGATCACGAATAAACTCAACAATATAAGCATCACATAAAACATTGTTACCATGATCCACATGCAAAAAGGTACTCTTACTCTCCACATAAGCATAATCTTTCTCATTGGTAATATTGGGAGTAGGACTATCATAAACAACTTGAACACTATAGATTAATTGTGTATTAGGAAGATGGTGTTCAACAAGGGAGTAATTCCCTCCATGATTATGACAAGTTTCATAAGGATAATTTCTCCTTATGTCATAGGTACCTTTATAATCACTATAGATTGGAGTTATAACATCATCATAGTAGAGAAGAGCATTATCATTGCTAGCAACTATATTTGTAAACATGTTGTCTTTATTCTTACTAGCAAAAGAATTATCAATTATCACATCACTAGTGGGTAAAGGATTTGCAATCCTATCATCCCCAAGCTTAGAGCTTTCCATATCATCACTTTCAGAGTTGGTACCAAAAAGATTTTCAAGATCATAAGTAGCATTATCATCATTTTCCCAATCACAATAAGTAACATGCATATCATAATCAAAATCATCTTCAATAGTACCTATGGACGTATCATCAAGATGATAATTAAGGCAATAAATTTCACCTTCTTCTTTAAACTTACAACCGTTAGGATAAAAGTTGATGGGAGGAATATGCTCAGGCCAGGTTGATACCCATTCTTCTTCCTTCTTGCTCCTCTTCCTCATCCTCTTCTTTTTCTTCTTCTTCACCTTAGGAGGGAGTGGTTGGAGATGAAGCTTCTCCACATATCCTGGTTTATCATTAGAAACAATAGGGGAAACTTGGGAGAAACTCTCCTTTTTATTAGCAGAAATATAAGAGACATTTTTATACTTTGGTAAAGTTCCCTCCTTTCTAATCTTACTTATGTAATCATTTTTATGGCAAATAACAACACAATAGAGATGGCAATTTTGCAAAGTATTTTTTATTCCTATGGCATTAACATCTAGCCAAGAAGTCTTTTCTGATAACTCTTCACACATCAAAAATAACATAAGCTCATCATAAAGATCAGGGGTGATCATGTTATCACACAACTGATTAACAGTTATGTTTTGAAAGTGCATGCATTGAAAATTAAAGTGACCCTCTATACAACAAAGTTCACAAGTAAAAGGATAAAGGTCACACAATTCTCTAGCAATTTCATTTAAATCTTTGACCCAAGTGATTGTTCTTTCATGCTTATGTTGCTTACAATACTTCTCTTCTTCAATCATAGGCCTTTCACAAGGTCTATCCACTCCACAAAAATTAACATGCTTATATAAAACTTCATTTTCAGGAATTGGATCATGCATGTTGCAATCATCATGAACAATTTCATTTTCTTTGCAAATCTCTTTAAAAGGTTCATGATGCTTGATCCAATCCTCCTTAGGCATATTAAGATGTGAAGCAAAAGATTTGAGGAAATCAACAAGGAGTTGAGAATCAAGCCCAAACTTAGCACTAAACTTATTAAAACTTGTAGTTTCAACAAAGGACTTAATGCAATCATACTCATAAATTATACCTGACTCTTTACCTTTGTCGATCTCCCAATCTTCAGTGTTGCGTTGAATTCTTTCAATGAGTTCCCATTTAGCATCAATCTTTTCGTTTGTGAAAGAACCCATAGAGGAAGCATCGAGCAAATCTTTATCCTGTCGAGAGAGCCTCGCATAGAAATTAGTAATAATCATATCTTTGGGGAGCCCATGGTTAGGACATTTTAGCATTAACGTTTTCAGTCTCCCCCAAGCTTGAGCTATGCTCTCTCCGTCATGAGGATAAAAATTATAAACATAATTCCTATTCTCATGGACTTCATGAAGAGGATAAAACTTGGAGTAAAAGAGAGACTGGATCTCTTCCCACTCCAGCAGGTGAGAGTCATTTAGTAGCCTATACCATTCCAATGCTTTTCCTTTCAGTGAAAAGGCAAATAATTTCCTCATGACAAACTCCCTCGATACACCTGCAAGCTTAAATAATGAACATAGTTGTGACAGATATAGCAAGTGTTCACCGGGATGTCTGTCTCCTGCATAACGATTAGCCATCGATAATACCAGCTGGTATTTTATAGGGCACAATTTCAGTAGGGGGAGGAGCAACCACCACATGTGTGGGGCGTCTTCCCGCAAGCAACGATCCAATAGCAAGGTTGTCCATAAGCATAACTAGTGAAATAAAAACAAGAAACAAAAAGATTTAATTGCAAGATCTAAAGATATACCTTCAAGCGCTCACCTCCCCGGCAACGGCGCCAAAAATAGCTTGATGTCTACACACGCTTCTACTCTTGTAGACTATGTTGGGCCTCCAAGCGCAGAGGTTTGTAGGACAGCAGCAATTTCCCTCAAGTGGATGACCTAAGGTTTATCGAACTCAGGGAAGTAGAGGTTGAAGATGGTCTCTCTCAAGCAACCCTGCAACTAAGATACAAGAAGTCTCTTGTGTCCCCAACACACCTAATACAACTAGGAGTTGTATAGGTGCACTAGTTCGGCGAAGAGATGGTAAAATATGGATGATAGGAGTGGCAAAGCAAAGTAATATAAATTTGTAATAAAAAGTGCAGCAAGCAAACAAGTGGTAAACGTGAGCACAAATGGTATTGCAATGGTGGAAACAAGGCCTAGGCTTCATACTTTCACTAGTGGCAACTCCCAACAACATTAACATAGTCTAATCACATGATATTTCCCATAAAACATGCAATGGAGACGCACTCGGAGGTCATTCCTTTGTGGTCAAGAGAGGACGAGAATTATGTAGGGCTACAAAAGCACACCTCAAAGTTCGTAGTTCTCAATCTATGGATTTCCCAATGTCACCGCGGCCATCCAAAGAGAGTACCACAATCACCACAACATATCTCTAGGATAGTCAAAGACAAGCACCAAGAGACTCTCAATCTTCAATCAACACACAAAAGAGGAAATCACTCATGAAAATATTCTTCTAATCCATGTCCAATAGACCGCTGTCACCTTGGTCTCGGGGATTATACTAGATAAATACAAGTGAGTACATCAATTCAATACATAGAGGAAGGGGAAATATCATGGGATCACCCTAGATTAACATAGCCTATGATCACAACGAAGATCACATCATGGGAGAGAGAATTGACCACATAGCTACTGGTAGAAACCTCAGCCCCGAGGAGGAACTACTCCCGCATCATGGAGGGAGGAAGCAACGTCGATGGAGATGAATCCGGGGGCACTTCCCCGTCCCGGCAGGATGCCGACATAGGAATTCTGGTCCCCCGAAACTTGGTGGCGATGGCGGCGGAGATCGGAATTGCTTCTGGAGAAAAGGGTTCTGGAATCAGGGTTTCCGCGACGGGAGAATAAATAGGAGGCCAAGTAGGGCACTAGAGGAGGTGGGAGCCCCCCAGGCGGCCCCCCGGCGCGGCCAGGGGTGGGGCCGCACCATCAGGGCGCCTGGGGCCCCTCTGGCCCCCCTCTGGCCCCACTTCTGGCACATGGAAGCTTCTGGAGCGCTGATTTTTTATATATTTTCCCCGGAATTTTTCTGGCAATTTAAGTAATGGGAAAACCTGAAATACAAAAACAGCAGAAAACAGAAACTGGCACTGGGGTGCACTGAGTTAATAGGTTAGTCCAAATATGATCAAAAGTGTATGAAAGTGTATCAAAAGCATAGCAATATCACCCAAAACATGCATGGAGCAAGCAGAAATTATAGATACGTTTGGGACGTATCAATATCTGCATGCACTTGTCATTCTCATGATCATTCCTCGTCGCTCTTGTTGTTACAAGATGCCTCAAAATATTCTCCGATGTCTCGAGAATCCTTTGAGTTTATTGTCTTGCAGTTTTGTTTCGCGTGAAAACCCTTACGGTTATTTCGTCACATTTATCGAGGATACATGCTTCTCAATTATTCATGTGTCTCACAAAATTCTTCTGAATACTTTTCGATCTTGCGAAAATCCTCTGCAGCCAGTTACTCTTGAAATTCTTGCCGGCTTGCATTATGGTTAATTCCATGTGACTAGTAGTCTTCGTTAGCATCCCTTGTCTTAGCCATTTTGAGCCTATTGATTCAATGTGTGCATATGCACGCAGTCATCGGGTTATCCTTTTTGAAATTATCTTTCCGACTCAGACGTCATTCCGGACATGAGTTGGTTCTCGGCAATTCAAACCTTTATTGATTGTCCAACTAAGTGTCTTCAGCTTATCCATCCTTGATCAGAGCGTCTGCTTCTGATCCTTCGTTCGGAAACCATAATTTCTTTCTATATAAGCATCAGACTAATCAGGTGATTCTTGAATCTGAGGCCTTGGCATTCTTTCTTCCTCTGTGTGAGTACCGATACTCACATAAGCTTTGTTGTGGATCACACGATCCGTTGTTCGATTGTTATCCGGCAGTGTCCTTCATATTCAATCACCTTGTGAATTCTTCCCTTGATACATAATGCCTTTGGTAAATTATACCGTCTGCTTGACCAACCATGCTCTGCTTTCGAGCTTGTGTTGTTACTTTTGAAACTTGTGGTATATGTTACTAAGATGCCCGATGGGTTGAATCTATGCCTTCCCCTAATTCGTGAGAACTCGAAAGTTTTCACAAGTCATACCCTTCTGGTGTTCTACCAGATAAAATTCCAACACTACAGATTTATCAAAGCGAGAGGTGAATGAAATGATATGCATTAAAGAAGTGGGAGTCGACCTTGAACTTTGTGTTCATGCCCATGAAAATGATGTAGACCGTTTCGGAAACTTCTTGCAAAATGATTTTTCATCTAAATAATTCTTTCGGTGTCAATAAATTTGATCCCTTGCAGCTATGGTTCCGACCATGCTGTCCTTATTCAATATATCTGGAATAAATCCATTCCAGGCCTCGTCAATTTTTGACAAGGTTAAAGCATCTACTATCATAGGTCAATGACCTAGTTCAACTTCTATCGTGTTCTACCTTCGAGTTTTACCCTCTGATATCTCGAGGATATCATGCCTTTGCACCATACCTTTTGAACTTTTGATGAAGTAATACCTTTGCTTGTCGTAATCACTCTACGGGTTCTAGGTTGCCGTCAACCGAGGACGCCGTTTAGTAAATCAAATCTGCTCTAAAAATTCAACACCCCTAGTAGATGTTACAGGGAATTTTTTTTAAACTCAATCTGGTTTATTCCTAGACTATCGGGTACATCCCTTGTCTAGCTATCTTTGACTGTGCTACCTCGTCCTTCTTTGGTACACGAATTCTTCAGAGATTAAGCACAACTTACGTCGAGCTTTCAGCATCTTGTTGCTTGTTCAGTAAGGCAACCTTGGTTCCGAGCTTGCATACTATATATTGATCCTATAACTTGCCACTTTGTCATTCCCTTGCTTGTTGCCATTGTTGTTTGATTGCATCCTCTTGAAACCTCCCGGCAAATGTGTCGGATCTCCTTCAATACTTTGACTTCTTCCGAGATGTCAACTGTGTTCATGCTGAGAATTACATTCCTTGCCCTCGATGATTTTTATTATCATCAACAACATCCTTGACTTCCTTTCAACGCGAACTTTTCCACATTATGAATACAACTTCCTCTCCAGCTAGTGTTGAGTTCTGCCTTGAAGTATTATTGTCTTTTATATCAAGAATGTTGTGGGGATTGCTCCACCTCTCAGAAATTCTTGGCATGATAATAATTCTCACCATCACCATTTTTCCTCGTTCCTCGTGTTGTTTTTAACCGGGATACCAATATGCTAACGATGCTGCTTGAGTTCTGTACTTCTACCAACCTATTGCTTTGAAGTTAACGATCGACAGTTCGTTCTTAGACTGTTGGTTATTGAATCATCACTCTAACATTGATCTTGCTGCCTAAGGTCATATTTCGGGCACACCTTTCACCTAATGATTAATGGTGTATGTTTTTCTCGAGCATACAACGTTATATCATTTGAATTGATAAGTGTCATCCTCTTGTTCACATTATTGTGGAAATCCCTCCGTTTGGAATTCTCGATGAATTGTTGCTGAGCCCATCAGCCACCTCCTCATCCTCTCCTTGGTTTAATGATGAACTATTGTTTCGGGAACCCGCTCCCTTAGTTCCTTCCCAAGAATCTTGCAATGTCATTTCGTCGATTTATGTTGCACCTTTTCTTCTCAAACATCCCGAGTCTGAGGTATCATGACACCAATCGGATCTGAATCTCGGTCAGATGATGGTTGGGACAACTTTCCAGCAGTTATAATGTTGGTCCTTTGATGACCCGGTAATATGATGTCATGCCTAGCACCGCTGGCTGGAGGACCCATCATTATAATTTCTTTTGCAAGGATATCCATTCTTCCAGGAGGAAATTATAAGACTTATTCTATAAGTTGTTCCTGATGAATTCGTTGTGTATCCAAGTTCGACCTTTACTTCAAGACCATGCCAATGCTATCTCGAAGCATGTCTGTGGTACTCCAATTTTCAACAAGAGCATTTAAAGCCTAATGCTAAATGTTTCTTGGTCAGTTACCCAAACACCGTTGTATGGGTAACATCTTGATTAATCCTTGCCTCTTTATCTGAATGGTTGGGTACTTGCTCTCCAACCCTGTATGCCATGTTCTGCTTGTCCATGGGAAGGATATACTCCTATTAATTGTGTGTGTAATCACAATTTTCCTTTCCATTTGTTTGTTTAACCTTTCCTTGATCTACAGATAATCTAAGCAGTAATAATTTATGCTTACGTAAACACCTTGTTGTACAACTATGTCAGTAAGACCTCGTTACTATTGTTGTAACATTACATTAACTACCGGTGAACGGGAACCTTCCCTATTGGCCCGCCTCGTTACAATGTGCAAGAAAATGGCTCTCTTAGTTCCCCGTCCTTGGTACCGACATTGTTGCCAACTTAACTGACAGACTATCGTCTGACATGCCTTGCTTTCTGTGCAATATGTCATCAGCATTCCTATTTTCAACCCACATGGTGGGCCCATAACCCACAGGTCCACTGGATCGAAACCTGACCCTTCTTTACAACCTGGATTCTAATGTATTCTTTGCACCTGGCTTCGTATGTGATTCACGAGCTAAATTCTATACCATTATTCATCATGGAATCAAACGTCATGTTATTCCCGTTATTCAAGCTCCCCTTCCAGCTTCTGTCTAGGCATCGAATGATTGCCTACACATTTGAAACTTCGGTACCATCATATATTACACTCAACGAATACACTGTAATACAACTCGTGGGGTACCTTGGGTATTTCCCATTGAGTTCACCGTCAGATACCCAGCTTTGTGGAGTTGTGTTCTTTCGGAGTTTTTCCCCCTGGTCTCGTTCGTAGGATGATGGAGATCTCGAAGAAAGGATGACGACTTGATCATGATGACTTGAAGCAGAGAAATGAAGACATCAACGAAAAACGATCAACCTCTTCGAAAGGGCAACCAAGACCGAGAAGACTCGTTAGCTTTTCGCTACCAGCACCCCCCCTTTTTACTCCACCGCTTAAATCTCAGGACGAGATTTCTTGTAGTGGAGGAGAATTGTGACGCCCGGGTAATCAAGCTACAGTAAACCTCTGCTAATGATGCCACGTCACCACGATTACTGTTGCGAATCTCGCAATAGTTCGAAACCGATTCAAATTCAAATTTAAAATCAAGCAAACAATAAAAGTTTTCAAATATTAAAACTAAAATGTTCAGAGTGAACCAAATAATGCATAGGCAATTATGGTGGAGAAACCACACTTTTATAAAATGTTAAAATACTCGAAAATGAATAAAACAATAGCTAAAACAATCAAATAAATGCCTTTGAATTTTATAGAAAAAACTAAACTATTTGTTCAAGGTTAAAACTTTTGTGGCAGTAGTTGGAATTGCAATTCTATTTTAAGTGTGGTTCCTACTTTGTATAAAACTTTAAAACTATTAAAGAAAGTAAAATAAAAACAGAAAAGTAATAAGAAAAGAAGAAAATAACAATAGAACAAAAAAAAACACCCCCCCCCCCGCGCTGGGCCTCGGCCCCGCTGGCCTCTAGACCGCCAGGCCGGCCCAGCCGCACCCTCATAACCCCCTGCCCCTCGAAACCCTAGCCCATCCCCCATGATCCCGACCTCATTCCCCCACTCCCTCGCTCGCTCCTTCCCCTGCCCCCGATAAAGATCGGGGCACGACCTCGTCGCCGCCCTCATCGCCCCTCACCACCGGCGCCGCCCTAACGCCCGTCACTCCCCTCCTTCCCGAAGCATCCTCGCCGCGACGCCCCAGGCACCGCTGCCTTGACCGGATGCCAACGCCCGTTGTCGCCGCACTGCCTTCATCGCCCGTCCCCGACATCCTCCCCAGCGGACCTCCTCGTCTCCTCCCCGAGCTCCTCTGCCGCTCGCTGTGAGCACCTCCCTCCACCCCTTTCTCCTCGCACGCCCCCGTCGCCGTTCTCCCACACGACCCTGTCGCCGCTGCCTACCCGCGCTCCGCCACTACTCCCAACGACAGCGTCGAGCCGCCGGCACGCTCCGACGCCCGGGCTGTCCGGCCGGCGCCCGTGCGGCCCCTGGCCACTGGCGCCCGTGGCCGCGGTCGCCCCTCACAGCGCTCCTCGCCACGCCCACCTCGCCTGCCGCCCGTGCCTTCGTCCTCGTTTCCGGCGCCCTCTCGTCCCGCCCGTGCAGCCCTGCGCCGTCGTGCCCGCTGCAGGATGGTGCGCCTCGCCGCGGTCGCGGCCCCGCGCACTAGTGGTCCGGCGACGCGCCGCCGTGGCTGCCGGCCTCTCTGCACCTGGCTGTGGCTGAGCCTCAGCCACTCGGGCCGGTGGATGCCCTGTGCCCAGCGCCCGCCCCGTTGCGCCCGTTAGCCCAATAAGGCCCCTAGAGCCAATGACATGTGGGGCCCAGCCCACAGAACGTTTTAAAAGAAAAAGAAAATAATAAATAAATAGTAATAATTAAAATATTAATTAATTAATTAAAGAATTAATTAACTTAATTAATCGAGATTAACTTAATATAATCACTAGTTAACATAATTAACATGTGTTAGTTAATCTAATTAGCTAACTAAACTAATTAAAACTGTTAGTTAGGATAACAGTCAATGACTAACGGACCCCACAAGTCAGTTTGACTGGTCAACAGTCAGAGTTGACCGATGACGTCATGCTGACGTCAGCATACACTATTCTGGATAATGTTGGATTAAAATAATTAAATAAATTCTAAAAATGATTAAATCTTTTAAAATTAATATAAAATAAACCGTACCTCGGATGGAAAAACTTTATACATGAAAGTTGCTCAGAACGACGAGACGAACCCGAATACGCGGTCCGTTCGTCCGCCACACATCTCTATCATACCGAACATGCAACCATCCCCCTTTGTTTCACCTGTCCGAAAATACCTAACACCGGGAATACTTTCTCGGATGTTCCCCCCTTCGCCAGTATCACTTAGTACCGCGTTAGGTCACACCTATCACCGCGTATTGCCTTGTTATATTATGTGATGCTATTGTCTGCTCTGTTATTTATTTGTTTCCCCTTCGTTGCTTCTTTTCGGTAGACTCCGATACCGCGATAGACCCCGAGACAATTGATGCTTCGGTGTTCGACTACGGCCGTGCTTCCGAAGATTCCTTTTGACTGCAGAGCTTCCAGGCAAGCCCCCCCCCCCTTGATCAACCCGATATCGCCTATTTCTCTCTCTACTGCTTGCATTAGAGTAGTGTAGCATGTTACTGCTTTCGATGAATCCTATTCTGTTGCATAGCCTGTCATTGTTGCTACTACTGTTGATACCTTTACCTGCTATCCTAATGCTTAGTATAGGATGCTAGTATTCCATCAGTGGCCCTACACCCTTTTCCGTCTGCCCTGCTATTCTATCGGGCCGTGATCACTTGGGTGCGATCACGGGTATATACTACATACACTTTACATGACACATGATGTGACTAAAGTCGGGTCGGCTCATTGAGTACCCGCAAGTGATTCGATGTGGGGGCTGAAAGGACAGCTGGATCCATCCAGGTAGTGATGGGCCTGAGTTCCTGACGGCCCCCCGAGTGGATCTTTGTGGCGGAATGACATGGCAGGTTGAGACACCCAGTGGAGAGGTGGCCTGGCCCTGGTCGTTGTCCGCGGTTATTTCATAATAACATGCTTAACGAGTTTGGATATTTGATCTGAGTCTGGCCATTGGCCTATACGCACTAACCAGCTACATGGGAATAGTTATGGGCACTCGACGTCGTGGTATCAGCCGAAGCCTTCTTGACGTCAGCGACTGAGCGGCGCGCGCCGGGTTGGACCGCGTAACGCAACTTCCTTAGTAATGGAGGTTGCTAGGTCTGCTCACCGGCCGTGTACGCAACGTGCAGGTGTGCGTTGGGTGATGGGCCCGGACCCCTGCGCGCCTAGGACTTAGACCGGCGTGCTGACCTCTCTGTTGTGCTTAGGTAGGGCTGCGACGTGTTGATCTTCCGAGGCCGGGCATGACCCTGGAAAGTATGTCCGGCCAAATGGGATCAAGCGTGCTGGGTTATGTGGTGCACCCCTGCAGGGAAGTTAATCTATTCGAATAGCCGTGTCCCTCGGTAAAAAGACGACCCGGAGTTGTATTCCGACCTCATGACAACTAGAACCGGATACTTAATAAAACACACCCTTACCAGTGCCAGATACAACTCGGTGGTTTCTCTCTCACAGGGTGATGTGCGGGAGGATCGCCGAGTAGGATTATGCTATACGATGTTACTTGGTGAACTCTTCAACTACTCAAGACGGAGGCTGCGAGATGCGAGGATACTTGTTACTTCCATATATTCTCTTCTACTGCTGCAAGATGGAGATGGCCAGAAGCGTAGTCTTCGATTGGATTAGCTATCCCCCTCTTATTCTGGCATTCTGTAGTTTAACCCACATATATTATCCCTTTACACAGATACCATTGCATATGTAGTGTAGATCCTTGCTTGCGAGTACTTTGGATGAGTACTCACGGTTGCTTTTCTCCCCCTTTTCCCCTTTTGTCCCTTCTTCTCGGATGACGCAACCAGATGGTGGAGTCTAGGATCCAGATGATCCCGAGGAGGTTTCTACGTGGAGTTCGGCTTCGAGGAGTAGTTAGGAGGTCCCAGGCAGGAGGCCTTGCCTTTTCGATCGTTGTTACTTTTGTGCTAGCCTTCTTAAGGCAAACTTGTTTAACTTATGTCTGTACTCAGATATTTTTGCTTCCGCTGACTCTTGTGTTTTCGAGCTTATGTATTCGAGCCCTCGAGGCCCCTGGCTTGTAATATAAAGCTTGTATTATTTTTAGTTTGTGTCTAGAGTTGTGTTGTGATATCTTCCAGTGAGTCCTTAATCTTGGTCGTACACATTTGCGTGCATGATTAGTGTACGGTCAAATCGGGGGCGTCACACTTGTCTTGCAAATTTATTTTCCTATAAGATGCCTATGCATAGGAAGTATGTTAGACTTAGATGTGATTTTTACATGCTTTATGATGCTCTTTGTGTGCTTCAATTCTTATCTTTCATGTAAGCATAATTGAAATATCAATGCCTAGCTAGTGGCGTAAAACGATAGCGCTTGTTGGGAGGCAACCCAATTTTATGTTTTTTGTTTTTGTTGCTGTTAGGGAATAAATATTGCATCTAGCATCTGATTAGATGTGGTTTCATGTTTTATTTAGTGTTTGTGCCAAGTAGAACCTTTGGGAAGACTTGTGTGAAGTTTATGTGATCTTGCTGTGAAAAACAGAATCGTTGGCGCTCGCTAAAGTAGTCGTGAGATTTTACTGGAGCGTGCTTTTTAGTTGATTCTTTTCTCAGATGATTGGTAGACAAATTGCTCAAATTTACCAATTTAGTTTGAATTTTTTGGAGTTCCATAAGTAGGCGAACCCTGCAGATTACTACAGACTGTTCTGTCTTTGACAGATTCTGTTTTTCGTGTGTTGTTTGCTTATTCCGATGTATCTATGAGTAGTATTGAAGGATATGAACCATAGAGAAGTTGAAGTGCAGTAGGTTTATCACCAATATAAACAAAGAATGAATTCATTGCTGTACCTTTGAGTAGTGGTTTGCTTTCTTATACTAACGGAGCTCACGAGAACTTTTGTCTAAGTTTTGTGTTGTGAAGTTTTCAAGTTTTGAGTATTGCTTTGATGGACTATGAAACAAGGAGTAGCAAAGGCCTAAGCTTGGGGATGCCCATGGCACCCCAAGTAAATTCAAGATAATCGAAAGCCTAAGCTTGGGAATGCCCCGGTAAGGCATCCCCTCTTTCATCTTCATCCATCGGTAACTATACTTGGAGCTATATTTTTATTCGCAACATGATATGTGTTTTGCTTGGAGGGTCTTGTATAATTTGAGTCTTTGCTTGTTAGTTTGCCACAATCATCCTTGCTGGACACACCTATTCGAGGGAGTTAAATATGGTCTAGAAATTATTAGAACACTCTATGTGCTTCACTTATATCTTTTGAGTTGAATAGTTTTTGCTCTAGTGCTTCACTTATATCTTTTAGAGCACGGTGGTGATAATATTTTGTAGAAATTGTTGAACTCTCATGCTTCACTTATATCTATTTGAGAGTCTATTAAAACAGCATGGTAATGTGTTTAGGCTAAAAGAACTAGTCTTCACATGATAGACATCCAATGTCAATGTAGTAAAAAAATTCACACCAAGTGCATTGAATAGAATGAGATGTTGGATGCTTGATAATTGTTTTGAGATATGAGGATAGTGATATTAGAGTCATGCTAGTGGAGTTATTATGAAATTGAGAAATACTTGTGTTAAGGTTAGTGATTCTCGTATCATGCATGTATGGTGAACTGCAATGTGACGAAATTAGAGCATGAGGTATTTGTAGAGTGCCAACCTTTGTGTGGAGGTCGGGGGCGCGCGATGGTTAACTCCTACCAACCTCCCCCCTAGGAGCATGCGTTGATTGCTTTGTTTTGATGACTCGTAGATTTTGCAATAAGTATATGAGTTCTTATGACTAATGTTGAGTCCATGGATTATACGCACTCTCACCCTTCCACCATTGCTAGCCTCTCTTGTACCGCGCAACTTTCGCCGGTGCCAAAACCCACTATATATCCTTCCTGAAAACAGCCACCATATTGTTCCTCAAAACAGCCACCATATCTACCTATCATGGCATTTCCATAGCCATTCCGAGATATATTGCCATGCAACTTTCCACCGTTCCGTTTATATGACACGCATCATATTGTCATATTGCCATGCATGATCATGTAGTTGACATCGTAGTTGTGGCAAAGCCACCATGCATAATTCTTCATATATGTCACTCTTGATTCATTGCATATACCGGTACACCGTCGGAGGCATTCATGTAGAGTCATACTTGTTGTAGTATCGAGTTGTAATTTCGAGTTGTAATAAAAAGTGTGATGAACATCATTATTAGAGCATTGTCCCGTGTGAGGAAAAAAGGGAGATAAAGGCCAATAAAAAAAGAGATGGCCCAAAATAATAATAATAGAGAGGGGCTAATAAAAAAAAGAGAGAAAGCCCCTCCAAAAAAATGAGAGAAAAGAGAGAAGGGACAATTGCTACTATCTTTTTCCACACTTGTGCTTCAAAGTAGCACCATGTTCTTCATTGTAGAGAGTCTCATGTTTAGTCACTTTCATATACTAGTGAGAATTTTTATTATAGAACTTGGCTTGTATATTCCAACGACGGGCTTCCTCAAATGCCCTATGTCTTCGTGAGCAAGTGAGTTGGATGCACACCCACTAGTTTCTTTTGTTGAGCTTTCATTCATATTTAGCTCTAGTGCATCTGTTCCATGGCAATCCCTACTCACTCACATTGATATCTATTGATGGGCATCTCCATAGCCCGTTGATACGCCTAGTCGATGTGAGACTATCTCCCTCCTTTTTGTCTTCTCCACAACCACCTCTATTCCACCCATATTGCTATATCCATGGTGTTGGGGAACGTAGCATAATTCAAAAAAATTCTACGTCTTCACCAAGATCCAACTATGGAGACATCTAGCAACGAGCAAGTAAGAGTGCATCTACATACCGTTACGTAGATCGCGTGCGGAAGCTTTCAACGAAGCAAGGATGAAGTAGTCGTACTCTTCACGTTCTTCGTCACCGATGATCTAGCGCCGAACGGACGGCACCTCCGCGTTCAACACACGTACGGTGCAGCAACGTCACCTCCTTCTTGATCCAGCAAGGGGGGAGGAGAAGTCGTCAGAGATCCGGCAGCACGACGGCGTGATGACGGATGCAGTGGAAATTGCAGCAGGGCTACGCCGGGCGCCCTGCGAAGGAGTTGGGAGGTGTGACGGGAGGGGGAGAGGCGCCAGGGCTGAGGTGCGGCTGCCCTCTCCCCCCCCACATATATATAGGGGCCAGGGGGGCGCCTGGACCCCCTGCAGATCCAATCTGCAAGGGGGCGGCGGCCAAGGGGGGTTCCTTGCCCCCCAAGGCAAGTGGAGCCCCCCTCCCCTTTAGGGTTTGAACCCTAGGCGCAGGGGAGGTGGGCCTCCCTTAGTGGTGCGCCAGCCCAGAGGGCTGGACACATCCCCTCGCGGCCTAGGGGCCCCACCGGGATGGGTGGCCCCACCCGGTGGTCCCGGGACGCTCCCGGTGACCCCCGGAGATCACCCGTTGGCCGAAACTGGACTTCCCATATATCAATCTTTACCTCCGGACCATTCCGGAACTCCTCGTGACGTCCGGGATCTCATCCGGGACTCCGAACAACTTTCGGGTTTCCACGTGCATTTATCTCTACGACTCTAGCGTTACCGAACCTTAAGTGTGTAGACCCTACGGGTTCGGGAGACACGTAGACATGACCGAGACCACTCTCCGGTCAATAACCAACAGCGGGATCTGGATACCCATGTTGGTTCCTACGTGTTCCTCGATGATCTTCATCGGATGAACCACTGTGTCAAGGATTCACTCAATCCCGTATGTTATTCCCTTTGTCCATCGGTACGGTACTTGCCCGAGATTCGATCGTCGGTATTCCCAATACCTTGTTCAATCTCGTTATGGCAAGTCTCTTTACTCGATCCGTAATCCATCATCCCGTGACTAACTACTTAGTCACATTGAGCTCATTATGATGATGTATTACCGAGTGGGCCCAGAGGTACCTCTCCGTCATACGGAGTGACAACATCCCAGTCTCGGTTCGTACCAACTCAACAGACACTTTCGGAGATACCCGATGCGTACCTTTATAGCCACCCAGTTACGTTGTGACGGTTGGCACACCCAAAGCACTCCTATGGTATCCGGGAGTTGTACAACCTCATGGTCTAAGGAATAAATACTTGACACCGAAAAGCTTATGCATTACGAACTATACGATCTCGTGTTATGCTCAAGTTTGGGTCTTGTCCATCACATCATTCTCCTAATGATGTGATCCCGTTATCACCGACATCCTATGTCCATGGTCAGGAAACCGTGACCATCTGTTGATCAACGAGCTGGCTACTAGAGGCCTACCAGGGACTCATTGTGGTCTGTGTATTCACACATGTATCGCTGTTTCCGTACAATACAATTCAAGCATGAATAACAAACGATTATCATGAACAAGGAGATATAATAATAATGCTTTATTATTGCCTCTAGGGCATATCTCCAACAGTCTCCCACTTGCACTAGAGTCAATAATCTAGTTACATTGTGATGAATCGAACACCCATAGAGTTCTGGTGTTGATCATGTTTCGCTCGTGAAAGAGGTTTAGTCAACGGGTCTGCGACATTCAGATCCGTATGCACTTTACAAATATCTATGTCTCCATCCTGAACATAATTCCGGATGGAGTTGAAACGGCGCTTGATGTGCTTGGAATGACTCCTAGGTCGGTGATGAACTCCTTCATCCAGACTCCTTCCTGCGCTGCTTCAGAAGCAGCTATGTACTCCGCTTCACATGTAGATGCTGCCACCACGCTTTGCTTGCAACTGCACCAGCTGACTGCCCCTCCATTCAAAATATACACGTATCCGGTTTGTGACTTAGAGTCATCCAGATCTGTGTCGAAGCTAGCATCGACGTAACCCTTTACGACGAGCTCTTCGTCACCTCCATAAACGAGAAACATATCCTTAGTCCTTTTCAGGTACTTCAGGATGTTCTTGACCGCTGTCCAGTGTTCCGTACCGGGATCACTTTGGTACCTCCCTACCAAACTTATGGCAAGGTTCACATCAGGTCTGGTACACAGCATGGCATACATGATAGAACCTATTGCCGAGGCATAGGGAATGACACTCATCTTTTCTCTATCTTCTGCCGTGGTCGGCGACTGAGTCTTACTCAATCTCATACCTTGCAAAACAAGCAAGAATCCTTTCTTTGACTGATCCATATTGAACTTCTTCAATATTTTGTCAAGGTATGTACTTTGTGAAAGACCAATGATGCGTCTCGATCTATCTCTATAGATTTTGATGCCTAATATGTAAGCAGCTTCACCAAGGTCCTTCATTGAAAAACTTTTATTTAAGTAGGCCTTTACATTTTCCAAGAATTCTATATCATTTCCCATCAGCAATATGTCATCCACATATAATATGAGAAATGCTACAGAGCTCCCACTCACTTTCTTGTAAATACAGGCTTCTCCATAAGTCTGTATAAAGCCAAACGCTTTGATCACCTCATCAAAGCGAATATTCCAACTCCGAGATGCTTGCACCAGCCCGTAAATCGAGCGCTGGAGCTTGCATACCTTGTTAGCGTTCTCTGGATCGACAAAACCTTCCGGTTGCATCATATACAACTCTTCCTTGAGGAAGCCATTAAGGAATGCTGTTTTGACGTCCATTTGCCATATCTCATAATCATAGAATGCGGCAATAGCTAACATGATTCTGACTGACTTCAGCATCGCTACGGGAGAGAAAGTCTCATCGTAGTCAATCCCTTGAACTTGTCGATAACCTTTAGCGACAAGCCGAGCCTTATAGATGGTCACATTACCATCCGCGTCTGTCTTCTTCTTAAATATCCATTTATTTTCTATGGCGTGCCTATCATCAGGCAAGTCCACCAAAGTCCATAATTTGTTTTCATACATGGATTCTATCTCGGATTTCATGGCTCCAAGCCATTTATTGGAATCTGGGCCCGCCATCGCTTCTTCATAGTTTGAAGGTTCACCGTTGTCTAACAACATGATTTCCAGTACAGGGTTGCCGTACCACTCTGGTGCGGAACGTGCCCTTGTGGACCTTCGAAGTTCAGTAGTAACTTGATCTGTATCTTCATGATCATTATCATTATCTTCCTCCCTTGTCGGTGCAGGCACCTCAGGAACAGTTTCCTGCGCTGCGCTACTTTCCGGTACAGGAGTGGTGACTGTCACCTCATCAAGTTCTACTTTCCTCCCACTCACTACTTTCGAGAGAAACTCTTTCTCTAGAAAGTATCCATTCTTGGCAACAAAGACTTTGCCTTCAGATCTGTGGTAGAAGGTGTACCCAATAGTTTCTTTTGGGTATCCTATGAAGACGCATTTTTCCGATTTGGGTTCGAGCTTTTCAGGTTGAAGTTTCTTGACATAAGCATCGCAACCCCAAACTTTCAGAAACGACAGCTTCGGTTTCTTGCCAAACCAAAGTTCATATGGAGTCGTCTCAACGGATTTTGACGGAGCCCTATTTAAAGTGAATGCGGCGGTCTCTAAAGCATAACCCCAAAAAGATAGCGGTAAATCGGTAAGGGACATCATAGATCGCACCATGTCCAACAGAGTACGATTTCGACGTTCGGACACACCGTTACGTTGAGGTGTTCCGGGCGGTGTCAATTGTGAAACAATTCCACAGCTCCTTAGGTGTGTGCCAAATTCATGACTTAAATATTCACCCCCACGATCCGATCGCAAGAACTTTATTTTTCTGTCACGTTGATTCTCAACCTCATTCTGAAATTCCTTGAACTTTTCAAAAGTCTCAGACTTGTGTTTCATCAAATAGATATACCCGTATCTACTCAAGTCATCCGTGAGGGTGAGAACATAACGGTAGCCTCCGCGAGCCTCAACACTCATTGGACCGCACACATCGGTATGTATGATTTCCAACAAGTTGGTTGCTCGCTCCATTGTTCCGGAGAACGGAGTCTTGGTCATCTTGCCCAAGAGGCATGGTTCGCACGTGTCAAATGATTCATAATCAAGAGACTCTAGAAGTCCATCCGAATGGAGCTTCTTCATACGTTTGACACCAATATGACCAAGGCGGCAATGCCACAAGTATGTGGGACTATCGTTATCAACTTTACATCTTTTGGCATCTACACTATGAATATGTGTATTACTATGTTCGAGATTCATCAAAAATAAACCATTGACCAGCGGGGCATGACCATAAAACATATCTCTCAAATAAATAGAACAACCATTATTCTCCGATTTGAAAGAATATCCATCTCGCATAAGACGAGATCCAGAAACAATGTTCATGCTCAAAGCTGGTACTAAATAACAATTATTGAGGTTTAAAACTAATCCCGAGGGTAGATGTAGAGGCAGCGTGCCGACGGCGATCACATCGACCTTGGAACCATTCCCGACGCGCATCGTCACATCATCCTTCGCCAGTCTCCGTTTATTCCGCAGCTCCTGTTTTGAGTTACAAATGTGAGCAACTGCACCGGTATCGAATACCCAGGAGCTACTACGAGTGCTGGTAAGGTACACATCAATAACATGTATATCATATATACCTTTGACGTTGCCGGCCTTCTTGTCTGCTAAGTATTTGGGGCAGTTCCGCTTCCAGTGACCCGTTCCCTTGCAATAAAAGCACTCAGTCTCAGGCTTGGGTCCATACTTTGGCTTCTTCCCGGCAATAGGCTTGCCAGGCGCGGCAACTCCCTTGCCATCCTTCTTGAAGTTCTTCTTACCCTTGCCCTTTTTGAACTTAGTGGTTTTATTGATCATCAACACTTGATGTTCTTTCTTGATGTCTACCTCCGCTGATTTCAGCATCGAATACACCTCGGGAATGGACTTCTCCATCCCCTGCATATTGAAGTTCAACACGAAGCTCTTGAAGCTTGGTGGGAGCGACTGGAGGATTCTGTCAACGACCGCTTCATCTGAGAGATTCATTCCCAGCTCAGACAAGCGGTTGTGCAATCCTGAAATCTTGAGGATGTGCTCACTGACAGAACTGTTCTCCTCCATCTTACAGCTGTAGAATGCGTCGGAGACATCATATCTCTCGACTCGGGCATGAGCTTGGAAAACCATTTTCAGCTCTTCGAACATCTCATATGCTCCGTGGTGCTCAAAACGTTTTTGGAGCCCCGATTCTAAACTGTAAAGCATGCCGCACTGAACCAGGGAGTAATCATCACTACGCGACTGCCAGACATTCAAAACGTCTTGGTCAGCATCGGGAGCAGGTGCATCACCTAGCGGTGCTTCTAGGACATATGATCTCTTGGCAGCTATGAGGATAATCCTCAGGTTACGGACCCAATCCGTATAGTTGCTACCATCGTCTTTCAGCTTGGTTTTCTCTAGGAACGCGTTGAAGTTGAGGGAAACCTGAGCGTGGGCCATTTGATCTACAAGAGATATTGTAAAGAATTTAGACTAAGTTCATGATAATTAAGTTCATCTTAATCAAATTATAATGAACTCCCACTCAGAATGACATCTCTCAAGTCATTCAAGTGATACACGATCCGAATCGAGTAGTCCGTGTCCGATCATCACGTGAGACGGACTAGTCAAAAACGGTGAACATCTTCATGTTGATCGTATCTTCTATACGACTCGTGTTCGACCTTTCGGTCTTCCGTGTTCCGAGACCATGTCTGTACATGCTAGGCTCATCAAGTGAACCCTAAGTGCATTGCGTGTGTAAATCTGTCTTACACCCGTTGTATGTGAACGTTAGAACCTATCACACCCGATCATCACGTGGTGCTTCGGAGCAACGAGCTTTAGCAACGGTGCACAGTTAGGGGAATCACATTACTTGAAATTTTAGTGAGAGATCATCTTATTTACTACCGTCGTTCTAAGTAAACAAGATGCATAAACATGATAAACATCACATGCAATCAATTAAAGTGACATGATATGGCCAATGTCATCTTGCTCCTTGGATCTCCATCTTCGGGGCACCATGATCATCTTGTCACCGGCTCGACACCATGATCTTCATCATCATGATCTTCATCATTGTGTCTCGAAGAAGTCGTCACGCCAACTATTACTTCTACTACTATAGCTAACGTTTAGCAATGAAGTAAAGTAATTACATGGCGTTATTCAGTGACACGCAGGTCATACAATAATAAAGACAACTCCTATGGCTCCTGCCGGTTGTCAAGTTCATCGACATGCAAGTCGTGATTCCCTATTACAAAAACATGATCAATCTCATACATCACATATATCATTCATCACATCTTCGTTCTTGGCCATACCACGTCACAAAACACATGCTGCAAAAACAAGTTAGACGTCCTCTAATTGTTGTTGCAAGTTTTACGTGGCTTCTATAGGATTTCTAGCAAGAACGTTTCTTACCTACGCCAAAACCACAACGTGATTTGTCAACTTCTATTTACCCTTCATAAGGACCCTTTTCATCGAATCCGATCCGACTAAAGTAGGAGAGACAGACACCCGCCAGCCACCTTATGCATCTAGTTCATGTATGTCGGTGGAACCAGTCTCACGTAAGCGTACGTGTAAGGTCGGTCCGGGCCGCTTCATCCCACAATACCGCCGAATCAAGATTGACTAGTAACGGTAAGAAAGTTGAACAAGATCATACGCCCACAACTGCTTTGTGTTCTACTCGTGCAAGATGCTACGCATAAAACCTAGGCTCAGATGCCACTGTTGGGGAACGTAGCATAATTCAAAAAATTTCTACGTCTTCACCAAGATCCAACTATGGAGACATCTAGCAACGAGCAAGTAAGAGTGCATCTACATACCGTTACGTAGATCGCGTGCGGAAGCTTTCAACGAAGCAAGGATGAAGTAGTCGTACTCTTCACGTTCTTCGTCACCGATGATCTAGCGCCGAACGGACGGCACCTCCGCGTTCAACACACGTACGGTGTAGCAACGTCACCTCCTTCTTGATCCAGCAAGGGGGGAGGAGAAGTCGTCAGAGATCCGGCAGCACGACGGCGTGATGACAGATGCAGTGGAGATCGCAGCAGGGCTTCGCCGGGCGCCCTGCGTTAGGAGTTGGGAGGTGTGACGGGAGGGGGAGAGGCGCCAGGGCTGAGGTGCGGCTGCCCTCTCCCCCCCCCCACATATATATAGGGGGCCAGGGGGGGCGCCAGCCCCTTGCAGATCCAATCTGCAAGGGGGGGCGGCGGCCAGGGAGGAGTCCCCCTCCCCCAAGGCAAGTGGTGGCCCCCCTCCCCTTAGGGTTTTATCCCTAGGCGCATGGGGAGGTGGGGCCCCCTTGTGGTGCGCCAGCCCAGAGGGCTGGACACATCCCCTTGCGGCCTAGGAGCCCCACCGGGATGGGTGGCCCCACCCGGTGGACCCCCGGGGCCCCTCCGGTGGTCCCGGGACGCTCCCGGTGACCCCCGGAGATCACCCGTTGGCCGAAACTGGACTTCCCATATATCAATCTTTACCTCCGGACCATTCCGGAACTCCTCGTGACGTCCGGGATCTCATCCGGGACTCCGAACAACATTCGGGTTTCCACGTGCATTAATCTCTACGACTCTAGCATTACCGAACCTTAAGTGTGTAGACCCTACGGGTTCGGGAGACACGTAGACATGACCGAGACCACTCTCTGGTCAATAACCAACAGCGGGATCTGGATACCCATGTTGGTTCCCACGTGTTCCTCGATGATCTTCATCGGATGAACCACCGTGTCAAGGATTCACTCAATCCCGTATGTTATTCCCTTTGTCCATCGGTACGGTACTTGCCCGAGATTCGATCGTCGGTATTCCCGATACCTTGTTCAATCTCGTTATGGCAAGTCTCTTTACTCGATCCGTAATTCATCATCCCGTGACTAACTACTTAGTCACATTGAGCTCATTATGATGATGACTTACCGAGTGGGCCCAGAGGTACCGCTCCGTCATACGGAGTGACAACATCCCAGTCTCGGTTCGTACCAACTCAACAGACACTTTCGGAGATACCCGATGCGTACCTTTATAGCCACCCAGTTACGTTGTGACGGTTGGCACACCCAAAGTACTCCTACGGTATCCGGGAGTTGTACAACCTCATGGTCTAAGGAATAAATACTTGACACTGAAAAGCTTATGCATTACGAACTATACGATCTCGTGTTATGCTCAAGTTTGGGTCTTGTCCATCACATCATTCTCCTAATGATGTGATCCCGTTATCACTGACATCCTATGTCCATGGTCAGGAAACCGTGACCATCTGTTGATCAACGAGCTGGTAACTAGAGGCCTACCAGGGACTCATTGTGGTCTATGTATTCACACATGTATCGCTGTTTCCGTACAATACAATTCAAGCATGAATAACAGACAATTATCATGAACAAGGAGATATAATAATAATACTTTTGTTATTGCCTCTAGGGCATATCTCCAACACATGGCTCACACTCATGTATTGCGTGAAAGTTAAAATGTTTGAAAAGATAGAGTATGAAAACAAATGCTTGGCTAAAATCGAGGTTGTGCATGATATGAATATTTTGTGTGATGAAGAGGGAGCATAGCCAGACTATATGATTTTGTAGGGATAACTTTCTTTAGCCATAATATTTTGAGAAGACATGATTGTTTTGTTAGTATTGCTTGAAGTATTATTATTTCTTATGTCAATATAGACTTTTATCTTGAATCTTTCAGATCTGAACATTCATGCCACAATTAAGAGATTTACATTGAAAAACTATATTGGTTAGCATTCCACATCAAAAATTCTTTATTTATCATTTACCTACTCGAGGACGAGCAGGAATTAAGCTTGGGGATGCTTGATACGTCTCCAACGTATCTATAATTTTTTATTGTTCCATGCTATTATTTATGAAGTCTTGGATGTTTAATGGGCTTTATCATTCACTTTTATATCATTTTTGGGACTAACCTACTAACCCAAAGGCCTAGTCCAGATTGCTGTTTTTTGCCTATTTCAGGGTTTTGCAGAAAAAGAATATCAAACGGAGTCCAAACGGAATGAAACCTTCGCGAGAGATATTTTTGGAGAAAATCACGCACGCGGAGCTTGAGGACCAAGTCAGGGGACAGAGAGGTGGCCCTCGAGGGTGGGGGATGCGCCCCCCTTCCCCGGGCGCGCCCCCTGCCTCGAGGCCCCCGCAAGTGGCCCCCGGTGCCCTCCTTCTTCCTATATAAGTCCACGTGCCCCAGAAATTCCGAAGACGGAGAGAAACCCCTAATTCCACCGCCGTAGCTTCTGTTCCCGTGGAGATACCATCTTGGAGCCTGTTCCGGAGCTCCACCGGAGGGGGATCCATCACGGAGGCCTTCATCATCATCATCATCATCATCGCCCTCACCATGAGTTGTGAGTAATTTACCACAGACCTTCGCGTCCATAGCTAGTATCTAGATGGCTTCTTCCCTCTCTCCGGATCTCAATACAAAGTTCTCCTCGGTCTTCGAGGAGATCTATTCGATGTAATCTCTTTTTACGGTGTGTTTGTCGAGATCCGATGAATTGTGAGTTTATGATCAAGGTTATCTATGAAAGATATTTGGTTCTTCCCTGAACTTTTTATGTGTGCTCATAATATCCTTGCAAGTCTCTTTGAACTATTGGTTTAGTTTGGCCTACTAGATCTATAGTTCTTGCAATGGGAGAAGTGCTTGGCTTTGGGTTCAATCTTGCGGTGTCCTTTCCCAGTGACAGTAGGGGCAGCAAGGCACGTATTGTATTGTTGCCATCGAGGATAAAAAGATGGGGTTTATATCATATTGCTTGAGTTTATCCCTCTACATCATGTCATCTTGCTTAAGGCGTTACTCTGTTCGTATGAACTCAATACACTAGATGCATGCTGGATAGCGGTCGATGTGTGGAGTAATAGTAGTAGATGCAGGCAGGAGTCGGTCTACTTGTCTCGGAAGTGATGCCTATATACAATGATCATGCCTAGATAGTCTCATAATTATCCGCTTTTCTATCAATTGCTCGACAGTAATTTGTTTACCCGCCATAGAATATCGCTATCATGAGAGAAGTCACTAGAGAAAACTATGGCCCCCCGAGTCTATTCTCAACATATCAATCTACATCTACTTTACTTTTACCATTTTTATTTGTTGTTTTATTAAACTAAAAATACCAAAAATATAAACTATCATCTCTATCAGATCTCACTTTCGTAAGTGACCGTAAAGGGATTGACAACCCCTTATCGCGTTGGTTGCGAAGTTCTTATTTATTTGTGCAGGTGCGAGGAACTCGCACGTGGTCTCCTACTGGATTGATACCTTGGTTCTCAAAAACTGAGGGAAATACTTACGCTACTGTGCTGCATCTCCCTTTCCTCTTCGAGGGAATATAACGCAAGCTCAAGAGGTAGCAGGAAGCGACCATCTAGAGAGCGACAACAGTCATGAACATGCATTAAAATTAATTAACAATGAATGCAAGCATGAGTAGGTTATGGATCACCATGAACATAAATATCGTGAAGGCTATGTTGATTTTATTTCAATTACATGCGTGAACATGTGCCAAGTCAAACTACTTGAATCGTTCAAAGGAGGATACCACCCTATCATACCACATCACAACCATTTTAATATCATATTGGCACGCAAGATAGACCATTATAAACTCCTAGCTAATTAAGCATGGCATGAGCAGCTATGATCTCTAATTGTCATTGCAAGCATGTTTCATTCATAATAGGTTGAATCAGGAACGATGAACTATCATATTTACAAAAACAAGAGAGGTCGAGTTCATACCAGCTTTTCTCATCCCAATTAGTTCATCATATATCATCATTATCGCCTTTCACTCGCACGACCGAACGGTGTGGATAATAATAACAGTGCACGTGCGTTGGACTAAGCTAGAATCTGCAAGCATTTAATTCAAGAGAGAAGACAAAGTAATATGGATCATGGTTAAATTAGCAATAAAGCATGTGAGAGCCACTAAGCATTTTTAATCATGGTCTTCTACTCTTGACCCCCAAAGAAAAGAAAAGAAACTATTTACACGGGAAAGCTCCCAACAAGCAAAAGAAGATCGAGACATCTTTTGGGGTTTTGTTTTAATTACTACTACTACAGGTATGGGAAGCAAACTAGCTAAAAGCTACAATTTTTTTTGTTTTTCTTAAGGTTTTTCTAACACACAAGAAGAAGACTAAGAAAAGAATTGAAACTAGCATGGATAGTACAATGAAAGAGTTGGAGACGTATCATTGTCACTGCAGATGTCCCAGGGGAAGAACTTAGTTGTGTAGCCATTGCGACGTAGTTAGCTTAAAGGGGTTAAATGAGAGAAAAGACACGGGGAGTTTATACTGGTTCGGCCCCTTGCGGTGAAGGTAAAAGTCTAATCTAGTTTGAGGTGGTATTGCTAGGGTTTCTATTGCTAGGGAGCGAATACGCTAGTCTGGCTTTCGATCTATTGTTTCTTGTCCTAAGCCGCTGTCGGGTCCTCCCCTTATATACACGGGTTGACGCCATGCGGCTTACAGAGTCCCGACCGGCTCATACAAACGTGTCCGGCCCGGTGACTTATCTTTACATGCCTTATAGTACAAGTCGAACATACATGGCGATTTACACTTACGGGCCTTGAGCCGCTCTGGGTTTTGTGCCCTTTATATGCCTATCTTCCTGAACCGCCATCTTCAACATGCTCCCGGGCTTAGCTCATGAACCGCCATCTTCAACATGCTCCTGGGCTTAGCTCATGAACCGCCATTGGGGTAACCCGACCCTCCTGGGCGGGTCATATTGAATAATTATATCCCCAACACCTGGGCTTGCCCAGAAAGCCGGCTGAAGCCACAAAGGATTCTTGATTGGAAATTGGTGTGCGTACAATAAAAGTTTGTACGATTTTCGTACGACGCAATCTCACCCATTCATGTAATTCATCCAACGACTACTGATGACTCTCGTACGAAAATCATACGAAATTTGTCGTACGTGTAGCATGGCTCTTTTGCATTCAGGTCCAGTTCTTTTACCAAAATATGAGGATTCTCTCAGAATCCTTGATAGGATTGTAAAACAAATGAAGCTCAAAGATTCTGGAAAAGCAGGATAGGGGTCGGATTCTGAGAGAATCCCTGGATTCACAAAAGAACTGGCCTCAGTCTCTACGTTTGGTCTTTGTCGGCTGAAGCCATGATGACAATGTTTTCCTTGAAAAGAAAATAAAAGATGGTCAATAAACGTCAAAACCGATTTTGGTAGCCCATGCATACTTTGAGGCCCAGCCTGTAAGCTCACTCGGCCCATTAATCTGGGCCACCAACTTTATTGGTCCAGAAATAACTTGTTTGCCCCGGTCGTCTTCTCCCTCGGCGGTGCCACCAAACCGGGCGAGCGAGCGAGCGGAGGAGGAGGGTTCAGATCAGCTCATCGCCCCCTCCCTTTCTCCACCGGATCCAGCTCCTCCCGATCGAGATCCGCTCCGGCGGGCGATGAGAGCATGACCCCCGCGCAGGACCCCTTCTACATCGTCAAGGACGAGATCCAGGATTCCGTGAGTGACCTCCCTCCTCACTTCCCCGCTTCTACACCCACCTGATTTCATATTTCATTTGTCTATAGTTTCCACATTTCGGTAGTTACGAATCTGAGATGTTACGCTGTAGCCATGATCTGCGATTCTTCTGGCTCCCACGAGGTCCAGTAATGTGGGCTACCTGTATTGGGGCTTTGTGTGTTCGGAACTTCGGATCCCAGGTGCAATGCGTTCACAGCTTTGGATCCATTGCGGGACTTAGTGAATATTGATGGCATAAATCTGAGATGGGGAACCAAACATTTTGGGTGTGTGCTACCTGCTGCTTAGTTTACGTGCATCTTGTGCTTGATTTGTGTCCTGCACAGAAGCTTGTCTATGATGTCTGGATTGCTGCATATATGCATACATCCAGAGTTTTTTTGTCCATTGGGTTTTGAATTTTTTTATTGACAATAATGTATTCCGTTCCCTTCATGTAAAATGATCCTTAAGAATTCCTAGAACCAGTCCCTTTCTTTTCTTTGATGATGTCTATAACAACCTGTTTCCTTGCCCAATTGTTGTACAGATTGACAAAGTACAAGATACTTTTAATCAATGGAAGCAAGCACCTGAAAATACAGGAGAGTATGTGCATCTTACCAGAGAACTGCTAACCACCTGTGAGAGCGTCCAATGGCAGGTACACTGGCTTACAACCATATCTATATCAAGATTCTAATCTTCTGTCCAGGATGCAATGAATCCATCCTGGGAATATTCTTATTGTATTTGTCGTATTTTGGGCAATGATATCGTAATGACAAGGTTAAGAGTTGGTCGTTGTACAAATCATGTGCTCATCCTTTTGTCGTATTTACCGTGTTCCATTTCTGAGCTGTTTTCTGCCTTTATTGTTGCAATTAAGGTGGATGAGTTAGAGAAGGCAATTTCTGTTGCTGAGAGAGATCCAGCTTACTATGGACTTAACGAGGTTGAAATTGGGAAGCGGAGGAACTGGACTAGCACCGCCCGCAACCAGGTATGTTATTACAGAATATTTGCCAGTGTTGCTGCTAACATGAATGATTAAGCTACAGCTCGAAGTTCAGTAGCAAACTGAGTATGATCTAGTATGTAACGAACTTGAAAATGTTCTAGGTGGTATCCATACGGAGGAATGTTGAAGCTGGAAAGCACAAGACTGCCTTTGGACGTTCAGTTAATCCTTCCGAACTAGGCAGATCCAAACAGCACATTGCTCAGGATAACGATGACTTCATTGCTTCAGAATCTGATCAACAGATGCTCTTGATGAAGTAACTTCTATACAAACTTAGCTTGCCTCATAAGATTTATGTTTGCCCGTATATCTATTGAGAACGAATAAATTAAGACTTAAAGATAAGAACCTAAGACTTAAAATGAATTGAGTTTCTTCCTCACAGAATCATGATGTTAGGAGCTCTGCACTTTACGTAATGCTACCTTCCAGACGATAAGTCTAGTTTTTTTTTACTTATATGAGCTGCTCTTAAACTACCATTGATAAATGGTTGTACTTCTGCAATAGGCGTCAGGATGATGAGTTGGATGCGCTTAGTGCTAGTGTCCAGCGAATTGGAGGCGTAGGTCTCACAATACACGAAGAGCTTGTTGGACAGGTATTCACTAACATTTAGAAATATGGGATGATTTAGATTTCCTTTGTTTGTTGCTTTCTGTTCCTATATACATGAAGAGCTCGGTTAAGTATATTGTGTTCCTATATACATGAAGAGCTCGGTTAACTATATTGTGCCATAAGATGTCATGTCTTTCTCGCTTCGATACTTATATCCTTTTTTTACATTCATCAGGAAAAACTTCTAGGTGAACTAAGCCTCGACATGGAAACTACCTCCAACCGGCTCGATTTTGTGCAGGTATGCCTTATATCTTTTAGTGTAGCCCAGGACACATTGTTTGGAGTTCCTTGCATGTTTTTGCAACATATTACTGCAGCAAGCACAAATAATATATATATCACCTAGTTTCTTTCTTCTGGATTCCAACGGACTGAAACTTCTCCCCCGTTTTTGATTCGCAGAAAAGAGTGGCTATGGTTCTGAAGAAGGCCAGCGTGAAAGGGCAGATCATGATGATAGCTTTCTTGGTGGTTCTTTTCATCATCCTTTTCGTTTTGGTATTCTTGACTTGAGAGATGGAGTTTAAGTTGCGTCAGTATTTGCCATCAGGTGTAGAGAGCATAGCACATAAGTATAATTGATTCATGTAATTGTGTCTGGCCGTTATAGTTTTGTTCTTCGGGGATCTGCCTCTGCCAAGTAATATCAAAGTCATTTTTCATGTAATGTTGCGAACTTCAGTTGCATCTATACAATATGTGTTGTTCCCCGCTGTATTCAGGGGCTGTTTGGTTCCTAGCCACACTTTGTCACACCTCACTTTAGGCAACTTTGACCAAGTTAGATGAGTGTTTGGTTCTAGCTACACATAAGGCAAGATTTTTTTATGAATGATAAACCCCGCATGTCATAGACATAAAAGTATGGCAAGATTCACTTAGGCAAGCCAAAATGTGGCTAACAATTTGAGCAACTCAAGTAAAGCAAGTGTGGCAAATGTGGCAAAATTAATGTGGTGATATATGACAAAGATAGTTACAATCGAAACAGCCCCTCAATATAGAAACTCGCCGAAGCAGAACAAAGGTACTCCCTTCGTTCCTAAATATAAGTCTTTTTAGACATTTCAAATGGACTACAACATACGGATGTATGTAGACATATTTTAGAGTGTAGATTCACTAAGTTTGCTCCGTATAGTCACTTGTTGGAATCTCTAGAAAGACTTATATTTGGGAACGGAGGGAGTATAAAGGAATGCAACTACCGCACATCTGACACTTCATGTACGATCCTGATACGATTGAAAATGTGACGGATGTGCTGCACTTTATGCTATGTATGGATTGCTGGACGTATAGCGTCGTACGAAAATCGCACACACGTACAAAGGCTTCGTGTTGGTGTTGGGTTTGTGCTAATCTTTCCCACATCTGTTGATTCCTTCTCCTTCCTCTTCCTCCCCTTGCAGTGTCACCATATTTGGCATATCTTCTCTCGTGGACCTCGTTACCCCCTCATCCATCATTACTGATTGTGCCATCCCCACCTTTGTCGTCGTTGACTTCGCCTCCTCGATATTCACCTCTCCTTTATCATCCTCCTTCGCACCTTCTCCTTCCCTGGTTGACCTACTTCCGCTACCCATAGCAACTGGATGATGTTGCTAGTGTCATGGGGAGCATGTTCTAATGCTCTTGAACATGATTTTTTGAAGAGAAAAATACAGTTACCATGGATGCCCATAGGAGACACACAGTTTGAGAGTAGTTGTAGAGCCGTAATCAATAACGACTCTCATTTGAAAATAGAATACACTACTTTTTCATCTTGTGGTAGTACTGCATATAACTTAGAGACGTGAAGAAGTTCTCAACATAAAGAAAGGGAAGATGATTTGGAAGCTGTTACTCTATTAGCGCTTTACAGCTGCAAAATATTCAAAGGTACTCCCTCCGTTCCTAAATATAAGTCTTTTTAGAGATTTCACTATGGACTACATACGGAGCAAAATGAGTGAATCTACACTCTAAAATATGTCTATATACATCCGTATGTAGTTTGTAGTGGAATCTCTTAAAAGAATTATATTTAGGAACGAAGGGAGTACAATGCATATGTTCGGTGACTAAAGTAGCCAAATGTGATGGTTAAGCATAACGCGGGATTCTATATTGCACTTCATATTTTCAAGGTAGACCCATGGTTGATCTCCCATAAGAACCGAGTTATACCCATATCGACTGCCCATCAAAATGTTTTTGACTCCGACTAACAAGTTGACATGGTAACCAACTTGCGACCATTGATCTCCTATGTTAGGGATAAAGGTTAGCGGATCAATCATACTACTGGTGACGGCCATCGAAGCACCATTATGATACACCTCACATGTTCGACAAACCCCTCAAAAGCTCTTGAACAACCTTATTAACGCTTCATCCACATGGAACTTCGGGAAGGCTCCAGTGTGGGATGTAGCGGGGGGGGGGGGGGCATG
>LR738712.1:137219703-137253780 GCA_902687465.1 Secale cereale | reverse complement strand
GGGGCATTGAGAATACAAGGATGCACAGATGTAGTCTTCTTCTTACACACCCCTTGCAACTTACGCAACCAAATAAGATCAAAACACCAAAATGTTGATGGACTTTGGAACATGCCTTCATAGACCCCCTCCATTGTGTTTCACCAAGAAGGCATTTAATGGGAAATGACTCTTCAAAGCCCTCGTATTGAGAGGTTTTTACATAATGAAAGAAAAACTACAATGATAGATGTAGGCTCACTGGCTTTACATTACACCTTCAAAGCACCCTCTATTTTATTTTATTTTGAGAATTCACACCCTCTAATAAAGGTGTCCAAACTATCTGATACTCCCTCCGTCCGGAAATACTCGTCATCAAAATGAATAAAAGGGGATGTATCTAGATGTATCTAGATGTATTTTAGTTCTAGTTACACCAATTTTTGTCCATTTTGATGACAAATATTTTGGGACGGAGGGAGTATTTTTAAAGGCAAACTATCTGATGCAGCTTGGGTCCGGGTCGACATACATCGACCCTCCCAGCCTAAATTGTTTTTTGTTTTTGGAAGAGAAGGCAGAGCAATTTTTTTTTTCTAGAAACGCATATTGGGCCGGAACCCACACGTAGAGCAGAGAAACGGGCCAGGCCTCATTTACCCTAGCAACATCCGCAAGGGGCATTTCCGTCCGACCCAACAAAACCCTCACCCCGGGGTCCCTCTTTATATAAGCTCTCCTAGGGTTTACGTGCCCTCCTCCTCCACACACCACCCTCCCCCATCCGCCGCCGCCTCCACCTCCACAGGTAAACTGCGCCGCCTCCTCTCTTTCCCTCGTATCTGCTCACTTCTCACCGTCGACGGCGGCGGGCATTTCGTTGCCGCCAGGCTCTGCCGCCGCCGCCCAAGTCGTGAACTCGTGGTCGTTTCGCTGCGCTCTTGTGCTGCCTGGATCTGATGGATTCCTGATTTGTTATCCGCAGGGGAAGGAAGGGAAGATGTCGCACCGTAAGTTCGAGCACCCGAGGCACGGATCCCTCGGTTTCCTCCCCAGGAAGCGTTGCTCGCGCCACCGCGGAAAGGGTATGCCTGCTTGCTTAGTTATTACTCTCCACCTGCCGATGATAGCCGTGCTATGCTCTGTTTGTATGTTGAGTCAATCAGTGAGGTGAGCCGGCTTGTGAGGATAGATTGTTATGTTGAGTCAATCAGTGAGGTGAGCCGGCTTGTGAGGATAGATTGTTTGGGTGCATCGCTTTTTGTTGAAACATGCTTGGGTTAGTGACCTTTTCGTGTGCAGTAGTAGGTTCGTAACTAGGAATTCACGCCGTAATTTGGCTTCCTTAGATTGCCTCCTGACCTAGTCGATAGTTGGAGTTTTCCGTTAGTTCCTGGTACTGCAATGTCTAAATGGTTATTTTGTTGTTACTGCAATGCTGTTTTTCATGTCTATGGAAGGAACACAGCCGGTAAACTATTGTTGTTAACATTTATAATAGATTACACTTGCATGCATGCACCAGTTTTCAGTCAAATTACCCTAGATTGGAAGGGTGACAAATACTTAGTAAACTTTCAGCAAATGTATGCTGTAGTAAATTGCTTACTTCTTTCAAATTCGTAGTTCATTAGCTTTTCCTGTGATTACGTAAGTGGCATGTGGCACAGTACATGTTTGATTCTTTAATACTGCTTCCAGTCATTGCGAAAATCTGACATTCCATTGATTTTGGTATATCAATCTAATATTTGCTTGTCCTCCTTGCAGTGAAGGCCTTCCCCAGGGATGACCAATCCAAGAAATGCCACCTCACTGCCTTCCTTGGCTACAAGGCTGGGATGACTCACATTGTGCGTGAGGTCGAGAAGCCTGGTTCCAGTATGTTTACTAACTTCTGTCTATGTTCATGTTCTAGTTAACTCTATTTGAATTTGTAAATGGCTGCTGCATATGTGTGATAACACTCCATTTGATATTCCACAGAGCTGCACAAGAAGGAGACATGTGAGGCTGTCACCATTGTTGAGACACCCCCGATTGTTATTGTTGGACTTGTTGCCTATGTGAAGACTCCTCGTGGCCTTCGTACCCTCAACTCTGTCTGGGCACAGCATCTCAGCGAAGATGTGAGGAGAAGGTTCTACAAGAACTGGTGCAAGAGCAAGAAGAAGGCCTTCACCAAGTATGCTCTGAAGTATGACAGTGATGCTGGCAAGAAAGAAATCCAGATGCAGCTTGAGAAGATGAAGAAGTATGCTACTGTTGTCCGTGTTATCGCCCATACCCAGGTCAGAAATTGTCTTGGTATTTTCTATCTTTTGCCCTTGTTGTTCACTCACAGTAATGTTACTCATGTTGCTCTCTTCATGTGATACAGATCAGGAAGATGAAGGGGTTGAAGCAGAAGAAGGCTCATCTCATGGAGATCCAGATCAATGGTGGCACCATTGCCGATAAGGTCGACTATGGTTACAACTTCTTCGAGAAGGAAGTCCCAATTGATGCTGTCTTCCAAAAGGATGAGATGATTGACATCATCGGAGTTACCAAGGGTAAGGGTTATGAAGGTGTTGTGACACGTTGGGGTGTCACCCGTCTTCCCCGCAAGACCCACAGAGGTCTTCGCAAGGTTGCCTGTATTGGTGCCTGGCATCCTGCTAGGGTGTCCTACACTGTTGCTCGTGCCGGTCAGAATGGATACCATCACCGGACTGAGATGAACAAGAAGGTGTATAAGATTGGCAAGGTTGGACAGGAAACTCATGATGCCTCTACAGAGTTCGACAGGTGTGTTTTTGTTTCGTTAGCTTTTGTTTGTCATCTATGTACTTTCTGGTCTGAATTGTATCCGGTGATGATCCTTCTGTGCACTGACAGGACCGAGAAGGACATCACTCCCATGGGTGGCTTCCCTCACTATGGTGTGGTGAAGGCTGACTACCTGATGATCAAGGGATGCTGTGTCGGCCCCAAGAAGCGCGTGGTGACCCTCCGCCAGTCCCTGCTGAAGCAGACCTCTCGTCTGGCCCTGGAGGAGATCAAGCTCAAGTTCGTCGACACCTCTTCCAAGTTCGGGCACGGTCGCTTCCAGACCACGGACGAGAAGCAGAGGTTCTACGGCAAGCTCAAGGCTTGAGCTGCTGCTGCGCAGCATCAGTTTTATCATTTTGTCAAAACGAACATGTGATACTTGGTTTCTTCTGCCTAAGTTTTGTACTAGCTGATGTTTTCAGAATCTGTCTCATCTATGAATCCTTCGTGTCAGGTGCTATTGTTATTGTGATTTAGCTGTTGAAACCTAGTAAGAGTCATGCCTGGTTGCAAATTTTCTGAAATGAGTTTGCGTGCCTGAAAGGTGGTTATCTATGTTTGTGCGAGCTTTGAAGTAATGTGTAGAATCTTATAACTCTTTTTCTGAACGTGTTTGAGAAACAACATGAAGTAGGAAAACCACATCGGTATGAACTAGGAAAACTATTCACATCGGTCGATTGGAGCGCCGGTCGCTTCTCTTGGTCGCAAGCTCAGTTGCCATCCTCTGTCGGGGTGTGCAGCTGCGGAAGCTATGGCAGTGCCCACCCTGCAAGTGAGGCGATGACTGAAGGGAAAACTGCAATCGGTTCCCTCGGAAGCTACCACTGTTTTGCTTCAATTTTTTAGCTACGACCAACGAGATGACAGGCTGCGATGAGGGAGCCGAAGTTGCGGCGGCCGTATGTGGATGCCACGATAGTGACATCGAGATGCTGCAACAGGCCAACGCCATGCTACGATGGGAATCACTAGGGGCTGCACCCAAACGGTGACACCGGGATGCTGAACCAGAGGGCGAGATAGCCAGATAGGGGGGAGGGTGGCCGAGCTACAACCACAAACAACTATCGCTGCTACCCGCAGGAAGGGGCAACAAAGTTGCAATCGAGTTGCGGCAGGCACGTTGTGGTGCTACCGTCAATCCTCCAACTCTCAGGGGGAGAGGGTTGACCACGTGCGCATGTGCATTTTGCAAGAGGGGATGCTACGATGACAAAGCATGGAAGTGACAAAGCGATTGGGTGGAGAGGTATGGATGATTTCACGGCTGGGAGGAATGCATCAAACGGTTCAGACCTGACCGGCGTGGAACTCGCGCAAATCAACCGAAGCAGAGCATCGCCCTATAAAGTACTCCCCTTCAATAATATAGTGCGTATAGAATTTTTAAAAAGTCAAACATTGCAAACTTTGATAAGTTAAAAAATAAAACTACTTATTCTCACGATGAAATACGAAATTACAACTTGTGATGAATCTAATTGTATATGTTTGACATTCTAGATGTCAATACATTTTGGCACAAACTTAATAAAAAATTATGAAGCTTGACTATAGAAAACAAACAAACTACTCCCTCCGTCCAGAAATACTTGTCATCGAAATGGATAAAAGGGGATGTATCTAGATGTAGTCTAGTTCTAGATACATCCTTTTTTATTCATTTTGATGACAAGTATTTTCGGGCGGAGGGAGTACTCCCTATATGGCACTGCTCGAGGGAGTATCCTTATCACAGGTGAAGCACGTGTCAGTAGGCAGGCCCTGTAGTGACGCGGAGCCCCTCCCGCGGTCCCACTTGTGTCCTGGCCTCAATTGACAGTAGCACGCACTCCTCCTTATCCTCGAACCGGTCCATCGAGGCCACACGCCCACGCAATCGCCCGAACGAACGTCTAGGGCGCCTCCACGTCACCCGCAGGGACCGTAATGCATCCGTGAACCCCCACACGCCACGGGAGGTTCCCCAGTTCCCCCTCCACCCGCGACCCCGTCGACCTCGAGGACCCCTCCTCACTCTCTCCGCAGGCAGAGCGGAGCAGCGAGCGAGCCCGAAGGTGCGATCGATTCCTTCCCCCTCTCCTCCTCCACCTCGCCCCCGTCGATTCTTCATTCGATTCGGGCGGCGCCGGCGGCGGCTAGGAGCCGATTCGACTCCTCGCCTCCGCCGGGGAGCGCGCGTAGGCGGCAGAGGCGACTTCATTCCGCCATGCGGAGCGAAATCCGTCTCGCCGCCGTCATTCCGGCAGCTTCCTTGGGGTCTGCGCCTCAGGCTGCTTTCCTGGATCAGGAATTCAGGATATCGCGGGGCCATTTGTTCCTCCGTGCTCCCTCCTTTTCCCTTCCCAAGAAATTCGCACCGCTCCGTACCATCATGGCATGCCTTCCTCGGCTTCTCATTCCGTTTCGCGTGGGTTTAGCTTCTCATCTCGTATTCTCCTGTATCGTTTGCTGCAACCGACTGCTGGGGTTAGGGTTCTAGGGGGTGCATGAATCGTGGCCGGCGGTTATCCTATTTATTATGTCGCCTCTTACGTTTTTATCCTCGCGTCTCATCTCCTTTCATGCCCACCTTATTTCTGTGTACTTTATTTATGCTGCTGCTCTTGCCATGCTAAAACCTATCTCGACTCATAGTCATGGATAGATACCAAAGGGTGGAGAAGCCTCGGAATGAGACACCAATTCGTGAGAATGAAATCAGGATCACTGCGCTCGGGAGGATGAGGAACTATATCGGCTACGGGATGTCGTTGCTTGAGGTGATCCCCTTGCTATGTTTCATCATTTCGCTTTGTCCTTATCTGGTGTTCAATAAGCAAGAATTTCTTTGTGTGCTATGCTATGTTTAACAATCTGGGAACGAAATTGCTTCGCACACCCCGCTATTTGCGCACGATACTTCCTTCCCAATAGCGCTTCTGCATGCATGCTCGCAGTTGGCACTTCCACTTAGGATCGTGCAGGCGACGGGCGCAAGTTCACCGTGTGTGTAGCAGCGCTCATCTGGGAAATGCCTCGATAGTGGGGATATGTTCAGGGACACTGCTCAACGTACGTTTAGATCACTACTTTGGTTAGTGATCTAAACGATCTTATATTAATTTACAGAGGAAGCATTTAGTTTATCATTAAGTGTTTCTATTTGCCAGTTTTTTTTTAATTCTACACTTGCCCGACTTCAACAGTTCAACTTGTAATGGAGAATTAATTTAATCAATTTTACTCTGTTGAAAGTGCTCCAAGTAGGCAAGTATTCTGTACCTCAGCTTCTGGTATGCTCGCTCATTTTATTCACAACTCAATCAGAGTCTCCTTTCAAATTTGATATTTAATACTCTTCTGTTATTACTTATGATGGCACAGTACATGGTTTTTGCATCGCAGTATCTTAGATGAACACAGGTTTTCTTGGCTAATATTTTGTAGTGCTTCTTTGTTCATATCTTCCTGTTCGACCCTGACAACGGAACTTTGTGAAGCCTTTCAGTTTGTCTTTGCTTCACTTACTTATCTTTCGATCTTGATGCCTGAAGTATGTGCAGGTTATCAGCTTAGTAAAATGATACGAACTTGTGTGCAGTTCACATAAAGAAAGAATTCCTTATTTAACACAGTCTTAAATTTTGTTTCTCTATTTGACACTGGAAAACTTTTTCTTCCCTATCTAACACCGAATTTAAATTTTATGCCCTTTATGACACTTCCATCCATTTTGAGCCTTAACGGTGTTAAATGACACATGAAAAGACCTTTTTTGCCCCTCGTGGTATGTGAGCAGAATTTTAATAGATGCTAATATTAAAAAAAAGACATGTCCAGCTTGCCCGACCCGCCTCACGTGGCCTCCAATGTCTCTCACGTGACCGGCGACAGTCTTCAACTGCCATCTCGCACGAGGACATGTTTTGAACGTTGTACGTGCACCATCTAGTGTTTTTCTACTAGTTAATTTAATCTTTCTGGTCAACTAGCTGACATATTGTAATAACTTCTAAAATGATGTTAAAACCCAACCGAGAGATCTTGAGTCTAAAACCCGAATTAAGAGTCAAGAGGTTTACAGGCTGCTCATCAGTCTTCATGGACGAGAATGTTTAGAGTAATTGACCGCTTAAGTAGTATAGCATACAAATGAATGAGTTGCACTTAACCCACATCTCCAAATTCGAAACGTGAGGCAACATGAAGAGCACCAAGCAACGAAAATTCGTTTTGGTGTACGTCGTCCAGTAGTTTGCTTATCACGGCCGCAACATTGCTCGTGGATCAGTGCCGAGCATGAAGGCTCAATACCCCTGAACATTTTACTCCAGTACAGAGAGACGTATTCCTCTTCTACAGATCCACATATTGGCTCAACAGCGGAGGGAGGCACAAGACATGAGCAAAAACATGGTGTACCTGAGCCGGAACAAGTGTTGACTACCGACGAACAATTATGAGTCACCTAAACTAGGTTCCTGCACACTAACAATTGGCGCGAACGCTTCAGCACCACACACACACCAGCACTTGCCATCCCGGTCAAATGCATGATCTTCAGTGCTACAGGGTTGCTTTTTATGCACATTTTTCCACGTCTGACCTATAATTATAAGCACAGTTTAGTACCCTCACAGCTCTTTGTTTTCCCCTTCATGAGTTGTGATCTGTACTGTGTAGTTAATCACTGGACGAAAATTAAGGTTTTTTATTAGGTTGGTAAGTCTGTCACATACTCACATGTGGCCCACTAATACTACATGAGGGGCAAAAATGTCCCTTTACATGCTATTTAACGACGTTAGATGGAAAAATGGACGGAAGTGTCGTAAAGGGCACACAAATTTAGACTCTGTTAGACAGGGAAGACAAAAAAAATTCAGTGTCAAATAGGGAAACAAAATTTAAGCCTGTTAAATAAGGAATTCTCTTTCACATAAATGTCTAAAAGATACCTTCGTATTTGCATATACTGCTTCAGTCATCATTTTATGAATACCTGTTGGTGGTCAGTGGTCAACAGAATTTTTCAGAATCCCTATCTCGATTTCATTTTGGTTGAATGCATAAATGAACCACATTTTTTTCTTGCTCCTACTGTATATTTATTTGCATGCATTTTTTCAGGAAAATGGGCATGATGAGATCATTATCAAAGCCATGGGACGAGCCATAAATAAGACAGTCATGGTTGCTGAATTGATCAAGGTTAATAGTAATTTCTTCTGCCTTAAAATATCTGTTATTAACGTGGTTACTTTTTGTTTGTTTTGCTAATTTGACACATAATGTTCCTCAGAGAAGGGTTGCTGGTCTCCATCAGGATACGTCTATTGAATCTGTTGGTATCACCGACACATGGGAACCTCTGGAAGAAGGCCTTGTCCCGTATGGATGTACATATATTCCTTTCTTCAGAAAAAGAATAGAGATTTATTGCCACACTAATGCACTTTTACCACAGGCTAGAGACAACTCGTCATGTATCAATGATTACCCTAACATTGTCCAAGAAAGCATTGGATACATCATCTCCAGGGTAAGGCAAACCCTGTCCTTTCGCTCATTTGTACAATCAGAGAGTGAATCAGTTCAGATTCAGCTGCTTTGCATTTCCTTAGCTATCTATTGTGTTCAATATCGGAAACTGGCTGTAATTTGTCTGCGTATTGTGGGCATATACCCTTAGGTACCAGCCACCCATACCAGCTGAAGAGGTGAAACCTGCTTTTGACTATGAACATGAAGGTGTTACTCTGAGTTGATCAGCTCAGCCGATTTTTATTTTTCACATGTATCACCATTTGATCACAACTTCCTTCATGGTAATTTAGGATCCTTTCCCTCTGCTCGTGGGAGAGGTCGTGGTGGACCTGGTGGCGGCCGAAGGGGCAGGGGCAGAGGTATATTTTCTTTCCATGTCTTTCTGAGTAAACAACTTTCAGACAGTAACTCATAGGGCCCTCAGACACGACTGTATCTTTATAGTATTAACTTTAGCATTCCATGTTGCCAAGTTACAGTATCTTATTACATAATACATAATACGGTTTACTCCTTTACACCCTGTACTTTTCACATGTGACTGGTTTGTTTACCTACCTTCCTAAAAACTGACCTATGTATATATCTTATACAGACAAACCCCACTACAAGTCATCAATTGCTATTTTTCTGCGAATGCGTGCTTCCACACGATACAAATTTTTATAGCCATTGGATTTGCTACCCTGGTTAACTAACATCCCTCCGATTTGAACATGAGTCTACCTTGCAACATGCATAGTGGATTTTAATTTATGACATGCTCAACTTTTTACACTTTTTTTTGCTTTTTTGTTTCTACGTAGAATAGTTTAAATCTTGAGGGTGAATTCATTGTATACAATATTTAGAAATCAAATATCTAACGCGTGGGGTATCGTCTAGTTTTCTTGCATTCTAAGTTCACAATGCTTCAATTGGCTCCATTTTGGATTTATTTTTCAGTCTCATTTATAAGTTTGTCCCGAGTACATGCATTATTTTCTTGCAACAAATCATATGGACAGGAAACTATGTTAATTCTTTCATGATAAACATGTACAGCTATTAGCAATGGACCCCCTGCTTATGATTGGGGTGAAGAGTGGGAGGAGGATGGAGATTATTACACCAGTAGAGGCAGAGGGGGAGGCCGGCTAAGAGGAAGGGGAAGAGCCCGTGGCTTCTACGGAGGTGGTCGACGTGGTGGCTATGGCTATGATTACGGCTATGGTGGCAGGGGCGGCTACTATGAAGAGCGGGGTGGATACTTTGACGGCGAACCAGACGAGTATCACCCCCCTCCAGGCCGTGGTAAGCTCAGTCTGATGTACATCATTTCTGTGTTTTTTTTTTTGCATGCCCCTATCTCACATGGCTTATGTTCTTCATGGCTTCTCAGGGCGTGGCAGGGGAAGAAGAATGGAGCAGAGTGAATACTACAATGGCGAACCAGATGAGTATCGCCCTCCTCCAGGCCGTGGTAAGCTCGGTCTCACCTACCATCTTTCTGTGGCCTTTGCATGCCCTTTCCTCTTATGGCTCCTATTCTCCATGGCTTCGCAGGGCGTGGCAGGGGAAGATGGATGGAGCAGAATGAATACTTCGACGAACCTTATGAATACCCCCCTCCTGGCCGTGGTAAGCTCTGGTGTGACATATCATAGTGCTGTGCTTCTTGCACGCCTCTACCTGTCATCACTCACATTCGTCGCTTCGCAGGTCGTGGCATGGGAAGAAGGGGAGGGCCATGGCGTGCCCGAGGCCGCGGGCGTGGTCCGATGCTAGATTGAACTGGGACATGCCAAGTGCAGCAAGCCATGAAGCTAGCACTGCTGTGCTTAATTACTTGATAGTTTTTGCTCCCCCTGTTTCTCCATGTGTGGGTCTCTCTGACGTGAATCTTTATGCCCTCTGATGCTTTGCGACTTGCCGCCGGGCAAATTTTGTGTGGCTCACCTGTGGTTTGTTTAGCTAGGCCAGCCAGCAAAGTACCTCAACACCTAGTAGAACGTGTGAAATATGTTTCAGCCTCCCGTTTAGTTATCTCGGGTTTTACCTCTCTGTGGATGTGAATGCCAAGTCTGCCGTATGCCCGCTTTCGCTTTGTTGGAGCTAGACACAGAGAGTAGAGAAGGGAGATTAAGATGAGAGTTTGGTAATGCGGGGGATCACACAATAATCTCATCTCGTGAACCTGTTTTACTGTTTGGTTAGCCGCTCTCCGTGTGAATTGTGTCCTGATTTCTTACAAAGTTTAGGATCACAAGAAGTACAGTGTAGCAAATAAGTTCAGATTTCAGCCATCGCAAACTAAGCACAAAACAGACGCTTGTTGCGGTTGAGACTGAAGCGAAAGCCCGTCGAACACAAACTATACCGTGACATCATATCAGATTCTCCGTCAGTATTTTTTACCAAGTGCATCAAATGTATTACTCCCTCCGTCCGAAAATACTTGTCATCAAAATGGACAAAAAGAGATGTATCTAGAATTAAAATACACCTAGATACATCTCTTTTTATCCATTTTGATGACATTCATTTTGATGACAAATATTTCCGGACGGAGGTAGTACTCCCTCCGTTCCTAAATATTTGTCTTTCTAGAGATTTCAACAAGTGACTATATACGAAACAAAATGAGTGAATATACACTCTAAAATATGTCTACATACATCCGTATGTTGTAACCATTTCAAATGTCTAGAAAGACAAATATTTAGGAATGGAGGGAGTAGTAGAATATACCTGTGCGTGAATATACACGGCCTGCAGAAGAGAACGAGGAGACTGGTTAGTCAGCAGTTTTTTTTTTCCGAGAGTACGCCAAGAGCGTACCATATATTTATAGAAGGTGGTTAGTCAGCAGTCAAAGTCTTCCTCCCAGGAGAAGTAGTCAACCGCAATCTGCCGAACGTTCTTGACTCCAGGGGCGACTCTTCCTCTCTCTCTCTCTCTCACTCTCACGAATCAATAGCCCACATCTTCCTCCCCACTTCCGTAGTTACCCGGCCCTGCAGCCATGGACGCCGTGTACCAAGCGCTGGTCGCGACCGTGGCTGCCTTCGTAGGCATCTCCTTACCCTGCCTCCTCCTCGCCTTCCTCTGCCGCCACCGCAAGAACCGCCTCCTCGAGCCGGACCACCGCTGCTCGTCATCGTCGTCCCTCCCAATCTCCGCCCCGGCCGGGATATCGTCGGAGCTATCCTCGTCGTGGTCTCTGTACGGATCAGCCGTTGACTCCTCCCTCAAGAAGCTCTCGCTCGACGACCTCGCCAGGGCCACCGGCCAATTCTCCCCGGACAACATCATCGGCGACGGCAGCTTCGGCTTCGTGTACCGCGCCGTGCTCCCGGACGGCGGACCCGCGGTGGCTGTGAAGCGCCTCTCCGCGGACCACGCGGCCGGCGCCGGCAACCGCGAGTTCCGCGCCGAGCTGGAGGTGCTCGGCAGCCTCAGCCACCGCAACCTCGCGCGCCTGCTCGGCTACTGCGCCGCCGGACGCGACCGCCTCCTCGTCTACGAGCTCCTCGAGCGAGGCAGCCTCGACGCCTGGCTGCACGGCGACGCCGCCTCAGCCGGTGGTTCGCTCCCGTGGCCCGCGCGTCTCCGTGTCACCCGCGGCGCAGCGGCCGCGCTCGCCTTCCTGCACCACGACCGCCACCCGCCCGTGCTCCACCGCGACATCAAGTCCAGCAACGTGCTACTCGACGAGGGGTTCGAGGCCAAGCTCGCCGATTTCGGCCATGCAAGGGTCGTCACCGGCGGCCCTGCCGCGTCCCAGCTCAGCACGCAGGCCGCCGGCACAGCGGGGTAATGCACTGGCCTTCTTGCAAATCACTTCACTTCAGAGTTCACATTTTGCGCATGTTTTCAGTGTTTCAAGTAAAGACCAAATCAAGTTTCAAATAGACCACTAAACATTTTAGAGAAAAAAAAAATGCATAAATCGGTATTCTCGATCATGACCAACAAGTGAATTTTTAGAACAAGTTCAATGACCACTAATGAATTTTACTCGGATTTAAGTTGCCCAACATCGTTTCCATGGAGGCAGGAGTGGTACCACCTGCCAAGCTATGTTTTTCTAGGACGACCAGAATTATTATAACTACTTTGTGGTTGCATGTTTTGCATTTTTGTTTACATATAAATACAAGGAGTGGTTTAAAGTTATGCATAGAAGACAAGCTCAGTGTAGTGAAGTTGAGTATGTTGTAGTTACGGCAGTACGATTTAACAATTTTTAGACAACAAAATACTACTCCCTCCGTCCCAAAATAAGTGATACAAACTTGAGTCATTTTTGAGTCACTTATTTTGGGACGGAGGGAGTACTACTTAGATTAAAACATAAATGGACACATAGTTCAATATACAATGCCTTTCTTTCCAATAGCAAACACCACATTTCTTATATTTTAGACCGTTGATAGAATTCCCGTGCTTCAAAAAGGATATATTTGATCTTATGTTTATGCAACTGTCACAAAGGTACATGGCACCAGAGATACGTGAAGGCGTGGGAGCAAGCGTGAAAGCAGATGTGTACAGTTTTGGCGTGCTAATGATGGAGACAGTGACTGGTCGACGACCAAGCTGGCCAATGAAGAACATTAGAGGTAAGGAGGTAGAACTATTGAATTGGGCAAGGGAAAAGGTTGAGGCTGGCATATCCTCGGAGATTGCGGATCATCGAATGGGTTTAGAAGGGGAAAAGGAAACAAAGGAGGTGAAAGCTTTCTTGGACATCGCACAAAGTTGCACAGAGGAGTCTCCTAAGTATCGACCGACAATGAAAGAAGTGGTAGAGAGGCTCAATAGGCTCTGAAAGTCTCAAATCAAATCTTCCCTCGAATGAAGATTGAATGGCAACAAGAAAAGCTCAGTGGATTGACTATGCCACAATCAACTTGAGTTCCACTACTATAACATATATGCCTTCTGCTAGTACTTAGTTTCTTTTAAAAAATTTATGCGTATTTTGTGTATGAGGAGTTGAGGACATGCGTGAAAAACACATGTATTTAGAGTTGTACAATGGAAATGGGCGACAAATATGTCTGACACCCTCCTAGGCACCCCGTCATCCCCGCTGTACGCACACCACTACTCTCTCAATTGTAGCACCTCCACTAGGCATCTTTCTTCATTACCAACCAATTCAAGCAGTCAATAATGATAACTTTAAGGTCTAGAGCATGACCATATTCTCATATCCATGCTCGAGCCATCGAGCAATAGAGGCGAAACAAGTCACAAGCTAGGTAAAACTGTTGAAACTATATATCAACTATGTAGCTCACACACATAATATGAAAGATTTAGCAAGGTGGAAAAGTTTTTCCAGCTATCTACTCCCTTTGTTTTTAAATATAAGTCCTTTTAGAGATTTTAATATGAACTACATTAATAACCCATAAGTATGGGGAATCAATTGTAGCCTCTTTTCGATAAGTAAGAGTGTCGAACCCAATGAGGAGCTAAAGGTAGAATTTATATTCTCTCCAAGTTCTACCGACCACCGATACAACTCTACGCACGCTTGTTTGCTTTACCTAGAAAAGGTATGAAACTTGAAGTACTTTATAGGTGTAATGCTAGAGCTCCTTTGCAAGAATAAACGTAGGAGTACTTTGCGAGGTAATAAATAGTTAGTTGTTTAGTAGAAATATTTTTGTAACACAAGAGAAGGATTTGTCCCTAGGAAATTGATAACTAGACCGATAATAATTATTGCAATTTTATATGAGGAAGAGGCATGAGCTAACATACTTTCCGTACTTGGATCATATGCACTTATGATTGGAACTCTAGCAAGCATCCACAACTACTAAAGACCATTAAGGTAAAACCCAACCATAGCATCAAGTAACAAGTCCTCATTACTCCCATACACGACAACCCCTTTACTCGGGTTTGTGTTTCCGTCACTCACGCAACCCACTATAAGCGAATTATGAACATATTGCAACACCCTACAATGGTAATCCCACACGCTTGCGTGACACGGAGGGCACCATAGAACAACACCAAAATAAAACATACAACTCAAATCAATCATGATCATCAATCAACACATAGGACAAAACGAATCTACTCAAACATCATAGGATTGCCACACATCATTGGATAATAACATATAGTGTTGAGGACCATGTTTAAGTAGAGATTACAGTGGGGAGAAGAGGTGTTACACCGCTGCATAGAGGGGGAGAGAGTTGCTGTTGATGGCGACGAAGTTGTTGGTGTAGATCGCCGTCACGATGGTTGTCCCGGTGGCGTTCCGGCGCCACCGGGAGAGAGAGGGAGAGAGCCCCCCTCCTCCTTCTTCTTCCTTGCCCCCTCCTAGACGGGAAGAGAGTTTCTCCTGTGGTCCAGGACTGCCATGGCTCCCAGAGTGTAGGAGCCCCTCCAAGATTGGATCTTTATCTCTGCTCTCTTCTATTTCGCGTTCCCGTTTTCTGGCTAAAAATCGTTTCTTAAATCCACGGAGATCCGTAACTCCGATTGAGAAAAAAATTGAGGGGATTTTTATTCGGATATTAGATTCCTTGCTGTCGAAGTGTGACACCCCCCTTTTGACCGTACACTAATCATGCACGCAAATGTGTACGACCAAGATCAGGGACCCACTTGAAGATATCACAACACAACTCTAGACACAAATAAAATAATGCATGCTTTATATTACAAGCCAGGGCCTCGAGGGCTCGAATACATAAGCTCGAAAACACAAGAGTCAGCGGAAGCAATAATATCTGAGTACAGACATAAGTTAAACAAATTTTGCCTTAAGAAGGCTAGCACAAACATCAACGATCGAAGAGGCAAGGCCTCCTGCCTGGGACCTCCTAACTACTCATCGAAGCCGAACTCCACGTAGAAACATCCTCAGGATCCTCTGGCTCCTGGTCTCCACCATCTGGTTGCATCATCCGAGAAGAAAAAAAAAAGGAGGAGCAAAGCAACCGTGAGTACTCATCCAAAGTACTCGCAAGCAAGGATCTAAACTACATATGCAATGGTATCTGTGTAAAGGGGTAATATCTGTGGGCTAAACTGCAAAATGCCAGAATAAGAGGGGGATAGCTAATCCAATCGAAGACTACGCTTCTGACAGCCTCCATCTTGCAGCAGTAGATGAGAGTAGATGGAAACTAACAAGTATCCTCGCTTCTCGCAGCCTCCGTCTTCCAGCAGTAGAATATAATAGATGGTAAGTTCACCAAGTAACATCATATAGCATAATGTGATCCTCCCCTCGTCGCCCTATGGGAAGGCGATCACCGTGTTGTTTCTGGCACTGGTAAGGGTGTGTTTTATTAAGTATCCGGTTCTAGTTGTCATGAGGTCGGAGTACAACTCTGCTACTTCTCGAGCTTGCGTTGTATTCCCTCGAAGAGGAAAGGGTGATGCAGCATAGTAGCGTAAGTATTTCCCTCAATTTTTGAGAACCAAGGTATCAATCCAGTAGGAGACCACGCACGAGTCCCTCGCACCTGCACAAACAAATAAGAACTTCGCAGCCAATGCGATAAGGGGTTGTCAATCCCTTTACGATCACTTACGAAAGTGAGATCTGATAGATATGATAGTTTGATATTTTTGGTATTTTTGGATATAAGAACAAAAAGTAAAAACGGAAAAGTAAAGTAGATTGTAGATTGATATGTTGAGAATAGACCCGGGGGCCATATGTTTCACTAGTGGCTTCTCTCATGATAGCAGATTTCTACGGTGGGTGAACGAATTACTATCGAGCAATTGATAGAAAAGCGAATAATTATGAGAATATCTAGGCATGATCAATATATATAGGCATCACGTCCGTGACAAGTAGACCGAAACGATTCTGCATCTACTACTATTGCTCCACACATCGACCACTATCCAGCATGCATCTAGAGTATTAAGTTCGTAAGAACAGAGTAACGCCTTAGGCAAGCTGACATGATGTAGAGGGATAAACTCAAGCAATATGATATAAACCCCATCTTTTTATCCCCGATGACAACAATACAATACGTGCCTTGCTACCCCTACTTTTACTGGGAAAGGACACCACAAGATTGAACCCAAAGCCAAGCACTTCTCCCATTGCAAGAACTATAGATCTAGTAGGCCAAACCAAACCAATAATTCAAAGAGACTTGCAAAGATATTATAATCATACATAAAAGAATTCAGAAAAGAATCAAATATTTCTCATAGATAATCTTGATCATAAACCCACAATTCATTGGATCTCGACAAACACACCGCAAGAAGAGATTACATCGAATAGATCTCCTCGAAGACCGAGGAGAACTTGGTATTGAGATCAAAAGAGAGAGAAGAAGCCATCTAGGTACTAACTATGGACCCGAAGGTCTGTGGTAAACTACTCACAACTCATGGTGAGGTGATGATGTTGATGTAGAAGCACTCCGTGGTAGATCCCCCCTCCGGCGGAGCTCCGGAACAGGCCCCAAGATGGGATCTCACGGGAACAGAAGGTTGCGGCGGTGAAATTAGGGTTTTCTCTTCTCTTCTGATATTTTCGGGGTACATGGATATATATAGGAGGAAGGAGGGCATCGGTGGACCAACATGGGGCCCACGAGGCAGGGGGCGCGCCCTGTAGGGGGGGCGCACACCCCACCCTCGTGGACGCCACGTGTGCCCTATTCCGTGGTTCTCAAGTCTCCCGTGAAGATATCGCTCCAAAAATATCTCTCCCGAAGGTTTCATTCCGTTTGGACTCCGTTTGATATTGCTTTTCTGTAAAACCCTGAAATAGGCAAAAAACAGCAATATGGACTAGGCCTTTGGGTTAATAGGTTAGTCCCAAAAATAATATAAAAGTGCATAACAAAGCCCATTAAACATCCAAAACATCATAAATAATAGGATGAAACAATAAAAAATTATAGATACGTTGGAGACGTATCAAGCATCCCCAAGCTTAATTCCTGCTCGTCGTCGATTAGGTAAATGATAAAAACAGTTTTTTTGATGTGGAATGCTAACCAACATAATTTGCAATGTAATTCTCTTTATTATGGCATGAATGTTCAGATCTGAAAGATTCAAGACAAAAGTCTATATTGACATAAGAAATAATAATACTTCAAGCATACTAACAAAGCAATCATGTCTTCTCAAAATAACATGGCTAAAGAAAGTTATCCCTATAAAATCATATAGTCTGGCTATGCTCCCTCTTCATCACACAAAATATTCATATCATGCACAACCCCGGTTTCAGCCAAGCACTTGTTTTCATACTCATTTTTTTCAAACCTTTCAACTTTCACGCCTACATGAGCGTGAGCCATGGATATAGCACTATGGGTGGAATAGGGTGGTGGTTGTGGATAAGACAAAAAGGAAGAAGATAGTCTCACATCGACTAGGCGTATCAACGGGCTATGGAGATGCCCATCAATAGATATCAATGTGAGTGATTAGGGATTGCCATGCAACGGATGCACTAGAGCTAAAAATGTATGAAAGCTCAACAAAAGAAACTAAGTGGGTGTGCATCCAACTTGCTTGCTCATGAAGACCTAGGGCATTTGAGGAAGCCCATCGTTGGAATACACAAGCCAAGTTCTATAATGAAAATTCCCACTATTATATGAAAGTGACTAAACATGAGACTCTCTATCATGAAGAACATGGTGCTAATTTGAAGCACAAGTGTGGAAAAATATAGTAGCAATTGTCCTTTATTTTTATTTTTTTGGGCCTTTCCTTCTTTTTTATTTCTTTTGGGAAAATGCTCTAATAATGATGATCATCACACTTATATTGATTTACAACTCGATATTACAACTCGATACTAGAACAAAGTATGACTCTATATGAATGCCTCCGGCGGTGTACCGGGATGTGCAATGAATCAAGCGTGACATGTATGAAAAATTATGCATGGTGGCTTTGCCACAAATACGATGTCAACTACATGATCATGCATGGCAATATGACAATATGAAGCGTGTCATATGAACGGAACGATGGAAAGTTGCATGTCAATATATCTCGGAATGGCTATGGAAATGCCATGATAGGTAGGTATGGTGGCTGTTTTGAGGAAGGTATATGGTGGCTGTTTTGACAAAGGTATATAGTGGGTGTATGGTACCGGCGAAAGTTACGCGGTATAAGAGAGGCTAGCAATGGTGGAAGGGTGAGAGTGCGTATAATCCATGGACTCATCATTAGTCATAAAGAACTCATATACTTATTGCAAAAATTTACGAGTAATCAAAACAAAGCAATCAACGCATTCTCCTAGGGGGGAGGTTGGTAGGAGTTAACCATCGCGCGCCCCCGACCTCCACACAAAGGATGACACTCTACAAATACCTCATGCTCTAACTTTGTCACATAGCGGTTCACCATACGTGCATGCTACGGGAATCACAAACTTTAACACAAGTATTTCTCAATTTCATAATAACTCCACTAGCATGACTCTAATATCACTATCCTCATATCTCAAAACAATTATCAAGTATCAAACTTCTCATCATATTCAATGCACTTTGTATGAAAGTTTTTACTACATTCATCTTGGGTGCCTATCATGTTAAGGCTAGTTTTATAGCCAAAGCACATTACCATGCTGTTCTAATAGACTCTCAAAAGGATATAAGTGAAGCATGGGAGATCAACAATTTCTTCAAAATAAAATCACCACCGTGCTCTAAAAGATATAAGTGAAGCACTAGAGCAAGGATAATTGTGGAAAACTAACAAGCAAAGACTCAAATCATACATGACGCTCCAAGTAAAACACATATCATGTGATGAATAAAAATATAGCCCCGAGTATAGTTACCGATAGATGAAGACGAAAGAGGGGATGCCTTCCCGGGGCATCCCCAAGCATAGGCTTTTGGTTATCCAAAAATTTTACCTTGGGGTGCCTTGGGCATCCCCAAGCTTAGGCTCTTGCCACTCTTTGTTCCATAGTCCATCAATGCAATACTCAAAACTTGAAAACTTCACAACACAAAACTTAGACAAAAATCTCGTGAGCTCCGTTAGTATAAGAAAACAAACCACCACTCAAAGGTACTGCAATGAACTCATGCTTTGTTTATATTGGTGTTAAACCTACTGTATTCCAACTTTTCTATGATTCGTATCCTCCAATACTACTCATAGATTCATCAAAATAAGCAAACAACACACGAAAAATAGAATTTGTCAAAAACAGAACAATCTGTAGTAATCTGTAACTTTCGAATACTTCTGTAACTCCAATTTTTTTTAATTAAATTGGTAAACGTGAGGAATTTGTCTATTAATAATCTGCAAAAAGAATCAACTAAATATCGCACTCCAGTAAAATCTGGTGACTATTCTAGTGAGCGCTAACGATTCTGTTTTTTACAACAATATCATATAAACTTCCCACAAGTCTTCCCAAAGGTTCTACTTGGCACAAACACTAATTAAAACACAAAACCACATCTAAACAGAAGCTAGATGCAATATTTATTCCTAAACAGAAGCAAAAACAAAAAAAATATAAAATTGGGTTGCCTCCCAACAAGCGCTATCATTTAACACCCCTAGCTAGGCATGATACAAGGATAGATCTAGGTATTGCCATCTTTGGAAGGCAATCCATAAGTGGCTCTCATAATAGATTCATAAGGTAATTTAATTTTCTTTCTAGGAAAGTGTTCCATGCCTTTCCTTAACGGAAATTGGAATATAATATTTCCTTCCTTCATATCAATAATCGCACCAATCGTTCTAAGGAAAGGTCTACCAAGAATAATAGGACATGAAGGATTGCAATCTATATCAAGAACAACGAAATCTACGGGCACATAATTCCTATTGGCAACAATAAGAACATCATTAATCCTTCCCATAGATTTCTTAATGGTAGAATCCATAAAATGCAAATTTAAAGAACAATCATCAAGCTCATGAAAGCCTAACAAATCACACAAAGTTTTTGGGATAGTGGAAACACTTGCACCCAAATCACACAAAGCAAAGCATTCATGATCTTTAATTTTAATTTTAATAGTAGGTTCCCACTCATCATAAAGCTTTCTAGGGATAGAAACTTCCAATTCAAGTTTTTCTTCATAAGATTGCATCAAAGCATCAACTATGTGTTTGGTAAGAGCTTTATTTTGACTATAAGCATGCGGAGAATTTATTACGGATTGCAACAAGGAAATACAATCAATCAAAGAGCAATTATCATAATTGAATCCCTTGAAATCCAAAGTAGTGGGTTCATCACTATGCAAAGTTTTAATCTCTTCAATCCCACTTTTAACAAATTTAGCATCAAGATCCAAAAACTCTGAATCATTGGGACACCTCTTAATTAAAGTAGACTCATCTCCAAACCCATCTTTATCAAGGTTCATACTATAAAACAAGGATATAATAGGAGTCACATCAATAACTTTTAGATCTTCATCTTTATTTTCATGATAGCTAGAAGAACATGCTTTTATATAAGTCTCTTTTTTAGCACGCATCCTAGCGGTTCTTTCTTTGCATTCATCAATGGAAATTCTCATGGATTTGAGAGACTCATTGATATCATGCTTAGGTGGAATAGATCTAAGTTTCAAAGAGTCAACATCAAGAGTAATTCTATCCACACTTCTAGCCAATTCATCAATCTTAAGCAATTTTTCTTCAAGCAAAGCATCGAAATTCTTTTGCGAATTCATAAACTCCTTAACACTAGTTTCAAATTCAGAAGGCATCTTTCCATAAGAGTTATTGTAGGAATTACCATAATTATTAGAGGAATTACTAGGAAAAGGCCTAGGATTAAAGTTTCCTCTATAAGCATTGTTACCAAAATTATTCCCACCAACAAAATTCACATCCAAAGATTCATTATTATTTTCAATCAACGTGGATAAAGGCATATCATTAGGATCAGAAGAAGCACTCTTAGAAGCAAGTAATTTCATAAGTTCATCCATCTTTCCACTCAAAACACTAATCTCTTCAATAGCATGCACTTTTTTACTAGTAGATCTTTCGGTGTGCCATTGAGAATAATTAACCATAATATTATCTAGGAGTTTGGTAGCTTCTCCTAAGGTAGTTTCCATAAAAGTGCCTCCTGCGGCCGAATCTAAAAGATTTCTAAAAGCAAAATTCAAGCCAGCATAAAAGTTTTGAATAATAATCCATAAGTTCAAACCATGTGTAGGGCAATTACGTATCATTAATTTCATTCTCTCCCAAGCTTGTGCAACATGCTCATGATCTAGTTGCTTAAAATTCATAATATCGTTTCTAAGAGAGATGATCTTAGCAGGAGGAAAATACTTAGAGATAAAAGCATCTTTGGACTTATTCCACGAATCAATACTATTTCTAGGCAAAGAGGAAAACCAAGTTTTAGCACGATCTCTAAGTGAAAACGGAAATAACTTCAATTTAACAATATGATTATCCGTATCCCTCTTCTTTTGCATATCACACAAATCAACAAAGTTGTTTAGATGGGTAGCGGCATCTTCACTAGGAAAGCCGGAAAATTGATCTTTCATGACAAGATTCAACAGAGCAACATTGATCTCACAAGATTCAGCATCGATAATAGGAGCAATCGGAGTGCTAATAAAATCATTATTGTTGGTATTGGAGAATTCACACAATTTGGTATTGTTCTGAGCCATAGTGACAAGCAAGCAATCCAACACACAAGCAAACAAGAAGCAAGCGAACGATAAACACATGGCAAAAAGAAGGGCAAATAAAACGACAAGGGTGAAGTGGGGGAGAGGAAAACGAGAGGCAAATAAATGTAATGCGAAGGATAAGGGTTTGTGATAGGTACTTGGTATATGACTTTTGCGTAAGCCTCCCCGGCAACGGTGCCAGAAATTCTTCTTGCGACTTCTCGTGCTTGTGTTGTATTCCCTCAAAGAGGAAAGGGTGATGCAGCATAGTAGCGTAAGTATTTCCCTCAGTTTTTGAGAACCAAGGTATCAATCCAGTAGGAGACCATGCGCGAGTCCCTCGCACCTGCACAAACAAATAAGAACTTCACAGCCAACGCGATAAGGGGTTGTCAATCCCTTTACGGTCACTTACGAAAGTGAGATCTGATAGATATGATAGTTTGATATTTTTGGTATTTTTGGATATAAGAACAGAAAGTAAAAACGGAAAAGTAAAGTAGATTGTAGATTGATATGTTGAGAATAGACCCCGGGGCCATAGGTTTCACTAGTGGCTTCTCTCATGATAGCAGAATTCTACGGCGGGTGAACGAATTACTGTCGAGCAATTGATAGAAAAGCGAATAATTATGAGAATATCTAGGCATGATCATTATATATAGGCATCACGTCCGTGACAAGTAGACCGAAACGATTCTGCATCTACTACTATTACTCCACACATCGACCGCTATCCAGCATGCATCTAGAGTATTAAGTTCAAAAGAATAGAGTAACGCCTTAAGCAAGATGACATGATGTAGAGGGATAAACTCAAGGAATGTGATATAAACCCCATCTTTTTATCCTCGATGGCAACAATACAATACGTGCCTTGCTGCTCCTACTGTCACCGGGAAAGGACACTGCAAGATTGAACCCAAAGCCAAGCACTTCTCCCGTTGCAAGAACTATAGATCTAGTAGGCCAAACCAAACCAATAATTCGAAGGGACTTGCAAGGATATTATAATCATACATAAAAGAATTCAGAAAAGAACCAAATATTTCTCATAGATAATCTTGATCATAAACCCACAATTCATCGGATCTCGACAAACACACCGCAAAAAGAGATTACATCGAATAGGTCTCCTCGAAGACCGAGGAGAACTTGGTATTGAGATCCAAAGAGAGAGAAGAAGCCATCTAGGTACTAACTATGGACCCGAAGGTCTGTGGTAAACTACTCACAACTCATGGTGAGGCTACGCTATTGAAGTAGAAGCACTCCGTGGTAGATCCCCCCTCCGACGGAGCTCCGAAACAGGCCCCAAGATGGGATCTCACGGGAACAGAAGGTTGCGGCGGTGAAATTAGGGTTTTCTCTCCTCTTATGATGTTTTCGGGGTACATGGATATATATAGGAGGTAGGAGGGCATCGGGGGACCAACGTGGGTCCCACGAGGCAGGGGGCGCACCCTGTAGGGGGGGGGGGGCGCCCCCCACCCTCGTGGACGCCACGTGTGCCCTATTCCGTGGTTCTCAAGTCTCTCGTAAAGATATCGCTCCAAAAATATCTCTCCCGAAGGTTCCATTCCGTTTGGACTCCATTTGATATTCCTTTTCTGTAAAATCCTGAAATAGGCAAAAAACAACAATCTGGACTGGGCCTTTGAGTTAATAGGTTAGTCCAGAAAATAATATAAAATTGTATAACAAAGCCCATTAAACATCCAAACCATCATAAAAAATAGCATGGAACAATAAAAAATTATAGATACGTTGGAGACGTATAAAACTCCGGGTCGTCCTTTTACCGAGGGACACGACTATTCAAATAGATTAACTTCCCTGCAGGGGTGCACCACATAACCGAGCACGCTCGATCCCATTTGCCCGGGCACACTTTCCTGGGTCATGCCCGGCCTCGGAAGATCAACATTTCACAGCCCTACCTAAGCACAACAGAGATGTCAGCACGCCGGTCTAAGTCCTATGCGCAGGGGTCCGGGCCCATCGCCCATTGCACACCTGCACGTTGTGTGGGCGGCCGGTAAGCAGACCTAGCCTCTCCTAATAACAGAGTAGGCGTTCCAGTCCAATCCGGTGCGCGCCGCTCAGTCGCTGACGTCAAGAAGGCTTCGGCTGGTACCACGACGTCGAGTGCCCATAACTATTCCCATGTAGCTGGTTAGTGCGATTAGGCCAATGGCCAGACTCAGATCAAATACCAAGATCTCGTTAAGCGTGTTATTATGAAATAACCGCGAACAACGACCAGGGCCAGGCCCACCCGTCTCCTAGGTGGTCGTGACCTGCCCTGTTGCTCCGCCACAAAGTAACCATCAAGGGGCTGCCGGGAACCCAGGCCCACCACTACCTGTGTGGAACCACCTGCCCCTTCAGCCCTCATCTCAGAATCATCAACATAAGTATGTAATAGTATAGTATATACCCGTGATCACCTCCCGAAGTGATCACGGCCCGATGGAATAGCATGGTAGACGGACAAGGGTGTAGAGCCACTGATGGAATTTTAGCGTCCTATACTAAGCATTTAGGATTGCAGGTAAAGGTATCAACAATTGTAGCAACAATAACATGCTATGCATCAGAATAGGATTCATCGAAAGTAGTAACATGCTACACTACTCTAATGCAAGCAGTAGAGAGAGGAATAGGCGATATCAGGTTGATCAGGGGGGGGGGCTTGCCTGGAAGCTCTATAGACGAAAGGAATCTTCGGAAGCGTAGCTGTAGTCGAGCACCGAAGCATCAATGGTCTCGGGGTCTATCGCGGTATCGGAGTCTACGGAAAAGAAACAGCGAAGGGGAAACAAATAAATAACAGAGCAAACAATAGCATCACAAAATATATCAAGGCAAATAGGCGGTGCCAGGGTGAGCTAACGCAGGGATAGGTGATACTGGCAAACGGGAAAAACATCCGGGAAAGTATTCCCGGTGTTTTGCGTTTTCGGACAAACGGACTGGAGGGGGACATTTGCAAGTTCTCTATGCTAGGGACGCGGGGCGGACGAATGGACTGCGTATTCGGATTCGTCTCGTCGTTCTGAGCAACTTTCATGTACAAAGTATTTTCATCCGAGTTACAGATTATTTTATATTAATTTATAAAGATTTAATCATTTTTTGGAATGATTATTATTTACTTAATTCGAAAAAAGAAATATTGTGTCATCATGACGTCAGCGATCAAAGTTGACCGTTGACCGGTCAAACTGACATGTGGGTCCCGCACGTCATTGACAGAGATTAACTAATCAGAGTTAATTAGCTTAACTACATGATTAGGTTAAGTTAATTAATTATTTAACCTGTTTTTATTTATTTTAATTCTTTCTTCTTTTTTTAATTAAAAGACCGTGGAGCCCATATGGCATTGGCCCAGAGGGGCCAAACGGGCGCTGGCGTTCGCGGGTGCGGGCGAGCAGGCGACGGGCGTTGGGCACCCGACTGGCGTGGCGAACGGGCGACGGGCGATGCTGCCGTTGGCGGGCGGCCGCGGCAGCGCTGGCGAGGGGCGGCTGCAGCGGGGCCAGGTGAGTCCGGCGGCGCGGCTGCCAGGGCGCGGCGGGAGCCGAAGCTGAGCAGTGCGGCGAGCAGCACTGGGCACGGCATCGCGCGGGAAGCAGCAGGGCGACAGAGAGCATGCGGGAGGGGAGGGGAGCCGTGGCCCCGAGCGGTGCGGTGAGAGGAGGGGCCGGGTGGAGCCGGGCACTGGCTGGCCAGAGCGACGACGGCTAGTGGCGCGGTGGCGACTGCGGTGGCCGCGACGACGAAGCGAGCAGAGCAGCGGTAGTAGCGGGCGCGAGCTGGGCCGGCGGACACGCGGAGCATGTAGTAGCAGGGGCGGGAAGCGCCGCGGGGCGACGCGTAGTGAGCGCCCGGCGCAGGCGCGTGCGGCAGGAGGTGCGTGCGGGGAAGGTGGAGCGCGTGCAGAGCTGGTCGGGGGCGCGCGGTCGACGCGTTGAACGCGCCGAGCGCGCACGCGGGCGCAGGCCGACGAGGGGCCAGACAAGACGGGGTGGCGAACGGCGCCTACGGGGAAGGAAGGAGAGGAGGTCGAGCTCACCCCCGTTGTCAAGGTTCGAGCGGCAAGGCTCGGTATAGCCGAGTCGGGGAGGGGGTGAGGCGGCGGCGACGAGGTTGCCGGCGAGGTGGAGGACGAGGACGGTCCGACGAGGGGGCGACGGGGCGCCGGCGACATTGCGGTGTCGGGGGTGAGCGACATGCGCCCCCCGATCCAGATCGGGGGGAGGGAACGTGCGGGAGAGAGAGGGGATCGGGGAAGTGGGTTGGGTGCGGCTAGGGTTCGGTGGAGTGGGAGTAGTTGTAGGCGCTGTGGGCCGACCTGGCCGGTTGTGGCCAGCTGGGCCGAGGCCCAGTGGGAAAGGGCTGGCCTCTCTCTTTTCTTTTTCTTTTAAACTTTTCTACATTATAGCTTGCTTTTAGCTAGCAAAAGTATTTTGTAAAAAGGTGGGACTTGGCCACATAAATACTTTGCATTAACTAGCACTACCACAAAGGTTTGGGAGGCTTTTGAGTTTGTTTCAATTTTTTTATAAATGGGAAGGCATTTAAATATGTTGGTCCAATACTGTTTTAATTATATTAGGGCATTAATTCACTTCATAAAAATGTTGTTTCACCACCATAATTAGATATGGAAAATTTGCCAGACTTTGAACATTTTAGCTTTAGGGTTTCAAAACTTTTGTTGTTTACCTTTAATTTGAATTTGAATTTCGAATCTTTTTTTAACTAACGTGAGATTATCGACAGTAACCGAGGTGACGTGGCATCATTAGCAGAGGATTACTGTAGCTTAATTATCCGGGCGTCACAATTCTCCTCCACTACAAGAAATCTCGTCCCGAGATTTAAGCGGTGGAGTACGGGGGAATGTTTTGGTTACGAAATTCTAACGGATGTTCTTGGTCTTAATTGCTCTTCTCGAAGAGGTCGATTCATAGCGTTGATGTCTTCAATACTCTGCTTTAGGTCATCATGATGAAGCCGTCATCCTTTCTTCAGGATCTCCATCGTACTTATGTCAGAATAAGGGGGGTATTCCGGAAGAACGGACCTCTGCAAGGTTGACTATCTGGTCGATAACATCGGGGAAGTTGGGCGGAAAGTAACTCTCGAATTGAAACTCCAAGAAATATCGCGAGCAATGTAGGAAGGTGCAATAAGAAGTTTCAAGTGGTTAGGAAATCGTTCGTTGCCTCAAACAAAGTGTGAAAGTAGTTCAGAGCAACGAGAATAAGTACAGCGTCCGATACCGGAATTTATCACTAGGAAGGTGGCTCGCGAATTACATACGAAACGAAGCACAAGGGATAACTTCAAAATAGGTGTACAAGAGAGTCGGGTTTCGATCTTGTGGAACTGTGGGCTATGGGCCCACCATGTGGGTTAATAGTAGGAAGGGTGGTGACGTCTTGCACGATCATGTAAGAAAGGCATGTCAGAGGATAACATGTCAGTTATGCCGGCAGCAACATCGGTACCCAGGGCGAGGGACGAAGAGGACCATTTTCCTGATCATTGAATGAGGCGGACCAATAGGCAAAGTTCTCGTCCATCGGGTGTTACCGGAATGTCCACAACAGTAGAAATAAGGTCTCACTGACAGAGTTGTACACCGAGGTGTTTACATAAGCAGTGAATTATTACTGCTTAGATTATATGTAGATCACAAGAAAGGTTAACAAACCAATAGAAAGGAAAATGTGTTTAAACACAATGAATAGGAGTAAATCACCCCTAGATTAAGCAGGGCATGATATGCGTGCCAGGAGATCAAAGTCATGACCATATAGATAAAAAAAGGTAAGAAGAATTACGATATGTACCCACACAACGATGTTGGATAGTTGATCAAGAACATTTAGCATTGCGCTTACAATGTTCTTGTGGATCTTCGGAGTACCACAAACATGCTTCGAGATAGCACCGACATGGTCATTGGGTAAAGATCAGACTTTGAATACACAAAGGATCCATCATGAGTAACTTATAAAATAAGTCTTACAATTTTCTCCTGGAAGAATGGTTATCCTTGCAAAAGCAATTATAATGATAGGTCCTCCAGCCAGGGGTGCTAGGCATGACATCATATTACCGAGTCATCAAAGGATCCACAACAGAGCTGATGTGAGTATCGGTACTCACTCAGAGGAAGAAAGAATGCAGAGGCACCAGATTCAAGAATCACCTGATTAGTCTGATGCTTAAATAAAAAGAAATTATGGTATCCAAAACGAAGGATCAGAAGCAGATGCTCTGATGAAGGATGGATAAGTTGAAAACACTTAGTTGGACAATCAATAAGGGTTTGAATTGCCGAGAACCAACTCATGTCCGGAATGACGTCTGAACCGGAAAGCTATTTTTTTAAAAAGATAACCTGATGACTGCGTGCATATGCGCACATTGAATCAATAGGCTCAAAATGGCATAAGACAAGGGATATTAACGAAGACTACTAGTCATATGGAATTAACCATAATGCAAGCATGCAAGAATTTCAAGAGTAACAGGCTGCAGAGGATTTTCGAAAGATCGAAAAGTATTCCGAAGTATTTTGTGAGACACAAGAACAACTGAGGATGAACGAATCCTCGATAAGTGTGAGGAATTAACCATAAGGGTTTTCATGCGAAATAAAACTGCAAGACAGTAAACTCAAAGGATTCTCGGGATAACGGAGAATATTTCGAGGCATCTTGTAACAACAAGAGCGGCGAGGAATGATCATGAGAATGACAAGTGCATGCAAAAATCCATAAGGATATATCGGTGGTAGTGAATTGCAAAGGCGATGAGCACAAGGGTCTCGGGAAAATATAGAGGGATATCCTCAGAATCTTCTGACGAAGCAGGTGATCTTCCGGAATGAGGGCTCTCTGGGAGAAATAGTTACGAGAACCTAGAGTCAGAGTTAGTAAAACCTTTTAACCCGAATAGAAGAGAGATCAGAGTCCCAGAGCATAGGAGAGGAATAAAAGATCCTAACACCACCCATTGGTGTTATGGGCCCGTAAGCCACACAACAAGTTAGTAATTTGTTTTTCAAAGACTAGACTCAACTTCGGCCAAGGAGTTGGAAAGGGGGATTCCTACAGGCAGTTGGCTCTGATACCAACTTGTGACGCCCCCGTTTTGACCGTACACTAATCATGCACGCAAATGTGCACGACCAAGATCAGGGACCCATTGGAAGATATCACAACACAACTCTAGACACAAATAAAATAATACAAGCTTTATATTACAAGCCAGGTGCCTCGAGGGCTCGAATACATAAGCTCGAAAACAGAAGAGTCAGCGGAAGAAATAATATCTGAGTACACACATAAGTTAAACAAGTTTTGCCTTAAGAAGGCTAGCACAAACATTAACGATCAAAGAGGCAAGGCCTCCTGCCTGGGACCTCCTAACTACTTCTCGAATCCGAACTCCACATAAAAACATCCTCGGGATCCTTTGGCTCCTGGACTCCACCATCTGGTTGCATCATCCGAGAAGAAAGAAAAAAAGGGGGAAAAGGGGGGAGCAAAGCAACCGTGAGTACTCATCCAAAGTACTCGCAAGCAAGGATCTAAACTACATATGCAATGGCATATGTGTAAAGGGGTAATATCCGTGGGCTAAACTGCAGAATGCCAGAATAAGAGGGGGATAGCTAATCCAATCGAAGACTATGCTTCTGGCAGCCTCTTTTCGATAAGTAAGAGTGTCGAACCCAATGAGGAGCTAAAGGTAGAATTTATATTCTCTCCAAGTTCTACCGACCACCGATACAACTCTACGCACGCTTGTTTGCTTTACCTAGAAAAGGTATGAAACTTGAAGTACTTTGTAGGTGTAATGCTAGAGCTCCTTTGCAAGAATAAACGTAGGAGTACTTTGCGAGGTAATAAATAGTTAGTTGTTTAGTAGAAATATTTTTGTAACACAAGAGAAGGATTTGTCCCTAGGCAATTGATAACTAGACCGATAATAATTATTGCAATTTTATATGAGGAAGCGGCATGAGCTAACATACTTTCCGTACTTGATCATATGCACTTATGATTGGAACTCTAGCAAGCATCCACAACTACTAAAGACCATTAAGGTAAAACCCAACCATAGCATCAAGTAACAAGTCCTCATTACTCCCATACACGACAACCCCTTTACTCGGGTTTGTGTTTCCGTCACTCACGCAACCCACTATAAGCGAATTATGAACATATTGCAACACCCTACAATGGTAATCCCACACGCTTGCGTGACACGGAGGGCACCATAGAACAACACCAAAATAAAACATACAACTCAAATCAATCATGATCATCAATCAACACATAGGACAAAACGAATCTACTCAAACATCATAGGATTGCCACACATCATTGGATAATAACATATAGTGTTGAGGACCATGTTTAAGTAGAGATTACAGTGGGGAGAAGAGGTGTTACACCGCTGCATAGAGGGGGAGAGAGTTGCTGTTGATGGCGACGAAGTTGTTGGTGTAGATCGCCGTCACGATGGTTGTCCCGGTGGCGTTCCGGCGCCACCGGGAGAGAGAGTGAGAGAGCCCCCCTCCTCCTTCTTCTTCCTTGCCCCCTCCTAGATGGGAAGAGAGTTTCTCCTGTGGTCCAGGACTGTCATGGCTCCCAGAGGGTAGGAGCCCCTCCAAGATTGGATCTTTATCTCTGCTCTCTTCTATTTCGCGTTCCCGTTTTCTGGCTAAAAATCGTTTCTTAAATTCACGGAGATCCGTAACTCCGATTGAGAAAAAAATTGAGAGGATTTTTATTCGGATATTAGATTCCTTGCTGTCGAAGTGTGACGCCCCCCTTTTGACCGTACACTAATCATGCACGCAAATGTGTACGACCAAGATCAGGGACCCACTGGAAGATATCACAACACAACTCTAGACACAAATAAAATAATGCATGCTTTATATTACAAGCCAGGGCCTCGAGGGCTCGAATACATAAGCTCGAAAACACAAGAGTCAGCGGAAGCAATAATATCTGAGTACAGACATAAGTTAAACAAATTTTGCCTTAAGAAGGCTAGCACAAACATCAACGATCAAAGAGGCAAGGCCTCCTGCCTGGGACCTCCTAACTACTCCTCGAAGCCGAACTCCACGTAGAAACATCCTCAGGATCCTCTGGCTCTTGGTCTCCACCATCTGGTTGCATCATCCGAGAAGAAAGAAAAAAAGGAGGAGCAAAGCAACCGTGAGTACTCATCCAAAGTACTCGCAAGCAAGGATCTAAACTACATATGCAATGGTATCTATGTAAAGGGGTAATATCTATGGGCTAAACTGCAAAATGCCAGAATAAGAGGGGGATAGCTAATCCAATCGAAGACTACGCTTCTGACAGCCTCCATTGCAGCAGTAGAGAGAGTAGATGGAAAGTAACAAGTATCCTCGCTTCTCGGAGCCTCCGTCATCCAGCAGTAGAATAGAATAGATGGTAAGTTCACCAAGTAACATCGTATAGCATAATCCTGCCCGGCGATCCTCCCCTCGTCGCCCTGTGGGAAAGAGATCACTGGGTTGTATCTAGCACTGGTAAGGGTGTGTTTTATTAAGTATCTGGTTCTAGTTGTCATGAGGTCGGAGTACAACTCCGGGTCGTCCTTTTACTGAGGGACACGACTATTCGAATAGATTAACTTCCCTGCAGGGGTGGACCACATAACCTAGCACGCTCGATCCCATTTGGCCGGACACACTTTCCTGGGTCATGCCCGACCTCGGAAGAGCAACACGTCGCAGCCCTACCTAAGCACATCAGAGAGGTCAGCACGCTGGTCTAAGTCCTATGTGCGCAGGGGTCCGGGCCCATCGCCCATTGCACACCTGCACATTGCGTGGGCGGCCGGTAAGCAGACCTAGCCTCTGCTAATACCAGAGTAGGCGCTCTAGGCCAATCCAGCGCGCGCCGCTCAATCGCTGACGTCAAGAAGGCTTCGGCTGATACCACGACGTCGATTGCCCATAACTATCCCCACGTAGCTAGTTAGTGCGATTAGGCCAATGGCCAGACTCAGATCAAATACCAAGATCTCGTTAAGCGTGTTATTATGAAATAACCACGGATAACGACCAGGGACAGGCCCACCTGTCTCCTAGGTGGTCGTGACCTGCCCTGTCGCTCCGCCACAAAGTAACCATCAAGGGGCTGCCGGGAACTCAGGCCCACCACTACCTGTGTGGAACGACCTGCCCCTTCAGCCCCCATCTCCGAATCATGAACATAAGTATGAAATAGTATATTATATACCCGTGATCACCTCCCGAAGTGATCACGGCCCGATAGAATAGCATGGCAGACGGACAAGGGTGTAGAGCCACCGATGGAATTCTAGCATCCTATACTAAGCATTTAGGATTGCAGGTAAAGGTATCAACAGTTGTAGCAACAATGATAGGCTATGCAGCAGAATAGGATTCATCGAAAGCAGTAACATGCTACACTACTCTAATGCAAGCAGTAGAGAGAGGAATAGGCGATATCGGGTTGATCAAGGGGGGGCTTGCCTAGAAGCTCTGCAGACGGAAGGAATCTTCGGAAGCATAGCCGTAGTCGAGCACCGAAGCATCAATGGTCTCGGGGTCTATCGCGGTATCGGAGTCTACCGAATAGAAACAGTGAAGGGGAAACAAATAAATAACATAGCAAACAACACAAAATATATCAAGGCAAATAGGGGGTGCCAGGGTGAGCTAGCGCAGGGATATGTGATACTGGCGAAGGGGTAAAACATCCGAGAAAGTATTCCCAGTGTTTTGCGTTTTCGGATAGACGGACCGGAGGGGGACGTTTGCAAGTTCGCTATGCTAGGGACGCGGGGTGGACGAACGGACTGCATATTCGGATTCATCTCGTCGTTCTGAGCAACTTTCATGTATAAAGTATTTACATCCAAGTTACGGATTATTTTATATTAATTTATAAATATTTAATCATTTTCTGGAATGATTATTATTTACTTAATTCAAAAAAAGAAGTATTGCGTCATCATGACATCAGCATGACGTCAGCGGTCAAAGTTGACCGTTGATCGGTCAAACTGACACGTGGGTCCTGCACGTCATTGACAGAGTTTAACTAATTAGAGTTAATTAGCTTAACTATGTGATTAGGTTAAGTTAAATTAATTACTTAACCTGTTTTTATTTATTTTAATACTTTCTTCTTTTTTTAATTAAAAGACCGTGGGGCCCATATGGCATTGGCCGAGATGGGCTAAACGGGCGCTGACGTTCGCGGGTGCGGGCGAGTGGGCGGCGGGCGTTGGGCGCCCGACTGGTGTGGCGAACGGGCGACGGACGACGCTGCCGTCGGCGGGCGGCCGCTGCGGCGTCGGCGAGGGGCGGCTGCAGCGGGGCCGGATGAGTCCGACGACGCGGTTGGAGCCGGAGTGGAGCAGTGCGGCGAGCAGCACTGGGCACGTCATCGCGCGGGAAGCAGCAGAGTGGCAGAGAGCATGCGGGGGGCAATGCGTGGCCCCGGGCGGTGCGGTGAGAGGAGGGGCCGGGCGAAGCCTGGCACTGGCTGGCCAGAGCGACAGTGGCGTGTGGCGCGATGGCGACTGCGGTGGCCGCGACGATGAAGCGAGCAGGGCAGCGGCAGTAGCGGGTGCGAGCGGGGCCGGCGGGCGCGCGGAGCATGTAGCAGTAGGGGCGGGAAGCGCCGCGGGGCGACGCACAGTGAGCGCCGGGCGCAGGCGCGTGCGGTAGGGGGTGCGTGCGGGGAAGGTGAAGCGCGGGCAGAGCTGGTCGGGGGCGCGCGGCCGACGCGGTGAACACGCTGAGCGTGCACGCGTGCGCAGGCCGACGAGGGGCCATACAGGGCGGGGCGGCGAACGGCGCCTACGGTGAAGGAAGGAGAGGAGGTAGAGCTCACCCCCGTTGTCAACTTTCGAGCGGCGAGGCTCGGTGTAGCCGAGTCCGGGAGGGGGTGAGGAGGCGGCGACGAGGTGGCCGGCGAGGTGGAGGACGGGGACGGTCCGACGAGGGGGTGGCGGGGCACCGACGAAAGTGCGGTGTCGGGGGCGAGCG
>LR738712.1:137174564-137219542 GCA_902687465.1 Secale cereale | reverse complement strand
CCCCCCCCCCCCCCCCGATCCAGATCGGGGGGAGGTGATACGTCCATGTTGCATCATGCTTATATGTTGATATTTATTGCATTATGTACTGTGATTACACGTTATGTCACAATACTTATGCCATTTCTCTCTTATTTTACAAGGTTTGTATGAAGAGGGAGAAAGCCAGCAGCTGGAATTCTGGGCTGGAAAAGGAGCAACTTCTGGAAACCTACTCTGCACACCTCCAAAAGCCTCGAAACTCCACAGAACTACGTTTCAGAAAATATAAAAAACATCGGGCGAAAGAAGATCACGAGGGGAGCCACCGGGTGTCCACGAGGGTGGGGGGCGCGCCACCCCTCGTAGGGCGCGCCCCCTGTCTTGTGGGCCCCCCGAAGGCCCCCCGATGCCCATCTTCTCCTATATGAGGTGTTTTGACATGGAAAAAAATCACAAGGAGGCTTTCGGGACCAGCCGTCGCCGTCTCGAGGCGGAACCGAGGCGGAAACCAATCTAGGGCTCCGACACAGCTGTTCTGCCGGGGATACTTCCCTCCGGGAGGTGGAAATCATCACCGTCGTCATCACCAACAACTCTCCCATCTTGGGGAGGGCTATCTTCATCAACATCTTCACCAGCACCATCTCCTCTCAAACCCTAGTTCATCTCTTGTATCCAATCTTTGTACCCAAACCTCAGATTGGTACCTGTGTGTCGGTGTACAAAAAGAGGGGTACACTTTTTGTACCCCTATGACTGTGCACGGGCAGTCTAAGCCACGGACACCACCACACCAAGCATGGCGAGGGAGGCGAGCCGGGGCAAGACCGAAGCTTGATGGAGACTGGAGCGACGCCAAGAACAAGACCACAAGGAGCAAAGGGGCGAAGCGGCTTCCCCCTGCAAGGTCCTTGCCGGGAGCCGGCTCTGGCAGCCCCGGCAAGACCCTTGCCGCGGCAGCTCGCCCCGCGCCTACGGAGCGGATCACCCTTGAGTCCTCCGCCCCCATGGGGCGAGGATTCGGGAGATATCCCCGTGGTGGCATGCAGATCTTTGTGAAGACATCCAAGATCAGATACAAGTTAAGAAGACGACGACCCTTGGCGGGATCCTAGCCAAGGAGAACTACAAGGCCCCCGGCAAGCACCTTGCCGGGGATGACAGCAGACGCCACGGCAGGACCCTTGCCGGAGCCCCGGCAAGGCCCTTGCCGAGGACACCCGCGGGGCCGCCGTCAGTCCATCACCAACCAAACTTCCACCGACCCACGCAGCTGCCGACCCGACCAGCTGGACAGGCTCCTGCGTGGCAACCCACAGATCTTCATGGAGACCCGCCGTTGCGCCACCTCAGCTGCCTGTCTGCCTACATGGCACCTCAGGCACTGCTGGCCAGGGCGCGTGTCAACATGAGGAGGGGCGGCGACGGACAAGACGGACGTCTCCCCTCGTCCCCGATAAAGCAAGGACACCTAAGCTAGGCACATTAAATGTGCCTTGTCCTATAATGCGAGGGATAACCTCGCATCACTGTACCCTTTCCACCTCCTGTGTGCCACTGTGGCGACCCCTTTTTCCTATAAAAGGAGGCCCGAGGCGACCAGGAGGAGGATTCGGCTTTTTAGAACTCCTCACGACTCTTTGGGAGCTCCTCACTAGCTGAAGAACACAAACATATAATCCACCAAAGCAGGAGTAGGGTTTTACGCATCTTTGCGGCCCGAACCTGGGTAAAGGAACCGTGTCCTGACTGTTAGATCCGCTCTTCTCTCAACCCCGCGCCCCGCAACCGTAGTAGGGATTCTTGTGATCCCATAGGTGTCGATCCAAATACCCCGACATCTTTGGCGGGCCAGGTAGGGGGCGCAGTTGTGAGAATCGGCTTTGGCAGTCAGTTCGACGCTTCTTCATCGTCATGGCGCCCTAGAAGAAGACGACGGTGGCGGTTGGCCAGTCGGAAGCCGGACAGCCCGTCCCGACGCGTGCGAGCAGCGGACCGGTCGCGGAAAGAACCCGGGGCGCTGCTCGCGAAACCAACGCCATCCCGGTAGCCGGAGTTTGGGAGGTGGCGATGTTTGTGCGCCTGGTAATGGGCCACACACCGCCAGTTCCAAAGATGGAGCCCGGCCCTCCGCGGGTGGCGCGGGGCCTTCCAAGGTCACGACCGCATCACCCGAAGGCGACGCAAGGGCCTCCAGAACTCCCACGTCGGCGCCAACAGCGCGCTCTTCTCAAGCAGCGCGCGACGAACGGCGTCGTCACCCCGAAGATCCCGGACGTCGCCATGGGAAGGGCCCCGAGCGCCACTCCCGAGACGTAGAAGACCTGCCCGCCCGCCGAAGCGCTGGTGGAGACGATAGGCGTCCACGGGATCGTGATGGAGCTCCCCCTGACACGGTCAGGGGTCGAAGCGCGTCACGGTCCGTGCAGGTTTCGCTACCGTTGACACCGGCCGAAGCTTTAGCGCGTGCGCAATTGCTCCTCGACTTTCCTCTCGTTACGGGGAAACTCGACGAATGGAGAGCCACCATCCGAAGCCTTGTCGCAGTCGCCAGCAAGGATGATCTAAATCCAGCGGAGTTCCTAGGCCGACGCTCCGATGGAGTCCCGCGCACCGGCGGCGGGAGAGCCGGCAGCGCCGTGGCTACGGTGCATTCGCCTCCTCCTCGCCCGGTGCCGCGTGCGTTGACTCGTCGAGACGTCGCGGGCGACACCATCTCCATAGCGTCGTCCGACCCACGGACCCGCGGCGACTAGCGTCAAGTTCTTCAGGAGCGAGCTCATGAAGACGCTCGAACCACCATCGAGCGCCGGCGCGGAACACGCCACCCGTCAGACAGGCGAGCAGGGCTTGCTGCAGACCGCCCAGCACCGGAAAGTCCTGGAGGTCTACCTTACGAGGTAGGATGTCCAGCTTTTACCCGTGAGCCGCGGTAGTTCCAGTGGCCCTCTCACTGCACCTTCAAGCCTGACGTTGGCGAGAAGTATAACGGCAAGACCCACCCGTCGGAGTTCCTCAGCATCTACACCATCGCGATGCAAGCTGTCGGGGCCCGCGACGATAAGGTGCTTGCGATTTACTTTCCGTTGGCTCTTAAACCTAACGCCATGTCGTGGTTGATGCACTTGCCAGTAGACACTATTTCCTCCTGGTCCGACTTGTGCCATGAGTTTGTTGGCGCCTTTACCGGAGGCCACCAAGCCCATGGCCAAGCAAGTGACCTGCATGTCATACCCCAGAAGGAAGGCGAGAGTCTGCGCAAGTACATACAGAGATTCAGCCGGGTACAGTACAATATCCCCGATGTTCACCCTGCTGCCATCATCAGCGCGTTCCACCAGAACGTGCGCAACCGCAAGATGCGCGAAGAACTGGCGATGACCAAGGTGAAGGATGTGGCAGAACTCTACGTTCTTGCCGACAGATGTGCCCGGGCTAAAGAGGGAAGGAAGTACCCCGGCGAAGGTGCCGGTGAGGAAACCGACTCTTCAGACGAGGATACTGCCGCCCCAGCGAAGAAGGGCCGGAACCGTAACAGGAAGCGCAAGGGGAAGGCCGTGCTTGCCGTCGAGGGATCTGATGACACCGGCTCCACCAAGAAAACCAAGGCGGGTGACCCTGGCAAGGAAATTGCCGGGTGTGTCGCCTGCCGGGCCTTGGCGGCTGCCGAGAAGCCAGGAAACTTCGGCAAGCGATACTGCAAGATCCATCACACCAAAGGCCATGATCTCCAGGACTGCCACCAGGTTGAGCTCCTTGCTGAGAAGCAAAGGGCTGAATATGAGAGGCGGGACAAGGAGAAGGGCCAAGACGATGCTGAGGGGTCCAACAAGAAGCGTGACGGCCAAGCGGGCCATCGCGGCAAGGAGAAACAGCAGGAAAGGCCCGCCCGGGGCCGCGATAGAAGACCTGAAGACGACGATCGCGAAGAGGACGACGAGTTCGGCGGCCAAGAGTTTCAGAAGGCTACGGACGCCATGTGCGTCGATGGTGGCGCCTCGCTGCATGCTTCTCACTGCCAGCTTAAACAGTGGGCGCGTGAGATTATTGCAGTGGAGCCATCGTCCGGTGCCCAAAAGCCACTGAAATGGTCCAGCACACCTATCATCTTTGACGCCGAGGATCACCCTGATCGCACTACTGCGGTCGGGTGCTTTCCATTGTTGGTTTCGCCGACAATACGCAACCTCAAGGTGACGAAGATGCTAGTCGATGGCGGGGCCGGTCTGAACCTACTTTCGCCCACCGTGATCGAGAAGCTGCAAGTTCCTGATGGAGACCTCGAAGAGACAGGCACGTTTCAGGGGGTCAGCCCAGGGAGAAGTCAACCGAAGGGGAAAGTCACGCTGCCCGTGACTTTTGGAAGTGATCTGAACTACAGGACGGAGAGGATCGTGTTCGATGTTGCCAAGATCCCCCTGCCTTACAACGGGATCCTTGGCCGCCCAGCACTGGCCAAGTTCATGGCAGCATTACACTATGCCTACAACACCCTGAAGATGCCAGGGCCCGTGACGATCATCACCGTCCCCTCCGATAAGAAAGATGCGCTGATTTGCGCTGACGCAATTGTACCAGCAAGCAATTGCAGCAACTGCCGCTACGAGGGCACTTGCTCCTGCCACTGGAGCCCCGGGAGGGAAGAAGAAGAAGACCGACGAGATCTCGGGCACCCACTCCGGCAAGCGCACCTCTTCGGAGTGCTGTGCTCCCGTCGAGGACGTGCCAGAGAGCTCCATTGGAAAGAAGAAGACCGGTGAGACCTCAGACACCCACTCCGGCAAGCGCACCTCTTCGGAGTGTCGCGCTCCCGTCGAGGACGTGCCAGAGGGCTCCACCAGCAGAAACAAGAGATCCAGGGCCACACCGCCGGGAACCAAGAAGGTTTCTGTCAAGGAGGACGGCACGGGAGGGGCTTTTACCATAAGCTCCGCCCTTGACAACAAATAGGAAGACGCGCTCGTCACCTTCCTGCGGGCGAATGTCGACGTGTTTGCCTAGCAAGCATCCGACATTCCCGGCGTTCCCAGGGAGGTGATTGAGCACCACCTTGCTGTCTGTCCTCATGCGCAGCCCGTCAAGCAGAAGGTCAGGAAGCAAGCTTTGGAACGGCAAGAGTTCATCACCGAGGAGATCCGGAAACTGGAAGCTGCGGGTTTGGTAAGAGGAGTGCTCCACCCAACGTGGTTGGCCAATCCGGTGGTAGTGCGCAAGGCAAATGGGAAGTGGAGGCTGTGTATTGATTACACAGATATCAATAAAGCTTGTCCCAAGGACCCATTCCCGTTGCCGCGCATAGACCAGATTGTTGACTCCACGGTAGGGTGTGACCTGCTGTCATTCCTCGATGACTACTCCGGCTACCACCAGATCTTCATGGCAAGAGAATACGAAGAGAAGACACCATTCATCATCCCATGTGGTACGTACTGTTTCGTACGAATGCCTTTCGGGTTGAAGATTGCTGGCTCGACGTTTGCAAGGGCAGTCCAGATTGGTTTTGAACCCCAGCTCCATTGAAATATGGAGGCTTATATGGATGATATAGTGGTCAAAACCAAGAACAAGGCAACCCTTGTACTGGATTTAGAAGAAACATTTGTAAACCTGCACAAGATCAACCTCAAGCTGAACCCTGAGAAGTGCGTCTTCGGCGTCCCGTCTGGCAAGCTTCTCGGGTTCTTTGTGTCGCGGCGTGGGATAGAAGCCAATCCGGACAAGATCAAAGCTATAGAGCAGATTGAAGCACCCAAATGGGTCAAGGATGTGCGTCGGCTTGCTGGCTGCGTTGCCGCCATGAGCAGATTCATTTTCAAGTCTGCCAAGCGCGCCCTCCCTTTTTTCAAAATTTTGAAAAAGGCGGGCCCAATGGAGTGGACGCCAGAAGCCGAAGCAGCATTACAAGATCTGAAGAGGTATCTTTCCTCCACGCCAATACTTGTTGCGCCTAGACCACAAGAACCGTTGCTGCTATACTTAGCGGCAACAAACCAGGTGGTCAGCGCCGCACTAGTGGCGCAGAGAGAAATCGATGATGAGGTGATAGCAGCAACAAAGCCTGGTGTCACTGGTGCAGAGGCGACACAGCCGGTTGGAGTGCAGCCGAAGAAGAAAATGATGCAGCACCCGGTCTACTTTGTTAGCTCCCTCTTGCAGGGGGCTAGATCAAGGTACTCCGGCGTGCAGAAATTGCTCTTCGGCCTTCTTATGGCCTCGAGGAAGCTGCGTCACTACTTCCAGGCGCACGAGATCGCTGTCATCACTCGCCTCCCTCTGCAACGGATATTGCACAATCCAGACGCGATGGGAAGGATTGTGGAGTGGGCACTGGAGCTGTCTAGCTTTGGCCTCAAGTTTGAAAGTACCTCAACAATTCAGAGCCGAGTCCTGGCAGAGTTTGTCGCAGAATGGACCGCAACGCCTGATGAAGAAGTCCAGGAAACTGCTCTCCCCGGCAAAGAGGCGAGTTGCAACTGGATCATGTACTTTGATGGGGCTTTCTCCTTACAGGGCGCCGGGGCTGGCGTACTGCTGGTCGCGCCCACTGGAGAGCACCTCAAGTACGTGGTCCAGATGCACTTCCCTAGGGAGGTATCAACAAACAACACTAATGAGTACGAGGGGCTGCTTGCTGGTCTTAGGATCGCGACAAACCTCGGAATCAAGAAGCTCATTGTTAGGGGCGACTCACAGCTTGTCGTCAAACAAGCCAACAAGTATTACCAGAGCCCGTTGATGAAGGCCTACGTCGATGAAGTGAGAAAGTTGGAAGAGCGCTTTGACGGTATACAGGCGGAGCACGTTCCCCGAGCGGAGAACGACATCGCCGATTACCTGTCAAAGCGCGCTGCCCTCAAGCTACCTGTGGAACCAGGTACCTTTGTGCTTCAGCTTTCTCAGCCATCCATTGATCCATCAACAGAGCAGAACAAGAGGAGAAAGTCAGGGCCCGGCAAGTACTTTCTCGCCGAGCTCCCCGGAGCCGCCGGCAAGGATGTTGCCGGGGACACTGAGCCCGCCACCGGAGGGCTAACTCCGGCGGAGCGTCAAGCTTTTGCCGTCGAGATGGCCACTCCCTTGGCGGAGGAAATGCCTTTGGTCGTCGCCGTCGAGCCCCAGGCTCCAGCGTGGGCGCATCATACCGTCTGATTCCTTCAGACTGGGGAACTTCCTGAGGAGCAGGAAGAAGCGGAGAAAGTAGCCCATCAGTCTACCATGTACCAGTTCGTCGATGATGCCCTGTACAGAAGGAGACCGAATGGTGTGAAATTAAAGTGCATCCCTCGAGAGGAAGGACTGGAGCTGTTGGCGGAGATACATGGAGGCATATGTGGATTCCACATAGGGTCGAGAGCCCTTGCCGGCAAGGCATTCCGGCAAGGCTTCTTCTGGCCCACTGCCCTCCAGGATGCGATGGCACTGGTCACCAGGTGTGAAGCGTGCCAGTTCCATTCAAAGAAACTTCATCAACCAGCTCAAGCCCTTCAAACCATTCATCTCTCCTAGCCCTTCTCGGTCTGGGGGCTCGACATACTGGGCCCTTTCCCCCGTGCCGTCGGGGGCTTTGAGTACTTGTACGTTGCAATCGACAAGTACACAAAGTGGCTAGAGGTGGAGGCAGTAAGGAAGGTCACAGCTCAGTCAGCCGTCAAGTTCTTCAAGGGACTAGTGTGCCGTTTCGGTGTGCCCAACAGGATCATCACCGATAACGACACACAGTTTACAAGCCGCACCTTCATGCAATATACCCAAGACCTCGACAGCAGAGTCTGTTTCGCTTCCGTTGCTCACCCCCGAAGCAATGGTCAAGCTGAGAGGGGAAATGCTGAAGTGCTGCAAGGATTAAGGACAAAGACCTTTGACAGGCTGCACAAGAGCGGGAGGCGCTGGATTGATGAATTGCCTACGGTTCTTTGGTCGATCAGAACGACGCCAAATCGAGCCACCGGCCAGACGCCCTTTGCCCTGATATATAGGGCAGAAGCAGTTCTCCCCACAGAACTCATATACGGGTCACCTCGAGTGCTCGCTTATGACGAGCTTGAGCAAGAGCAACTGCGGCAAGACGACGCAATGCTCCTTGAGGAAGATCGTCTTCGGGCAGCTGTGAGAGCAGCACGCTACCAACAAGCCTTATGCCGCTACCATAGCCGCAAGGTCCGTGCCCGAAGCTTTAAGGAAGGCGACCTTGTTCTCCGGCGCGTTCAATCGGCCAGGAATACGAACAAGTTGACACCGAAGTGGGAAGGCCCTTATCGGGTAATACGAGTCACCAGGCCTGGCGCTGACCGCCTGGAGACCGAAGATGTCGTTCCGGTGAGTAATTCTTGGAACATCGAGCATCTTCGCAAGTTTTACCCATAAGGCGCGGCTTGCCGGGCCTCCCAGCAAGCCACCCTTTTGTACAAGCCTTGACGGCAAGGCATGTAACCCTTTGTACAAAGCTAGGCACAGACCCTGAGCATAAATAAATGAAGCACTGGCGCCCTAAGTTATAGCATGCATGCTGAGTCGAGTCTCGTCCTTGGTTAGGGTTGATAGTGCTTAGCGGCGGCTAACCCCTAGCTTAGAGGTCGAGTCTTTGTCTTTCCTCTGTATTCTTTGGTTCACAGGACGCGCAGACATCCTTGCCGAAGCCACTTGAGGGAAGGAAAGAAGAACAGACCAGCGCCTAGGCCCCGGCGAGCCAGTGTTGCCGGAGGCTGCAAGGGCAAGAGTTTGCCCACGGCTGACCAGGGTTGCCGGGGGCTGCAGCTTCAGATAAGTTCTTTATCCCTTATCATGCATTCCATTATGGACTGAGGTATGTGAAACCTCGTTCTTTTCCTTAAGCTACCGTGCTCCCATAACTCTAGGCCCTAGGGCTCGTTCCTGGGACTAAGTTTGGTCGTAGTCGCGGCAGCAGAAGGATGAAACAAGGAGCCTGAGCCCACTTCATCCCTGCCTCCGCCAAGGGCGTGAGAAAGGTCGAGCGAAGTAGGGAAACGGCAGGGCCTGTTGCCGGGCGAAAAAATGTTTATCTTAAAGATATCAGGGATTTATTCCATGTTGTGGGTCTTTACCTACGAACAAATGACCCGGCAAACATTCCTTTTTCATTGAAAACATTCCATTCAGGTACAGTCCATAGGGAATGAAAAACATGAATAAGGGGATTACAAGTTTTAAACTTAACAGATGCCCGAAGGCTTACAAACTAAAAAGAGATAAGATGCCCGTAATGCCTTTCTTGTCCCTCTCCTCAGGAGGCAGGTCAAGGAGGCGAGAAGGGCAAAAGGGGCGCCCAGGTGAGCTACGGGTGGCATAAGACACCGAGAAGGCATCTCGGCGGCCTCCCAAGGGTTGGACGGTGATGACGGCGCCAGAGGCAGAGCTCGAAGACGAGGCGGCAGGACGTTAGTACGCGTCAAAGGCGTCGGTGTCCGCGTACTCCGACATGATGACCTTGCCGCCCGCCTTCTTCCTCTTCCTCTTCCGCAGCCTCCCTATGCCAGCCGCCAAGGAGACGGCCCCGAGAAGTTCAAGGAGCCGGCGACGCGGATGATGGGGTCGCCGGTGCCACCAGGAGCGGCGCCCGACACCTAGTCGGACCCGTCATCCTACCGTCCACCGCCCTCGTCGTCGATGTCGCTTTCCTCCTCGTCACCCTCGTTCGAGGAGGAGTCTTCGTCATCGGAGGAGCTCTCCACGCAGCACCTCGCGCGAGTCCCGAGGTGCCCGAAGACCTTGACGGAGAGGTGGCCGTCCTCCATCAACTTGAAGTGGAGGGTGAGCCCATCTGTCAGGCTGTGGATGCGAGCGAACCTCTTCCATCCTTGGCGAAGATACATCACATGAGGGGCAGGGAAGTCGACGCGGGCCCGCGTGCCACTGATCCTGCAGCCCCTCATGTGCAGCCGCAGCGACTCCGGCGGATCCACCTCCATCTCCCGCGCAATTGGAGTCAGGAGACGAAGGCGACGGCGTGGCTCCCCCCGCATCCTAATGAAGAACTCACAAGGGTCATCTCCAATATGACCTTCCATTGGAGGAGGAGCTGCTGGCAGGGGCGAGGCCGGCGGGCCGCCCCGTCCTCCTCTTCCCCGAGCGCCCCGGCCTCGCCCACGGCCCCGCCCCCTCCCTCTTCCCCTCGTGGCTGGTTCGGCCACTGCAGGTGCAGGAGAAGGGGGGACGCGTTGTCGAGCAACGACCCTCGCCGCCACCGTTGAGGAGCCGGGATTTTCTCTCTTCATGGCGGACAAAAGAGAGGAGCAGAAGCTGAAGGAGAAAGAAGATGGAGGAGTGCGGGGCGCCGTCCCTTCCCTCCGCCCTTTATAAAGGGGCGGTGCTGGAGCTCGACCGCCCCGCTCGGCCAATCAAGACGCAGAAGGCGAGGAGGGCCAGGACCGACCCGCCGCCCCAACCAGCGACGGCTCGGTTTCCCGCCTCCACCGCTCGCCACCCCGAACGCATGGAAGGCACGTGGCGAACGTGTAGGACCGAAGGGACGGGTGAGGCGACCTCTCCCCACCCCGTGATCGTGGGGAGTGGACGCCTAGACGACCGCGCCTCGGCCCCATCCAGTAAGCAGGCCGCGCCTCCACGCCTCCCCCCGTTTACGGGGAAGACGCGGGCCGCTTCCTTTCACATTTACTGCAACGTGACGCATGCCTGCGGAAACCACCCCACGCATGCCGCCCACGTCACGCACGCCCCTCCACCCCGCGCCGCGCGCGCGGGTCGTGGGAGGCTCAGCGCGCGGAAAATTTTACCACGGTGAAAACCGCCCCGCCTGCCCGCGCACCGTTCTGGGCCTGGCCCAACAACGTGTCGCGCTTATGTGTGGCCCAGGCCCGGGGGCTCCTGTCTGTGTACAAAAAGAGGGGTACACTTTTTGTACCCCTATGACTATGCACGGGCAGTCTGAGCCACGGGCACCACCACGCCAAGCATGGCGAGGGAGGCGAGCCGGGGCAAGACCGAAGCTTGATGGAGACTGGAGCGACGCCAAGAACAAGACCACAAGGAGCAAAGGGGCGAAGCGGCTTCCCCCGGCAAGGTCCTTGCCGGGAGCCGGCTCTAGCAGCCCCGGCAAGACCCTTGCCGCGGCAGCTCGCCCCGCGCCTATGGAGCGGATCACCCTTGAGTCCTCCGCCCTCATGGGGCGAGGATTCGGGAGATATCCCCGTGGTGGCATGCAGATCTTTGTGAAGACATCCAAGATCAGATACAAGTTAAGAAGATGATGACCCTTGGCGGGATCCCAGCCAAGGAGAACTACAAGGCCCCCGACAAGCACCTTGCCGGGGATGACAGCAGACGCCACGGCAGGACCCTTGCCGAAGCCCCGGCAAGGCCCTTGCCGAGGATACCCGCGGGGCCACCGTCATGCCCACACCAACCAAACTTCCACCGACCCACGCAGCTGCCGACTCGACCAGCTGGACAGGCTCCTGCGTGGCAACCCATAGATCTTCATGGAGACCCTCCATTGCGCCACCTCAGCTGCCTGTCTGCCTACATGGCACCTCAGGCACTGCTGGCCAGGGCGCGTCTCAACACGAGGAGGGGCGGCGACGGACAAGACGGACGTCTCCCCTCGTCCCCGATAAAGCAAGGACACCTAAGCTAGGCGCATTAAATGCGCCTTGTCCTGTAATGCGAGGGATAACCTCGCATCACTGTACCCTTTCCACCTCCTGTGTGCCACTGTAGCGACCCCTTTTTCCTATAAAAGGAGGCCCGAGGCGACCAGGAGGAGGATTCGGCTTTTTAGAACTCCTCACGACTCTTTGGGAGCTCCTCACTAGTTGAAGAAGACAAACATATAATCCACCAAAGCAGGAGTAGGGTTTTACGCATCTTTGCGGCCCGAACCTGGGTAAAGGAACCGTGTCCTGACTATTAGATCCGCTCTTCTCTCAACCCCGCGCCCCGCAGCCATAGTAGGGATTCTTGTGATCCCATAGGTGTTGATCCAAATACCCCGACACTGTGGGTTGCTAGTAGTGTTGATTACTCCTTGTAGTTGATGCTAGTTGGTTTATTTGGTGGAAGATCATATGTTCAGATCTATTATGCATATTAATACCCCTCTGATCATGAACAATATTATGTCTTGTGAGTAGTTACTTTTGTTCCCGAGGACATGGGAGAAGTCTTGCTATTAGCAGTCATGTGAATTTGGTCTTCGTTCGATATTTTTATGAGATGTATGTTGTCTCTCCTCTAGTGGTGTCATCTGAACGTCGACTACATGACACTTGACCATTATTTGGGCCTAGAGGAAGGCATTGGGAAGTAATAAGTAGATGATGGGTTGCTAGAGTGACATAAGCTTAAACCCTAGTTTATGCGTTGCTTCGTAAGGGGCTGATTTGGATCCATATGTTTCATGCTATGGTTAGGTTTACCTTAATACTTCTTTTGTAGTTGCGCATGCTTGCATTAGAGGTTAATCGTAAGTGGGAGGCTTGTCCAAGTAAGGGCATCACCCAAGCACCAGTCCACCCACATACCAAATTATCAAAGTACCGAACGCGAATCAGATGATCGTGATGAAAACTAGCTTGACGATAATTCCCATGTGTCCTCGGGAGCGCCTTCCTTTATATAAGAGTTTGTCCAGGCTTGTCCTTTGCTACAAAAAGGATTGGGCCACCTTGCTGCACCTTATTTACTTTTACCTGTTGTCACTTGCTACCAATTACCTTATCACAAAACTATCTGTTACCTATAATTTCAGTGCTTGCAGAAAATACCTTACTGAAAACTGCCTATCATTTCCTTCTGCTCCTCGTTGGGTTCGACACTCTTACTTATCGAAATGACTACGATAGATCCCCTAGACTTGTGGGTCATCAAGACTCTTTTCTGGCGCCGTTGCCGGGGAGTGAAGCGCCTTTGGTAAGGAAAATTTTATATAGTGTGCTGAAATTTATTGTCACTTGTCACTATGGCTCATAATCCTTTGAGGGGCTTGTTCGGGGTATGTTCACCCCGACCAGAAGAGCAAAGAGTTGCTCCCCAACCTACTACACCTACTGAAAATGTTTGCTTTGAAATTCCTTCGGGTATGATAGAGAAACTGCTTGATAATCCTTTTACACGAGACGGAACACTGCATCCCGATTTACACCTAATCTATGTGGATGAAGTTTGTGGATTATTTAAGCTTGCAGGTATGCCCGAGGATGTTATCAAGAAGAAGGTCTTCCCTTTATATTTGAAGGGAGATGCATTGACATGGTTTAGGCTATGTGATGATATTGGATCATGGAACTATAATCGCCTGAAGTTGGAATTTCATCAGAAGTTCTACCCTATGCACCAGGTTCATCGTGATCGCAATTATATTTATAATTTCTTGCCTCGCGAAGGACAAAGCATCGCTCAAGCTTGGGGGAGGCTTAAGTCAATGTTATATTCATGCCCCAATCATGAGCTCTCAAGAGAAATGATCATTCAAAATTTTTATGCTCGGCTTTCTCTCAATAATCGCTCCATGCTCGATACTTCTTATTCTAGTTCTTTTATGATGAAGACTGTTGTCGGTGTATTTGGAACGACACCTATGGGATCACAAGAATCCCTACTACGGTTGCGTGGCACGGGGTTGAGAGAAGAGCGGATCAAACAGGCAGCACACGGTTCCTTTACCCCAGTTCGGGCCGCGAGGATGCGTAAAACCCTACTCCTGCTTTGGTGGATTATATGTTTGTGTCCTTCAGCTAGCTACGGGGCGTGAGGAGCTCCAAAAAGCCGAATCGTGAGGAGTTCTAAAAAGCCGAATCCTCCTCCTGGTCGCCTCGGGCCTCCTTTTATAGGGAAAAGTGGTTGCCATAGTGGCACACACGAGGTGGAAAGGGTATAGTGATGCGAGGTTATCCCTCGTATTACATGACAAGGTGCATTCAATGCGCCCTGCTTAGGTGTCCTTGCTTTATCGGGGACGGGGGAGACATCCGTCTTGTCCGTCGCCGCTCCTTCTTGTGTCGACACGCGCCCTGGTCAGCGATGCCTGACATGCCATGTAGGCAGGCAGGCAGCTGAGGTGGCGCAATGGTGGGTCTTCCACGATGATCTGCATGTTGCCACGCAGGTGCCTGCCCAGCTGGTTGGGTCGGCAGCTGCATGGGGCGGTGGAAGCTTAGCTGGCGTGGGCCTGATGGTGGCCCTGCGGGTGTCCCCGACAAGGGTGTCTCCGGCAAGGGCCTTGCCGGGGCCCCAGCAAGGGCCTTGCCGCGGCGCCTGCTGTCATCTCCGGCAAGATGCTCCCCGGAGGTCTTGTGGTCTTCCTTGGCTGGGATCCCGCTAAGGATCGTCTTCTTCTTAGCGTGTATCTGATCTTGAATGTCTTCACAAAGATCTGTATGCCACTACGGGGATGCCTCCCGAATCCTTGCCCCATGGGGGCAGTGGACTCAAGGGTGATCCGCTCCGTAGGCATGGGGCGAATTGCCTCGGCAAGGGTCTTGCCGGGGCAGCTAAAGCCAGCCCCGGCAAGGATCTTGCCGGGACTGCTAAAACTGGCTCCCGGCAAGGACCTTGCCGGGGGAAGCCGCTTCGTCCCTTTGCTTTTTGTGGTCTTGGCTTCGGGCTTCAGTTCCATCGAGCTTCGGTCTTACCCTAGCTCACCTCCCTTGCCGTGCTTGGTGTGGTGGCGCCCGTGGCTCGGACTGCCCGTGCACAGTCATAGGGGTACAAAAAGTGTACCCCTCTTTTTGTACACCGACAACTGTTGAATTCAAATGGGATTTATTGGAAAGAATTAAACGCAACTCTGAAGATTGGGATCTCGACGAAGGTAAGGATTCAGGTATGACCCCTAAGTTTGATTGTGTTAAAGCTTTTATGGATACCGATGTTTTCCGTGAGTTAAGCACTAAATATGGACTTGACTCTGAGATAGTAGCTTATTTCTGTGAATCATTTGCTACTCATGTTGATCTCCCCAAGGAGAAGTGGTTTAAATACTATCCCCCTATTGAAGTAAAAGTAGTTGAACCTGTTAAAGTTGAAGAAAAGACTATCACTTATAATGTTGGTCCTATTATTCCTACTGCTTATATTGAGAAACCACCTTTCACTGTTAGGATAAAGGATCATGCTCAAGCTTCAACTGTAGTTCGTAAGAGTAATACTAGAACACCTACACCCTCTGAGCAAATTAAAGTTGAACCTAGTGTTGCTATGGTTAAAATCTCTTGGTAGAAGATTTAGATGGACATGTTATTTACCTCCAAGAAGAGTCTGCTAGGATAGCCAAACCCAATGCAAGGAATAAACATAGACCTATTGTAGGCTTGCCTGTTATCTCTGTTAAGATAGGAGATCATTGCTATCATGGTTTATGTGACATAGGTGCTAGTGCGAATATTATCCCTCTTACCTTATATCGAGAAATTATGCATGATATTGCACCTGTTGAGTTGGAAGGGATTGATGTTACTATTAAGCTTGCTAATAGAGACACTATTTCACGAGTTGGGATTGTTAGAGATGTTGAAGTCTTGTGTGGGAAGGTTAAATACCCCGCTGATTTTCTTATTCTTAGTTCCACACAAGATGAATTTTGTCCCATTATATTTGGTAGACCCTTCTTGAACACTGTTAATGCTAAGATAGCCTGCGTGAAAGATATTGTTACTGTTGGTTTAGGGGATATGTCTCATGATTTTAACTTTGCTAAATTTCGTAGACAACCCCTTGATAAAGAACTATCTAGTAAGGATGAAATTAGTGGTCTTGCTTCTATTGCTGTGCCTCCTAATGATCCTTTAGAACAATACTTGCTAGACCATGAAAATGATATGCATATGAAAGAGAGAAGGGAAATAGATGAAATATTATTTAATCAGGGACCCGTATTGAAAAACAACTTGCCTGTTGAAATCCTAGGGGATCCTCCTCCTCCCAAGGGTGATCCCATGTTTGAACTTAAACCTTTACCTGATAATCTTAAGTATGTTTATCTTGATGAAAAGAAGATATATCCTGTTATTATTAGTGCTAACCTTTCAGAGCAGGAAGAAGTAAAACTATTGAAAACTCTGAAGAAGCACCGTGCTGCTATTGGATATACTCTGGATGATCTTAAGGGCATTAGTCCCAGTTTATGCCAACACAAGATAAAATTGGAAGAAAATGCTAAACCGGTTATTGATCATCAGCGACGGTTAAACCCTAAGATGAAAGAAGTGGTAAGGAAGGAGATACTAAAGCTTCTAGAGGTAGGTATTATTTATCCAGTTGCTGATAGCCAGTGGGTAAGTCCCGTCCATTGTGTCCCTAAGAAGGGAGGTATGACTGCCGTTCCTAATGATAAAGATGAATTGACCCCACAAAGAATAGTTACAGGTTATAGGATGGTAATTGATTTCCGTAAGTTAAATAAAGCTACTAAGAAAGATCATTACCCCTTTCCATTTATTGATCAAAAGCTAGAAAGGTTACCCAAACATACTCATTTTTGCTTTCTAGATGGTTATTCTGGTTTCTCTCAAATACCTGTGTCAAAAGGGGATCAAGAAAAGACCACTTTTACTTGTCCTTTCGGTACCTTTGCTTATAGACATATGCCTTTTGGTTTATGTAATGCACCTGCTACCTTCCAAATATGCATGATGGCTATATTCTCTGATTTTTGTGAAAAGATTGTTGAGGTGTTCATGGATGATTTCTCCATTTACGGAACTTCTTTCGATGATTGCTTAAGTAACCTTGATCGAGTTTTGCAGAGATGTGAAGACACTAATCTTGTCTTGAATTGGGAGAAGTGCCACTTTATGGTTAATGAAGGCATTGTCTTGGGACATAAAATTTCTGAAAGAGGTATTGAAGTTGACAAAGCTAAATTTGATGCTATCGAAAAGATGCCATGCCCTAAGGACATCAAAGGTATACAAAGTTTCCTTGGTCATGCCGGGTTTTATAGGAGGTTCATAAAGGACTTCTCCAAAATCTCCAGGCGTCTGACTAATCTCTTACAAAAAGATATTCCTTTTGTCTTTGATGATGATTGTCTAGAAGCATTTGAAATACTTAAGAAAGCATTGATCTCTGCACCTATTGTCCAGTCTCCTGACTAGAATTTACCCTTTGAGATTATGTGTGATGCTAGCGATTATGCTGTAGGCGCTGTCTTAGGGCAAAGAGTGGATAAGAAATTGAATGTTATCCAGTATGCTAGTAAAACTCTAGATAGTGCCCAGAAAAATTATGCTACTACTGAGAAAGAATTTTTAGCAGTTGTATTTGCTTGTGATAAGTTTAGACCCTATATTGTTGATTCTAAGGTAACTATTCACACCGATCATGCTGCTATCAAATACCTTATGGAAAAGAAAGATGCTATACCTAGACTTATTAGATGAGTTCTCTTGCTGCAAGAATTTGACTTGCATATTATTGATAGAAATGGAGCTGAGAACCTCGTTGCATACAACTTATCTAGGTTAGAGAATATACTTGATGATCCACAACCTATTGATGATAGCTTTCCTGATGAACAATTAGCTGTCATAAATACTTCTCGTACTGCTCCATGGTATGCTGATTATGCTAATTATATTGTTGCTAAGTTTATACCTCCTAGCTTCACATACCAGCAAAAGAAAAAGTTCTTCTATGATTTGAGACATTACTTCTGGGATGACCCACATCTTTATAAAGAAGGAGTAGATGGTATTATTAGACGTTGTGTACCTGAGCATGAACAGGAGCAGATTCTACGCAAGTGCCACTCCGAAGCTTATGGAGGACACCATGCGGGAGATAGAACTGCACATAAGGTATTGCAATCCGGTTTTTATTGGCCTACTCTCTTCAAGGATGCCCGTAAGTTTGTCTTATCTTGTGATGAATGTCAGAGAATTGGTAATATCAGTAGACGTCAAGAAATGCCTATGAATTATTCACTTGTCATTGAACCATTTGATGTTTCGGGCTTTGATTATATGGGACCGTTTCCTGCCTCTAATGGGTACACACATATTTTAGTTGCTGTTGATTATGTTACTAAGTGGGTAGAGGCTATTCCAACTAGTAGTGCTGATCATAACACCTCTATTAAGATGCTTAAAGAAGTTATTTTTCCGAGGTTTGGAGTCCCTAGATACCTAATGACTGATGGTGGTTCACACTTTATTCATGGTGCTTTCCGTAAAATGCTTGCAAACTATGATGTGAATCATAGAATTGCATCTCCTTATCTCCCTCAGACTAGTGGTCAAGTAGAACTAAGTAATAGAGAGTTGAAATTAATTTTGCAAAAGACAGTTAATAGGTCTAGGAAGAATTGGTCCAAGAAACTTGATGATGCATTATGGGCCTATAGAACTGCATACAAAAATCCTATGTGTATGTCTCCATATAAGACGGTATATGGAAAAGCTTGTCACTTACCTCTTGAGCTAGAACATAAGGCATATTGGGCTATCAAAGAGCTCAGTTATGATTTCAAACTTGCCGGTGAAAAGAGGTTATTTGACATTAGCTGCCTTGATGAATGGAGAACCCAGGCCTATGAGAATGCCAAGTTGTTTAAAGAAAAAGTTAAAATATTGCATGACAAAAGGATACAAAAGCGTGAGTTTAACATAGGTGATTATGTCTTGCTATACAACTCTCGTTTAAGATTTTTTGCAGGAAAACTTCTCTCCAAGTGGGAAGGACCTTACGTTATCTAGGAGGTCTATCGTTCCGGTGCCATAAAAATCAACAACTTCGAAGGCACAAATCCAAAGGTGGTGAACGGTCAAAGAATCAAACATTATATCTCAGGTAATCCTATAAATGTTGAAACCAATGTTATTGAAACCGTAACCCCGGAGGAATACATAAGGGACACTTTCCAGAATGATTCAGCCTTTGAAATGGAAGAGGTATGTGGTATGGTAAGTAAACCGACTCCAAAACAGTTCTAAAGGCAATTTTTCTCCATTTTGGAATATTTAGAAAAATAGAAAAATAAGTAGTTGTCCGGAAGAGACACGAGCCGTCCACGAGGGTGGAGGGCGCGCCCCCTGCCTCGTGGGCAGCTCGTGTGCCTCCCGGACTCCGATTTCTTGTATGTTACTCCTTTTGGTCGGGAAAAATTCATTATATATACTCCCGAAGGTTTTGACCTCTGTATCACGCAAAAATCCTCTGTTCTTGTTTCGAGCTGTTTTCTGCTAGGGTTTGCGAAGCCAGACACCATGTCGTCTCCCTCCTCCAACAACGAAGGCAATGATGCTTGGCTAATGAAGATAGATCTGGACCCAAGGAGACCCACAAGGAGAAGAAGATCAAGAAGGAGGTGGAAGATCCGGCTCCGGCATCGGGAGAAGAAGACATTCATCTACCTCTTCCCAACCTCTTTACCTCAACTGAGATTGAAGCTTTCAGGATGATTGAGTTAGATCAAATCCGAAACAAGCATCTCAGAAGTGAAAATATTTTGTTGAAGGAATATATAGCTGCACTCAAAGGTATTATCCGCAAGCTGGAGGATCTCCTACGCTCGATATATGATGATCCGGCGTCACTACTTTCAACTCCATCATCACCACTCCCGAAGAAGGAGACATAATCATATGGGTATGGGCACTCCCCTTGGCAACTGCCAAGCTTGGGGGAGTGACCCTGGTATTGTATCACCATCACTCCTATCTTTACCGTTTTTCTTAGTTTGATCCTTTTGGTAGTATCTTGATCTAGTAGAATAAAGTTAGCATGATCTAGTTGTGAGCTTTTTCTTTATGGTCTTTACCTTTGTTATCGAGTCCGTGAGCTATATAATAAAGATTAGTGTTGAGTCAAGGGCTTGATTTCCTCACTTTGGTCATGATAAAAAGAAAGAAAACATAAAGAGTATCCAAGAGATCATATTGATCTTATGGGAAGTAATGACTTCACATATAAGAGTATGATAAATAAAAGTTGTTGGGAGTTGACAAACATAGTTTTGGTCATCGTTGCAATTAATAGGAAGTAATAAAAGAAGAGAGGCTTCACATACAAATATACTTCTTGGACATCTTTTATGATTGTGAGCACTCATTAAAATATGACACGCTAAAGAGTTGATGTTGGACAAGGAAGACAGCATAATGGGTTATGTTTTCCTATATCCGAAATAAAGTATATTGTCATGGATCATGCAACATGTTGAGCTTGCCTTTCCCCCTCATGCTAGCCAAAACTCCTTGCACTAAGTAGAGATACTAGTGCTTCCATACATCCTTAAACCCAGTTTTGCCATGAGAGTCCACCATACCTACCTATGGATTGAGAAAGATCCTTCCAAGTAAGTTGTCATGTTGCAAACTCGCTAAAATATGTATGATTTGTTAGTGCAGAGGAAATTAGCTTTATACGATCTTGTGATATGGAAGTAATAAAAGCGACGGACTGCATAATAAAGGTCCTTATCACAAGTGGCAATATAAAGTGACGTTCTTCTGTGCTAAGACTTTGTGCATCCAACCATAAAAACTCATGACAACCTCTGCTTCCCTCTGCGAAGGGCCTATCTATTGTTCTTGCCTTATAAGAGTCAAGGTGAAATTCACCTTTCCTTTTTACATTTTATCCTTTGGCAAGCACATTGTGTTGGAAAGATCCTGACATATATACCCACTTGGATGTAAGTTTTCATGATCTATTACTGTTGACATTACCCTTGAGGTAAAAGGTTGGGAGGCAACACCATAAGCCCCTATCTTTCTCTGTGTTCGATTAAAACTCCATAAACATAAGTATTGCATGAGTGTGAGCAACTGTGAAATACTATATGATAGTTGAGTATGTAGGCTAGCTGAAAAGCTCTTATATTGACTCTTTCCGATGTTACGATAAATTGCAATTGCTTCAATGACCAAGATCAAAGTTTGTTAGTTTTCAGTGAAGTTTATGATGTTGGAAATATGCCCTAGAGGCAATAATAAATTGGTTATTATTATATTTCCTTGTTCATGATAATTGTTTATTATCCATGCCAGAATTGTATTGATAGGAAACTCAGATACATGTGTGGATACATAGACAAACACCATGTCCCCAGTGAGCCTCTAGATTGACTGGCTCGTTGATCAATAGATGGTTGTGGTTTCCTGACCATGGACATTGGATGTCATTGATAACGGGATCACATCATTAGGAGAATGATGTGATGGACAAGACCCAATCCTAAGCCTAGCACAAGATCGTGTAGTTCGTATGCTAAAGCTTTTCTAAATGTCAAGTATCTTTTCCTTAGACCATGAGATTGTGCAACTCCCGGATACCGTAGGAATGCTTTGGGTGTACCAAACGTCGCAACGTAACTGGGTGGCTATAAAGGTGCACTACAGGTATCTCCGAAAGTGTCTGTTGGGTTGGCACGAATCGAGACTGGGATTTGTCACTTCGTGTGATGAAGAGGTATCTCTGGGCCCACTCGGTAGGACATCATCATAGTGTGCACAATGTGATCAAGGAGTTGATCATGGGATGATGTGTTACGGAACGAGTAAATAGACTTGCCGGTAACGAGATTGAACAAGGTATCGGGATACCGACGATCGAATCTCGGGCAAGTGCTATACCAATAGACAAAGGGAATCGTATACGGGATTGATAGAATCCTTGACATCGTGGTTCATCCGATGAGATCATCGTGGAACATGTGGGAGCCAACATGGGTATGCAGATCCCGCTATTGGTTATTGGCCGGAGAGTTGTTTCGGTCATGTCTGCATGGTTCCCGAACCCGTAGGGTCTACACACTTAAGGTTCGATGATGCTAGGGTTATAGGGAATATATATGCGTGGTTACCGAATGTTGTTTGGAGTCCCGGACATCACGAGGAGTTTCGGAATGGTCCGGAGGTAAAGATTCATATATGGGAAGTGTCAGGGATATTACTAGCAGGTATGAATCGGCTAGTGTAAACCGGTTTGTTATAATATGTTTGTATGGATGTAATATTTAGTAAAGGCTACGGCCCATGGGATCTTAGGGCCCGTGTATAGAGTTATGATTTGTAAACCGCTCGATGATGTAACTTGAGAGATAAGGAAGAAAGGGCAGAGACCGAGGCGGACACGAGTATGTGCCGGCCTCGGGACTCTGTAAACCGGACCGGGCGTCGCCTCTATATAAAGGGACGACCCGGCGACGGTTCAGGGACAAGCAAGAAACAACCCGTCGAGACAGGCAAGCAAATCGCTCCCTGTTCATCGACGCCCAAGCAATACCAAACCAAACTAGACGTAGGCTTTTACCTTCATCGAAGGGGCCGAACTAGTATAAACCCTCTGTGTCCTTTGTGTGCTTTTAACCCCTTCAAGCTAACCCGTGCGATGGTTCCATCATCAAGTCCGTTAAACCGGACATCTACCGTGTTAATTCCACGACAGTTGGCGCCCACCGTGGGGCCTCCGCACGATGGTTTTGAGTTCTTGAAGGGCAGCTTCGAAGGGCTCAAGGGCTACGTTGTCGGCCGGATGATCAAAAGTCGCCGCGGCCGGATCTACATCGACGACGCGGGTTGGGGACCGGAGGCCGATTCAATCGAATACGGATACCGGGTTCCCTTCGGTGGCATCCATGTCTTCATCGGCAAGATCGGCGAACCGGGACCTGAGCCGGACATCTTCTCCAACATCATCGAGCCGGCTCAGCGTGCGAGATCGGCCTGGATTCAGCCCGCCATGAAGCACGTTTTCGTTGGAGCAGTTCACGGGGTCCAACCGAGGACGGATCGGAATCCGGCGATGAAACAGTTGTCTACTCCGACGACGGATCCTCATCCGGAGAGACTGAATCTTTGTATTAGTTGCGGGACGGCCGGTCTGAGGGTGAGTCCGACGGAGACAGTATTCCGGACCCCTTTGACCCGCCAAACCGGGTGGCTGTCTTTATGGCCGGTTCACAATCCACGCCGCAGCCCACGGTGAACGGGGCGACAGCAGAAGCTGGTGTAGGGGGGAGCGGCCCGGCCCTCTCACCTACTGACGTTCTATCCACCTTAGTCGAGGAGTTCACGGCCAAAGCTGTGGCAGAGGTAGCTCCGGCAGACAAGGCGCAACATGATGCAGAGCTCCTTCAGTTAAAGGGCCGGATTGATCAAGTAAGAGATGATCTGAAAACAGAGAAGGCTATGATAGCAATAAGGCAGGCGGAATTGAATGATCAAGCTTTCCATCTAAGGATGGAGCAGGCCTCTGTACATGGAGTAAGGGGTCAGAAATATCAATCTCGTTTACCGTCGGTTTACGAAGCGACGGATTTGTTCAGGACGCCTGGGGCAGGGACCATCAATGATCCGGCTTCAAACAGGAGGGCACCCCCGGCCAGGGACGAGCCGGTTCAGCAGCCTACTGCGGAGCACGATCGGCGGATCACGTCTGCACCCCACATTCCTACCCCTCCAGGTCATTATTCAAATCCTTTGGATAACATCGTTGCTGCTGCTGCACGTTTGGCCGCTTTATCCGTTGAGGGGACATCTCCGGTGGCATTGGAGGCACGCAGGGTCAAGGATCTGCTTAATACGGCGTTAGTACAGCAGCAAGCATATTCTCATAGCAGGGAGAGGTTACATTCAACACCGCGTCCTAGCCGGAGTTACACTAGGCATTGGGAGGAACCAGAAGTATCTAGCAGTGAACGCAGGCGACATCAGCGTAGACAGGATAATCCGGCAGGCGCAGCTGCACAAGCTCAGGACATAAACCGGGTTAGGTCGATAGCCCGGGAGGAAATCCGTCAGACGACGCCGGTTCACACGACCACATCGGAGACAGGAGTCACAACGAGTTCCTTCGGAGTGCAGTGTCTTATCCCCGCTTTACGGAGCATGATGCTGCCCAAGGATTTCAAAGGTCCACGTAAGGTGCCGAATTACACAACAGATTTAGCTCCGGAGGCTTGGGTTGAGAGTTACGAGATGACCATGGAGATGCTGGATGTAGATGAAGCGGCTTGTGCGAAGTACTTTACTATGATGCTTGAAGGTACAGCCCGGACCTGGCTAAAAGGTTTACCCCCTAATTCCATCGGATCATGGGGAGAGCTACGTAGCCAGTTTATCAAAAACTTCAAGGATACATGCAAGCAGCCGATGTCAGTGGTAGATCTGGCGGCCTGTGTACAAGGAGAACAGGAGTCTACAAGCGCATGGGTGCGGCGAGTATCAGAGATTTTGCACTCTTCGAACGGTATCAGTCCTAGTACGGCCATAGTGACTTTGGAAAATAATTGCCGGTTTGAGTCTTTAAAGCTAAAACTAGGACGGCTTAAACGAGATTGTAATGATATGGGAACTCTCATGAGTGCTCTGGTGAAGTATGGGGACTCGGACAACACTAAGTACCCAGAAGCAGAGGGAGACAAAGCAGGAAAAGTTAATAAGCCTGGTAAACCGGCGCAGGTTAACCCGGCTACGGCAAGTTTCTTAGGCAAGCGAAAGGCAGAAGGTGGCTCTGATTTCGTGGCCAATACCCAAGTTCAAGAGGGTTTCCAGCACAGCAGGGGAAGACCACCTCCACAAACCGGTGGAGGGGGTATCAATTGGGACCAAGAGTTAAATCAGCCTTGTCCAAAGCATAGCTCGAGGGGACGACCGGCGAAACACACTATAGGAGAATGCAGACCCTTGATGGAAGCCATGATGGGCCGCTTTAATCCCAATGACAGACCCCCAAATGGTGGTTCAGGCCCAGGGTTCTATGGTCCGGGTCAGCAGGGGAACAGCTCCGGATCAGGATATCGGGGCAATAACAATGGTTATCATAACCGAGCCGGTAATCAAAATGACCAAGGTGGTTATAATAACCAAGGCAATCAGCCGCGTAATCAGGGAGGTTACAATAACCAGGGCAGTCAACAGCAGGGCCAAGGTAATCACAATAACCAGGGTAATCAGCAGCATCAGCAACAGCAACCACAATCAGGATATCAAAGTAATCCGAAGGAGTTGAGTAGTGGGCAATATCATGTGTTCACCACGAGTCTGTGTAAACGAGATCAGAAGGTTTTAAAACGGGCAGTCCACGCGGTTGAACCGGCGACACCGCAATTCCTGCGCTGGTCAGAGCAGCCCAGTGTATGGAGCAGGGAGGATCACCCGATGCGGGTGGATAATCCGGGTCACTTGGCCTTGGTGGTAGCACCACAGGTGGGTGGCTACAAGTTCACTAAAGTTCTTATGGACGGCGGCAACAGTATCAATATCTTGTATTATGAGACCTTCCGTCGTATGGGCCTGACGGATAAGAAGCTAAGGCAGTCAAACACGGTGTTCCATGGGGTGGTTCCAGGTAAATCAGCCTATCCGGTTGGAAAAATTGACTTAGAAGTTACCTTTGGAGATGAGAATGATTCCAGGTCAGAGATGATAACTTTCGAAGTCGTCAAGATCCGGAGCCCTTATCATGCTTTATTCGGGAGGACGGTTTATGCCAAGTTCATGGCTAGGCCATGTTATGTTTATCTGCAGCTCAAGATGCCGGGTCACAAAGGCACGATCACGGTTCACGGAAGTCGCAAGATAGCAGTGGAATGTGAAGAGGGAGATGCTGCCTACGCGGAGGCAGTGTGTGCCACCGAGGAGTTGAAATTTTATAAAGATAATGTTGATCCGGCAGATATGACCCCGTTGAAGAAGCCAACTACAGAGCATGATCCGGCATTAAAGTTTAAATCGGCGGAGGAGACCAAGCAAGTTGATTTCGTGCCAGGCGATTCATCCAAACAGTTCACGATCAGCGCTAACCTTGATCCCAAATAGGAAAGCGCGCTCATCGAGTTCATCCGTGAGAACCGGGATATCTTCGCATGGAAACCTTCTGACATGCCAGGTATACCGAGGGAACTCGCTGAGCACAGTCTTAATATTGATCCGAAGTTTAAACCGGTCAAGCAATATCTGCGCCGCTTCAACGAAGAGAGGCGCAAGGCTATAGGAGAGGAAGTGGCCAGACTTTTGGCTGCAGGGTTCATAGTGGAAGTTTTTCACCCAGAGTGGTTGGCTAATCCGGTGCAGGTGTTAAAGAAGAATGGGAAGTGGAGAATGTGTGTGGACTACACAGACCTCAATAAAGCTTGTCCAACCGATCCTTTTGCTCTCCCTCGCATTGATCAAATTATCGATGCTACAGCGGGATGTGAGCGACTAAGTTTTTTGGATGCATACTCAGGATATCACCAGATCAAGATGGCAGTTAAAGACCAGGAGAAGACAGCTTTCATAACTCCTTTTGGTGCTTTTTGCTATGTATCTATGCCTTTTGGGCTCAAGAGTGCCCAAGCAACTTATCAGCGTTGCGTTCAGAACTGCCTTAAGAGGCAGATAGGGAGAAATGTTCATGCCTATGTGGATGATATTGTGGTGAAGTCAAGGAAGGAGGAGACACTGATAGAGGACCTCAAGGAGACCTTCGACAATCTTCGGGCCTATAAGATGATGCTTAATCCGGAAAAGTGTGCTTTTGGTGTTCCGACAGGTAAGCTCCTTGGGTTTTTGGTGTCAAACAGAGGAATCGAAGCTAATCTGGAGAAAATCAAGGAAATCACATCCTTAACAAAGCCGGTTTGCGTTAATGATGTTCAGCGTATCGCTGGCCGGATCACAGCATTGAGCCGGTTTATCAGCCGTTTGGGGGAGAAGGCGATTCCGCTTTATCAGATGCTGAGAAAGACGGATCGGTTTATATGGAGTGATGAGGCAAATACTGCGTTTGAGGATTTGAAGCGACAGCTGGCGAGGCCCCCGGTCCTAGCTGCCCCTGTAGATAATGAGCCTTTGTTGTTATATGTTGCCGCCAACGCACGGGCAGTTAGTGTGGCAATTGTGGTTGAACGCAAGGAAGCAGGAAAGGAATACCCGGTTCAACGTCCGGTTTATTACGTGTGTGAAGTACTCATTGAGTCCAAGCAGAGGTACCCACATTGGCAGAAGCTGGTGTATGGTGTGTTTATGGAAACCGAAAGTTGAAACATTATTTCCAAGGTCATCCAATAACTGTGGTTAGTTCAGCACCGTTGGGGGACATAATCCAGAACAGGGAAGCTACAGGTAGAGTGGCGAAGTGGGCCATTGAGCTCAGCCCGCATGAGTTGAAATATGTGCCACGAACCGCCATAAAATCTCAGGCGTTGGTGGATTTCATCAATGACTGGACAGAATTACAAACACCTGAGGAGAAGCCGGATCTGACATACTGGACGATTCACTTTGACGGATCAAGACAATTAGAAGGCTCGGGGGCTGGAGTTGTCCTAACTTCCCCGCGTGGTGATAAGTTTTGTTACGTCCTCCGTTTATTGTTTCCTTGTACTAATAATGCAGCAGAGTATGAAGCTTTACTTCATGGCTTGCGGATGGCAAAAGAGATGAACTTAAGCCGGGTTAAATGCTTCGGCGATTCAGATTTGGTGGCACAGCAAGTTTCAGGCAAGTGGGATTCGAGAGATCCCCTCATGGCAGCTTACAGACGAGAAGTGGAAGCAGTTGCTGGATATTTCAAAGGGTATCAAGTGGACCACATAGACCGGCGAAGGAACGAAGCGGCTGATGCTTTAAGCCGGTTGGGTTCTCAATGTAAACCGGTGCCACCAAACACTTTTTTGGATGAGCTGCACAGTCCATCAGTACAAGTACCATCGGAGGAAGACCTGGCTGTTCCTGATCCGGAGGCACAGTTAGTGGCAGCACTTCATGTTATTCCGGATTGGACGCTGCCTTATTTGGCATATCTGAGCCGAGGAGAGTTACCGGACGATGAAATAGAAGCACGGCAGATAATCCGGCGTTCTAAGTCTATGACAATTGCAAACGGGGAACTTCATCATCGCAGCGTTTCTGGAGCGTTTCAGCGGTGTGTGTCAGCTGAGGAAGGTTGTGAGATTCTTCGCGAAATCCATGAAGGGGATTGCGGTCATCATGCCGGTTCGAAATCATTGGTGGCTAAAGCCTTTCGACATGGTTTCTATTGGTTAACAGCTCATGCTGATGCGGCGGATCTAGTCCGGAAGTGTGATGCTTGTCAGAAGTTTTCGCGACGTGCTCTTGTTCCGGCACAGGAGCTCCGGATGATACCAATAACCTGGCCGTTTGCAACTTGGGGGCTTGATATGGTTGGACCTTTTAAGCGATCCCAAGATCAGAAAACTCATCTACTTGTGGCAGTGGATAAGTTTACAAAGTGGATTGAAGCAGAACCTGTGAGCAAGTGTGATGCAGCCACAGCGGTTAAATTCATCAAAAAGGTAATTTTCCGGTTTGGCTTTCCACACAGCATTATCACAGACAACGGCACCAATTTATCTAAGGGTGTGTCGGTGTACTAGAGTAGGGGTACCTTAGTATCCCGACTTGTGCACGGGCAGTAGCAGCGTCCCGATGTCTGGCTGTCCACGTGCCCGCCAAAGCCCACTCTGGACCCCTTTGAAGCCATTCAAGAACAAAGTATATAAGTCAGAAGATCAAGGCCCCGGCAAGAGGAGCTTGCCGGGAAGGCTGCTCCAAGCACAAGACCCTGGCAAGAGGGGCCTGCCAGGAAGGTCAAAGGATGGCACCTCAAGAAGGTATATCGCGGCGCATCATGCGCCCCGGCAGGGCTCGGAGAGCGGCAAGCTTCCGGGCCCGGCAAGGTTGCGACCCCGGCAAGGTGCTTGCCGGGGAAGCTTGTGCTGTGTGCCTGCGCTCCAGCTCATCTGGCCACGCGTCGCCCTGGGGCCCTTCCGGGGGCACGTGGCAGATGGCTGTGCAGCCTGGGGTACACGGTGGCAAGCCGCGGTGACGAGGCTATCGCCGTGGCGAACGGAGACGCATGGGCGGACGCTTTTTGGGCGACGGCGATGGGCATTCAATGCCCTTGTCCCCCACCGTCAGAGTTAGGTGAAGACCACTGTTCATACACTGTTCATGCACTGTTACAACCACCACCAGTTTTACATTTTTACCCTCCTCTACGTTGGCACCTGTCGGTGACCCCTTTAAGCTATAAAAGGAGGCCCATGCACAACGTAGAGGGGGTTCGATCCCAGAAACTCGCTCACTCTCTCGCTCGGTGTAGCTGGTACTGTAGATCTTCAAGCTCCCGAGCCCGAAAACTCAATACAACCAAGGCAGGAGTAGGGTTTTACGCGTCCGCGCGGCCCGAACCTGGGTAAACTGCCCGCGTGTGCTCCTCGATCTGCTCTCCGTGCTCCCTCCGCTCCCTTACCGCAACGTAGAAAGGGGCTCCGGTCCCATAGGTGTCCGTGGGCGGTCAGTTTCCCCGACATCTTTGGCGTGCCAGGTAGGGGGGGTCGAGGTTGTGCGAACCTGATCCGGCGCTCACGCAGGCGCAACTTTCAGCAACCTCTCCAGCTTCATCAACCTCATCGACTACACCAACATGCCTCCGAAGAAGAAGGCTTCGGAGGTCGGAGACCCGTCTGCGTCGATCCCACCATCACCAGAACCAAAGGTTGGTGGGGTAGACGCTGGCGGAGGGGTGGACGCCGGCGAGGACACTCGCGGCGCCGCCAAGTCCAAGGACAAGACGGACGACCGGGCGAACTCCAAGACCTCGGCGTCCGTGCACGCACCACGTCCCTCTCAGGAGGTGCCGGACCAGCAGCGACGTGGTACCGGGGGTACCATACGCTTGCTGGGACGAGGACAAGCCGGTGGGTCGCGGGATGCTCAAGGCCAGTGCGCTGGTACGAGCAAGGCGCGGTCGCCGGGGCGAGACCCTGCTCCTTCTAACCCTGTTAGAAGTCCGAGCATATCTCGCTCCTCGCACCGCTCGCCACCGCTTCCCTCCTCTCCAGCAGAAGCTCTTGCTAGAGCCCAACTGCTCCTCGACTTCCCTCCAGCGGCAGACAAGGCCGAAGACTGGAGGGCTACAATCCAGAGCCTCATCGCCTTCGCCAACAACGACACGTCGCAGCAGCCGGCAACATCACGGCCGCGGCAAGTCGACCAAGCGAAGGCCGATGGAGACAAGACCGCCGGGGGTGCAACTACCGTGCACTCCCCGCCGCGGAAGCAGAAATCACCACCCCGCCGGATCAACGTCGACGACGACTCCACGGCGTCGTCGGATCCGTGGGCTCGCCGCGATCAGCGCCAAGTCCTTGACGACAGGCGACAAGAGGACGCTCGAACTCGCATCGAGCGTCGACGAGAAGCTCGAAGACAGTCCGATCAGCGCGCTGGGACTGCTGTCGACATGCACGCGCCCGGTGAACCAGGCGACTTGCCGTACGCGGCAGGTTGCCCTGCGTTCACCCGAGAGCTGCGGCAAGTCCAGTGGCCCAGCATGAAGAACTTCAAGCCCGACGTACCCGAGAAGTACGACGGCAAGACACACCCCTCGGAGTTCCTCAGCATCTACACCATTGCGGTGCAGGCTGCCGGGGGACGCGACGAGAAGATCTTAGCAAACTACTTCCCGCTCGTGCTCAAGCCAAATGTCAGATCCTGGCTCATGCACTTGCTGGAGAACTCCATATCTTCTTGGGCGGATTTGTGCCACCAGTTTGTTGGCGCCTTCACGGGCGGCCACAAACCCCACGGCCAGGAGAGCGATCTCCACATCCTTGCCCAGAAGGAGGGAGAATCCCTGCGAAAGTATATCCAAAGGTTTAGCCGCGTTCAGCACAACATCCCCGATGTCCACCCTGCCGCGGTTATCAGCGCGTTCCACCAGAACGTGTGTAACCGCCGGATGAGGGTGAAGGAAATATGCCCTAGAGGCAATAATAAAGTTGTTATTTGTATTTCCTTATATCATGATAAATGTTTATTATTCATGCTAGAATTGTATTAACCGGAAACTTAGTACATGTGTGAATACATAGACAAAACAGAGTGTCCCTAGTATGCCTCTACTAGACTAGCTCATTGATCAAAGATGGTTATGTTTCCTAACCATAGACATGAGTTGTCATTTGATCAACGGGATCACATCATTAGGAGAATGATGTGATGGACAAGACCCATCCGTTAGCATAGCACTATGATCGTTTAGTTTTACTGCTATTGCTTTCTTCATGACTTATACATGTTCCTATGACTATGAGATTATGCAACTCCCGAATACCGTAGGAACACCTTGTGTGCTATCAAACGTCACAACGTAACTGGGTGATCATAAAGATGCTCTACAGGTGTCTCCGAAAGTATTTGTGGTGTTGGCATAGATCAAGATTAGGATTTGTCACTCCGAGTGTCGGAGAGGTATCTCTGGGCCCTCTCGGTAACACACATCACAATAAGCCTTGCAAGCAAAATACTAATGAGTTAGTCACGAGATGATGTGTTACGGAACGAGTAAAGAGACTTGCCGGTAACGAGATTGAACTAGGTATGGAGATACCGACGATCGAATCTCGGGCAAGTAACATACCGATGACAAAAGGAACAACGTATGTTGTTATGCGGTTTGACCGATAAAGATCTTCGTAGAATATGTAGGAGCCAATATGAACATCCAGGTTCCGCTATTGGTTATTGACCGGAGATGAGTCTCGGTCATGTCTACATAGTTCTCGAACCCGTAGGGTCCGCACGCTTAACGTTTGATGACGATCGGTATTATGAGTTTATGAGTTTTGATGTACCGAAGGAGTTCGGAGTCCCGGATGAGACCGGGGACATGACGAGGAGTCTCGAAATGGTCGAGACGTAAAGATCGATATATTGGATGACTATATTCGGACATCGGAAAGGTTCCGAGTGATTCGAGTATTTTTCGGAGTATATGGGCCTTATTGGGCCATACGGGAATAGAGGAGAAAGGCCAAAAGGAAGGAGCCCCTCTGGTCCGAATTGGACAAGGGGTGCAGCCCCCTTTTCCTTCTCCCTCTCCACCTCTTTCCTTCTCTCCTACTCCGGAAAGGAAAGGGGAATCCTACTAGGACTTGGGAGTCCTAGTAGGACTCCCCACACTTGGCACGCCCCCTCTAGGGCCGGCCTCTCCCTTGCTCCTTTATATACGGGGGCAGGGGGGCACCCTAGAACACACAAGTTGAATTGTTCCAGCCGTGTGCGGTGCCCCCCTCCACAGAAACACACCTCAGTCATACCGTCGCAGTGCTTAGGCGAAGCCCTGCGCCGGTAGATACATCATATCCGTCACCACGCCGTCGTGCTGACGAAACTCTCCCGTGAAGCTCAACTGGATCAAGAGCTCGTGGGACGTCATCAAGCTGAACGTGTGCTGAACGCGGAGGTGCCGTACGTTTGGTACTTGATCGGTTGAATCGTGAAGAAGTTTGACAACATCAACCGCGTCACTTGACGCTTCCGCTCCCGGTCTACGAGGGTACGTAGACACACTCTTCCCTCTCGTTGCTATGCATCTGGTAGATAGATCTTGCGTGATCGTAGGAAAATTTTAAAATACTACGTTCCTCAACAGTGGTATCAGAGCCAGGTCTATGCGTAGATGATATGCACGAGTAGAACACAATGAGTTGTGGGCGATACTAGTCATACTGCTTACCAGCATGTCATACTTTGCTTCGGCGGTATTGTGAGATGAAGCGGCCCGGACCGACATTACGCGTACGCTTACGCGAGACTGGTTTCACCGTTACGAGCACTCGTTGCTTAAAGGTGACTGGCGGGTGTCTGTCTCTCTCACTTTAGCTGAATCAAGTGTGGCTACGCCCGGTCCTTGTGAAGGTTAAAACAGCACATACTTGACGAAACATCGTTGTGGTTTTGTATGCGTAGGTAAGAACGGTTCTTGCTAAGCCCGTAGCAGCCACGTAAAACTTGCAACAACAAAGTAGAGGACGTCTAACTTGTTTTTGCAGGGCATGTTGTGATGTGATATGGTCAAGACATGATGAGATATACGGTTTTTGTATGAGATGATCATGTTTTGTAATGTTATCGGCAACTGGCAGGAGCCATATGGTTGTCGCTTTATTGTATGAAATGCAATCGCCATGTAATTGCTTTACTTTATCACTAAGCGGTAGCGATAGTCGTAGAAGCAATAGTTGGCGAGACGACAACGATGCTACGATGGAGATCAAGGTGTCGCGCCGGTGACGAAGGTGATCATGACGGTGCTTTGGAGATGGAGATCAAAAGCACAAGATGATGATGGCCATATCATGTCACATATTTTGATTGCATGTGATGTTTATCTTATTATGCTTCTTATTTTGCTTAGTTCGACGGTAGCATTATAAGATGATCCCTTACTAAATTTCAAGGTATAAGTGTTCTCCCTGAGTATGCACCGTTGCGAAAGTTCGTCGTGCCGAGACACCACGTGATGATCGGGTGTGATAAGCTCTACGTTCAAATACAACGGGTGTAAGCCAGTTTTGCACACGCAGAATACTCGTGTTAAACTTGACGAGCCTAGCATATGCAGATATGGCCTCGGAACACTGGAGACCGAAAGGTCGAGCGTGAATCATATAGTAGATATGATCAACATAAGATGTTCACCATTGAAACTACTCCATCTCACGTGATGATCGGACATGGTTTAGTTGATTTGGATCACGTGATCATTTAGATGACTAGAGGGATGTCTATCTAAGTGGGAGTTCTTAAGTAATATGATTAGATTGAACTTTAATTTATCATGAACTTAGTCCTGGTAGTATTAGCATATCTATGTTGTAGATCAATAGCTCGCGATGTTGCTCCACGTTTATTTTTTCCTAGAGAAAACTAAGTTGAAAGATGTTAGTAGCAATGATGCGGAATTGTTCCGTGATCTGAGGATTATCCTCATTGCTGCACAGAGTATTATGTCCTTGATGCACCGCTAGGTGACAGACCTATTGCAGGAGCAGATGTAGACGTTATGAACGTTTTGACAAAAGCTCGGTATGATGACTACTTGATAGTTTAAGTGCACCATGCTTTACGGCTTAGAACCGGGACTTCAAAAACGTTTTGAACGCCACGGAGCATATAAGATGTTCCAAGAGTTGAAATTAGTATTTCATACTCATGCCCGTGTCGAGAGGTATAAGACTTCTCACAGTACTTTGCCTACAAGATGGAGGAGAATAGCTCAACCAGTGAGCATGTGCTCAGATTGTCTGGGTACTACAATTACTTGAATCAAGTGGGAGTTAATCTTCCAGATAAGATAGTAATTGACAAAGTTCTCTAGTCACTATCACCAAGTTAGTAGAACTTCGTGATGAACTATAATATGCAAGGGATGACGAAAGGAATTCCCGAGCTCTTCGCGATGCTGAAGTCGGCGAAGGTAGAAATCATGAAAAAGCATCAAGTGTTGATGGTTGACCAGACCACTTGTTTCAAGTAAAGGGCAAAGGGATAGAAGGGGAACTTCAAGAAGAATGACAAGCAAGTTGTCACTCCCATGAAGAAACCCAAAGCTAAACTCAAGCCTGAAACAAGTGCTTCTACTGCAAAGGAAATGGTCACTAGAAGTGGAACTGCCCTAGATATTTGGCGGATAATAAGGATGGCAAAGTGAAAAAAAGGTATATTTGATATACAGATTATTGATGTGTATTTTACTAGTGTTCATAGCAACCCCTCGGTATTTGATATTGGTTCAGTTGCTAAAGAGTAGTAACTCGAAATGGGAGTTGCATAATGAACAGAAACTAGTTAAAGGATGAAGTGACGATGTGTATTGGAAGTAGTTCCAAGATTGATATGATCATCATCGCACACTCCCTATACTTTCGGGATTAGTGTTGAACCTAAATAAGTGTTATTTGGTGTTGAGCATGAATATGATTTGATCATGTTTATTGCAAAACGGTTATTCATGTAAGTTAGAGAATAATTGTTGTTCTGTTTACATGAATAAAACCTTCTATGGTCATACACCCAATGAAAATGGTTTGTTGGATCTCGATCGTGGTGATACACATATTCATAATATTGAAGCCAAAAGATGCAAGGTTAATAATGATAGTGCAACTTATTTGTGGCACTGCCGTTTAGGTCATAATGGTGTAAAGCGCATGAAGAAACTCCATAGTGATGGACTTTTGGAATCACTTGATTATGAATCACTTGGTGCTTGCGAACCATGCCTCATGGGCAAGATGACTAAAACTCCGTTCTCCGGAACAATGGAGCGAGCAACAGATTTGTTGGAGATCATACATACAGATGTATGTGGTCCAATGAGTGTTGAAGCTCGCGGCGGGTATCGTTATTTTCTGACCTTCACTGATGATTTGAGCAGATATGGGTATATCTACTTAATGAAGCGCAAGTCTGAAACATTTGAAAAGTTCAAAGAATTTCAGAGTGAAGTGGAGAATCATCGTAACAAGAAAATAAGAGTTTCTACGATATGATCGTAGAGGTAAAATATTTGAGTTAGCGAGTTTGGCCTTCAATAAAAACAATGTGAAATAGTTTCACTACTCACGCCACCTGGAACACCACAGTGTAATGGTGTGTCCGAACGTCATAACCGTACTTTATTAGATATGGTGCGATCGATGATGTCTCTTGCTGATCTACCACTATCGCTTTTGGGGTTATGCATTAGAGACAGCTACATTCACGTTAAATAGGGCACCATCTAAATCCGTGGAGATGACACCGTATGAACTATGGTTTGACGAGAAACCTAAGCTGTCATTTCTTTAAGTTTGGCACTGCGATGCTTATGTGAAAAAGTTTCAACATGATAAGCTCGAACCCAAATCGGAGAAGTAAATCTTCATAGGATACCCAAAAAGAAACTGTTGGGTACACCTTCTATCACAGATCCTAAGGCAAGATATTCGTTGCTAAGAATGGATCCTTTCTAGAGAAGGAATTTCTCTCGAAAGAAGTGAGTGGGAGGAAAGTAGAACTTGATGAGGTAATTGTACCTTCTCCCGAATTGGAAGGTAGTACATCACAGAAACTCGTTTCAGTGATTCCTACACCAATTAGTGAGGAAGCTAATGATGATGATCATGAAACTTCAGATCAAGTTTCTGCTGAACTTCGTAGATCAACCAGAGTTCGTTCCGCACTAGAGTGGTACGGCAACCCAGTTCTGGAAGTCATGTTACTAGACCATGATGAACCTACGAACTATGAGGAAGCGATGATGAGCCCAGATTCCGCAAAATGGCTTGAGGCCATGAAATCTGAGATGGGATCCATGTATGAGAACAAAGTATGGACTTTGGTTGACTTGCCCGATGATCGGCAGGTCATCGAAAATAAATGAATCTTCAAGAGGAAGACCGACGCAGACGGTAATGTTACTGTTTACAAAGCTCGACTTGTTGCAAAAGGGTTTCGACAAGTTCAAGGAGTTGACTACGATGAGACTTTCTCACCTGTAGCGATGCTTAAGTCTGTCCGAATCATGTTAGCAATTGCCGCATTTTATGATTATGAAATCTGGCAAATGGATGTCAAAACTGCATTCCTGAATGGATATCTCAAAGAAGAGTTGTATATGATGCAACCAGAAGGTTTTGTCAATCCTAAAGGTGCTAACAAAATGTGCAAGCTCCAGCGATCCATCTATGGACTGGTGCAAGCATCTCGGAGTTGGAATATACGCTTTGATAAATTGATCAAAGCATATAGATTTATACAGACTTGCGGTGAAGCCTGTATTTACAAGAAGTGAGTGGGAGCACTACAACCTTTCTGATAAGTATATGTGAATGACATATTGTCGATCGGAAATGATGTAGAATTTTCTGGAAAGCATAAAGGAGTGTTTGAAAAGAGTTTTTCAAAGAAAGACCTTGGTGAAGCTGCTTACATATTAGGCATCAAGATCTATAGAGATAGATCAAGACGCTTGATAAGACTTTCGATGAGTACATACCTTGATAAGATTTTGAAGTAGTTCGAAATGGATCAGTCAAAGAAGGAGTTCTTGCCTGACTTGTAAGGTGTGAAGTTGAGTAAGACTCAAAGCCAGACCACGGCAGAAAAATATAGAGAGAATGAAAGTCATTCCCTATGCCTCAGCCATAGGTTCTATAAAGTATGCCATGCTGTGTACAAAACACGTTGTGTACCTTGCCATGAGTTTGACAGGGAGGTACAATAGTGATCCAGGAGTAGATCACTATACAGCGGTCAAAAATTATCCTTAGTAATTGGATGACTAAGGAAATGTTTCTCGATTATGGAGGTGATAAAGAGTTCATCGTAAAGGGTTACGCCGATGCAAGCTTTGACACTAAATCCAGATGACTCTAAGTATCAATCTGGATGCGTATTGAAAGTGGGAGCAATTAGCTAGAGTAGCTCCATGCAGAGCATTGTAGACATAGAAATTTGCGAAATACATACGGATCTGAATGTGACAGACCCGTTGACTAAACTTCTCTCACAAGCAAAACATGATCACACCTTATTACTCTTGGGTATTAATCACATAGCGATGTGAACTAGATTATTGACTCAAGTAAACCCTTTGGGTGTTGGTCACATGGTGATGTGAACTATGTGTGTTATTCACATAACGATGTGAACTATCGGTATTAAATCACATGGCGATGTGAGCTAGATTATTGACTCTAGTGCAAGTGGGAGACTGAAGGAAATATGCCCTAGAGGCAATAATAAAGTTGTTATTTATATTTCCTTATATCATGATAAATGTTTATTATTCATGCTAGAATTGTATTAACCAGAAACTTAGTATATGTGTGAATACATAGACAAAACAGAGTGTCCCTAGTATGCCTCTACTAGACTAGCTCATTGATCAAAGATGGTTATGTTTCCTAACCATAGACATGAGTTGTCATTTGATCAACGGGATCACATCATTAGGAGAATGATGTGATGGACAAGACCCATCCGTTAGCATAGCACTATGATCGTTTAGTTTTACTGCTATTGCTTTCTTCATGACTTATACATGTTCCTATGACTATGAGATTATGCAACTCCCGAATACCGTAGGAACACCTTGTGTGCTATCAAACGTCACAACGTAACTGGGTGATCATAAAGATGCTCTACAGGTGTCTCCGAAAGTATTCGTGGTGTTGGCATAGATCAAGATTAGAATTTGTCACTCCGAGTGTCGGAGAGGTATCTCTGGGCCCTCTCGGTAACACACATCACAATAAGCCTTGCAAGCAAAAGACTAATGAGTTAGTCACGAGATGATGTGTTACGGAACGAGTAAAGAGACTTGCCGGTAACGAGATTGAACTAGGTATAGAGATACCGACGATCGAATCTCGGGCAAGTAACATACCGTTTTGACAAAAGGAACAACGTATGTTGTTATGCGGTTCTGACCGATAAAAGATCTTCGTAGAATATGTAGGAGCCAATATGAACATCCAGGTTCCGCTATTGGTTATTGACCGGAGATGAGTCTCGGTCATGTCTACATAGTTCTCGAACCCGTAGGGTCCGCACGCTTAACGTTTGATGACGATCGGTATTATGAGATTATGCAACTCCCGAATACCGTAGGAACACCTTGTGTGCTATCAAACGTCACAACGTAACTGGGTGATCATAAAGATGCTCTACAGGTGTCTCCGAAAGTATTCGTGGTGTTGGCATAGATCAAGATTAGGATTTGTCACTCCGAGTGTCGGAGAGGTATCTCTGGGCCCTCTCGGTAACACACATCACAATAAGACTTGCAAGCAAAAGACTAATGAGTTAGTCACGAGATGATGTGTTACGGAACGAGTAAAGAGACTTGCCGGTAACGAGATTGAACTAGGTATGGAGATACCGACGATCGAATCTCGGGCAAGTAACATACCGATGACAAAAGGAACAACGTATGTTGTTATGCGGTTTGACCGATAAAGATCTTCGTAGAATATGTAGGAGCCAATATGAACATCCAGGTTCCGCTATTGGTTATTGACCGGAGATGAGTCTCGGTCATGTCTACATAGTTCTCGAACCCGTAGGGTCCGCACGCTTAACGTTTGATGACGATCGGTATTATGAGTTTATGAGTTTTGATGTACCGAAGGAGTTCGGAGTCCCGGATGAGACCGGGGACATGACGAGGAGTCTCGAAATGGTCGAGACGTAAAGATCGATATATTGGATGACTATATTCGGACATCGGAAAGGTTCCGAGTGATTCGAGTATTTTTCGGAGTATATGGGCCTTATTGGGCCATACGGGAATAGAGGAGAAAGGCCAAAAGGAAGGAGCCCCTCTGGTCCGAATTGGACAAGGGGTGCAGCCCCCTTTTCCTTCTCCCTCTCCACCTCTTTCCTTCTCTCCTACTCCGGAAAGGAAAGGGGAATCCTACTAGGACTTGGGAGTCCTAGTAGGACTCCCCACACTTGGCACGCCCCCTCTAGGGCCGGCCTCTCCCTTGCTCCTTTATATACGGGGGCAGGGGGGCACCCTAGAACACACAAGTTGAATTGTTCCAGCCGTGTGCGGTGCCCCCCTCCACAGAAACACACCTCAGTCATACCGTCGCAGTGCTTAGGCGAAGCCTTGCGCCGGTAGATACATCATATCCGTCACCACGCCGTCGTGCTGACGAAACTCTCCCGTGAAGCTCAACTGGATCAAGAGCTCGTGGGACGTCATCAAGCTGAACGTGTGCTGAACGCGGAGGTGCCGTACGTTCGGTACTTGATCGGTTGAATCGCGAAGAAGTTTGACAACATCAACCGCGTCACTTGACGCTTCCGCTCCCGGTCTACGAGGGTACGTAGACACACTCTTCCCTCTCGTTGCTATGCATCTGGTAGATAGATCTTGCGTGATCGTAGGAAAATTTTAAAATACTACGTTCCTCAATAGAGGGAGGAGATGGCGATGACCAAGATCCGGGATGTCAGCGAGCTTTACGCTCTGGCTGACAAGTGTGCACGTGCTGAAGAAGGGAGGAGACTCCCCGGAGAGGATACTGGAGCAGGAGGAACAGACAGCGAGGATGCCGCCCCGGCAAAGAAAAACCGGCGGCGGAACAAGAAGAAGAAGAACAAGGAGGTACTGGTTGTCGAGCAGTCCGGCAAGGAGGCTCCCGCCAAGAAGACACAGGCTGGTGGCTCCGGCAAGGAGTCCGCCCCTGTAGCGGCAGCCGACAAGCAAGACGGCTCCGACAAGCAGTACTGCAAGATCCACCGCACCAAGGGCCACGATCTCCAGAACTGCAAGAGGGTAGAGTACCTCGTAGAGCAGCAGAAGGCTGAATACGAGCGTCGCGACAAGGAGAAGGCCCAAGGAGGCGGGGGAGAGCCCAGCAAGAAGCGGCCGTTCAACGGCCGGGGAGGACGCCGCGGCAAGGCCAAGCAGCGGCAAGGTGACAGACCTCCCCGGGGCCGCGACAAGGATGAAGACGAAGACGATGATGAGGACATGGATGAAGGAGACAACAGCGAGCAGGAGTTCCAGAAGGCCACAGAGGTTCTGTGTGTCGACGGAGGTGCCTCTCTGCACACTTCCCACCGCCAACTCAAGCAATGGGTGCGGGAAGTGAATGCAGCTGAGCCACCCGTCGAGTCACGCAGGCTGCTGAAATGGTCCGGCACGCCCATCATCTTCGACCTTAAGGACCACCCTGACCGTACAACAGCGGTCGAGTATTTGCCGATGTTGGTCTCACCAACTATCCGCAACCTCAAGGTCACCAAGATGTTGGTTGACGGCGGGGCCGGCCTCAACTTGATCTCCTCCGCTGTGATCAAGAAACTACAGATTCCCGACAGCGAGCTCGAGGAAACCGGGTCGTTCCAAGGGATCAACCCAGGAAGGAGCAAGCCGAAGGGGAAGATCACGCTGCCGGTGACCTTTGGCGGAGAACTCAACTTCAGGACGGAGAGGATCACGTTTGACGTTGCCGATATCCCATTGCCATATAATGGGATACTTGGCCGTCCTGCGCTCGCCAAGTTCATGGCAGCCTCCCACTATGCGTATAACATGCTCAAGATGCCGGGGCCGATAAGCGTCATCTCTGTCCCCGGCGACAAGAAGGATGCGCTTATCTGCGCCGACAAGATCTACCGGGATGCAGCAGCCGCGGCAGACAACAACACACTTGCCGCTGAAGCTCCCGGGGGGAAGACCAAGACCAAGTCCGGCAAGAGCTCTGGGGCCCACTCCGGCAAACGCACCTCTTCGGAGTGCTGCGCTGCCGTCGAGGACGCACCATCGAGCTCCACCGGCAAGTGCAAGAAAGGAATGGCAGCTCCACCGGCAACCAAGAAGGTGTCCGCCAAGGAGGACGGCGCTGGTGGTACCTTCACCATCAGTGCTACACTCGACCCCAAATAGGAAAGCGCGCTCGTTGCCTTCCTGCAGGCGAATGTCGACGTGTTCGCATGGCAACCGTCTGACATCCCCGGCGTTCCCAGGAAGGTAATTGAGCACAAGCTTGCTGTTTGTCCTCACGCGCGGCCCGTCAAGCAGAAGGTCAGAAAGCAAGCGGTGGAGCGCCAAGAGTTCATAGCTGAGGAGATAAAGAAGTTGGAAGCTGCAGGCCTGGTTAGAGGCGTACTCCATCCTACGTGGTTGGCCAATCCAGTTGTCGTGCGAAAGGCTAATGGGAAATAGAGACTTTGTATAGACTTCACTGACGTGAATAAAGCTTGTTCCAAGGATCCTTTTCCCTTGCCGCGTATCGACCAGATTGTTGACTCCAGGCTGGGTGTGAGTTGCTTTCATTTCTCGATGCATACTCAGGTTACCACCAGATATTCATGGCTGAGGAAGATGAAGAGAAGACCGCATTCATTACTCCATGTGGCACATACTGCTTCATATGCATGCCCTTTGGATTGAAGAATGCGGGTTCAACATTTGCAAGAGTGGTACACACTGCTTTTGAGCCACAAATACACAGAAATGTAGAAGCCTACATGGATGATATAGTGGTCAAGAGCAAGAGCAAGGATACCCTGATCCAAGACCTAGGAGAGACCTTTGAGAATCTGCGCAAGATACAACTCAAGTTGAATCCCGAGAAGTGCGTTTTCGGAGTCCCCTCCGGCAAGCTTCTCGGGTTCTTTGTGTCCCAGAGGGGGATTGAAGCCAATCCCGACAAGATAAAAGCCATCGAGCAGATTGAAGCCCCGAAGCGCGTCAAGGACGTAAGGAGACTTGCTGGTTGTGTGGCTGCCCTCAGCAGGTTCATTTCAAAGTCTGTGGAACGCGCCCTGCCTTTCTTCAAAATCTTGAAGAAGGCAGGTCCTATGAAATGGACTCCGGAAGCGGAGGCAGCGCTGCAAGACTTGAAAGGATACCTATCCTCCACTCCAATACTTGTCGCACATAGGCCACAAGAGAAGTTGCTGCTGTACCTAGCAGCAACCAATCAAGTGGTTAGTGCTGCGTTAGTAGTGGAGAGGGAGGCGGATGAGGAACCCACATCCCCGGCAAGCGCATCCAGCGACAAGCAGGGGGCTTCCCCAACAAGCTCTGGCCCTGACAAGGACAAGTCTGCGCAGGAACAAGGAGAAGTGCGAAAGAAGATGGTGCAGCGCCCAGTTTATTTTGTAAGTTCCCTCTTGCAGGGGGGCTAGATCAAGATACTCTGGGGTGCAGAAGTTACTTTTCGGCCTCCTCATGGCCTCAAGAAAGCTGCGCCATTACTTCCAAGCACACGAGATAACAGTGGTCACTCGTTTTCCGTTGAAGAGGATATTGCAAAATCCAGAAGCAACAGGCAGGATCGTCGAGTGGGCACTGGAGCTGTCAAGCTTTGGCCTCAAGTTTGAGAGTACTTCAACCATACAGAGCAGAGCTTTGGCGGAGTTCATAGCGGAATGGACCCCAACACCAGATGAAGAAATTCTAGAGACAAGCATCCCCGTCCAAGAAGCAAGCAAAGAGTGGATAATGTACTTCGATGGTGCCTTCTCGCTGCAAGGCGCCGGTGCCGGCGTGTTACTCATAGCGCCCACCGGAGAGCACCTCAAGTATGTTGTCCAAATGCACTTTCCCAAGGAGCAAGCGACAAACAATACTGCTGAGTATGAAGGCTTGCTCGCCGGTCTCAGAATTGCGGCCGAACTTGGGATCAAGAAGTTGATTGTGCGGGGAGATTCGCAATTGGTGGTCCGACAAGTAAACAAGAGTTACCAGAGTCCTTTGATGGAGGCTTATGTCGATGAAGTGAGGAAGCTTGAAGAACACTTTGAAGGCTTGCAGATGGAGCACATTCCAAGAGCTCAGTATGATATCACAGATGGCCTTTCAAAAGTGTGCTGCAATGAAGTTACCTGTGGAACCAGGGGTCTTCGTGCTCAAGCTAACTCAACCATCCGTTACACCATCAGTTGGGCAAAGCAAGAAGAGGAAGTTGGTCTCCGGCGACTACTTGCCGGCGGATCTTCCTGAAGCTGCCGCCAAGTTCCCCAAGAGCAACAACCAAGATGCTGAGGAACAGTCTGCTCCTGCGGACCCAAGGGTCTGTGCAGTTGAAGCAGGCGTTCCCGACAAGCCTTGCCCCGGCAGGCTTGCCGGGGAACCCTCAGCTCCGGCAGAGCCGCAGGTTCTTGCCGTAGAAGCTGAGGTTCCCGCAGCAGCACTGATGCCTTTAGTCCTTGTTGTTGAGCCTCAGGCTCCAGCATGGGCACAGCAAATCGTCCGTTTTCTTCAAACTGGAGAACTTCCCGAAGAACCAGAAGAGATAGAAAGGATAACCAGACAGTCAAGTATGTACCAGTTCGTCGACAACGAACTGTACAGAAGAAGACTCAACGGTGTCAGGTTAAAGTGCATTTCCCGGGAAGATGGACACAAGCTGTTGGCGGAGATACATGGAGGCATATGTGGCCACCACATTGGCGCAAGAGCACTTGCCGGTAAGGCGTTCCGGCAAGGGTTCTTTTGGCCAGAAGCCCTCCAAGATGCAACTGCACAAGTAACCAAGTGTGAAGCGTGCCAGTTCCATGCTAAGCAAATTCACCAGCCAGCTCAAGCTCTCCAGACGATCCCTTTGTCCTGGCCCTTCTCGGTCTGGGGGCTCGATATCCTCGGCCCCTTTCCCCGCGCAGTCGGGGGCTTTGAGTACTTGTACGTAGCAATCGACAAGTTCACAAAGTGGCCAGAAGTGGAACCAGTGAGAAAGGTGACAGCACAGTCAGCAGTGAAGTTCTTCAGGTCAATTGTTTGCCATTTCGGAATCCCTAACAGGATCATCACTGACAACGACACACAGTTCACAAGTCGCACCTTCATGCAGTACGTTCAAGACCTTGGCGCTAAGGTCTGCTTCGCTTCTGTTGCTCACCCAAGGAGTAACGGCCAAGCGGAAAGGGCCAATGCTGAAGTGCTGCGCGGGCTCAAGACAAGAACCTTCGACATGCTGCACAAGTGCGGAAGAAACTGGATAGAGGAGTTGCCGGCGGCTCTTTGGTCAATCAGGACGACACCAAATCGAGCCACCGGACAGACACCCTTTGCTCTTGTCTATGGAGCAGAGGCAGTTCTCCCCACGGAACTCATATACGGGTCTCCTCGAGTGCTCGCTTACGATGAGCTCGAGCAAGAGCAACTGCGGCAAGATGATGCATTGCTCCTCGAGGAGGAACGTCTCCAGGCTGCTGTACGAGCTGCTCGATACCAGCAAGCCTTGCGTCGCTATCATAGCCGCAAGGTCAAGGCCAGGAGTCTCGAGGAAGGCGACCTTGTTCTTCGGCGCGTTCAGTCCGCCAAGGGCTCCAACAAGTTGACGCCGAAGTGGGAAGGCCCTTATCGGGTGAGACAAGTCACAAGGCCCGGCGCTGTCCGCCTTGAGACCGAAGAAGGCTTACCGGTGAGCAACTCCTGGAACATAGAGCATCTTCGCAAGTTTCACCCATAAGGCGCGGTTGCCGTGATCCGCTCCGGCAACCACCTTTTGTACAAGTCTTGCCGCTGTTGCATGTAAACCTTTGTACAAAGTCGGGCGCAGACCCCGTGCATCAGTAAAACTTTTGTGCTACGCACTGTTTGTCATTTCATGCTTTTCTTTTTTACTTGCATGCATCATCTGACACCTTGTGCAGCACACATCCATGGTAAGCAGTAACAAGCCACAAGGCCCTGTACTAGTGTTTCCTCCTCCTTTCCTTTCTCTCTTAAAACAGAAGAAGTGTTCCTCGCGCACAAGTTTGCCGGGGGGGGGGGGG
>LR738712.1:137118599-137174503 GCA_902687465.1 Secale cereale | reverse complement strand
AGGAGATAGAGGTATGAACCAAGTGCTGTTCAAGAAAGGGAAGCCTTGCCGGGAAGCAAACAATCCGCGAAAGCTAAGTTGCCAGAGTTTGAGCATTTCAAATTTTTAAAATTTTCTTAGTTGTTTTCCTTGAACAACCACACTTTGTATGGAAAACCTGTACGTGGAGGAACCTACCCGTGGCTAGCCGCACCCTTACTTTGTTTCGAGCACGCTCAACGGCTTAAGTGAGCTGCGACAAGTGTCGCGCCCTTACTTCGTTTTCGAGTTCGCTCAGCAATCTAAGTGTGCTGCGACTAGCTGCGGCAAGGTTTCTTGCCGACGAGGGCATTGCTAGCAGGCTGCTAAGAGTCCAGCACTCAGCGCTCGCGGCAAGGGTCCCTTTGCCGGCGAGTTCCCTAAAAGCGTAGGGTGGAAAGCATACAAAGTGAAAGGGCTAAGCAAGGGAGATAACACTGCATTGATTACCCAAAATAAAAGAATATATTACAGAGATAACTTGTCGCTGTTCTAACCAATTACTACCCATGACTTAATCGACAGCGGCAAGGAAAGGGAGAAGAAGGAAGCCTAGTCTCTGCGTTCTCCATCGACCCTCTGGATCTTTCCTGCCTTGGCCACAATATGGGCGACTTGTGCCTTCAACGCCTCCTGGTCGGCTTCGGGCGGCAGGGTCCGGAGGACGTTGACAAGGTTGATCCCGGGGTTGCGGTAAACGATCTTCGACAACACCCGCTCCATGGTACCCATGCAAAGCCGGCGTGCCTCGTTAGCCAGCTACGCGGGGATCTTCTCCCGTAGCTGCGCAAGCGCCGGCGCCACCCCTCTGAAGAACAGGCTCAGCTTGGCGCTGTGGGGGAGGCTCTCGTCGGGGGAGTACGCGAGGTGCTCCGCCCTCAATGCCACCATCTCCCTGTCGATGTTGGCGGCGGAGGCGACGAGCTCCTCGGTCCACTGCTCCACCGTCCGCTGGAAGTGGTTCTGCGAGACGGCGGCGCTTTCCAGCAAGACCCTCTCAGTACGGAGATCATCCTTCAGCTTCGTCTCGCGATCCCGGGCAGCGTCAAGTGAGTCAGTAAGGGTGGAAACCTTCAGCTCCAAGTCAGCGATGGAGTCCCTGGCGTCGGTGAGCTCTTTGCCCTTCTCGGAGAGGCGGATTTGCAGATCAGAGTTGGTGTGGGCGTCTTTCTCCCGCGCCACGTTGAGCGCGGCAACCCTGTCCTCGCTCGCCTTCAGGTTCGTCTCCAACTGCGCCACCCTGGCCTCCAGATCCCTCTTGGCGGTCTCTGCGGCAGCAGCGGCGTCCCTCGCCTCCTGCAGAGCCCCGCCAATGGCCTGCTCACGAGCGGTGAGGTCGTCCTCGTGACTGTCGAGGTCGACCTTCCGCTGGTTGAGCACTCCCTCCCGCCGGGATAGCTCCTCGGCGGCCAGTCGCTGTTGCTCCTCCACCTCGGCCTTCTCGAGGAGGAATGCTTGGTGCGCCCCGGCAAGCTCTTCGCATTCCTCCGCCAAATTTCGGAGGGCCGCCTGGTTGGCGGCACGGAGCTCCGCAGCACGCTTCTCCAAGTCAACGCCGGCCTTGGCAGCCAGAGCTTCTCGGGACTCCAGCTTGGCTTGCCGGGCCCGGTACAAACCTAGGAGTCGACGCAGGAGTTGCTCCTCTTCGGGCTCGTCGCTACTGCCGGGCGCGTCGACAATCTTCAACCCGGCGGAGGCGAGAACTTCTGTAGGATCGAAAGTATGTCTAGAGGGGGGGTGATTAGACTACTTGTAAATATAAAAATTCTGCCTTTTGATCAAGAATAGTTTTTGGCAGATTCTCAATTATGATCAAGTCAAGCATCACCCTACACATACAATTCTAGAGTATAGGCAGCGGAAAGTAAATTGCACATGTAGTAAAGAGAGGTGGAGAAGAGCAAACGCAATTTGGAGACGCGGTGAATTTTCCCGTGGTTCCGATAGGTGGTGCTATCGTACATCCACGTTGATGGAGACTTCAACCCACGGAGGGTAACGGCTGCGCGAGTCCACGGAGGGCTCCACCCACGAAGGGTCCACGAAGAAGCAACCTTGTCTATTCCATCATGGCCTACGCCCACGGAGGGCTAGCCTTACTCGGGGTAGATCTTCACGAAGTAGGCAATCTCCTTGCCCTTACAAACTTCTTGGTTCAACTCCACATCTCGATGACGGAGGCTCCCAAGCGACACCTAACCAATCTAGGAGGCACCACCCTCCAAAAGGTAATAGATGTTGTAGATGATGATGAACTCCTTGCTCTTGTGCTTCAAATGATAATCTCCCCAACACTCAACTCTCCTCACTGATTTGGCTGTGGTGGAAGAAAGGATTGAGTGGAAAGCAACTTGGGAAGGTTAGAGATCAAGTTTCATATGGTGGGAGTGGAGCAACTTGATCTCAACACAAGGGTAGGTAGTTCTCTTCTCAGAAAGTGTAAGCTAGGAGTGGTAGTTCTTTCTGATGGCTCTCTTCACGAATGAAGAGGGGGTGGAGGGGTATATATAGCCTCCACACAAAAATCCAACCGTTACACACATATTTGAGCAATCTCGGTGGGACCGAAGTTGACAACTCGGTGAGACCGAAAGTTCAAATAATGTGAACGTTGGGGTTTTCGGTGGGACCGAAAATACCATCTCGGTTAGTCCGATTTGAGTAAAGACAGGAGCTTGCCAGTTTCGGTGGGACCGACTTCATCATCTCGGTGACACCGATTTGATGACAGAGGGTTACAGAAGCTTGGCAGCCCATGTTTCGGTGAAACCGATTTCAAACTCGGAATATCCGATTTTTCTAGGGTTTGGCTTATGGCTGAGGTGGTTCATCTCGGTGTGACTGAGTTTGGAATATCGGTGGGACCGAGATTACTTATGAGTGTGTATTGTAGTGAAAGTTGCTGATAGTTAAAGGAGATATATCACTAAGCACTTGAGCAACCAGATCATCAACATAACCTCATCCCCTTTTAATAGTATTGGCTTTTCCTATGGACTCAATGTGATCTTGGATCACTAAACCAAAAATGGAGTCTTGAGCTTTTGCCAATGCTTGCCTTAGCATTTTGAGGGGTCCACTTCTTCAGTCATTGCCATACCCATATCACTGAACTTCTCTGAAATGATTCTCAAGTAACTATTAGTTCAATGATATATATGTTGTTATTAATTGCCAAAACCACCCGGGGAATAGTTGCACTTTCAATCTCCCCCTTTTTGGTAATTGATGACAACATATAGATCAAAGCTTCGACAAAAGATATAATCAATGAATAATATCGTCGCTTTGAGAAGTATGTGATAAGCAAGAGCTCCCCCTAAATTTGTGCATTATTTAAAATTTGCGTTTGAATGCAAATGCACAATCGATTAGGATCATGGGTCACTCTTCCATGTCACATACATCTTGGTGGAGCGCACAAAAAGATAGGAATGAATAGCATGCACCCAATCACCAAGACATGAGTAAATAATCATACAAGATAGGAATAGCATATGATAAGCATTAAGCACACATTAAAGCATAGTATGACCAAGCACTCATTAAGGTAGCATCAAACGTAGTATCAAGCACACTGAAAGTTTCGAAAACCAAAAGTATCTCAAGGAAACCGCAAAAGAACGAAAGAGCAAAAGCGCAAAGACAACATCACTCTCTCTCTCGAAGCCCTATGATCTATACAATTTCTCCCCCTTTGGCAACAAGTTATCAAAAAGTTCGAAAAAGCATAGAGCTAAGCGTCACTGTGGGCTCTGCTGGCGGCTCCCGTCTGGGTTGATGTCGGAGTAGATATGACGGCATCGGCGAAGACTTCAGCTGATGTCTGTGCTAGAGGAGTGGACACTGGAGCTGTGGCTGGAGTGACTGCTGGAGCTGTAGGAGGTGCTGAAGTTGTAGTCCTGGAGTCAGTCACTGGAATAGCAGCTGATCGGGATCCTCTGGGAATCGGAGCAGTCTGGCGATGAGAGTCCTGGACTAAGTCATCCTGCATGAGCTCTGCCTTGTCCTGCTTTGCTTCCTCCATGTCTGCCTCAAGCTTGTTGACGGTCACCTGAATTTCAGTCAGCTTCACGTCCAGAGCGTGGATCTTCTCATCAACAATCCTCTCTAGGCTCTCCTGAGACTGTTCAATGCTGGCCAGGCGTTGTTCAATCCTTTGGGTAGCTTCAAGAATTTGCTCTCCGAAACTCTTTGGTTTAGCTGCTGCTGCTGCTGCTTCCTTGTCAGCCTTGGCTTTCCTAGCAGCTTCTATCTTGGCTTGACCTTCAACAGATGTTGGATCCTCCTCGTCCATCACAACAACATTGTCTTCATGCTCTGGCTGCAGGGGTAAGTGTTTCCTATCCAACAAGAATTTGCCCGTGCCAAACTTGGCATTGATAAGCATCTGAATCTGTGGGGCAAATCCACATGACCTTTTCTGGTCAGCTGCAGTCCTCTTAATGGTCTCTACCATTAAGTCCATCACCTTGAAAGGTGCCTTTTCATCAAGTATATGCATCATGTTGATAGAATAGCCTCTGATCATGCGATGATCTCCAGACTTGGGCATCAAGGTATGCCTCAGAATAGTGTTAGTGGTAGGTAAACCTGCCTGGAGATAGTAGACTGAGCCGAGCTTCCATACTTCCAAATCTGCTGCGGGGATCTCCTTGTACATGTTCTTCATGGAATCATGATTCTTCTTTGGAATCCCATAGACATCAATGTCATCCTCTCGTTGCACCAGAGCATTCAGAAGTTCTGCCCATTCTTCAACAGAAGAAGAGAACCTTTGACCTTCAGTCATCCAGGTGATCTTCCCATCAGGATAGAAGTGAGCTGTGGCATAGAATTGCATAATCATCTCATCATTCCAATCTGTCAATTTCTGACCTACAAAATCAGCAACTCCACATGCAGTGAAGCTTTCATGCACATGGGGAAAGAAGTCTCTGTGCTCTTCGCTGTCAATGTATTCCCAGTCAACGTATCTGGTGTCTGCGACTATGGGCTTCTTGTCCATCAGCACAGTCTCATAGAAGTCCTGCTGCTCTCTGGTGTGGAATCTGGGATCTACAGCAGTTCTTCTCCTCACAGCATGTGGGTCAGCTTGTCCCCATAGCCTGAGACCTCTATCTTTCCTTGCCTTCACATCCTCGGCTTGAGGATGAGCATCATTGTGAAGTGGCAGTTTTGGACGGAGTTTCAGCAACACTTGTTCTTCCTCATCAGACTCAGCTGGTGGCACATCACCCTTGTTCTTCTCAGATGCTGGAATGTTTCTGGTAGTCCTCTTGGGCTTGGCAGCAGGCTTTGCTGGAGCTGCCTTGGCTTGAGCAGATTTCTTGGGCTTTGAAGTGGCTCCGGCCTTAATGGCATCACCCATGAGCTTAGCCTTCTGAGGAGCAGGAGGCTGGGGTGCTTCCTCATCCTCATCCTCGACTGCTGCATCTGCATGAGAATCAGTATACACTACCCTCTTTCTCTTGGAGGTTTTCTTCACTTTGCTTGGAGCTGGCTCTCCCAAATTTAGCTTCTTGGCAACAGTTGATTGCTTGACTTTGCTGGTGCCCTTCTTTGACTGCTGACCTTGTTGCTCTTTGGCAACAACCTTTCTCTTAGGCTTGGAGGACACCTCTTCCTCAGCAACGAAATCAGAATCCTCATCATCGGAATTCTTTTCCTTTCTGGCTCTGGTGGCTGCAGGAGGCAAGCCACTAGGTGTACTCCTCTCACCATCATCAAATGGGCTACTAGCCTCAGGACTAGTGTCTGCTTCAAGAATGTCCGCAATAGGTGACTCTGACCTGTTCTGACTGTCACTGGCATCTGACATGGCTGACAACCTGTGAATAGATAAGGTATAGGCAGAGAAGAAGAGTTGTCACAAACTGCAGAAGTTTTTGCCAAAAAAAATGAGTTCAAATTTTAGTTTTAAGTTTTCACAGAAGGCATTTCGGTCAGACCGATTTTCAGTTTCGGTGAATCCGAAGTGTGTAACAGAAACTTTACACACCACTTTCGGTTTGACCGAAGTGGGTTTCGGTCCTGCCGATACACTAGGGTTTCACTAAAACTATATTTCGGTCACACCGATTTGCACAACTCGGTTGGACCGAAAGGTGCAGTGCAATGGCCAGAGGCCAAATCGGTCACACCGAAATTTTAAAATCGGTTTCACCGAGATGTATTCCGTGGAAACCTAACCCTAAGAATTTTACTCGAATCTAGTTCGAACGAACTAATCTGGTGTAAAGGAAGATTTCAATCATGGCCAGATATTGGGCAAACCAAACGTGCATTAAATCGGAGATGGGAGCACGAGTGGGATCAAGACTCACCCAAACTTGGTGGAGTCTCTCTACGGCGGCAACGGCGCGGAGGAGAAGGCTGTTGACGGCGACGAAGACCTGCGGCGAGGGCGCACAGGCGACGACGGCGACGATCCGGAGATCAGGGCGACGGCAGCAGGGGATGTGGGGCGAAAACGTTTGAAGGAGTAATCAACGCGCGCTGCCCTCAGTATATATATCCCTTTGCTGTCGGTGGGACCGAGTTGAAAAACTCGATGGCACCGAGATGGATAACTGCTAGGCAGTTACGCATTTCGGTCACGCCGAGATTTAGAACTTGGTTTCACCGAGATGAAACCTAGATCAGTCTGAATGCTTTCGGTTTGACCGAGTTTGAATGAGTTGGTCTGACCGAAATCACTTAGAAGGTTTTGGAAGTTAGCCCTTGACGGATCGGTGGCTCCGAGTGCTCCTCACTCGGAGGGTCCGAAAATGACTTGTTCAAAGTTTGTGATATAAGCATGAATAGAATTTGAGACAAGAAAGCACAGATAGCTAGGGGAGGTACTTAGGCATTCTTGTCCATCCATTTGGCCAGAAAAATCAAAACAACCAAAACAACAAATGGATGTCCTCGAATGGATAAAATCATGCATTCAACATGCTCACACAATAAGATAGCAAATGAAATATGTGTCAAACATGCACAACCAAAACTCTAGCTACTAGCACACAATTTGTCGATGACTAGGTCATCTTTATATGAGTATTTTGACTTAGGAGCCAAATGAGAACATTTGATCATAGGTCATACTCATCGTTTAAGCACAAGTGGGGTTACCACTTTTACATAAAGCATTGATGTGTTCACATCATTTGAAGATGCTTTAGCTCAATTTTTAGAGCAAAGCTCCCCCTAGATGTGAGAACCCCTTTTAAAGGGTCAAACTAACCTTGGGTTGTCGTAGAAGACTTCATGTAGATGTTGAAGATGTGGATGCTCAATGTTGATGGAGATCATCAAGAGTTGGGAGCTATCCTTTGGATTAGGGCACTTTCAATACCTACATGGGTTAGTCCCACAAGGAACAAACAAGGATATCCATAGACATAGATTGAAGTTCACAATAGATGATGTCCATGAAAACAATGATTACCTTGTCCCTTGACTTACCAACAAGAGGGTTTGTGACTCCATGAACTAGTGCATGATGTGGAAGTTGATTGCACAAGTTCTTTGCCAAAATGAATGTGAGTGAAGTATGTTGGCGGAGTCACCCTCAAGAACCTTCTAGTTCTTCCTCTTCGGGATCCACATCATCTTGATGGGAATCCTTGGGGTTGTAGTTGAGCTTGACGAAGTAGAACTTGACGTTTCCTTGGGAACCCACTTGACCATGGCTTGAGGTGCTTCAATGAATGCATCAATCTCCCCTTGAAGCTTGTCCTTGGCTTTCAGCTTGTGGTCTTGTGGTGGAAGGTCATCTTGAGCTTGTTCCTCATTGGAAGAAGTAGGGTCATACTTCTCCTTTTGAGAAACAAACTGTGGAGTAGGATATTGACCTTCTTCCCACTCAACACCTTCGGCGTTGAACTTTCGCTCAAAACCAATCCCTTGATTCTTCCGGTGCCTCCCTTGCTTGCGAACAATTTCCTCAAAGTTCTTGCTTCCGGCAAGACTCTTGTAGACACCTTTCTCTATGATCCCTTTCAATAAACTATTCTCTTGCTCAAGTGTAACTTGGCTTGAAACATTGTTAGTGGAATCAAGAGAACTACTAGAAGTAACAACATTAGATTTAACATGGTTATTGTTACTACTAGAGGAAGAATTTTTCTTATGCTTGTCATGCTTAGTCTTAATAGGTGGCAAGAAATTAGACAAGAGAAGTCGTTTGGCAAGATATGAAGAACTCTTCTTTCGAAGATCGTCATTGATCGCTTTTAGAAACTCATGTTCTTGCTCTAGAGTGAGCTTCTCGAAGCGTAGCTTCTCATGAGATCTTAGGAGCTCTCTATGATCTTCTTGAGTTGTTTCATGAGCTAACTTAAGAGTGTTTAGTTCTTTAGTTAGACGCTCAATCTCCTTCATAGCTTTGTCATTCGACTCTTCTCGACTATAAAGACTACTAGCATTTTCATCGTTACTAGGCTCACTAGATTTATCATGCAAGAGCTCATCTTCACTAAGCAAGTCATCCTCATCACTATTGAAGTCAATGAATTCAGGGTGTGATACCTTGGGGCCTTTAGCCATGAAGCATCTTCCAATTCCCTCATTTGGTGAATCAGACAAGTCGTAGAAGTTGGAGTTGGAGGATACGAGTGCAAGACCGGCAACACCTTCATCTTGACTGTAGTCGGAGTCGGAGTGATAGCTTCCATCGGATTGATTGTCGGAGTCGGAGCCGGAGACCCATTCACCTACATGAGCTTGATGTCTTCTTCTTGTGTAGCTCCTTGATGACTTGTCTTTCCTCTCCGAATCCTTGCTTCTCCGAGAGGGTCTTCGTTCATAACGATCATCTCTACTCCTTCTCTCTTTCCGAGGTGACTCATCTCTTGATCTTCTTCTTGGAGATTCTTCTCTTCTCTTGTGGGGAGCCGTACACTCATTTGAGTAGTGTCCGGGTCTTCCACAATTGTAGCAGTTTCGATCACGACTAGAAGATCTCTTTTCATCATATGATCTAGACTTTGAGCTTCTCTCTTTGCCTCTATTCTTGTAGAATTTGTTGAAGTTCTTAACCATTAGGCTTATCTCTTCATTGGAAACTAACTTGTCACTTGAGGTTGTGGGAGCATCACTTGTAGCTTTGTAAGCACCACTTGACTTGTTGTGAAGCTCTTCCTTATCCTTAAGTGTCATCTCATGAGCAACAATTCTTCCAATGACTTCGGTTGGCTTGAGAGTCTTGTAGTTTGGCATCATTTGGATCAAAGTGCACACGGTGTCATACTTTCCATCCAAAGCTCTTAGAATCTTCTTGATGATGAATCGGTCGGTCATTTCTTCGCTTCCTAAGCCGGCAATCTCATTTGTGATGAGAGCAAGCCTAGAGTACATTTCAGCGACTCCTTCACCATCCTTCATCTTGAACTTGTCAAGTTGACCTTGAAGAATATCTAGCTTTGATTCCTTCACAGACTTAGTACCTTCGTGCATTTCAACCAAAGTATCCCAAATCTCTTTAGCATTCTCAAGACGGCTGATTTTGTTGAACTCCTCGGGACACAAAGCATTGAAGAGAATGTCACAAGCTTGAGCATTGTTTTGCAACATCCGCAACTCTTCCGGTGTAGCTTCGCGATCCGGAACTTTTCCTTCCTCGAAGAATTCACCTTGCATGCCAACACAAATAATGCCCCATGCGGCTGGGTTATGACCAAGAATATGCATTTTCATTTTATGCTTCCAACTAGCAAAATTTGTGCCATCAAAGTAAGGACCTCTACGAAAATTACCCTCACTAGACGCCATACTCTCCTAGGTTGTGAAACCAAGCTTATGGAGTCCAATGCAATGGAAACCAATACAACGGAGACCAAAGCTCTGATACCACTTGTAGGATCGAAAGTATGTCTAGAGGGGGGGTGATTAGACTACTTGTAAATATAAAAATTCTGCCTTTTGATCAAGAATAGTTTTTGGCAGATTCTCAATTATGATCAAGTCAAGCATCACCCTACACATGCAATTCTAGAGTATAGGCAGCGGAAAGTAAATTGCACATGTAGTAAAGAGAGGTGGAGAAGAGCAAACGCAATTTGGAGACGCGGTGATTTTTCCCGTGGTTCCGATAGGTGGTGCTATCGTACATCCACGTTGATGGAGACTTCAACCCACGGAGGGTAACGGCTGCGCGAGTCCACGGAGGGCTCCACCCACGAAGGGTCCACGAAGAAGCAACCTTGTCTATTCCATCATGGCCTACGCCCACGGAGGGCTAGCCTTACTCGGGGTAGATCTTCACGAAGTAGGCGATCTCCTTGCCCTTACAAACTTCTTGGTTCAACTCCACATCTCGATGACGGAGGCTCCCAAGCGACACCTAACCAATCTAGGAGGCACCACCCTCCAAAAGGTAATAGATGTTGTAGATGATGATGAACTCCTTGCTCTTGTGCTTCAAATGATAATCTCCCCAACACTCAACTCTCCTCACTGATTTGGCTGTGGTGGAAGAAAGGATTGAGTGGAAAGCAACTTGGGAAGGTTAGAGATCAAGTTTCATATGGTGGGAGTGGAGCAACTTGATCTCAACACAAGGGTAGGTAGTTCTCTCCTCAGAAAGTGTAAGGTAGGAGTGGTAGTTCTTTCTGATGGCTCTCTTCACGAATGAAGAGGGGGTGGAGGGGTATATATAGCCTCCACACAAAAATCCAACCGTTACACACATATTTGAGCAATCTCGGTGGGACCGAAGTTGACAACTCGGTGAGACCGAAAGTTCAAATAATGTGAACGTTGGGGTTTTCGGTGGGACCGAAAATACCATCTCGGTTAGTCCGATTTGAGTAAAGACAGGAGCTTGCCAGTTTCGGTGGGACCGACTTCATCATCTCGGTGACACCGATTTGATGACAGAGGGTTACAGAAGCTTGGCAGCCCATGTTTCGGTGAAACCGATTTCAAACTCGGAATATCCGATTTTTCTAGGGTTTGGCTTATGGCTGAGGTGGTTCATCTCGGTGTGACTGAGTTTGGAATATCGGTGGGACCGAGATTACTTATGAGTGTGTATTGTAGTGAAAGTTGCTGATAGTTAAAGGAGATATATCACTAAGCACTTGAGCAACCAGATCATCAACATAACCTCATCCCCTTTTAATAGTATTGGCTTTTCCTATGGACTCAATGTGATCTTGGATCACTAAACCAAAAATGGAGTCTTGAGCTTTTGCCAATGCTTGCCTTAGCATTTTGAGGGGTCCACTTCTTCAGTCATTGCCATACCCATATCACTGAACTTCTCTGAAATGATTCTCAAGTAACTATTAGTTCAATGATATATATGTTGTTATTAATTGCCAAAACCACCCGGGGAATAGTTGCACTTTCAACTTCTCCGTCGAAGGTCTCCCCCTCCGCTGGTGCCCTTGATGAGGACGCCCACGGGACTTGGATGAAGACCCCGTTGGCGGCCTCCAGATAGACGCCCGACCCAGGTGCGGAGGCAGAGGGGTCGGCGGCCGGTGCAGCGTCCTGCGCTCCTGCGGCCTCCGGGCCAGCAGTGTGGTCGCCGGTCCCTTCCCCAGCCGCGGCGTCAGCGGTCGGAGCAGTCTCCTCGGCAGCTGGCTCGTCGGTGCCGGCCATTCCTTCCGCGGCGGTGCCGTCGCCAGTTTCGCCGCGCACCTCCTCCGCGGCAATGGTTTCCGTCTCCATCGGCTCCGGGGCAGGCGGGTCTGACAACAGAAAAAAAACGAAAAAAAAGAAAAGAAAGATTTGTCAAGCAAATATCCAAAAAAGAAGAGTTCAAAGAAGAAAAGTACAAGGGTTTACCTGCGCGGGCCTCTTCGATAGCGGGGTCCCTCGCCGGGGAATTCTCCCTTGGCGGCGTAGTAGTGGCCCCTGCTGGCGGAGGGCCGCTTGCGCCCTCCCTTGGCGGGGTGCTCGCCCTTGTCGGGCTGCTCGCCCTTGGCGGGTTACTCGCCCTTGGCGGAGTACCCGCCCTTGGCGGAGCGCTGTCCCTCGCCGGGGAGCTCATCCTTGGCGGGGAGGGTGGAACAATCGGCTCGTCAGGGGCGACCTCCTGGTGCTCCTGCGGCTGCGGCTCCGCCTCTGCACAAGACAACAAGACATCAATAAGGATAACAACCTCAAGCGCGCCCGTCAAGCAGAAAAGTGAACACAAGGACTTACGCTGGGGGCTGCGCTGGGGGCTGCTCTCCGGAGCAACAGGCTGGTCCGGCAAGCTTGTCGCTGGCACGTCACCTGTCGCCGCGACGGGCTCGTCGTCCTCAATGTCAACCACAGGGATCTTGGCCCTCTTCGCCATCCTCTGGGTCAAGGTCCTGGAAGCCAAAACAAGATCAGAACCAAGCAAGAGAAATCAAGGCAAAATCAAAGGAAATAAAAATTGCAGGTACTTACTCTTCCTCCTCTTCGTCGTCAGAGCTGAGGGCGAAGAAGTCAAACTGCGCCTCACATGCTCCTGCGCGAGGAGCTGGAGGAGAAGGCTCCCTCGGGCGCTTGGCGGGCTCCGGAGCGGTGGGTTGTGAAGACCCCCCACCGGTCGTCGCTGAAGACCGAGGAGCAGAAGGAGCACCAGAGCCACTCCGGGAAGATCCCCCTCCGCTTGTCGCTCAGACTCGGGGCGCCTCCTTGACGACCTTGCTCGTCGTGGTGGCGCGCGTCGCACGATGCTTCGGCTGTTATCGGGGCGCCTGTGGCCTCGTCGTCTCAGCGGCCTTGCGGAGGCGTTTCTTCTGTTGTGGCGGAGGGCTCGGTGGTGGCGGAGAGTTCTCCGAGGATGAGGAAGCGTCGTCGTCGAGGTTCAGTGACCCGCCCGAGTCTTCGTCGGAATCGCCCGATTCGGCGTCCTCCTCGGCGGGCTCACTGGACTCAGAGCCTTGCCCAGCAGCCTCACCCATCCCGGCAGGCTCCCCGGCAGGCTCCCCGGCAAACTCCTCGGGCGCAATCTTCAGCAGCTTGAGGATTTCCGCCTCCTCGGCTTGGCTCACTGCGTCCGCCGCCTCTGCTTCGTCCATGGTGTATCCAAATTCGCCTGCGGCCGCAGCTGCGGCGGCCTCCTCCATCCTGCTAGCTATGTATGCCACATCCCGGTCGGTGGTCTCCCGGGTGAGGCCCTTCTTCTCCTCGGCGTTGCGTGGCTTTTCGACCAGGTTGTCGAAGAAGGCTTGCACGGTCTCCGCCGAAGGCACCAGCCAAGTAGGGACGACCCCGTGGGAGTCACACTCGGGCATCACCGCGCGGATGGCACTAAGGGCAGTGTTGTTGCACAACGGAACTACTCCCCGGGACGGAGTGAACCACTCCTTGTGCTTGGGGTCGTGCTTAAACAGCTCCCGGACCATCCCCTTCAGTTCCAAGACGGTGAAATTATAGTTCAACCCGGGGCGCAACCTCATGCGGTCTGCCGCGTTGCCGAACTCCCAAGCGGGTCTTTTCCTTTCCTGCAGAGGGGCAATGCGGCGGCGGAGGAAATCAGCCCCAACTTCACCCACAGTCAGATTGGCGGCCCGGAGGCGAAGGATCCTAGTGAGGGCAATCTCCAACTTATCGTCCTCCGGGGACAATTCACTCCAATCCTTGCCGCGCACTATTGCAGTCCGGCGCGGCGAGGTAAACGGCTCAGGTGCATCTTCCAAGACCCAGCACCAGTCAGTTCTCCACTCTTCCCACTTGCCGCGTAGCTCTCCAATCAAATACGCCTCCTTATTCCCGAGCCTGAAGATCCAGGAGATACCGCCGGAGAGTGGGGATCCAGATTCTACTCTAGGCGTGAAGAAGTGGCGGAAGAGGGCTACATTTGGATGGACCCCGACATAGTTTTCGCACAGATGTGCGAAAACGGCCAGAGTGAGGACGGCGTTCGGGGTAAAATCTAAGAGGTGGAGCCCGTAGGTGTTCATCACATCACAGAAGAATTCCGAATACGGAGGACAGAGACCGCAATGGAAGAATGCAGCGAAATAGAAGTAACCTCCCGGGAACATGTCGACAGCTACGGCGGGGAGGACTCGGGTGCGAGGATGAGCCTGCGTCTCCCTCGCCCAGAACAAGTAGTACTTGTCCCGCAGCTCCCTCGTGCCGAGCCTCGGCGGGAAGACCACCCTCCTTCTCCGCATGGCTGCCAGCTTCGCCGCCTTTTCGGACTTCTCCTTCTTCGCCTGGTCACTCTTCGCCTTGTCGCTCTTCGGAGCCATGGCGGGGACAGCGGGAAGGTCGACGGCGCTGCGGATGCAGGAGACAGCGGAGGAGAGGGTGGAGCTCGGCTCTCTGTCGACCTTTGCGAAGGCAGAGAGCGGCGGGGGTTTTTGAAGAATCAAGGCGCAATGAAGGCAATGGGGGGAAACTGCCCCTGCTTCCTCTGCTTTTAAGTGGGAAGTGGGGGACGTTCCGCATTTCCCCATTAAATAAGCAGGCCACGATCTCTCCCATGACGCCGCAATCGACGCGTGCCGTTAGGGAGAGATGCGGCTGAGGCGGAGTGGGAAACGGCGCGCCGTGGGCCGCGTGTGCCCGTGCACTGTTCAGGGCCTGGCCCAACAGCGCTCGGCACCGTGTGTGGCCCAGGCCCGGGGGCTCCTGTCGGTGTACTAGAGTAGGGGTACCTTAGTATCCCGACTTGTGCACGGGCAGTAGCAGCGTCCCGTGGTCTGGCTGTCCACGTGCCCGCCAAAGCCCACTCTGGACCCCTTTGAAGCCATTCAAGAACAAAGTATATAAGTCAGAAGATCAAGGCCCCGGCAAGAGGAGCTTGCCGGGAAGGCTGCTCCAAGCACAAGACCCTGGCAAGAGGGGCCTGCCAGGAAGGTCAAAGGATGGCACCTCAAGAAGGTATATCGCGGCGCATCATGCGCCCCGGCAGGGCTCGGAGAGCGGCAAGCTTCCGGGCCCGGCAAGGTTGCGACCCCGGCAAGGTGCTTGCCGGGGAAGCTTGTGCTGTGTGCCTACGCTCCAGTTCATCTGGCCACGCGTCGCCCTGGGGCCCTTCCGGGGGCACGTGGCAGATGGCTGTGCAGCCTGGGGTACACGGTGGCAAGCCGCGGTGACGAGGCTATCGCCGTGGCGAACGGAGACGCATGGGCGGACGCTTTTTGGGCGACGGCGATGGGCATTCAATGCCCTTGTCCCCCACCGTCAGAGTTAGGTGAAGACCACTGTTCATACACTGTTCATGCACTGTTACAACCACCACCAGTTTTACATTTTTACCCTCCTCTACGTTGGCACCTGTCGGTGACCCCTTTAAGCTATAAAAGGAGGCCCATGCACAACGTAGAGGGGGTTCGATCCCAAGAACTCGCTCACTCTCTCGCTCGGTGTAGCTAGTACTGTAGATCTTCAAGCTCCCGAGCCCGAAAACTCAATACAACCAAGGCAGGAGTAGGGTTTTACGCGTCCGCGCGGCCCGAACCTGGGTAAACTGCCCGCGTGTGCTCCTCGATCTGCTCTCCGTGCTCCCTCCGCTCCCTTACCGCAACGTAGAAAGGGGCTCCGGTCCCATAGGTGTCCGTGGGCGGTCAGTTTCCCCGACAGGGTGAGATGGAGGAATTTTGTCAACAAGAACATATTTGCCTAGATGTATCTTCTGTGGCCCACCCTCAAACCAATGGTCAAGCTGAAAGAGCAAACCAAGAGATTCTGCGAGGGATCAAGCCCCGACTTATGACTCCTTTGCAAAGAACCCCGGGATGTTGGGTCGAGGAGTTGCCATCTGTCCTTTGGAGTATCAACACTACACCAAACCGGTCCACATGTTATACACCTTTCTTTATGGTGTATGGTGCTGAAGCGGTCCTTCCGAGCGATATCCGTCACGATTCACCAAGGGTGACAGCCTATGTTGAAGCGGCCAATGAGCAGGCAAGACAAGACAGTTTGGACCGGCTGGATGAAGAACGTGATATAGCAGCAACACGGTCTGCGATTTATCAATAAGACTTGCGCAGATATCACAGCCGCCGGATCAAGAGCAGAACATTCCAGGAGGGAGATTTAGTACTCCGGCTCATCCAGGACCAAACAGATATGCACAAGCTATCCCCACCTTGGGAAGGGCCCTTTGTGGTCAGCAAGAATCTGCACAACGGTTCATACTACCTGGTGGACGTTCGAGAACACAAGGACTCACGGACATCGGAAGAGGAGACAAAGAGGCCGTGGAACATCGCCCTCTTACGGCCCTATTATACCTGAGCCATGAGCTCCACTGTATCCTATGTATATATTATGATTAATGAATAAACCGGCACCCTCGGTAAACCGGGGGCTCAACCTTTTTCCAATACAAAAATCTTATGACAACAACCATACATGTATTACCGTATGTTATATTTCAAATAGATCGATCGGTTTAAACTGATTTTGCAGAACATATGCGCTCAGAAGCAATAACTCCCTGAAGAGCATAAGGTCAGATCCGGCTCAAAGAGGACGCTTCATGAAAACCCTCTGGATGGTAATCCATCCAGTGATTGGTTCAAGATTTACCCATGGCTTCATGGAGCCATGGAGGCCCTCTGGACAGGCGACAGCCATCCAGTGATTGGCTTATATTTACCCATGGCTTCATGGAGCCATGGAGGCCCTCTGGACAGGCGACAGCCATCCAGTGATGGCTTATATTTACCCATGGCTTCATGGAGCCATGGAGGCCCTCTGGACAGGCGACAACCATCCAGTGATTGGCTTATATTTACCCATGGCTTCATGGAGCCATGGAGGCCCTCTGGAAAGGCGACATGCATCCAGTGATTGGCTACAATTTTTTTATGGTTCCTATGGATGGTACCCGCATCCATCGACCGGCCCTCTGGAAAGACGACACTACCCGCATCCAGTGATTGGCTGAACCTTGCTTTGAGCTTGGCAGCTCATAAAAAGCCTCGACTACATGGTTTTATTTGCAAATTGGCATTTCTGATCTTTATGTGTTATGGTTCTTTAAACCGGAGTGGAAAAATTCAAGAAATTGGCCACACATCTACAAAATTAAAAAGTCTGGGTAATGAATACCAGCATGAGATAAACCGGTGTTCATTATAACCCGGATCACCCATCAGGCAAAGGCCAAGTATAAGCTATAAAAGCAAGATATAAACCGGTACCTTTTTATCAAGCTCAGGATCATTATTGGATTTATCAAAGTTTCCATCAGGAAATCTCAAAATTCCACCGGATTAAGAGTATCAAGCATACTTGATCTCAGGTATAAACTTATTTCTAATATAAGTATACACTTGTTTTGATATATTGTGAGAACAATTTAATGGGTCCAGCGGTAAAACCGTTAGGATGTATTTTCAGTATTGTCTATGCAGGAACAGATGATATGCAGGACACGCCATGTTAGAACAAATTGAAATTGGTAATATTAAAGCAAGAAGTATCCGGATCAAAACAGACACAGTTTTCAGCTATCCTATTACAAGGCATAGCAAGCCTGACGGATTAAAGATTGTTCGGTAAAGCGGGACTGCAACTACAACAATAAGCTATGAGCTATGCTCCTTCCTGATGAGACGGCTGGGCATCAACTTGATCCGGAGTCTCCTCTTCATCTTGAAGCGGCTGGAAGTCCAGAACACACCAATCAATTTTCGTTAAGGCGCGGAAGTACATCTCTTCATTGATGAGTTCAGACGGTTCGATATCTGGAGCGAAGGTATGAGGGCGCACTGGTGGGATTAAATTGACGGTATCATAAACCGGTCGCTCCACCCGTTCGTTCTGCAAGTCATACCCCGAATAATACCTGGATAAATCGGATTCGGCTGCAAGCTTGCTGGCGAGAGGACGCATCTCCTTCGTCAAGGCATGGAGGTCCTTTGCAGTAAAAGTTGATCCGTCTTATTTAGTGTCGGGATACCCACTCAAGGCTTCTTCCGGATCAAGATCCAGGACCCAGACGTTAGCCCTGGTAAGTGCCATGAGGGCACCGGCTCGAGCAGCAGATTTCTTAACTTCCTCCAAACGCACTGGCAAAACAGACAGCTTTTCTAACGTGCCTTGGATGGTAGTGGGCGCCGGTTTATTGAATGATGTTGCACTTATGATCCTCTGAGCGCCGGAATACAGCTGCTCGACCAAAGTGTAACATGCCTTAAGCTTTTTCCGTAAGTCATCCCCAAGATGGGTGACACGGCGCCCTGCACATGAGTATCACAGTTAGACCGGCACGGCTGAAAGATTACAAGGATGAAAGCAGAGATGCAGATTAAAATACTTACCAAAGACTGTAGAAGTCATCAACTCTATTTGCCGCTTTAAACCGGTTAACTCTTCAGTCACCGGATTAAGCGCTTCTTCAGCATCTTTGGCCCTTTTCTCCAGATCTTGCTTCTGAACCTCAAAGGCGGTCCGCTCTTCTTCAAAGAATTTCTTTAGCTGTTCAGTAGTTTTCAAACTCAGCTTCAGATCTTTCTTGGCTTTAGAAGCAGCAGCCTCCGTTTCAGCAAGACGGCTCCGAAGTTCATTGATTTCGTCAGCACTCCGGTTTAAATCAGCCTGCAAGGATGATAAAGTAATAAGCGGACATAATTCAAAGACAAAGTCTCAAGCACACAAACAAGTTGTCTACTTGACACTTGGGGGCTAATGGGCAATTGAAGTGTTAAACAACAGCGATTCAAAGACAAAGTATCGAGCATACAAACAAGTTGTCTACTTGACACTTGGGGACTAATGGCTAATTGAAGTATCAAAGGAAAAGTCAAGCAAGTCCCAGGCACATAAACCGAGTTATGCCCCTGGCACTTGGGGGCTAATGTAAGATCATTCGATTCATCAGGAAGTACCGGTTCACCTTCTCAATGTAAGTTAAACCGGAACTTGGGGGCTGATACGATATGGACAGAAGCACATTGAAAGTTAAAAGAAGATGCAAGGGATTACCTCGTACTTGTCCTTCATCATGTTAATCAGGCCCGCTTCGTAGTCTCGACCAGTGTGGAGCCGGTTCAAGTACCCGGAATAGAGCTCCTGGGCACTCATGCCAGCAAGGCTGGACAGTTCGGTACTCCATTTACCCTTTTCCTTATACACCTTCTCCGCTTTAGCCGTATGTTTGGCTAAGACAGTGGGCTCAGCGGGAGCAGTATAAGCTGTATGAGTTATCTCCACATCCGGAGAAGCAGTAGTTGGTGGTGAGATTGCAGTATGAACCGGACTGGCCGGAGCCGGATTAGTCTGAGGAATATTGACCCGGGCAGGACTGGACGGTTCTTGAATGTCCTCAGCATTGGGATTCTCAGGCATAGTAGTGCGATCTACAGGAGCAGGGTCTTCAACTGGAATTGTACGATCGCCTTCCGGAGGGACAGTTGAGTCCGGATTAGCTGCCGGATCATCAACAACAGTCTCAGCAGTTGGTTGGTTGGCCTTTGGTTTTTTACTAGGCTTTGGCTTGCTGAAGGAAGTTGGAGAAACAAGTTAGAACTGTAAGACAAAGTGCAATCATAAACCGGATAAATTTAAAAGACTTACCCTGGGACAGTTTTCAGAGGTGGAAGTTGCGTTGCAGTCGATTCACCGGAAGAGGATAACGGAGTCTCCTGATAATCAGGGTCAGACGGTTTAAGAGGTTTGCGTATAAGCCCGGCCTTGGGATGAAGGAGGGTTGGAGAGAGTATAACCTCAGAGCGGCGCCTCCGAGCCGGAGTAAGAGATATTCCGGATGATTCCACAGCAAGACCGCTATGACGAGTGGTCCGGCGAAGGGCTTCGTGTTGTTGTTTCTTCAAAAGAAAATTAGGATCCAATTGAGCATAAGGGTGAGAAAACTGATATTTCCGGACTGTCCGACGACTTTTTTGTGGAAGTGGTTCTGAATCGGAAGAAAGGATAGTTACCTTAACTTCGGCCGGTCTATCTCCTTCAGCCAACTCCTGTGGAAAGTTATCATTAGATACATATATGAATAGAAGCGAATAAGTTAAAGTCGGATCAATTCATACCTCAGAGTCCGGATCGTCATCCTCAGCATGAGAACCAGAGCCACCAGCTGTTTTTCTCTTCTTGGAGGCAAAGGTTTTCCAGCGCGGCAATTTTTTGGTTTTCTCCTGAGGTTTCCTTTTCCAAAAGGGATCCTCAGCCTGTTCGAAAGAAGAAAGATAATTGAAAGAACGGTTTAAAAGAACGGATTACAAATACATGACAGAGAATAAGACTTACTGCAGGCAGTTCGTTTTTCTTGTAGTACGGAGCCAACCCGGTTTGGTTGCATTCGTCTATAGGGACATCGAGCATTTTCTTGGCTGATTCGATAACTTTCGACTCGGAAAGTTTTTCCTTGGTAAACCATTGAGGGTCATCCGGTTTACCAGAATACTTACACATCAAGCTTGGACGCCGGCTCAAAGGAAGGATCCTCCAAGAGAGCCAGCAACGTGTAAAATCTACTCCGGTTAAACCGTTGGCCATAAAAGCCTTTAGCCTGGCAAGTTGCGAGGCAAACCGGGGCCGTTCTGCCAAACTGAGGCGCTGTGGCAGGGGGTGATCCTCCGGAAGACGGTGCTCACGATAACCCGACAATGGGTTTTCCCCCTCAGGTGAAGTATCAATACAGTAAAACCAAGATTTATTCCAGTCTTTGGGGTGTGTGTGGAGAGCAGCATGAGGAAAGACCGCATCTTTTCGCTTCTGAATACTGACCCCTCCTAACTCTTGATGAGGTCCACTGGTGAACTCAGTTCGCCGGTTCAGGTGGAAAAAGTCCCGAAATAGGACGACTGATGGTTCTTCTTGCAAATATACTTCAGAGAACACTTGGAAATCACAAATGTTGGAAACAGAGTTGGGACCTATGTCCTGAGGATGGAGTTCGAAGGCGGCAAGTACATCCCGGAAAAACTTTGAACCGGGAGGGGTGAAGCCTCGAGCAATGTGGTCGAAGAAGACAATAATTTCCCCCTCTTTGGGAGTAGGAGGACATTCTTCTCCTGGAGCCCTCCATTTTAAAACGGCCTGAGGGCCTAATGTACCGTTTTCAGCAGCGTTAGCTAAGTCTTCTTCTGTTACAGTGGAGGGAACCCAGTTGCAAGAGACAAACTGTTTGGCCATAGCGGCAGATGAAACAAGTGCTGAAAAGGTAAAGTGTAAGACCGGATTATTCGAGTACAGTTGCATAAACCGGAAGACACATGCAAGGATCACGCTACGGTTCAGAAAAGGGACTAATGGTATGGCTAACCCGGCAATAAAACAGGGAGCTGTGTTACTACCGGTTCATGACAGCAATAGAGAAAGAACTGAACCGTCGCGTATGTCTTTAATTTTTTTTACAGAGTTTGCGCATGACAGTTTAAACCGGAGTATACTTAACAGATCTACAAAGGAGAAGAAACATGTTTTCACAGACAGCTAAGGCAGAATAGATCTGAGCATGCAAGAAAAAGAAAAATAAATGCAAGGATATACAGGAAGAACTATAAGGGTGATATACGGAGCGGATGAATCTACAGGTTGTGTATAAATGACGAGATCTAAAAGCAGATAGCAGCAGAATAAAGGCAGGATCTAAGGGTAGGATGTAAAGGTCAAAACTTCTGCGAACAAGGTGAAGCTCTCGTTGAGGTTCTAATGACGGAGATGCGAAAGAAAACCCTAGAGGTTACGGATCTACAAAGAGGAAGAAGATGGAGTACCTGAGAAGCGGCGGAGGAGTCTTTTCTGGTCAAGCTCAGGTCGATGCAGCGGCCGGCAAGGACTTGGATTCGGCGATCGACGGCGGCGGCTTGAGCTCAGGCAGCAATGGAGCTTTGAGTTCGGGCGACGGAGGAGGAAGAAAGAGCGGAAGAAAGATAATGAATGAGGACAGTGGTATTTATAGAAGAGAGGCAGATCCGAAGCGATAGGTGCGGGATTCGAGGAGGCAAAGGATCGGATAAAGATCCTCTGACGCCTCGATTTTCGGGATAACCCTTAGACAAAGCTACAGTACAGCTCGCGGCGTTAAATGCGGAAGTGATGTCACAGTCAGATTAAGTGATTCTTGAGGGTGACGTCAGGGCCGGTTTACAAAAAATAAGAAGACACAAGAAAGAAAATTATACAAGACTGAGAAGATTGATGTGAACAAGTTCAAATCATTCTGGGGCCTAATGTCAGGGATATTACTAGCAGGTATGAACCGGCTAGTGTAAACCGGTTTGTTATAATATGTTTGTATGGATGTAATATTTAGTAAAGGCTACGGCCCATGGGATCTTAGGGCTCGTGTATAGAGTTATGATTTGTAAACCGCCCGATGATGTAACTTGAGAGATAAGGAAGAAAGGGCAGAGACCGAGGCGGACACGAGTATGAGCCGGCCTCGGGACTCTGTAAACCGGACCGGGCGTCGCCTCTATATAAAGGGATGACCCGGCGACGGTTCAGGGACAAGCAAGAAACAACCCGTCGAGACAGGCAAGCAAATCGCTCCCTGTTCATCGACGCCCAAGCAATACCAAACCAAACTAGACGTAGGCTTTTACCTTCATCGAAGGGGCCGAACTAGTATAAACCCTCTGTGTCCTTTGTGTGCTTTTAACCCCTTCAAGCTAACCCGTGCGATGGTTCCATCATCAAGTCCGTTAAACCGGACATCTGCCGTGTTAATTCCACGACAGGAAGTCCTGTTTTGGTCACCGAAAAAGTTTCGGGCGCTATCGATAGCGTACAGGGACCACCGGGAGGGTCCCGGGGTCCATCGGGTGGGGCCACCGGCCCCAGAGGGCTGCGGGGGCCAAGTGTGGGAGGGGACCAGCCCCAGGTGGGCTGGTGCGCCCCCCACCAGGGCCCAAGGCAAAGAGAGAAGGAAAGGGGGGAAACCCTAGGCTTAGATGGGCCTAAGGCCCACCTAGTGGTGCGCCCCCCCTCTCTCCCCCTTGGCCGCCCCCCTAGATGGGATCTAGGGCTGGCCGCCGCCCCTAGGGGTGGAAATCTAGGTGGAGGCGCAGCCCCTCCCTTCCCCCCTATATATACTTGAGGTTTGGGGCTGCCCAAGACACGGTTGGACCTCTCTCTCTTGGCCCAGCCCTACCTCTCTCCCTCCTCGTCTCTCGCAGTGCTTGGCGAAGCCCTACTGGAGTCCCGCGCTCCTCCACCACCACCACGCCGTCATGCTGCTACTGGATGGAGTCTGTCTTCCCCAAACTCTCCCTCTCTCCTTGCTGGATCAAGGCGTGGGAGACGTCACCGGGCTGCACGTGTGTTGAACGCGGAGGCGCCGTTGTTCGGCGCTTAGATCGGAATCAACCGCGATCTGAATCGCTGCGAGTACGACTCCTTCATCCGCGTTCTTGTAATGCTTCGCATCGCGATCTACAAGGGTATGTAGATGCACTCCCCTCTCTCTCGTTGCTAGTTTACTCAATAGATTGATCTTGGTGATGCGTAGAATTTTTTTGATTTCTACTATGATCCTCAACAGTGGCATCATGAGCTAGGTCTATGCGTAGTTTCTTGCACGAGTAGAACACAAAGTAGTTGTGGGCGTCGATTTGTCAATTTACTTGCGTTACTAGTCTTATCTTGATTCGGCGGCATCATGGGATGAAGTCGCCCGGACCAACCTTACACGTACTCTTACGTGAGATAGGTTCCACCGACTGACATGCACTAGTTGCATAAGGTGGCTAGCGGGTGTCTGTCTCTCCCACTTTAGTCAGATCAGGTTCGATGAAAAGGTTTCTTATGAAGGGTAAATAGAAATTGGCATACCACGTTGTGGTTTTGGCGTAGGTAAGAAACGTTCTTGCTAGAAACATATAGCAGCCACGTAAAAACTTGCAACAACAATTAGAGGACGTCTAACTTGTTCTTGCAGCATGTGCCGTGTGATGTGATATGGCCAAAAGGATGTGATGAATGATATATATGCGATGTATGGGATTGATCATGTTCTTGTAATAGGAATCACGACTTGCATGTCGATGAGTATGACAACCGGCAGGAGCCATAGGAGTTGTCTTATTTTATTGTGTGACCTGCGTGTCATTGAAAACGCCATGTAATTACTTTACTTTATTGCTAACCGTTAGCCATAGTAGTAGAAGTAATGTTTGGCGAGACAACTTCATGAAGACACGATGATGGAGATCATGATGATGGAGATCATGGTGTCATGCTGGTGACGATGATGATCATGGAGCCCCGAAGATGAAGATCAAAAGGAGCAAAATGATATTGGCCACATCATGTCACTATTTGATTGCATGTGATGTTTATCATGTTTTTACATCTTATTTGCTTATAACGAAGGTAGTAAATAAGATGATCTCTCACTAAAATTTCAAGAATTGTGTCCCCCCTAACCGTGCACCGTTGCTAAGGTTCGTTGTTCTGAAGCACCACGTGATGATCGGGTGTGATAGGCTCTAACGTTCTCATACAACGGGTGTAAGCCAGATTTATACACTCAATACACTTAGGGTTCACTTGACGATCCTAGCATGTACAGACATGGCCTCGGAACACGGAAGACCAAAAGGTCGAACATGACTCGTATAGAAGATACGATCAACATAAAGATGTTCACCGTTGATGACTAGTCCGTCTCACGTGATGATCGGACACGGCCTAGTAGATTCGGATCATGTATCACTTAGATGACTAAAGAGATGTCTATCTGAGTAGGAGTTCATCAGATGAACTTAATTGTCATGAACAATAGTCTAAGTTGTCTTCGCAAATTATGTTGTAGACCAATAGCTTGCGTTCTAGCTCCCTGTTTAATACGATCCTAGAGAAAGACTAAGTTGAAAGATATTGTAAGCAATGATGTGGACTAGGTCTGTAGTCCGAGGAGTGTCCTCACTGCTACACAGAAGGCTTACGTCTTTGATGCACCGCTCGATGTGCAAACCCCTACAACGTCGTGTGAGGATGTTGTGAACACCTGACAGACACGTCCTAATGACTACTTGTGTAATGCCCATGATGGGACTATATCTCCTACGTGTCGAGGCACGACTTAAAGATATAAGCCCATTCTAGAATGATCGCAAGTTTGGTACCTTTGCACATCTCATGTAAAAATAGGGATGGAAAACTGAAAAGATAGTTGGCTTACACTCGCCACATCACACAAATTCATTACATATCCAATCATCATTCAAATAAACATCACAGCCCATATAAGGGTAAAGATCCAAATGACAAGATACCAAACATAACATTAAACCACAGGTCTAGATCGAATCCTAGTAGAAGATCTACTGATCAACCGGATAGTTCACATAGTAACGGCTACGCTCCTCGTCGTACTCCCAGTCTAGCTCTGTGCCATCGCCTGTGTAGCTCACCATCGTACCTGCATCTGGTGTGTTGAAGTAACTGTGAGCCACAGAGGACTCAGCAATCCCGTTCCCGGGTAACACGACTATCCAAGCCTTGGGTGTGGAACAAGGCTGAAGAAAGAACAAGAGTTTGCAGCAGCACTAGCCTAGCTTACGTAAAAGAGAGCGAGAAGAGAAGTGCCTCGGTCGAGAGATGATCACGAAGTGATCCTAACTAGCAAGTCAAACATAACCCCACCGTGTTCACTTCCCGAATCCCTTTCGGAAAATGACCGTCACGGCACACACGCTGGTAGTGTATTGGAACATGGTGTCAAGTTTTCTACAACCGGATATTAACAAATTCCCATCTGCCACATAACCGCGGGCACGGCTTTCGAAAGTTCATAACCCTGCAGGGGTGTTCCAACTTAGCCCATGACAAGCCCACGATCCGCGGAGTCGCAACTCCAAGGTGGGAAGGCCCGAGTATCCTCGGAATCCCGTGCTCAAGATACTCCGACTAAGGTAAGGCTAATCCAACAAATCCTCCCGGCGTGCCGACAACCTGATAGTAGCCGCGCGTATCTCGTCTCAGGCGACGACCGGATAAGTCATCCTACGGGTTTTTACCAGACCTCGAGTTTCCTTGAGGTGGCCCCGCAGTCTGCTCATTTCGGACCAACACTCATGTGGAGCACTGGCCCGTGGTTGTTGATTAAGAAAGAGGGTTAATTACTCCCTATGCAAGTTTTTAGTTATTAGGCGAATAGTACCAATGTTGGGACTTGCTGGAAAAGACTTAGCACTTAGCGGTTTATCGAGGGGGTCCCATAACCCCAACCGTGTGAGGAACGCATAATCAAGGAACATAACACCGGTTTATACAGTTCCTAAGGCGGCATGAGTGGAACAAATCACCAAGCAAAAGGCTTAGCCTTCCACCCATTACTAATATATAGATGATTTCATTTAATAATTAATATAGTGTGATATCCCAACAAGCTTCAACAAGAAGCAAGAATCTTCAATCTTCTCCAGCAACTAACAATGCTATAAGAGGGGCTGAGCGAAGCCTACGTATAGCCAATCAATGGTTTGCATAGGTAGGGTGGTTAAACAGGTTCATGGTTACAATAGGAGGCTGACAGGAAAACATGGGCATCGAGGAAAAACTATAGAGCGAGACTTCAAGCAATAGGCAAAGATAGTAATGTTATCGGGGTTCGGTCATCTTGCCTGAAGAGTCGTCGATGGGATCGTAAGAGAGCTCCTCGTTCTCAACCTCGGTAGTAACCTCGTTCTCGTACTCGTACTCAGCTTCCGGCTCTACTCAACACAAACACACAAGGCACGAAATCAACAAGATGCAATGCACAAAACTACTGGATGCATGGCTGATGCACTATGGAAGCAATGCAGATGCACTATGGAAGCACAGAAAGTCTACATAGGAAGCACAGTGTTACAGCACAAGGAGCATGGCAAGGTTCATTCAAGCAAAATACTTCAAAACATGCTAACAATAGGATATTATGAATCTACATGCAAAATCACACAAGTTACATATAGGACTTGCTCAAAACGGAGCAATGGGCTAGAAGTTACACCCGAAACAATAAACATGCACAAGCTGAATTAACAGCCACATAGCAACTTCGGAGCAAGAGATAAATAGTCTACAGCACTCAAACATCATGGCAATGAGCATGGACATAAACTAGACATATCCTACAACAAACAAATCCATTGGAGCATCCCCAAAGGAGCCATGGATCAATAGCAACAAGCTATGACATTTTGAACTTGACAACAAAATCCTGACAGCAGTATTTTGTTGCAACTTGGGAGCAAAAGTTAAATATGCTACAACCACTCAAATAAGCATGTGAGAGCATGAATGGATAGCCAACAATATATACAACAAGGAACCATCAAGAGTCACTCCAAAACTAGCATGGATTTGCCTAGAACAACAAGCAAACATGGCATCTGGAAATTACAGATTCCAGACTTAGTGAAATTTCACTAAGTATTAAAACAGTAGTAACATCATGGCATCTTTGAGAGCAAGTTTAAGTCACCTCAAAGCATATCAAGACAAGTGGTTTGCACCACAGCAAAGTACACATGATGGTGAATCCAAAACATCCAAGCATGCATCAAGGGGACATGCACATCAATAGCAACGAGCTCCTCTACGAGGCATCTCGTAACAAGTTTAACGACATAACAGCCACATAGCACTTTGCAAAGGAGATAAACATGGCAAGATGAAATCTATCATGCAAGCTAAAGCAATCAACATGTAGAGCATTACTTGATGAACACGTGGACATATCATTTGCTTCATTTGGATAAACATGCACCAAGTTATCACATTGCAAACATGGCATGAAAACAACTACAAACAACAGTTTATAACAAGTAGCACTCTTCTCATGAAGATTAAGACATCTAGATGACCTCAAACATGCATGGCACAATGGAACAAAACGTAGTACAAGTCACCACGATCATTTTGACATATCATTTGCTCAAATCGGACATGCACACAAAAAGTTATCATCAATACAAAACAGCATCAGACATCAAAATTCCAGGGACTTAGAGGAAAAAATAGCAACCTCAGGGTGGTCAACGGCGGCTGGAACTGGTCAACGGCGCGGGCCGGATCGGGCCTCGGAGCGGATCGGGCGGGCGGATCCGGGCGCTAACGGGCCGACGGGCCCGCGGCTGGACCCGTTAGGGTTGGGACGAGCCAGATCGGGGGATCGATCCCCTGGCTCCCGAACGGCGCAGACTCCCCGAGCGGTGGCCGGCGAGGCGAAGTGGCGGCGGGGCGGCGAGGTGAGGAGAAGGCCGGGGCGGCGGCGGTGCCCGGCCGGCGGCCCGGCCCGGCGACGGCTGAGGCCTGCGGGGGCGGCGACCGGCGCGGCTGGAGAAGAGGACGGCCGGCGGCGCGGCTGAACGGCGGTGAGGGAACGGCGGCGCGCCGGTGAGGTGGAGGGCGGCGGCCGACTGGGAAGGCGAGGGAGCCCGGCGGCGGCGCGAGGGAGCTCCGGCGGCGGCGCTTGAGCGGAGGTAGAAGAAGACGCGCGGGAGCACACGTCGGACGGAAGCGCAGCTCCGGCACTACGGAAGCACGGAGAAGAACTTCGGAAGCACGATTTCCTGGGACGTCAGAAGCACGGATTTTCAATGGTGGAAGCACCGCGGATCAACGGTGGAATCACCGGCGGCGAACTGTGGAAGCATTAGGGTTTCAGACGCGAAAATTGGGGGAGTTGGACGTTTATATAGGCACAAGGAGCTAGGGTTGTCCAAATGAGGTGAGGTTTTCGGCCACGCGATCAAAAATGGATGGCCTAGATGAAGGGAGGGGTTTGGGTTGGTTTGGTGGGCTGTTGGAGGGGTGTCTTGGGCCTCAAAGAGGGGGTACTTTCAGCCCACAAGAATAACTGTTGGAGTAGCAAAGAACTCCAAACGCGACGAGATTTGACAGGCGGGGTACACACACCAAAACAACAACACACGACAAGTCTCACACCAAAACGGAAACGTTACACGGCCAAACACCAAAGTAGGCCTCGGGGATGCCACGGACACGTGAGAGAGCTCCGGAACTCGAAACGGGAAACGGGAAGGAACGAGAGGGACCGGATGCAAACGACACACAAATGCAATGCGGTGCACATGACTACATGATATGAATGAATGCACACGCACACGACAAAAGACGAAAACCCGAAAAACAAAGAACCCGGAATGGAATTGATGAAGCCAGAGATATATATATTGCCCAAAAGGGAAAGTATTACTTCCGGGGCATTACAACTTGATAGTTTTAGTGCACCATACTTTACGGCTTAGAATCGGGATTCCAATGATGTTTTGAACACCATAAGACACATGAGATGTCCCAAGAGCTGAAATTGGGATTTCAGACTCATGCCCGTGTTGAGAGGTATGAGAACTCTGACAAGTTCTTTTGCCAACAAGATGGAGGAGAATAGCTCAACTGGTGAGCATGTGCTCAAAATGTCTGGGTGCTAAAATCACTTGAACCAAATGGGAGTTAATCTTCCAGATGAGATAGTGGTTGACGAAATTCTCTAGACACTATCACCAAGCTACTAGAACTTTGTGATGAACTATGACATGCAAAGGATGGAGATGATCCCGGAGATATTAGCGGTACTTAAGACCGCAAAAGTAGAAATCGAGAAGGAGCATCAAGTGTTGATGGTTTAACAAGACCACTGGTTTCAAAAGGGGCAAGGGCTAGAAGGGAAACTTCATGAATGGCAAACCAGTTGTCGCTCTAATGAAGGAACCCAAGGTTGAACCCAAACCTCGAGACTAAGTGCTTCTATTGTAAGGGGAACGGTCACATGGTAGCGGAACTACCCCAAATAACATGGTAGATAAGAAAGCTGGCAACTTCAACAAAGTATATTTGATACATGTGTTATTGATGTGTACCTTAATAGTACTCCTTGTAGTACCTGGGTATTGGATACCGGTTCAGTTGCTATTATTAGTGACTTGAAGCAAAAGCTACGGACTGAACGGAGACTAGCTAAGGACGAGGTGACGATGTGAGTTGGAAGTGTTTCCAAGGTTGATACGATCACCATTGCACACTCCCTCTACCTTCGGGATTAGTGTTGAACCTAGATAAATGTTATCAGGTGTCTACGTTGAGCATGAATATGGTTAGATCATGTTCATAGCAATACGATTATTCATTTAAGTTAGAGAATAATGGTTATTCTGTTTACATGAATAATAACTTTATGGTCATGCACCCAATGGTTTATTGAATCTCGATCATATTAATACACATGATAATAATACTAACGCCAAAAGATGTAGAGTTAATAATGATAGTACCACTTTCTTGTGGCACTGTCGCTTAGGTCATTTTGGCATAAAATGCATGAAGAAACTCCATGCTGATGGATGTTTGGAGTCACTTGATTTTGAATCGCTTGACACATGCGAGCCATGCCTCATGGCCAGGATGACTAAGATCCCGTTTTCAGGTACAATGAAACGGGCAAGTGACTTGTTGGAAATCATACATGCTGATGTGTGTGATCCAATGAGAATTAAGGTGTGTGGTGGATATCGTTATTTTCTCATCTTCACTGACGAGAGTATATTTACTTAATGAAGCAAAAGAAACATTTGAAAAGTTCAAGCAATTTCAGAGTGAAGTTAAGAATCATCATAACAAGAAGATTATGTTCCTACGATCTGATCAAGGGGAGATTTTCTGAGTTATGAGTTTGGCAATCACTTAAGACATTGTGGAATTGTTTCATAGTTGAAGCCACCTGGAACACCACAGCGTGATGGTGTGTCCGGACGTCGTAATCGAACCTTATGAGATGTGGTGGATCTATGATGTCTCTTACCGATCTACCGCTATTATTTTGAGGTTATGCATTAGAGACAGCTGCATTCACTTTATATAGGGCACCATCTAAGTCCGTTGAGACAACGCCGTATGAACTATGGTTTGGCAAGAAACCAAAGTTGTCGTTTCTTGATGTTTGGGGCTGCGATGCTTATGGCTTCAGCCGGAAAAAGCTCGAACCCAAAGCGGACAAATACATCTTCATAGGATACCCAAAGGTAACAGTTGGGTATACCTTCTATCTCAGATCCAAGGACAAAAATGTTTGTCGCTTAGAACGGGTCCTTTCTCGAGAAGGAGTTTCTCTCGAAAGAATTGAGTGGGAGGAAGATATAACTTGATGAGGTTGTCGTACCCTCACTTCAACCGGAAATTAGTGGAACACAGAAAGATGTTTCTGTGGAACCTACGACCATTGAAGAGGAAACTAATGATAGTGATCATGAAGCTTCGGATCAAGTTGCTATCGAACCTCTTAGGTCGACAAGGATATGTACTACTCCTGAGTGGTACGGTGATCCTATCTTAAATGTCATGTTGTTGGACAACAATGAACCTACAAACTATGGAGAAGCGATGGTGGGCCCGTATTCCGACAAATGGTTAGAAGCCGAGAAATCCGAGAAAGGATCCATGTATCAAAACAAAGTATGGACTTTGGTGGATTTGCCCGATGATCGGCAAGCCATTGAGATAAATGGATCTTTAAGAAGAAGACGGACGTGGACGGTAATGTCACCGTCTATGAAGCTCGACTTGTGGCGAAGAGTATTTCACAAGTTCAAGGAGTTGACTACGATGAGATTTTCTCACCCGTAGTGATGCTTAAGTCCATTGGAATCATGTTAGCATTAGCTGCATTTATGAAACCTGGCAGATGGATGTCAAAACAAGTTTCCTTACCAGTTTTCGTAAGGAAAGGTTGTATGTGATACAATCAGAAAGGTTTTGTCGATCCTAAGGATGCTAAAAGGTATGCTAGCTCCAGCGATCCTTCCATGGACTAGAGCAAGCATCTCGGAGTCAGAATATACGCTTTGATGGAGTGATCAAAGTTTTTGGGTTTATACAAAGTTTGTTAGAAACTTGTATTTACAATAAAGTGAGTGGGAGCAGTACAACATTTTTGATAAGTATATGTGAATGACATATTGTTGATCCGAAATGATGTAGAATTTCTGGAAAGCATGAAGGGTTGTTTGAAAGGAGTTTTTCAAAGGAAGACCTGGATAAAGCTGCTTACATATTGGGCATCAAGATCTATAGAGATAGATCAAGATGCCTCATGATACTTTCAAAAGAACACACACCTTTGACATGATTTTGAAGGAGTTCAAAAAAGATCAGTCAAAGAAGGAGTTCTTACCTGAGTTGTAAGGTGTGAAGTTGAGTAAGACTCAAAGCTTGACCATGGCAGAAGAAAGAGGAAGGACGAAGGTCGTCCCCTATGCTTTTGTCATAGGCTCTATATGGTATGCCATTCTGAGTGCCGCACCTGATGTGTGCCTTGCCACATGTCTCGCAAGAGGGTACAAAGCTGATCCAGGAGTGGATCACTAGATAGTGGTCAAAATTATCCTTAGAGGAATAAGAAAATGTTTCTCGGTTATGGAGGTGATAAAGAGTTCGACGTAAAGAGTTACATCGATGCAAGCTTAACACCTATCCGGATAACTCTGGGTAGAGATACCGGATACGTATAATGGAGCAACAGTTTGGAATAGCTCCAAGTAGAATGTGATAATAGCATCTACGATATGACATAAAGTTTTGCGAAGTACATAGGGATCTGAATGTTGTAGACCCGTTGACTACAACCTCTCTCACAAGCATAACATGATCCCATAACTCATTGAGTGTTAATCACATAGTGATGTGAACTAGATCATTGACTCTAGTAAACTCTTTGAATGTTGGTCACATGTCGATGTGACCTGTGAGGGTTAATCACATGGCGATGTGAACTAGATTATTGACTCTAGTGCAAGTGGGAGACTGTTGGAAATATGCCCTAGAGGCAATAATAAATCGGTTATTATTATATTTCCTTGTTCATGATAATTGTTTATTATCCATGCTAGAATTGTATTGATAGGAAACTCAGATACATGTGTGGATACATAGACAAACACCATGTCCCCAGTGAGCCTCTAGATTGACTGGCTCGTTGATCAATAGATGGTTGCTATGGGGACCCCGACTTAGAGTTCGAGATCACCGAATGCACGTGTACAGTGATCCCAGAGATCAATGCTCACTGAACACACAGAAGCTGAATAACAAGAGTCTTACATCCATACATATCGTATTACACAAATTATGGCCATTATGGCCAAGTCTTACATAGATAAAGCCTCAAGGGCTGAATAGCAAATAACTCAAATAGCGGAAGTCTTCGATAGTAGGTAGAACCCATGCCATCTGCCTTAACCCTACAGGCATTCTGACTGGGATAGCGTCCTAGTTCGCATGTTCGTCTCCAAAGAACTCTTCCTCAAATTCCTGTTCCTCCATGCCTGGCCAATTAAATAACCAGTGGCAAGCCAATGAGTACTTTGAATGTACTCGCAAGCAACCCATGATGTGGTTCAAAGTAACAATGCAATTGAACAATAATGAGCAATCTAGCAATGGGCTAGAATAATTATTCTACCATCAAGTTTATGCATCAATAAACTCGCGTAACCTCGAAGGCAGGTTACCGATATCAACATGAATATGATTCAACTCCTTGAGTCAAGTCTCCACCTTGACTCTCATACACACACATGGTTTCGCAAACATTGGACGTAGCCCAAGAGCGGTTACCCAACTGTCCTTGACCGTGGACACGGCTATTCGAATAGTTTTACACTCTGCAGAGGTTGTACACTTTACCCACAAGATCTGGGAAGCTTTCGTGTCATCCACGATCCCGCAGTACCTCAAGTACTCGGGGGAAGCACCTGGTCATTATCTTTCCTTAGACGACACTAACATAGAGTCCACTCGTTGGTACACGGCCCTCGGGTACAAACAATAGATCACGGGACTTGCCCAAATTTCAATGTCACGTGTATCCGAAGGGACCAACGGTGTGTCCGGTGCCCTGTGAAAACAATCATGGTCGTCTATCCAAGCACGACCCCGTCCCGGGAAAGACCTCAAGTCTACCCGTCACTAGTAATGCGGGCACCATGCTAGTATCGACCTAAGTAATTAATAAAGCCCCGTCCCATAAGGGGTAGTGTGGTTGCACAGGTATGGTTGGAATAACGGTCGCAACTTAAACCAATCCGTTTGAAAAACACACACACTTGTCTCGGTACACCACTTCGTCATCAAGTGGTTACCCAACTCATCATCTCCCTCGGGCATGAATGGCACCCGACGGGGTTTTATGCAAAGATTTCAACCACGAAGGTTCATGTCACACATGCATCACTATTCATTACTACTAACCATATGCATTGCATCTAGCACATGGCAAGATCAAGAGTAAAGCATGCATCATGTGGTGGTTTCAACTAGGTCACCACCGTAACCCTATCATCATGCATCGGAAACAAACGGGTTCCGAAGGACAAGTGTATCATGGTCAAAGGGCTGCTTGCCTGGATTGGCTTGGTCTTCAAAGTCTTCAAATCCTTCTCCTTCTCCTTCTTCAGCAACTTCGTCAAATACGGTATCTATACGTCGCATAATAACAACGGAAAAATAAGACCACAAATAAAACAGAAAAATCAAAGTGCTCAGAAAAATGTCAACTCATTTTTGTTAAATACTAGAGGGATTTCTAAGATGGAGAAAATTCTTAGTTGGAGTTTTGGAGTAACAGAATGGAATCTAGGGATTTTAGAATAGGAGTTTTATTGCTCAAATTTGAATTTAAATTTGAACAGAACAGAAAAGTTTCATGGATGTGAGTGAAAGTGACACCATTAAATAGGTTGGAGTATTACAAGAATTTAGGAGTTGAAATTATTTCATTTGGACCAATATTCATTTCTGTAAAAATGTTTGAAACAATTACAGAAAAGAAAAGAAGAAAATGCCCTGTGCAACTGGGCCAGAGGGGCCACAGTGCACGGCCCAGGGCATCCAGCCCAGCTGCACGGGTGCCAGCGCGCGCACGTCAGGTTTTCAAACCTGACGGGCGGGGCCCGGCGATCAGCGGCTATGAGGGGAGGGAGAGAGGGGTGAGGATGACAGGCGGGGCCCACCTGTCATCTCCAACCTCACGGCCACGGCGACGGCGAGCTCACCGGCGTTGATTCCGGCCACGGCGACGGCAACGGAGGGCAGGAACGGACTCAGCATCGAGTTGCGGAGGTAGTGGTGGTGGTGCGGCACGCTGGGGAGGTCGGGTTCACCGGCGGCGAGGTGGGACGGCGGAGGGTCGTCGGGAACCTTCTGGCCAGCTCGTTTCCGGCAGCTGCAGAAGGGGAAAAAGAAGGGGAACGCATCAGTGATGCATGGCGGTTCTAGATCGAGCCAAAGGAGGGGCGGAGGAGGCCCGTACTGCGAGATCGCCGGCGGCCCGACGCGGCGGAGCTCCGGTCGATCCCGAGCACTAAAGCTCTTCGGGGATGAACTAGTGGTGCTAGGGGACTGAAGGAGATGTGGTGAAGCTGCTGGTGCAGAGAGGAGGGCTCGGGGGGGGTCCTATTTATAGGGGAACGGCGGGGTCCCGTGGACCTGTGCGCCGGCGAGCTCCTGCTTGACGCTACAGCGCACGGGAGGCGACGGGAGCGAGTCTATGGCGTTGCTGGACGAGCCCTACATCCATTAGAGGAGAGAGGAGGAGCGGGGAGGCTTCCAGACCGTGCGCGCGTGCGAGCCCGAGGAGTGGGCGTTGCGGGCGGCCGGTGCGCGTGTGGCGACGGCCACTGGAGGGCGCAGGAGGAGGGGCACATCGCCGGTGGAGGCTGCGGACGTCGAGGCGCGTTGAGAGGCGCGAGGGGGGAGCCCGAGGCTGTCGGGGCAGACGATTGGCCGAAGCTACAGTGCGTGGGCGCACTGTAGCGCGCTCTGGAGCGCCCTTATCGCATGCCACGGCATGCCATTGGCCTTCTGGACGCGCCCACCGTGTCTGGGGGGTCCAGGGTGATGCTAGCATTACGGTTGAAGCCTTGGATGCTCTGGAGATGCTGTGAGAGAGAAGAGAGGCTGGTGACTTGGTAGAAAATGGATGTCCAGCAGGGTGAACTAGGGTTTTTACCCCTCAACCATGGAGCTGGGGACTTGGGGAAGTTACTGGAGGTAGCTAGTAACTAGATGAACGTGTGGTAGAAAGCTGAGGCCAAGGTAAAAGGTGAAAGTGATCAAGAAGAGGGTTTTAGTAAAAAGCCAGAAGGTGTTTGATCAGTGTTTGGTCAAGCAAATGATCTCCACTTGCCATGACACTTAACAGGATTGAATGACATGTGAAAATAGGGTGCTTCACCAAATTTGGGCTCATTTGAGGAAACTAGCCAATGTAACTTTGGTGAACCCTAGAAATCAACAGAAATGGCTTCATCTTGTTTGAGTCAAGCTAATCATCTCTCCTTGATGCACCACCTGGTGTAGTTTCATCATTTGGGGTATTGATCATGCCCACAAAGTTTGAAGCTCCAGGTAAAAAGTTGGTAATGTAAAGTTGTTCAAATTTGTATTTGAACAGAAATGGTTTTGGGGTGTTCTGATCAAGTTGCTCTATTTCAAATCTTGTGCCATTTGGTCTAGATGCCTTATTAGGCATTTCTAGCATGTGCACCAAGTTTGAGAGCATTTGGACAAGTTTGGCAATGTAGAGTTGCTCAAACTTCAAACATGGAAAGAATGGTTATGGAGGGTTTTGATGATGTTTTCTTGCTTCCCAGGGCATGGGACTTGGCAAGATCATCAGATATGTCATATATGACATGATAAAATTTCCCTGGAATTTTTGGAGAATATTTCCTTTGTAAATATTTCAAAAGCTTGAAATATCCAGGAAGGGTTTTAGAGGGATTAGCCCATTATTTTGAACATGACCAAGTGTTGAAACTCTTATATATGGACAATATATGTCCTATGAGTCTCCCTGAATTTTGGCAAATATTTTTGAAATAGTTAAATAATTTTTCCCTATTAAAGACCATTTCTGGCCTTAAGAAAAGGCTTTTAAATAAAATAGGAAAATAACTTTTAAAATTATACTCTTGTGGTTTCTGGGAGTCCTATGACTACTAGGTTTTCAAATATACTTTTTGAAATAATTTTCTCACCCTAAATCAAGCACTTGCAGTGCAAATCTCAATTCAGGGGTTTTTGGAAAACTAAATTTATAAAATACATTTTGGCCAAATTAATTTTGTAAGAAAATACTATACTGTTATATAACACTTGGCATGATCATTGGGCATAAGTTTTGGGTATGGAGATGAATTCTACAAGAGGGAATAGTTGACTTTAATGAGCACATGAAAAACATATGAAGAAAAATTCAATTCCAAATAAAAGCCAAATGATGCCAAAATTGGATGCAAATAACATGTTACAAAATGCAGGGTGTGACAGACCTACCCCCCTTACAAGAATCTCGTCCCCGAGATTCCTAAACTAGGTCTTAAAAGAGATCGGGATACTCGGATCTAAGATAGTCTTCACGTTCCCAGGTTGCTTCTGCTTCGGTGTGGTTGCTCCACTGGACCTTGAAGTACTTGATGGTACGGCTTCGCGTCCGTCGTTCTGCTTCGTCCAGAATGCGAATGGGCTTCTCGCGGTAGGTCAAATCAGGCTGCAGATCAATGGCTTGGTGATCAACATCCTTGTAGAGATTAGGCTTGTCTGGAACTTAGAGACATTTCCGGAGTTGTGACACATGGAACACATTGTGCACATCGGATAGCTCAGGTGGTAGTTCCAACTGGTAAGCCACTTCTCCTCGTCGGTCGGTGATCTTGAAAGGGCCAATGAATCTTGGCGCAAGCTTCCCCTTAACGTGGAAACGCTTGGTTCCCTTCAGAGGAGTTACCCGCAGGTACACATGGTCTCCGACACGGAAACTCAAGTCTCGGCGTCGAGTGTCAGCATAACTCTTCTGCCTTGACTTGGCTGCCTTCAAACATTCTCTGACTAGTTGGACTTGCTCTTCGGCTTCGCGGAGGATATCCGGTCCAAAGACTAGTCCTTCTCCAGTCTCTGACCAGTTGAGGGGTGTGCGGCATCTGCGTCCGTACAACACCTCAAATGGTGCCATCTGAAGGCTCGACTGATAACTGTTGTTGTAGGAGAACTCGGCAAAAGGGAGACAATCTTCCCACTTGGCTCCATATGCCAAGACACAGGCTCGGAGCATGTCTTCAGGAATTTGATTGACTCGTTCTGTCTGACCTCCGGTCTGCGGGTGGAAAGCTGTGCTGAAAGACAACTTGGTTCCCAAGGCTTCTTGGAATCTTTTCCAGAACCTTGAAGTAAACTGGGTGCCTCGATCTGACACAATCTCCTTGGGAACGCCGCGAAGACTTACGATTCGGTTGATATAGAGAGTTGCCAGCTGGTTGCCTGAGTAGGTAGTCTTGACAGGAATGAAATGGGCCACCTTGGTCAAATGGTCGACTATGACCCAGATAGAGTCATGTCCTCTATTCGACCTTGGTAATACAGTGATGAAGTCCATTCCGACTTTATCCCACTTTCACTTAGGAACTTTGAGTGGTTGAAGCAATCCAGCAGGTCGCTGATATTCAGCCTTGACCCTTTGGCACACATCACACTTTTCAACATAGGTTGCAATCTCTCTTTTCATCCCGTGCCACCAGAATCGTGCCTTCAAGTCTTGGTACATCTTGGTTCCTCCGGGGTGGATGGAATACGGAGTGTCGTGGGCTTCTTGCAGAATCAGGTTCTTCAGCTCTGTGTTGTTTGGTACGCAGATGCGGCCTTTGTACCAAACAATGCCGTGCTCGTCTTCGGAGAATCCTGGGGCCTTGCCTAGCTTCATCTTCTTCTTGATGCCTTCAATGCTTGCGTGTCCATCTTGTGCCTTCTTGACTTCATCCATCAGGGTCGGTCTGACTTCCAAATGATCTAGAAATCCAGGGGTGACCAATTCCAAACTGAATTGTTCGAACTCCTTAAACAAGGCTGGCTGCCTTACTTGAAAAACGGCATTCAAAGAGCAAGCCTTCCTACTTAAGGCATCGGCCACCACATTAGCCTTCCCGGGGTGATATTGAACACTGAGGTCATAGTCTTTGATGAGTTCCAACCATCTTCGCTGCCTCATGTTCAATTCCTTTTGGGTGAAAATGTACTTCAGACTTTTGTGGTCTGTGTAGATCTCACACCGTTTCCCGAGGAGGTAATGCCGCCATGTCTTCAAGGCATGAACTACTGCCGCTAGCTCAAGATCGTGAGTAGCGTAGTTCTCCTCATGGGGTCGTAGCTGCCTGGAGAGGTAGGCTATGACTCGGCCTTCTTGCATCAGAACGCTTCCCAATCCGGTTCGAGAGGCATCACAATATATCACGAACTCCTTGTGAATATCAGGTGTTGCCAGAACTGGGGCGGTGGTCAATCTCTTCTTGAGCTCTTGGAAGCTTTCTTCGCATTTTGGCGTCCACTCGAACTTCTTGTCCTTCTTGAGGAGCTGAGTCATTGGCCGTGCAATGCTAGAGAATCCTTCCACGAATTTGCGGTAATACCCCGCAAGTCCGAGGAAGCTTCTGACTTCCTTGACGGTCGTTGGAGATTGCCATTGGGTCACAGCTTCGATCTTTGCGGGATCAACAGATAATCCTTCATCGGTCAAGACATGACCTAAGAATCCAACTTTATGCAGCCAGAACTCACACTTGCTGAATTTGGCATACAGTTGGTGCTCCCGTAGCTTGTCTAGGACCATCCTCAGATGCTGCTCGTGCTCTTCCTCCGACTTCGAGAAGACAAGAATGTCATCGATGAAGACGACAACGAACTTGTCCAAATATTCCATGAAGACTTTATTCATGAGATACATGAAGTAAGCTGGAGCATTGGTTAACCCAAAGGACATGACCGTGCACTCGTACAGGCCATATCTGGTGACGAATGCCGTCTTCGGAATATCTTGGGGTCTGATCTTCAGCTGGTAGTACCCAGATCTGAGGTCGATCTTGGAGAACACCTTGGCTCCGCTGAGCTGATCAAACAGATCTTCGATCTTGGGAAGTGGATATTTGTTCTTGATTGTAACTTCATTGAGGGAACGATAGTCAATGCATAAGTGGATGGTACCGTCCCTCTTTGCCACAAACAGAACAGGAGATCCCCAAGGGGAGGCACTTGGGCGGATAAATCCCTTCCTCAGCTGCTCTTCCAGCTGCTTCTTCAACTCAGCTAATTCTTCCGTCCCCATTCTATAAGGCTTCTTATAGATGGGTCCTGCTCCGGGCACGAGCTCGATGATGAACTCAATGTCACGGTCAGGGGGCATTCCCGGTAGTTCATCCGGAAAGACATCAGGATACTCACATACCACCGGTACTTGCTCTAGCCCAACTTCAGGCAGATAGTTGACTTGAATGGCTTGAGCGGAAGAGGAGTTGGGAGCAAACTTGACTTCGACTCCCTGGTCATTGGTCACAGTGACTGTCCGATTGGCACAGTCTAACAAGCCTTGGTGCTTACTGAGCCAATCCATCCCTAAGATCACATCCAAGCCTTGCGATCTTAGGATGATGAGGTCTGCTAGGAAATCTACACCGTTAATGGTAATACTGACTCCTTTGCAGCCTATCTTGGCTCTCATCTCTGCTCCGGGGGTTTGTACCACCATCGGGTTATTCAGGGGTGTAGGGGTCATGCCACTTTTTAATGCAAATCTTTGAGTGACAAATGAATGCGTTGCTCCAGAATCAAACAAGACAGTTGCAGGTGCTGAGTTGACAAGGAACGTACCCAGCACGACGTCCGTGTCTTCCTGGGCTTCTTCAGCAGTGACGTGATTCACACGCCCTTTCCCATGATTAGGTGGATTGCGAGGAGCTGGGTTCCTTGGTGGCATCCCGCGGCCTTGTCCCTGGTTCTGCGCATTGGGGCGCGGGGCATCAGGCTTCTTGTTGGGGCATACCCTTGAGATGTGTCCGGACTGACCACATCCAAAGCAAGTGACTTGGTTTGGATTGTTGATCTTGTTGCCACCACTGTTATTGGGGTTGAAAGCTGGCCTTGGGTTGGCATACTGCTGAGGCTGAGGGTTGGTTCGAGGTGCAGGAGCTCTTGGTTGCTGATAGGTTGGCTTGGCCGGGGCTGACTGCCACGGACGAGGCTTCTGGTTGCTGGAAATTCCCTTACTGACCAACTTGCGCTTGCGAGTGTCTTCCAAAGCACGCCGCTTGTCTTCAAGCATAAGTTCTTTGTTCACCAGGTCAGGGAAGGATGGGCAGTCGCACACGACAAGCGAGTATTGCAGAGTCTGATTGAGGCCTTCCATGAAGCGCTCCCTTTTTGCAGCATCAGTGCTGACATCTTCAGGGGCATACCTTGACAGAACACTGAACTTCTGCATGTACTCCTTGACAGTGCCACTTCCTTGCTTCAGGGCTCGGAACTCACGCTTTTTGATAGCCATGATTCCGGAAGGAATGTGGGCCTTGCGGAATTCTGCCTTGAAGTTGACCCAAGTGATGTCTTGTTCAGCATGCATGACCTTGAATCCATCCCACCAAGCTCTAGCAGTTCCCCCGAGGCAGTGGGCTGCATAAGCCACCTTCTCACGGTCTTCGGTGCATCCGACTAGTTCCAGTATTTCCTCAATGGAGCGGACCCAGTCGTCTGCATCCAGGGGTTCAGCAGTCTCGATAAAGGTTGGCGGTGCATGCTTCTTGAACTCTGCCAACGTGGAACGTCCATTGCCATTCCCCACCGGCTGGCGGTTGTTGGTGACAGCTTGAGCAATCAGCTGAAGGGCTGTAGTGTTGGCTTGGCGTTCCTCTCGGAAAGCTTGGAGAAGCTGAGCCATGTCCATGTTCGGAGGAGGTGGTGGTGGTGGAGCTTGGTCGTTGGTTTGGTCGCGGCCTGCCTCTGACTGAGCGGATGCTCCGGCTTCAGGCTGCTGGGTAGAGGTACCAGTACGAGTTACAACAGGCATCCTGTTGGAGTGGTAAAAGGTCTCATGACTTGGAAGAGGGAAAGCAAGATAGATGGGTGCCTAGTAAGGGGGTGGGTGTGACACTAATCAAATCATGCAAGGGCCGAAAGGCCAAACACATTCATTAAAATCCAAATGGGTGATGTAGTCGTTTACACATTCCCGAAGGAAGAATACGACATACATCCAGACACAACAAAAGCAAATACTAGATGGTTTCATATGAACCATACAAGGACTCGACTGCGCATGGGGGTTACACGACCTATCCTACCGTAGGGGTCACAACTGGCATATCCGAGTAGCGAATAATGCCTAAGCGGCGGAATGCTCGGTCGCGTATTCCGGCTCTTCTGGGTCTTCCTCCTTGTCTTCATCTGTCTGGGCCCCCTTGTCACTTGAGGGCGTGGGGGAGTGGAGGAGTTGGATACGACGGTGCTTCGTCGGTGGTGCAGGGAAAAGCTTGCGATATTCCCTTGCCGTCATCCGGCGTCGCCGAGGTGGTTCTTCATTCTTGGAAGATACATCCTCGGAGGGCCTTCCGCCTCGATATGTGATAGCGGACTGTCCAGAAGGTGCTCCTTCCTTCTTGATCCTATTTGTCTTCGCTTGAGCTCGACGAAGAAGTGCCTTGGTCTTGTGAAGTTCTTCTCGAAGCTTTATCGATTTCGAGGCCAAGTCTTGTGCCAAGCTGTCGGCACATAGACTGAAGTAGGTCTGGAACCGAAGCGAGAGTCCTTCCTTCAGTGGAGGGGCTAGTGCACTGCTTTCTTCTTCACCTTCCTTCCGGTAAGGTAAGAAGCGAGTTGTCATCTTGGCTGCCATCTCCGGAAGAAGCTCGCGGAGACGGGTTAGTGCCTTGAGTGCAGCAGCCTCGACAGCGAGAGGTAGTGTTGCCATCTGGGGTCCCTCGAAGAACCAACTTGTGGGAGGATCGTTTGCCTTCACGATCACTTCCACATGGTACTCCACCTCAGTGTCGCTAACCCAATGCTCAAGGTAGGTGAGGATGGGCGCTCGGTGGAACTGACACTCCTGGAGGCTATCCTCGAGAAGCAAGGGAAACCCAGTGGTCAGGTGCTCTTTAGGTACAGCGGCCATCTACAAAGGTGGAATAGGAGGGGTTAATAAGCCGATGAAATCTCAGGTTTAGAAAAGAAGAGAGGTTCAGAAGGTTTTTGAAAAAGGGTCTCATCTAACTAACGCCCATGCTAACTAAGGCTTCCTACAGTCAGGATGGCTCTGGTACCAGCTCTGTGGGGACCCCGACTTAGAGTTCGAGATCACCGAATGCACGTGTACAGTGATCCCAGAGATCAATGCTCACTAAACACACAGAAGCTGAATAACAAGAGTCTTACATCCAAACATATCATCTTACACAAATTATGGCCATTATGGCCAAGTCTTACATAGATAAAGCCTCAAGGGCTGAATAGCAAATAACTCAAATAGCGGAAGTCTTCGATAGTAGGTAGAACCCATGCCATCTGCCTTAACCCTACAGGCATTCTGACTGGGATAGCGTCCTAGTTCACATGTTCGTCTCCAAAGAACTCTTCCTCAAATTTCTGTTCCTCCATTCCTGGCCAATTAAATAACCAGTGGCAAGCCAATGAGTACTTTGAATGTACTCGCAAGCAACCCATGATGTGGTTCAAAGTAACAATGCAATTGAACAATAATGAGCAATCTAGCAATGGGCTAGAATAATTATTCTACCATCAAGTTTATGCATCAATAAACTCGCGTAACCTCGAAGGCAGGTTACCGATATCAACATGAATATGATTCAACTCCTTGAGTCAAGTCTCCACCTTGACTCTCATACACACACATGGTTTCACAAACATTGGACGTAGCCCAAGAGCGGTTACCCAACTGTCCTTGACCGTGGACACGGCTATTCGAATAGTTTTACACTCTGCAGAGGTTGTACACTTTACCCACAAGATTCGGGAAGCTTTCGTGTCATCCACGATCCCGCAGTACCTCAAGTACTCGGGGGAAGCACCCGGTTATTATCTTTCCTTAGACGACACTAACATAGAGTCCACTCGTTGGTACACGGCCCTCGGGTACAAACAATAGATCACGGGACTTGCCCAAATTTCAATGTCACGCGTATCTGAAGGGACCAACGGTGTGTCCGGTGCCCTCTGAAAACAGTCATGGTCGTCTATCCAAGCACGACCCCGTCCCGGGAAAGACCTCAAGTCTACCCGTCACTAGTAATGCGGGCACCATGCTAGTATCGACCTAAGTAATCAATAAAGCCCCGTCCCATAAGGGGTAGTGTGGTTGCACAGGTATGGTTGGAATAACGGTCGCAACTTAAACCAATCTGTTTGAAAAACACACACACTTGTCTCGGTACACCACTTCGTCATCAAGTGGTTACCCAACTCATCATCTCCCTCGGGCATGAATGGCACCCGACGGGGTTTTATGCAAAGATTTCAACCACGAAGGTTCATGTCACACATGCATCACTATTCATTACTACTAACCATATGCATTGCATCTAGCACATGGCAAGATCAAGAGTAAAGCATGCATCATGTGGTGGTTTCAACTAGGTCACCACCGTAACCCTATCATCATGCATCGGAAACAAACGGGTTCCGAAGGACAAGTGTATCATGGTCAAAGGGCTGCTTGCCTGGATTGGCTTGGTCTTCAAAGTCTTCAAATCCTTCTCCTTCTCCTTCTTCAGCAACTTCGTCAAATACGGTATCTATACGTCGCATAATAACAACGGAAAAATAAGACCACAAATAAAACAGAAAAATCAAAGTGCTCAGAAAAATGTCAACTCATTTTTGTTAAATACTAGAGGGATTTCTAAGATGGAGAAAATTCTTAGTTGGAGTTTTGGATTAACAGAATGGAATCTAGGGATTTTAGAACAGGAGTTTTATTGCTCAAATTTGAATTTAAATTTGAACAGAACAGAAAAGTTTCATGGATGTGAGTGAAAGTGACACCATTAAGTAGGTTGTAGTATTACAATAATTTAGGAGTTGAAATTATTTCATTTGGACCAATATTCATTTCTATAAAAATGTTTGAAATAATTACAGAAAAGAAAAGAAGAAAATGCCCTGTGCAACTGGGCCAGAGGGGCCACAGTGCACGGCCCAGGGCATCCAGCCCAGCCGCATGGGTGCCAGCGCGCGCACGTCAGGTTTTCAAACCTGACGGGCGGGGCCCGGCGGTCAGCGGCTGTGAGGGGAGGGAGAGAGGGGTGAGGATGACAGGCGGGGCCCGCCTGTCATCTCCAACCTCACGGCCACGGCCACGGCGAGCTCACCGGCGTTGATTCCGGCCACGGCGACGGCAACGGAGGGCAGGAACGGACTCAGCGTTGAGTTGCGGAGGTAGTGGTGGTGGTGCGGCACGCCGGGGAGGTCGGGTTCGCCGGCGGCGAGGTGGGACGGCGGAGGGTCGTCGGGAACCTTCTGGCCAGCTCGTTTTCGGTAGCTGCAGAAGGGGAAAAAGAAGGGGAACGCATCAGTGATGCATGGCGGTTCTAGATCGAGCCAAAGGAGGGGCGGAGGAGGCCCGTACTGCGAGATCGCCGGCGGCCCGACGCGGCGGAGCTCCGGTCGATCCCGAGCACTGAAGCTCTTCGGGGATGAACTAGTGGTGCTGGGGGACTGAAGGAGATGTGGTGAAGCTGCTGGTGCAGAGAGGAGGGCTTGGGGGGGGGGTCCTATTTATAGGGGAACGACGGGGTCCCGTGGACCTGTGCGCCGGCGAGCTCCTGCTCGACGCTACAGCGCACGGGAGGCGACGGGAGCGAGTCTACGGCGTTGCTGGACGAGCCCTACGTCCATTAGAGGAGAGAGGAGGAGCGGGGAGGCTTCCAGACCGTGCGCGCGTGCGAGCCCGAGGAGTGGGCGTTGCGGCCGCCCGGTGCGCGTGTGGCGACGGCCACTGGAGGGCGCAGGAGGAGGGGGACAGCGCCGGTGGAGGCTGCGGACGTCGAGGCGCGTTGAGAGGCGCGAGGGGGGAGCCCGAGGCTGTCGGGGGCAGACGATTGGCCGAAGCTACAGTGTGTGGGCGCACTGTAGTGCGCTCTGGAGCGCCCTTATCGCATGCCACGGCATGCCATTGGCCTTCTGGACGCGCCCACCGTGTCTGGGGGGTCCAGGGTGATGCAAGCATTACGGTTGAAGCCTTGGATGCTCTGGAGATGCTGTGAGAGAGAAGTGAGGCTGGTGACTTGGTAGAAAATGGATGTCCAGCAGGGTGAACTAGGGTTTTTACCCCTCAACCATGGAGCTGAGGACTTGGGGAAGTTACTGGAGGTAGCTAGTAACTAGATGAACGTGTGGTAGAAAGCTGAGGCCAAGGTAAAAGGTGAAAGTGATCAAGAAGAGGGTTTTAGTACAAAGCCAGAAGGTGTTTGATCAGTGTTTGGTCAAGCAAATGATCTCCACTTTCCATGACACTTAACAGGATTGAATGACATGTGAAAATAGGGTGCTTCACCAAATTTGGGCTCATTTGAAGAAACTAGCCAATGTAACTTTGGTGAACCCTAGAAATCAACAGAAATGGCTTCATCTTGTTTGAGTCAAGCTAATCATCTCCCCTTGATGCACCACTTGGTGTAGTTTCATCATTTGGGGTATTGATCATGCCCACAAAGTTTGAAGCTCCAGGTAAAAAGTTGGTAATGTAAAGTTGTTCAAATTTGGGGTATTGATCATGCCATTTGGTCTAGATGCCTTATTAGGCATTTCTAGCATGTGCACCAAGTTTGAGAGCATTTGGACAAGTTTGGCAATGTAGAGTTGCTCAAACTTCAAACATGGATAGAATGGTTATGGAGGGTTTTGATGATGTTTTCTTGCTTCCCAGGGCATGGGACTTGGCAAGATCATCAGATATGTCATATATGACATGATAGAATTTCCCTGGAATTTTTGGAGAATATTTCCTTTGTAAATATTTCAAAAGCTTGAAATATCCAGGAAGGGTTTTAGAGGGATTAGCCCATTATTTTGAACATGACCAAGTGTTGAAACTCTTATATATGGACAACATATGTCCTATGAGTCTCCCTGAATTTTGGCAAATATTTTTGAAATAGTTAAATAATTTTTCCCTATTAAAGACCATTTCTGGCCTTAAGAAAAGGCTTTTAAATAAAATAGGAAAATAACTTTTAAAATTATACTCTTGTGGTTTCTGGGAGTCCTATGACTACTAGGTTTCAAATATACTTTTTGAAATAATTTTCTCACCCTAAATCAAGCACTTGCAGTGCAAATCTCAATTCAGGGGTTTTTGGAAAACTAAATTTATAAAATACATTTTGGCCAAATTAATTTTGTAAGAAAATACTATACTGTTATATAACACTTGGCATGATCATTGGGCAGAAGTTTTGGGTATGGAGATGAATTCTACAAGAGGGAATAGTTGACTTTAATGAGCACATGAAAAGCATATGAAGAAAAATTCAATTCCAAATAAAAGCCAAATGATGCCAAAATTTTTTGCTGGTCCAAATTTTCATGCTCCATTGATGCAAATAACATGTTACAAAATGCAGGGTGTGACAGTTGCGGTTTCCTGTCCATGGACATTTGATGTCGTTGATAATGGGATCACATCATTAGGAGAATGATGTGATGGACAAGACCCAATCCTAAGCCTAGCACAAGATCGTGTAGTTCGTATGCTAAAACTTTTCTAAATGTCAAGTATCTTTTCCTTAGACCATGAGATTGTGCAACTCCCGGATATCGTAGGAATGCTTTGGGTGTACCAAACGTCGCAACGTAACTGGGTGGCTATAAAGGTGCACTACAGGTATCTCCGAAAGTGTCTGTTGGGTTGGCACGAATCGAGACTGGGATTTGTCACTCCGTGTGACGGAGAGGTATCTCTGGGCCCACTCGGTAGGACATCATCATAGTGTGCACAATGTGATCAAGGAGTTGATCACGGGATGATGTGTTACGGAACGAGTAAAGAGACTTGCCGGTAAAGAGATTGAACAAGGTATCGGGATACCGACGATTGAATCTCGGGCAAGTGCTATACCAATAAACAAAGGGAATTGTATACGGGATTGATAGAATCCTTGACATTGTGGTTCATCCGATGAGATCATCGTGGAACATGTGGGAGCCAACATGATTATCCAGATCCCGCTGTTGGTTATTGGCCGAAGAGTTGTCTCGGTCATGTTTGCAGGGTTCCCGAACCCGTAGGGTCTACACACTTAAGGTTCGATGACGCTAGGGTTATAGGGAATAGATATGCATGGTTACCGAATGTTGTTCGGAGTCCCGGATGAAATCCCGGACGTCACGAGGAGTTCCGGAATGGTCCGGAGGTAAAGATTCATATATGGGAAGTCCCGTTTTGGTCACCGGAAAAGTTTCAGGCGCTATCGGTAGCGTATCGGGACCACCGGGAGGGTCCCGGGGTCCACCGGGTGGGGCCACCGGCCCCAGAGGGCTGCGTGGGCCAAGTGTGGGAGGGGACCAGCCCCAGGTGGGCTGGTGCGCCCCCCACCAGGGCCCAAGGCGAAGAGAGAAGGAAAGGGGGGGAAACCCTAGGCTCAGATGGGCCTAAGGCCCACCTAGTGGTGCGCCCCCCCTCTCTCCCCCTTGGCCGCCCCCCTAGATGGGATATAGGGCTGGCCGCCACCCCTCCCTTCCCCCTATATATACTTGAGGTTTGGGGCTGCCCAAGACACGGTTGGACCTCTCTCTCTTGGCGCAGCCCTACCTCTCTCCCTCCTCGTCTCTCGCAGTGCTTGGCGAAGCTCTGCTGGAGTCCCGCGCTCCTCCACCACCACCAGGCCGTCGTGCTGCTGCTGGATGGAGTCTTCCCCAAACTCTCCCTCTCTCCTTGCTAGATCAAGGCGTGGGAGACGTCACCGGGCTGCACGTGTGTTGAACGCGGAGGCGCCGTTGTTCGGCGCTTAGATCGGAATCAACCGCGATCTGAATCACTGCGAGTACGACTCCTTCATCTGCGTTCTTGTAACGCTTCTGCATCGCGATCTACAAGGGTATGTAGATGCACTTCCCTCTCCCTCGTTGCTAGTTTACTCCATGGATTGATCTTGGTGATGCGTAGAATTTTTTTGATTTCTGCTACGATCCCCAACATATGATTCATGCTTGATATTGTGGATGAATTGTTACTTTAGCATAAGAATCATATGACAATATACTTATTTGTTGCTGTTATGAGAATAATCATGATGCCCTCATGTCCGTATTTTATTTTTATCGACACCTCTATCTCTAAACATGTGGACATATTTTTTGATTTCGGCTTTCGCTTGAGGACAAGCGAGGTCTAAGCTTGGGGGAGTTGATACGTCCATTTTGCATCATGCTTAAATGTTGATATTTATTGCATTATGGGTTGTTATTACACGTTATGTCACAATACTTATGCATTTTCTCTCTTATTTTACAAGGTTTGCATGAAGAGGGAGAAAGCCGGCAGCTGGAATTCTGGGCTGGAAAAGGAGCAACTTCTGGAAACTTATTCTGCACAACTCCAAAAGCACCGAAACTCCACATAACTACGTTTCAGAAAATATAAAAAATATCTGGTGAAAGAAGATCACGAGGGGGGCCACCGGCTGTCCACGAGGGTGGGGGGCGCGCCCCCCCTCTCAGGGCGCGCCCCTGTCTCGTGGGCCCCCCGAAGGCCCCCCTATGCCCATCTTCTCCTATATGAGTTGTTTTGACCTGGAAAAAAATCATAAGGAGGCTTTCGGGACTAGACGCCGCCATCTCGAGGCGGAAACCATTCTAGGGCTCCGGCAGAGCTGTTCTGCCGAGGATACTTCCCTTCGGGAGGGGGAAATCGTCACCGCCGTCATCACCAACAACTCTCCCATCTTGGGGAGGGCTATCTTCATCAACATCTTCATCAACACCATCTCCTGTCAAACCCTAGTTCATCTCTTGTATCCAATCTTTGTACCCAAACCTCAGATTGGTACCTGTGGGTTGCTAGTAGTGTTGATTACTCCTTGTAGTTGATGCTAGTTGGTTTATTTGGTGGAAGATCATATGTTTAGATCTATTATGCATATTAATACCCCTCTGATCATAAACAATAATATGTCTTGTGAGTAGTTACTTTTGTTCCCGAGGACATGGGAGAAGTCTTGCTATTAGTAGTCATGTGAATTTGGTCTTCGTTCGATATTTTGATGAGATGTATGTTGTCTCTCCTCTAGTGGTGTCATGTGAACGTTGACTACATGACACTTCACCGTTATTTGGGCCTAGAGGAAGGCATTGGGAAGTAATAAGTAGACGATGGGTTGCTAGAGTGACAGAAGCTTAAACCCTAGTTTATGCGTTGCTTCGTAAGGGGCTGATTTGGATCCATATGTTTCATGCTATGGTTAGGTTTACCTTAATACTTTTTTTGTAGTTGCGGATGCTTGCATTAGAGGTTAATCATAAGTGGGAGGCTTGTCCAAGTAAGGGTAGCACCCAAGCACCGGTCCACCCACATACGAAATTATCAAAGTACCGAACGCGAATCAGATGATCGTGATGAAAACTAGCTTGACGATAATTCCCATGTGTCCTTGGGAGCGCTTTCCTTTATATAAGAGTTTGTCTAGGCTTGTCCTTTGCTACAAAAAGGATTAGGCCACCTTGCTGCACCTTATTTACTTTTACCTTTTGTCACTTGCTACCAATTACCGTATCACAAAACTATCTGTTACCTATAATTTCAGTGCTTGGAGAAAATACCTTACTGAAAACTGCTTATCATTTCCTTCTGCTCCTCATTGGGTTCGACACTCTTACTTATCGAAAGGAATACGATAGATCCCCTACACTTGTGGGTCATCAGGAGGGAACGTGCGGGAGAGAGAGGGGATCATGGAAGTGGGTTGGGTGCGGCTAGGGTTCGATGGAGTGGGAGTAGTTGTAGGCGTTGTGGGCCGGCCTGGCCGGTTGTGGCCAGCTGGGCCGAGGCCCAGTGGGAAAGGGCTGGCCTCTCTCTTTTCTTTTTATTTTAAACTTTTCATATTATAGCTTGCTTTTAGCTAGCAAAAGTATTTTGTAAAAAGGTGGGACTTGGACACATAAATACTTTGCATTAACTAGCACTACCACAAAGGTTTGGGAGGATTTTGAGTTTGTTTGAAATTTTTATAAATGGGAAGGCATTTAAATATGTTGGTCCACTACTGTTTCAATTTGATTAGGGAATTAATTCACTTCATAAAAATGTTGGTTCACCACCGTAATTAGATATGTAAAATTTGCCACGCTTTGAACATTTTAGCTTTAGGGTTTCAAAACTTTTGTTGTTTACCTTTATTTTGAATTTGAATTTCGAATCAGTTTTTTTACTAACGCGAGATTATCGACAGTAACCGAGGTGACGTGGCATCATTAGCAGAGGATTACTGTAGCTCAATTATAAGGGCATCACACGAAGGACACCTCCAACCGACTTACAGGGGCGCACAAGCCCTCCAGGCGCGCCCAAGGTAGGGGGCGTGCCCCTTGAGCTCGTGGGCCCCTCTAGCATCATCTCGCATTGATTCCTTTTCCAGAAAAATCACACATATTCCAAAATAAATCTCCTTATATTTTTTATCACGTTTGAACTTCGTTCGATATGGATATTCTGCGAAACAAAAAACATGCAACAAACAGGAACTCACATTGGGCACTAGATCAATATGTTAGTCCTTCAAAAATATAAACTATTGCCAAAATTATGTGAAAGTTGTAGAATATTGGCATGAAACAATTTAAAATTATAGATACGATGGAGACGTATTAGCATCCCCAAGCTTAATTCCTGCCCATCCTCGAGTAGGTAAATGATAAAAAGGTAATTTTTGATGTGGAATGCTACCTAGCATAATATTGATCAGGCAATCTAATCATGGCATGAATGTTAAGACACGAGTGATTCAAAGCAATAATCTATAATTCGACATAAAGATATCAATACTCGGGTATACCAACAAACGATCATGCCTTTCAAAATAAAAATGCTAAAGTACGCTATCCCTAGTCTGTCATGCTCATTCCTTGATCCAGTCATGATGCACACAACATTAGCTATACTCAATGCATAACAATGACAATAGCGCTCTTAGGATTGTTGCTTTAATTGAGAAGGTGATGACTCAACAATAAGAGTAAATAACATAGAAGTAAATAGATAGGACCTTCATAGAGGGAAGCATGGATTTGAAGAGGTGCCAGAGCTCGAAGCTTAAATCAAAGATGAATACATTTTGAGAGGTGTACTTTTCTTGTCAACGTCACGACTGAGGATTCTCAATATCTTCCATGCTAAACACATCATCGGCGTTTCCCAAGATAAAATGTAAACTTTACTCCCCTCAACCATTCAAACACAAGCCATGGCTAGCCGAATCCTCGGGTGCCCTCCATACAATCAAATTTTTGGAGGAGTTCGTTCCATTTTTTTCATTTTGATTACAGGACTGGGCATCCCAATTACCAACCTCTCTCGTGCAATGACAAGTGAATAGACACCCATCGTGAGAATAACCCACTTAGCATGGAAGATATTGACTACCTCTTGCCGCTCCATGAGCGTTACGAGCACACAAAATAGATGCTTATTTGAATGATTAGATGTGGCACATGTAAATTTACTTGGAACGATAGAGTAATACTGCATATATATAGGTAGATATGGTGGACTCATCTGGAACAACTTTGGTTCAAGGGTGTCGATGCACAAGAAAGATTCCCGCTTAGTACAGGCGAAGGCTAACAAATAGATTGAGAAGTGACCAACTAGAGAGCGACAACAGTCATAATCATGCATTGCGATGACTAACATTGGGTACTAGCATGAGTAGGATATAACTTCACCGCATAACTAGAGACTATATGTGCATGCTTCGGGAATAACCAACCTGAACACAAATATTCTCACTAAACAACAATCATTCACTACTACATCCCACATATCACCATCTTAATATCGCAAAACTATTGCAAAGAATCTAACGTATCATATTCAGTGATCTCCAAGTTTTATGAAGGATTTTATAATTAACCATGTGAGTGACCAATTGCTGTTAACTCTCTAAATAGATATAAATGAAGCACGAGGGTTTAATTCTTTCTACAAAAGACATTCTCACGCTCTAACAAATATAAGTGAAGCAAAAGAGCATTCTACAAATAATGGTTTTCCTATGTGGATAAACATGCATCCAACTTCAAATGATATAAATGAAGCACATGAAGCATTCTATAAAGCCATACTATTTATAAGTGAAGTGCAAAGAGCTTTCTATAAATCAACCAAGGACTATCCCATACTAGCATGGTGCATTACTAAAGTAAAAATAATAAGCACACGACGCTTCAAAAATTTACGCATATCATGTGAACAAAACAAAAACCGAGACATACCGATAATTGTCGAGGAAGAAAGATGGGATGCCTTCCAGGGCATTGTGACGCCCCCGATTTGTCCGTACACTAATCATGCACGCAAATGTGTACGGCCAAGATCAAGGACTCACTGGAAGATATCACAACACAACTCTAGACACAAATTAAAATAATACAAGCTTTATATTACAAGCCAGGGGCCTCGAGGGCTCGAATACAAAAGCTCGAAAACACAAGAGTTAGCGGAAGCAACAATATCTGAGTACAGACATAAGTTAAACAAGTTTGCCTTAAGAAGGCTAGCACAAAAGTAACAACGATCGAAAAGGCAAGGCCTCCTGCCTGGGACCTCCTAACTACTCCTCGAAGCCGAACTCCATGTAGAAACAACCTCGGGATCATCTGGCTCCTGGACTCCACCACCTAGTTGCATCATCCGAGAAGAAAGGAAGAAAGGGGGAAAAGGGGGAGCAAAGCAACCGTGAGTACTCATCCAAAGTACTCGCAAGCAAGGATCTATACTACATATGCAATGGTGTCTGTGTAAAAGGGTAATATATGTGGGTTAAACTGCAGAATGCCGGAATAAGAGGGGGATAGCTAATCCAAATGAAGACTACGCTTCTCGCAACGTCCATCTTGCAGCAGAGGAAGAGAGTAACTGGAAGTAACAAGTATCCTCGCTTCTGGTAGCCTCCGGCTTGAAGCAGTAGAAGGGAATAGATGGTAAGTTCACCAAGTAACATCGTATAGCATAAACCTACCCGGTGATCCTCCCCTCGTCACCCTGTGAGAGAGCAATCACCGAGTTATATCTGGCACTTGTAAGGGTGTGTTTTATTAAGTATCCGGTTCTAGTTGTCATGAGGTCAGAGTACAACTCCGGGTCGTCCTTTTACCGAGGGACACGGCTATTCGAATAGATTAACTTCCCTGCAGGGGTGCACCACATATCCCAGCACGCTTGATCCCATTTGGCCGGACACACTTTCCAGGGTCATGCCCGGCCTCGGAAGATCAACACGTCGCAGCCCTACCTAAGCACAGCAGAGAGGTCAGCACATCGGTCTAAGTCCTAAGCGCGCAGGGGTCCGGGCCCATCGCCCAACGCACACCTGCACGTTGCGTACGCGGCCGGTAAGCAGACCTAGCCTCTCCTAATACCAGAGTAGGCCTTCCAGTCCAATCCGGCGCGCGCCGCTAAGTCGCTGACGTCAAAAAGGCTTCGGCTGATACCACGACGTCGAGTACCCATAACTATTCCCACGTAGCTGGTTAGTGCGTATAGACCAAATGGCCAGACTCAGATCAAATACCAAGATCTCGATAAACGTGTTATTATGACATAACCGCGGGCAACGACCAGGGCCAGGCCCACCTGTCTCCTAGGTGGTCGCAACCTGCCCTGTCGCTCTGCCACAAAGTAACCATCAGGGGACTGTCGGGAACCCAGGCCCACCACTACCTGGGTGGAACCACCTGCCCCTTCAGCCCCCATATCCGAATCATCAACATGTGTATGTAAAATGTATGTAGTATATACCCGTGATCACACCCAAGTGATCACGACCCGATAGAATAGCAGGGCAGACGGACAAGGGTGTAGGGCCACTGATGGTATACTAGCATCCTATACTAAGCATTTAGGATTGCAGGTAAAGTATCAACAATGGTAGCAACAATGACATGCTATGCAGCAGAATAGGATTATCGAAAGCAGTAACATGCTACACTACTCTAATGCAAGCAGTAGAGAGAAGAGTAGGCGATATCTGGTGATCAAAGGGGGGGCTTGCCTGGAAGCTCTGCAGATGAAAGGAATCTTCGGAAGCGTAGCCGTAGTCGAACACCGAAGCATCAATGGTCTCGGGGTCTACCGGAAAGAAGTAACGGAGGGGGGAACATAATAAATAACAAAGCAATCAAAGCAACACAAAGTGTAACATGGCAAAACGCGGTGCTACGTGTGACCTACGCGGTAGGAGGTGATACTGGCAAGGATGAAAAACATCCGGGAAAGTATTCCCGGTGTTTCGCGTTTTCGGGCAGATGAAACGGAGGGGGAATGTTGCACGTTCGGTATGATAGAGATGTGTGGCGGACGAACGGACCGCGTATTCGGGTTCTTCTCGTCGTTCTGAGCAACTATCATATATAAATTATTTTCATCTGAGTTACGGTTTAAAAGATATGATTTTCTAAAGTTTTTATTAATTTCTGGAATTTAATTAATTAATTTAATAGAACATTATCCAGAATAGTACGGATGATGTCAGCATGACGTCAGCACGACGTCAGCAGTCAACCAGTCAGTTGACTGAGTCAAACTGACGCGTGGGGCCCGCGTGTCATACACTGATAACTAATTAACCAAATTAATTAGTTTAACTAACAGATTAGGTAGGTTAGTTAATTGATTATGTTAACTTAATTATAATTAATTAACTTAATTAACCTATTAATTAATTAATTAATATATTTTTAATTATTATTATTATTTTTTTGTTCTTTTCCCTCTTTTTTTTAAAAGTCCTGGGGCCACGGGGCCCCACCTGGCAGTGGCCCAGGAGCTTAGCGGGGCGGGCTGGCCGGCGCACGGGTGCGGGCGCTCGCACCCGAGGCTTCTAGAGGCGGGCGCTGTTGGCGACGAGGGCGATCCGGGCGGCGACGGCTCTGAGGTCTGGTTCGTCGAGGATGGGGCGGTGGTCGGCGACGAGGCCAGTACGGCACCGGGCGGCGGCGGCAGG
>LR738712.1:136861154-137110801 GCA_902687465.1 Secale cereale | reverse complement strand
GTTGTTTTATTGTTTTTTGTTCTACTGTTATTTTCTTCTTTTCTTATTACTTTTCTGTTTATATTTTACCTTCTTTATTAATAGTTTTAAAGTTTTATAATAAGTAGGAACCATACTTAAAATAGAATTGCAATTCCAACTACTGCCACAAAAGTTTTAACCTTGAACAGATAGTTTAGTTTTTTTTTTATAAAATTCAAGAGGCATTTATTTAATTGTTTTAACTACGGTTTTATTCATTGTTGAGTATTTTAACATTTTATAAAAGTGTGGTTTCTCCACCATAATTGCCTATGCATTATTTGGTTCACTCCGAACATTTTAGTTTTAATATTTGAAAACTTTTATTGTTTGCTTGATTTTAAATTTGAATTTGAATCTGTTTCGAACTATCGCGAGATTCGCAACAGTAATCGTGGTGACGTGGCATCATTAGCAGAGGTTTACTGTAGCTTGATTATCCGGACGTCACAGGCATCCCCAAGCTTAGATGCTTGAGTATCCTTGAAAATTTACTTGGGGTGCCTTGGGAAACCCCAAGCTTGAATTCTTGCCTCTCCTTATTCTTCTCATATCGTTACCCCCTCTATCTTCGAGCACTTCATCCACACAAAACTTAACCAAACTTTTTATTAGAGGGGTTAGTACATATAACATCAAATACCATCATGTCCTACTATAACATTATTGTATAATTATAATCAGACATTACCCACTGTATGCTATCACAATTCTATGGATCCCAAGTCAACGGTGCTCAACACGATTTCAAACATAAGCAAATAACGAAACTAGAACAACAATTTGTGAAAACAGGACAGTTTGTAAAGACGCAGATGGTACATATACTTCTATAAATCAAAAATTCTGAAACATTAAGAAAAATAAAAAAATTGCATCATAGTACTGTGCAAAAATTTCAGAAACTTTCTACGTTGCAATAAAATATGAAAATTCACGCACTACAGCCAAAGTTTCTGTTTTTGCACTGCACATACCAAACAAGCAATTTAAACATCCTAAAGGTAAATGTTGGCACATTATTTTTATAATATAAAGGATTTTTAAAAGCGGATAATTATTTTTGTTGAAAGGTTTCTGTAATCAAGATTTAGTCCATGGGCATGAACACAGTTCAATGTTATCCCCTAGTTCAACGGTGTTCGTCTTTCACACTTTCACTTTCCTTTTTGAAAAGTTTTAGGTTCCCCTCTATATTTTTAATTTTTAACCTATTTAAAAGAAAAAAACAGAATAAAATGACTCTATAAAATTTCTGGGTTGTCTCCCAGGTAGGGCTTTCTTTAAAGCCATTAAGCTAGGCATATATTGCTCAAGTAATTGATCCACATGGATCCCAAGGTATATGATACATCTCCGTCGTATCTATAATTTTGGATTGTTCCATGCCAATATTCTACAACTTTCATATAATTTTGGCAACTTTTTATAATATTTTTTGGGACTAGCATATTGATCCAGTGCCCAGTGCCAGTTCCTGTTTTTTGCATGTTTTTTGTTTCGCAGAATATCCATATCAAACAGAGTCCAAACGGAATAAAAACAGACGGAGATTTTTTTGGAATATATGTGAATTTTGGGAAGCGAAACCAACATGAGACGATGCCCGAGTGGGCCACGAGGCAGGGGGTGCGCCCACCAGGGCAGGCGCGCCCTGGGCCCTCGTGGCTACATCGTAAGGCGGTAGATGCCCTTATTTCACCGCAATAAAGCTAATAACCAGATAAAAATCGTGTCATAAAATCAGCCCAATCGGAGTTACGGATCTCCGGAAATTTAAGAAACGGTGAAGGGCCAGAATCTGGGAACGCAGAAACACAGAGAGACAGAGAGACAGATCCAATCTCGGAGGGGCTCTCGCCCCTCCGCCGCCATGGAGGCCATGGACCAGAGGGGAAACCCTTCTCCCACCTAGGGAGAAGGTCAAGGAAGAAGAAGAAGGAGGGAGGGATCTCTCCCCCTCGCTTCCGGTGGCACCGGAGTGCCACCGAGGCCATCATCGTCTGATGGCGATCTACACCAACACCTCCGTCATCTTCACCAACATCTCCATCACCTTCCCCCATCTATCTACAGCGGTCCACTCTCCCGCAACCCGCTGTACCCTCTACTTGAACATGGTGCTTTATGCTTCATATTATTATCCAACGATGTGTTGCCATCCTATGATGTCTGAGTAGATTATCGTTGTCTTGTCGGTTATTGGTGAATTGCTATGATTGATTTAATTTGCTTGTGGTTATGTTGCTGTCCTGTGTTGCCCATCATATGAGCACGCGCGTGGATCACACCATATGGTTAGTTGTATGTTGATAGGACTACGTATTGGAGGGCAAGAGTGACAGAAGCTTCAACCTAGTGTAGAAATTGATGCATACGGGATTGAAGGGGGGCCAATATATCTTAATGCTATGGTTGGGTTTTACCTTAATGAACGTTAGTAGTTGTGGATGCTTGCTAATAGTTCAAATCATAAGTGCATAGAATTCCAAGTAAGAGATGACATGCTAGCAGTGGCCTCTCCCACATAAAACTTGGTATCGTTCTAGTAACGTAGTCAATTCCTTAGGGGCAATTTCGCAACTCCCACCACCACTTTTCCACACTCGCTATCATTAACTTTATTGTTTCTTTATCTTAACAGCCCCTAGTTTTATTTACGTGCTCTTTATATTCTTGTAAACATATCCCACAAAAACTACAAAGTACTTCAAGTTTCATACTTGTTCTAGGTAAAGTAAGCGTCAAGCGTGCGTAGAGTTGTATCGGTGGTCGATAGAACTTGAGGGAATATTTGTTCTACCTTTAGCTCCTCGTTGGGTTCGACACTCTTACTTATCAAAAGAGGCTACAACTGACCCCCTACACTTGTGGGTTATCAAGACCTTTTTCTGGCGCCATTGCCGGGGAGCAATAGCGTGGGGTGAATATTCTCGTGTGTCTTGTTTGCTTTATCACTAAGTAGATTTTATTTGCTGTTCTAAGTTGTTCTCTATCTTTAGTTATGGATATGGAACACGAAATACCAGAAAACTTAGGTGTACTTGCTACTCATGGAGATGGGGAACCTCCTAAAACCCTCGATGCTCATTATGTGAAAAATATTATGTACTACTTTGATAATCCTGAGAAAACCCCATTCAACTATGTAATGGGAGTAACATTGGACCAACCTGAATACTTTAGGGATTATCGCTTGACACAAAAAGGGAAACTGCTATGGGATCAAATTCATATGTTGCAGTGGTATGCTCGACAACTATGCTTGAGATATGATTATACTTGTTTCTCTAGGATGAAGGCTCCACACCTTCCCTTTTCATGCAAATTTAATGATAATGAAACCTTAGCTTCTTATGCTAATGGTATATATGATTATTATGATGTAGAACAAATAGAAGAATTCATTGCTTTTAAGGGTGCTTATGAAATTGAATCTCTATTTAAAAAGAATGATGCTTTTGATGATGATGTTTCTAGGCCTGAAAATCTTGCTATATTGAAATATTGCTATTTTAATTATGAATATAATGCCAATATTGATGCATTTATTGAGAAAATCTCCGTTGTCCAAGAAGAGACTAATATTTTGCAGGAGTCTATGGAAGAAGAAATTAATGACATTGTGAACTCATTGGATGAAAAAGATGACGAGGAGAGCGAAGAACAAAAGGAGGAAGAGCGGATTAGCTACCCGTGCCCACCTTCTAATGAGAGTAACTCTTCAACTCATACATTGTTTAGTTTCCCTTCGTGCTTACCGAAGGATGAATGCTATAACGATTGCTATGATCCCGTTGATTCTTTTGAAATATCCCTTTTTGATGATGCTTGCTATGCTTGTGGCCAAGATGCCAATATGAATTATGCTTATGGAGATGAACTTGCTATAGTTCATTATGTTAAACATGAGATAGTTGCTATTGCACCCACACATGATAGTCCTATTATCTTTTTGAATTCTCCAAACTACACTATATCGGAGAAGTTTGCACTTATTAAGGATTATATTGATGGGTTTCCTTTTTCCGTTACACATGATGATTTTGATGAATATAATATGCATGTGCTTGCTGCTCCTACTTGCAATTATTATGAGAGAGGAACTACATCTCCGCCTCTCTATGTTTCCAACATGATAAAATTGCAAGAAACTGCTTATACTATGCATTGGCCTTTACTTGATGTGCATGAATTGTTCTTGTATGACATGCCTATGCATAGGAAGAGAGTTTGACTTCATTGTTTCATGACACGTATCACTTTGTGCTCACTAATAAATGCCAAATCATTGTTAATTAAAATTGGCTTTGATATACCTTGGGATCCGGGTGGATTCACTACTTGAGCACTATATGCCTAGCTTAATGGCTTTAAAGAAAGCGCTGCTAGGGAGACAACCCAGAAGTCTTAGAGAGTCATTTATTTCTGTTGTGTGCTTTCATAGAGTTTAAAAACAAAAAAAAAATATAGAGGGGAACCCAAAACTTTTCAAAAAGAAAATTGAAAGTGAGATAGACGAGCATTGTGAAAGTGGGGGACGTCCTTGAACTTTGCTCATGCCCATGGAAACTTTGTGAACCTTGATTACAGACACTTTTCAACAAAAATAATTATCCCCTTGTACAATTCCATTGTATTATAAAAATAATGTGCCAAGAGTTTCCTTTAGGATGATTAAACTGCTTGTTGGTTTGTGCGGTGCAAAAACAGAAACTTTGGCTGTAGTGCGCGATTTTAATTTTTTTACTGGAACGCTGAAAGGATCTGAAACTTTTTGCAAAGTCTTTCTATATAAATTGTTGATTTTTGTTAATTTTGCCATAATTTTTAGGGTTACAGAAGTATGGTTAATGTTCAGATTACTATAGACTGTCCTGTTTTCATAGATTGTTGTTATAGCTTCATTATTTGCATATATTTGAATTCTTGTTGAAGCCTCCTTGACTTGGGGCCATATAATTGTGATAGCATACAGTGGGTAATGTTTTTTCATAATTATACAATAATGTTAGAGCAGTACATGATGGGATTTTATTGATCATATGCACTAAGCCCGCCACTAAAAGTTCGGTTAAGTTTTGTGTGGATGAAGTGTTCAAAGATCGAGGAGGTCTCGATGCGAGGAGAAGGAGGAGAGGCTAGAGCTCAAGCTTGGGGATGCCCAAGGCACCCCAAGTAAATATTCAAGGAGACTCAAGTGTCTAAGCTTGGGGATGCCCCAGAAGGCATCCCATCTTTCTTCAACAAGTATCGGTATGTTTTCGGATTCGTTTCATTCACATGATATGCGTAAAATCTTGGAGCGTCGTGTGCTTTTTCTTTTTCTTTTAATAAATGCACCATGCTGGTATGAGATAGTCCTTGGTTGATTTATAGAATGCTCTTTGCAATTCACTTATATATTTTGAGTATGGCTTTATAAAATGCTTCACGTGCTTCACTTAAATCATTTGAAGTTTGCATTGCCTGTTTCTCTTCACATAGAAAACTGCCATTTGGAGAATGCTCTTTTGCTTCACTTATAATTGTTAGAGCGTGGACATAACTTTTGTAGAAAAAAAATTAAAACTCTCTTGCTTCACTTATATCTATTTAGAGAGTTGACAGGAATTGGTCATTCACATGGTTAGTCATAAAATCCTACATAAACTTTTAGATCACCGAATATGATATGTTTGATTCCTTGCAATAGTTTTGCGATATAGAGATGCTAATATGTGGGAGATGCTAGTGAATGATTATGGTCTAGTAAAAATATTGGTGTTAAGGTTTGTGATTCCCGAAGCATGCACGTATGGTCTCCTAACTATGTAACCAAATTGGCGCGCATTGTATTTTGATTATTTATCTTTGCGTGAAGGTCGGGGGCGCGCAATGGTTAACTCCTACCAACCTCCCCCTAGGAGCATGCGTCGTAGTATTTTTGATTCAAGGGCTAATAGATTTTTCGCAATAAGTATGTGAGTTCTTTATGACTAATGTTGAGTCCATGGATTATGCGCACTCTCACCCTTCCACCATTGCTAGCCTCTCTTGTACCGCGCAACTTTCGTCGGTACCATACACCCACCATATACCTTCCTCAAAACAGCCACCATACCTACCTATCATGGCATTTCCATAGCCATTCCGAGATATATTGCCATGTAACTCCACCATTTCGTAGTGTAGTTGGGAGAATTCAAAAAGCGCAAACTTCTCTGATAGTGTAGTTGGGAGAATTCAAAAAGATAATAGACTATCATGTGTGGGTGCAATAGCAACAATTTCATTCTTAACATAAGGAACTATATCAAGTTTATCTTCACAAGCATAATTCAAATTGGCATCATGGCCACAAGCATAGCAAGTATCAATCTCATCAAAACGGATATTTCAAACAAATCAAAGGGATCATAGCATTCATTTTTCGATAAGCGCAAAGGGAAATAAAACAATGTATGGGATAAAGAGTTACTCTCATCAGAAGGAGGGCACATGTGATCAATCGACTCTTCCTCCTTTTGTTCTTCGCTCTCCTCCACATCTTTTTCATCTAATGAGCTCACAGTTTCAACTATTTCTTCTTCCATAGATTCCTGCAAAATATTAGTCTCTTCTTGGACATCGGGTACTTCCCCAACAAATTCACTAATATAGGCATTATATTCATAATTCTCATATAAATATTTCAGTATAACATAATTTTCAGATCTGTTAAGAGCATCTTCACAATCTTCATACTTTTCAAGAAAATATTCAAATTCATAAGCACCCTTAAAAGCAACAAATTCCTCTATTTGTTCCACATCATAGTAATCATATACACCATTAGCATAAGAAGCCAAGGTTTCGTTATAATTAAATTCACATTGAAAGGGAAGGTGTGGAGCCTTCATCTTAGAGCTACAAGTATAATCATAACAGACTAAGGCATAGCCTAGTGGTGGGAAGGTACTCATGCCTTCCCACCCACCTAGGTTCAAGGCATGGTACTTTCAATTTGGGCTTGTTGCACCAATTATACTATAGGGGGTTTCCTTATAGTCTTCCTATAAAAAAACAAGTATAATCATACATAGAGCACATATTCCAAGCATACCAACGCAATATTTTAATTTGATCCCATAAGTGTTTCCCATTTTGGGACAAGCAATAATCCCTAATGTATTCCAGGTGATCCAAAGTATCTCCCATTATCAAGTTGAATGGAGATTTATCAGGATTATCAAAGTAGTATTTAATGTTTTCCACATAACCAGCATCGAGGGATTTAGGAGGTTCCCCATCTCCATGAGTAGCAAGTACAACAAATGTTTTTGGTATTTCGTGTTCCATATCCATGAATAAAGATATAAAATAACCTAGAACAGAAAATAGAAACTACTTAGTGATAAAGCAAACAATCACACACGAGAATATCAACCCCATGCTATAGCTCCCCGGCAACGGCGCCAGAAAAGGGTCTTGATAACCCACAAGTACATGGATCAATTGTAGCATGTTTTGAAGTAAGAGTGTCAAACCCAATGAGGAGCTAAAGGTAGAATTTATATTCTCTTCAAGTTCTATCAGCCACCGATACAACTCTATGCACACTTAACGTTTGCTTTACCTAGAACAAGTATGAAACTAGAAGTACTTTAAGGTTTAATGATAGAGCTACTTTGCTAGAATAAAACTAGGAGTACTTTGCGAAGTAATAAATAGTTAGTTGTTTAGTAGAAAGATTTTTGTAACACAAGATAAGGATTAGTCCTAGGCAATTGATAACTAGACCGATGATCATTATTGCAATTTTATATGAGGGAGAGGCATGAGCTAACATACTTTCAGTACTTGGACCATATGCAGTTACAATTGGAATGCTAGCAAGCATCCACAACTAGTAAAGACCATTAAGGTAAAACCCAACCATAGCATTAAGTAACAAGTCCTCTTTACTCCCATACACGACAACCCCCTTACTCGAGTTTGTGTTTTCGTCACTCATGCAACCCACTATAAGAGAACTATGAACATATTGCAACACCATACAACGGTAATCCCAAACGCTTGAGCGACACAAAGGGCACCATAAAACAACACATAGAACATACAACTCAAACCAATCACGATCATCAATCAACCCATAGGACAAAACGAATCTACTAAAAAATCATAGGATCACCACACATCATTGGATAATAACATACAACGTTGAGCACCATGTTTAAGTAGAGATCATAGTAGGGAGAAGAGGTGATATACCGCTGTATAGAGGGGGTAAGATTTGGTGTTGATGGTGGCGAAGTAGCTGGTGTAGATCACCGTCACGATGGTTGTCCCTACAGTGTTCCGACGCCACCGGGAGAGAAGGGGAGACAACCCGTCTCGTCCTCCTCCTTCTTCCTTGGCCTCCCCCTAGATGGGAGGAGAGTTTCCCTCTGGTTGATGGCTGCCATGGCTCCCGGAGGGCAGCAACACCTCCGAGATTGGATATCTCTCTTTGTTCTCTTCTGTTTCGCATTCCGGTCCGAAAACCATTGATACGTCTCCAATGTATCTACTTTTCCAAACACTTTTGACCTTGTTTTGGACTCTAACTTGCACGATTTGAATGGAACTAACCCAGACTGACACTGTTTTCAGCAGCATTGCCATGGTGTTATTTTTGTGCAGAAATAAAAGTTCTCAGAATGACCTGAAATTCAACGGAGAATTATTTTGGAATATATAGATAATATCCGTGGAAGAACCAAGCCAGGGGGCCCACACCCTGTCCACGAGGGTGGGGGGGGGGGCGCCCCCTGCCTCGTGGGCCCCCTATTGCTCCAACGACGTATCCCCTGACTCCATATATTCACTTTCGGGGAGAAAAAATCAGAGAGGAATAATTATCGCGTTTTACGATACGGAGCCGCCACCAAGCCCTAATCTCTCTCGGGAGGGCTGATCTGGAGTCCGTTCGGGGCTCTGGAGAGGGGAGATCATCGCCATCGTCATCATCAACCTTCCTCCATCACCAATTCCATGATGCTCACCGCCGTCCGTGAGTTATCCCATCGTAGGCTTGCTGGACGGTGATGGGTTGGATGAGATTTACCATGTAATCAAGTTGGTTTTGTTAGGGTTTGATCCCTAGTATCCACTATGTTCTAAGATTGATGTTGCTATGACTTTGCCATGCTTAATGCTTGTCACTAGGGCCTGAGTGCCATGATTTCAGATTTGAACCTATTATGTTTTCATGAATATATGTGTGTTCTTGATCCTATCTTGCAAGTCAATAGTCACCTACTATGTGTTATGATCCGGCAACCCCGAAGTGACAACAATCGGGACCACTCTCGGTGATGACCGTAGTTTGAGGAGTTCATGTATTCACTATGTGTTAATGCTTTGGTCCGGTACTCTATTAAAAGGAGGCCTTAATATCCCTTAGTTTCCACTAGGACCCCGCTGCCACGGGAGGGTAGGACAAAAGATGTCATGCAAGTTTTTTACCATAAGCACATATGACTATATTCGGAATACATGCCTACATTACATTGATGAACTGGAGCTAGTTCTGTGTCACCCTAAGTTATAACTTTTACATGAGAAATCGCATCCGACATAATTATCCATCACCGATCCAATGCATACGACCTTTTCACATATTGCTTGTTGCTTATTTACTTTTCCGCTGCTACTGTTACAAAAACTACAAAAACACTACCGTTACTTTTATTACTGTTACCACTATTTCCATATTACTTTGCTACTAAATTACCTTGCTACAGATACTAAGTTTCCAGGTGTGGTTGAATTGAAAACTCAACAGTTAATACTTAAGACTATTCTTTGGCTCCCCTTGTGTCGAATCAATAAATTTGGGTTGAATACTTTACCCTCGAAAACTGTTGCGATCCACTACACTTGTGGGTTATCAAGACTATTTTCTGGCGCCATTGCCGGTGAGCATAGCTATATTCTTTAAGTCACTTGGGATTTATAACTGTTGATCACTATGAAGAATTTGAAGGACTCAAAAACCAAGATCTTTCCCTCAACTACGAGGGGTGGTAAGGAACTGCCATCTAGCTCTGCACTTGATTCACCATCTGTTACGAGTAATTTTGCGACACCTACTCCTGCTATTGCATCTGATATGTCGCATGTTCTTGATGATGCCACTTCTGCTATGTATGATGAAACTACTTCTATGCTTGATAATACTATGCCACTGGGTGAATTTCTTGATGAACAAATTGCTAAGGTTAGGGGGAATGCAAATAATGAAACTGATAATATTTATGTAAGTGACGATGAAGATTCTCCCCCGAGATATGAATTGCGTGTTATTCCTGAGGGTTATGTTATGGATGAAGAAACTGCTAGAGACTTTCTTGCTTGCAACGATAGATATGATCTTAAGAAATTATTAGCTAAGCTGAAAGAAAAGTCTTTGAATGCTAGAATGAAATATGACCCTGCTTTTGCTACTTCACCTATCTTTGTTACTGATAAGGATTATGATTTCTCTGTTGATCCTGAGTTAATTACTTTGGTTGAATCTGATCCTTTCCATGGCTATGAATCTGAAACTGTCGTGGCACATCTTACTAAGTTGAATGATATAGCCACCCTGTTTACCAACGATGAAAAGATTCGTTATTACTATATCCTTAAGTTATTTCCGTTCTCGTTAAAGGGTGATGCTAACACATGGTTTAATTCTTTTGGTCCTGGTTGTGTGCGTAGTCCCGAGGATATGATTTATTACTTCTCTGCTAATTATTTCCCCGCTCATAAGAAACAAGCTACCTTACAAGACATATATAACTTTGTGCAAATTGAAGAAGAGAGTCTCCCAAAAGCTTGGGGGAGGCTTCTCCAATTACATAATGCTTTGCCTGATCATCCTCTTCATAGGAATGAAATACTTGATGTCTTTTATAATGGACTAACCGATGCTTCCAGAGACCACCTGGATAGTTGTGCTGGTTGTGTTTTCAGGGAAAGAATAGTCGATCAAGCTGAATTACTATTGAATAATATGCTAGCCAATGAAAATAATTGGACACTTCCTGAACCAGACCCTAAGCCAACTCTGAAGAAAAGGGGTGTTCTATTTCTCAGTCCTGAAGATATGCAAGAGGCAAAGAAATCTATGAAAGAGAAAGGTATTAAAGCTGAAGATGTTAAGAATTTACCGAAGAAATACATGGTCTTGATAACCCGACATAGGTAGTGAAGGTAAATTCTCTTTATAGATTTGATGAAGGTGATATTCCTCGTTATAAGTCTGCTAGCCAATGCTTAGACGAGTTTGACAATTTTATTGTGAAACAAGAAAACTTCAATGCTTATGTTGGTAGACAATTGCAACGTAATGCTTATATGATTGAATGCTTGAGTGATTATATGTCTAGAGTTAAAGGTGAATTGAAACTCATTAGTAAACATGCTTCTATGGTTACCACTCAAGTAGAACAAGTACTTAAGGCTCAGAATGATTTGCTCAATGAATTAAATAGTAAGAATAATGACTTTGCTGTTAGAGTTGCAACTAGAGGGGGTAAAATGACTCAGGAACCTTTGTATCCTGAGGGCCACCCTAAGAGAATTGAGCAAGATTCTCAAAGAGCTAATTTAGATGCACCTAGTTCTTCTAAGAAGAAAGAAAAAGAAAAATGATAGGACTTTGCATGCTTCCAGTGAACCTGTAGCTGACACACCTGAGAATCCCAATGATATCTCTGTTTTTGATGTTGAGACACAATCTGGTAATGAACATGAACCTAGTGATAATGTTAATGATGATGTTCAACCTAGCAATGATAATGATGTAGAGATTGAACCTGCTGTTGATCTTGATAACCCACAATCAAAGAATCAATGTTATGATAAGAGAGACTTTGTTGCTAGGAAGCACGATAAGGAAAGAGAACCATGGGTTCAGAAACCCATGCCTTTTCCTCCTAAGCCATCCAAGAAAAAGGATGATGAGGATTTTGAGCGCTTTGCTGAAATGATTAGACCTATCTTTTTGCGTATGCGTTTGACTGATATGCTTAAAACAAATCCTTATGCTAAGTATATGAAAGATATTATCACCAACAAAAGAAAGATACCTGAAGTTGAAATTTCCACCATGCTTGCAAATTACACTTTTAAGGGTGGAATACCTAAGAAACTAGGAGATCCAGGAGAACCTACTATACCTTGCTCCATTAAAGGAAACTATGTTAAAACTGGTATATGTGATCTTGGAGCCGGTGTTAGTGTTATGCCTCTCTCTTTATATCGTAGACTTGACTTGAGTAAGTTGACACCTACTGAAATATCTTTGCAAATGGCCGATAAATCAACTGCTATACCCGTCGGTATTTGTGAGGATGTGCCTGTTGTGGTTGCAAATGTTACTATTCTAACGGACTTTGTTATACTTGATATTCCCGAGGACGATAGTATGTCTATTATCCTTGGTAGACCCTTTTTGAATATTGTGGGGGCTGTTATTGATTGCAACAAAGGCAATGTCACTTTTCATGTCAATGGTAATGAGCATATGGTACACTTTCCGAGGAAACAACCTCAGGTCCACAATATCAATTATACTGGAAAAATTGCAACTATTACTATTGGAGGTTTTGAATTTCCTCTTCCTACTGTCAAGAAGACATATGATATTGTTATTGTTGGGTACATACATATCCTCATTGAGGTATGATACGTCCATTTTGCATCATGCTTATATGTTGTTATTTATTGCATTATGGGCTGTCATTACACGTTATGTCACAATACTTATGCCTTTTCTCTCTTATTTTACAAGGTTTACATGAAGGGGGAGAATGCCGGCAACTAGAATTCTGGGCTGGAAAAGAAGCAAACTCTGGAAACCTATTCTGCACAACTCAAAAAGCCCCGAAACATCACAGGACATCGTTTCAAAAAATATAAAAAATATCTGGCGAAAGATCGCCAGGGGGCCACCACTTGTCCACGAGGGTGGGGGCGCGCCCCCTCTCTGGGCATGCCCCCTGCCTCGTGGGCCCCCCGATGGCCCCCCAATGCCCATCTTCTCCTATATGAGGTGTTTTGACCTGAAAAAAATCATAAGGAGGCTTTCGGGACCAGATGCCGCCATCTTGAGGCGGAACCTTGGCGGAAACCAATCTAGGGCTCCCACAGAGCTGTTCTGCCGGGGATACTTCCCTCCGGGAGGGTGAAATCATTCCCGCCGTCATCACCAACAACTCTCCCATCTTGGGGAGGGCTATCTTCATCAACACTTCACCAGCACCATCTCCTCTGAAACCCTAGTTCATCTCTTGTATCCAATCTTTGTACCCAAACCTCAGATTGGTACCTGTGGGTTGCTAGTTGTGTTGATTACTCCTCTAGTTGATGCTAGTTGGTTTATTTGGTGGAAGATCATATGTTCAGATCCATTATGCATATTAATACCCCTCTGACCATGAACAATATTATGTCTTGTGAGTAGTTACTTTTGTTCCTGAGGACATGGGAGAAGTCTTGCTATTAGTAGTCATGTGAATTTGGTATTCGTTCGATATTTTGATGAGATGTATGTTGTCCCTCCTCTAGTGGTGTCATGTGAATGTTGACTACATGACACTTCACCATTATTTGGCCCTAGAGGAAGGCATTGGGAAGTAATAAGTAGATGATGGGTTGCTAGAGTAACAGAAGCTTAAACCCTAGTTTATGTGTTGCTTCGTAAGGGGCTGATTTGGATCCACTTGTTTCATGCTATGGTTAGGTTTACCTTAATACTTTTTTTGTAGTTGCGGATGCTTGCATTAGAGGTTAATCATAAGTGGGAGGCTTGTACAAGTAAGGACAGCACCCAAGCACCGGTCCACCCACATACCAAATTATGAACGTACCGAACGCGAATCAGATGACCGTGATGAAAACTAGCTTGATGATAATTCCCATGTGTCCTCGGGAGCGCTTTCCTTCATATAAGAGTTTGTTTAGGCTTGTCCTTTGCTACAAAAAGGATTGGGCCAACTTTCTGCACCTTATTTACTTTTACCTTTTGTCACTTGCTACCAACTACCTTATCACAAAACTATCTGTTACCTATAATTTTAGTGCTTGTACAAAATACCTTACTGAAAACTACCTATCATTTCCTTCTGCTCCTTGTTGGGTTTGACACTCTTACTTATCGAAAGGACTACGATAGATCCCCTACACTTGTGGGTCATCAAGACTCTTTTCTGGTGCCGTTGCCGGGGAGTGAAGCGCCTTTGGTAAGTGGAATTTGGTAAGGAAAAATTTATATAGTGTGCTGAAATCTATTGTCACTTGTTACTATGGCTCATAATCCTTTGAGGGGCTTGTTCAGGGTATCTTCACCCCGACCAGAAGAGCAAAGAGTTGCTCCTCAACCTACTGCACCTACTGAAAATGTTTGCTTTGAAATTCCTTCGGGTATGATAGAGAAACTGCTTGATAATCCTTTTACAGGAGACGAAACACTGCATCCCGATTTACACCTAATCTATGTGGATGAAGTTTGTGGATTATTTAAGCTTGCAGGTATGCCCGAGGATGTTATCAAGAAGAAGGTCTTCCCTTTATATTTGAAGGGAGATGCATTGACATGGTTTAGGCTATGTGATGATATTGGATCATGGAACTATAATCGTTTGAAGTTGGAATTTCATCAGAAGTTCTACCCTATGCACCAGGTTCATCGTGATCGAAATTATATCTATAATTTTTGGCCTCGTGAAGAGAAATAATCGCTCAAGCTTGGGGAGGCTTAAGTCAATGTTATATTCATGCCCCAATCATGAGCTCTCAAGAGAAATGATTATTCAAAATTTTTATGCTCGGCTTTCTCTCAATAATCGCTCCATGCTCGATACTTCTTGTTTTGGTTCTTTTATGATGAAGACTGTTGAATTCAAATGGCATTTATTGGAAATAATTAAATGCAACTCTTAAGATTGGGATCTCGACGAAGGTAAGGAGTCAGGTATGACCCCTAAGTTTGATTGTGTTAAGGCTTTTATGGATACCGATGTTTTCCGTGAATTTAGCACTAAATATGGACTTGACTCTGAGATAGTAGCTTCTTTCTGTGAATCATTTGCTACTCATGTTGATCTTCCCAAGGAGAAGTGGTTTAAATACCATCCTCCCATTGAAGTAAAAGTAGTTGAACCAGTTAAAGTTGAAAAAATACTATCACTTATAATGTTGATCCTATTATTCCTACTGCTTATATTGAGAAACCACCTTTCCCTGTTAGAATAAAGGATCATGCTAAAGCTTCAACTGTAGTTCGTAAGAGTAATACTAGAACACCTGATACGTCCAAAACGTATCTATAATTTCTGCTTGCTCCATGCCTCTTTTGTGTGATATTGCTATGATATTTATGCACTTCCATACACTTTTGATCATATTTGGACTAACATATTAACTCAGTGCACCCCAGTGCCAGTTTCTGTTTTCTGCTGTTTTTGTATTTCAGGTTTTCCCATTACTTAAATTGCCAAAAAAATTCCGGGAAAATATATAAAAAATCAGCGCTCCAGAAGCTTCCGTGCGGCCAAAGTAGGGCCAGAGGGGGGCCACCAGGGCTCCAGGCGCCCTGGGGGCGCGGCCCCCCTCCTGGCTGCGCCGGGGGGGCGCCTGGGCCCCCTGACCTCCGCTGATGCCCCCCTTTGGCATATATTTACACCGCGTACCGAAACCCTCGAGGACGGAACCCTTTTTCGCGATCTCATCTCTGTTCCGCCGCCGCCGCGCTTCCAAGATCGGGAGCACCAGGAGAACTCTTCCCGGCACCCTGCCGGAGGGGAGAACCACCACCGGGAGCCTCTCCACCAGCATGGACGCCTCCCGGATGAGTTGTGAGTAGTCTCCCTTGGACCATGGGTCCATGACCAGTAGCTATGTGATGTTCTCCTCCCCTCTTTGTTCTTCATCGATTAGACCTCATGAGCTGCCCTACATGATCGAGGCACATATGTAATCCTTATGCTGTTGCTATGATGAGTTTGCTGGGATCCAATGGATTATGAGATTATGTTCAGATTGTGTGTGAGTAATATATTTGATTTACCTCTTTTATATTTATGTTCTTGAGTAATTCTTGCATGTTCTCCGTTGCTGTTTATTGCTTTGGCCAAGTAGTAGGTAGTAACTCCAAGAGGGAACGTTATGCTTGATTGTGGGTTCATGCCCCTCGATGACTAGCTTGAGTGACAGAAACATGAGTCTAGGGGATGTGCTGTTGCCACAAGGGGGAAAACAACAGTGCTTGTACTTGCGGGTGCAAGGATTGTTTACTTTACGCAAAGTTCTTTTAATGCAGTTGTCTGTTGCTTTGAGTTTACACTATGGGTGGGACTCACAACTTAATACCAGCGAGATGTTCTGGATAGATATCTCAAGGTGGATGATTAGTAGTAGATGCAGATGGATTTCAGTCTACTTGCCTTGGCGTACCGCCCATGCTTTTGAGCCTCTACCTTTCATGCAGCATAGTTAGCATTGGTTTGCGCACATAATCCTGTCAATTGCCCAGCTGTAATTCGTTTACCTCGCTTAGCTATTTTATCGTCTTTTAGGAGAGAGACATCACTAGTGAACATCATGGGACCCCGGTCCATATTACCATCACTGATCACACCCGTTATTTACTTTCTGTTCTTATTTACTAGTTGCAGTCATACCTATCACTATTATCTCTTGTGTTTGATCCTTTGTAAACGACAAGGCCGGAGGGATTGACAACCTCTCTGTACTCGTTGGGAGCAAAGTTATTTGTATCTTTGTGCAGGTCCTGTCAGCCGCTAAGTATCTGGCGCCGTTAGCAGTTGACACCTTCTTGTTGACCCTCGGAGTCTCACGGGATTCGATCCTTGGTATCTTTGCCAAGGGAAAAACTACCGCTATGCTACATCTCAAACCTTCACTTGGGGTAGCCAACGAGGGGCGAGAAGCCTTCAGCAAGAGTTTTTCTGGCGCCGTTGCCGGGGACTCCACTCTTCAAGATAGGGGAGTTGCACGCTATCTTTTACCTTTGCTTTTTAGTCTTGTTAGTTTACCTTTCAGTTTTGCTTTAGTATCCTTTATCAAAAAGCACAAAAATAGTTATCTCATTCTTTAGTTGTCATTATGTCTGGTCCTTTTGCCTTTGGTGAGGCAGAAGTTCTCACCTTTAAACAAAGAGGTGGGGAAAGTCTAAAAGATGCTTGGTATAGAATTAATGATTCTCAAAAAAGAGCCACCAAGAAGCAATCTACTACTATCCTGCTTAGAAATTTTTATGTTGGAATTACTTCTTGGAATAGGTTTATTCTAGATTCTGCTATCAATGGGAATTTCCTAGAGGCCCCAGTTTGGGAATCTCTTAGTATTATTGAAAATCTTGTTGGAAATCCCCCTCTTGTTAGCATTCAAGAGGACATTACCCTAGCTCACATTATGAAAAAACTTGAAAAGATAGAGCTAGAGATGCCAAACATTAATAAGATAAATGAGTTGGACCGTAAGATCCAAGGGAATTTGAATATGCTTGATAGCTCCATGCATAAACTTCTCAAAACTTTGGAGACCATCAAATCCCATGACTTGGATTCTTCTAGGATAGACAAGATTGAGGAAATCTTTGATACTTTAGGAACTACTTTCTCCTCAATCAAAACCAAAAAGGTAGAAACTCCGGCAAAGAAGGAGCCTAAGTTCGTTTACGTTCCAAAGGCTCCTTGCTCCAAAAGTAACCCATCTATTGCCAAAGGGGTTGAAACTGTAAAGACTTTGGAAGAAACACCTCTCTTCGATAAATTTATAAATGAATCTTCCCTTGACTTTTTTCCTTTTGGTCTTCTCCCTAGAAGTATCTCTATTAGGCCTTTACTCGCAAATCCTCTTAAGACTAGTTGTACTATTGAAGAGCTTTTTGATGATCTTGATGATGGTTCAATTGATACAACTTGATCTCTTTGCATTATGCCTAGCTTAAAGGCATAAAAGAAAGCGCTTTTGGGAGGCAGCCCACAATGAATAAAATTTTATTTTGCTTTTGTTGTGTCTTGATGTTTTTTACTACAGTAGCATCATCATTGTATCTTTACTTTTCAGCTTTGTGCCAAGTTTAGCCTCTGATTGCAAGAAAGTTCAAAAGTTGTGACGTGCTGTCCAGGAAACAGATTATATCTTTGGACAGAAAAATTCGTATAAAATCACCAGATCATCTTTTTGGTCTGAATTTTCTCGACAGCGTGCTCTATACAATTGGCTTTCGGGCGTCTGTTCTAAGATTTTTGATTTGAGTTGCAGAAGTGCCACGAAAAAATTATTTACTACCTGCTGGTCTATTTTTCACAGATTCTGTCCTGTTTTGCCTTTTCTTCGTTTTGCAAACCTTGAGCTTGCTTTTTCTTTGCAAAAACCTTTTGGCAATCTTGAGAAACAGTAGATCTTCAAGATTATCTTTATTTCCAGTAGGGAAAAGTTATTTTATTATGGGTACTAACCTCGCTAATCAGATTATGATGAGTTATGTATGAAGGGAGTTTTCAAGTGTGCGAGGGAAGATGATAAAAAGATTCAGGAGTGTCAAACGCTCAAGCTTGGGGATGCCCCCGTCCACCCCCAAGAAATATTCAAGAAGACTCAAGCGTCTAAGCTTGGGGATGCCCCCGTGCATCCCCTTCTCCATCAACAATTATCAGTTCGTCTTTCGTTCCACTATATTTTAATCACTTCATGTGTTATGTGCTATGCTTGGAGCGTCTTGCTTTTAGTTTCCTTTTTAGATTTCTTTAGCTTTGCTTGCTTTTCATAACGAGTTAGAACCCAGCTTTCTTTGTGTGGGAGAGAAACACGCTCCACTTCAACCTAGAACATAACATGGGATTTTCACGTTTATCTTTGCTATGTATGTTCTTTGTCTTTAAATAGCTACTGTCATGTTTAGCTCTTAGTTTTCATGCTTTTCTTTTTAAAAGAGCTCTTGTTTAGTTGGTTGCTTCTGGAACTCTCTTGAGTTATCATGCTTATCTTGTTAAGAGAGTTGGCTTCCGTGGCACTGGTTGATATGTCTATGATAAAAATGCTATGTGCATAATGGTGCTTAGTAGTTCATGTTTTCTTATGGTTAGTCTCAAATAGCTGGGGGGTTCTCAATGTGTTATTGGAGTACCAACATGATTTGTTTGCCTATGATGTGGTATGTTTTAGTGATATCTTCCTCCAAGAATTTATTTTGTTTGACTTGGCATATGCTCACGCATATTTAAGACTGTAAAGAAAGTCTATCAAGCCTTGATGATCTTTAATTTCTGAGTAGCGATATAACTTCCATGCCCGATTCAATGTTGCTTTGTCGCTTTGCATGATTATGACCGTCATTGCTCTCTTAGTTGGTCGCTCCCAGTCTTTTGCTAACCTTCGCCTGTACTAAGCGGACTGACTGCTTGTGCATCCAAAATCCTTTAAACCAGTTATGCCATATGAGTCCACCATACCTTCCTATACATGGTATTTACTTGCCATTCCTAACGAAGACTTTCATGTACCATATCGAAATTAATCAAAAGCATTTCTCTTCTGTGCCTCTGTTTTAGCTCATGAGGAAGTAGTAGTTAATTCATGATCTTTTTAAGTCGGACAAGTTTCACCCCGGGATTGCATGTCTAATCTACAAACCCCTAATACGAGAAGGAACTGGCATTGAGTGCACCCGGCTCATAAAAGATAATACAACAAACAAACCCTCCTTCACGCTTTGTTCATGAGAAATCAGAAAACTTTGGCAGTGATAAACAAAGGAGATTAAGGGGATGTAATCGTCCCTGTGCGGGAGCCGTTCCTCGAAACTTGTCCAGCTCGAGAAGTAATTGAGTTATCTACTAGCATTCGTTGACGAAATATGCATATCCCAAAAATAATTTTTTACCTCTGTTTTTAAAAAACCAAGAGCTCTGGTACATGTTTAGTTTTTGTTTCTGATACGTCCAAAACGTATCTATAATTTCTGCTTGCTCCATGCCTCTTTTGGGTGATATTGCTATGTTATTTATACACTTCCATACACTTTTGATCATATTTGGACTAACCTATTAACTCAGTGCACCCCAGTGCCAGTTTCTGTTTTCGGCTTTTTTGTATTTCAGGTTTTCACATTATGAGAACTGCCAGGAAAAATCCAGAAAAATTATATAAAAAATCAACGTTCCAGAAACTACCGTGCGCCCGAAGGACAGCCGGGGGGGGGCACCAGGGCTCCAGGCGCCCTGGGGGCGCGCCCTCCCCCCTGGGCCGCGCCGGGGGGGTGCCTGGGCCCCCCGAGGCTTCCCCGATGCCCCCCTTTGGCATATATTTAAAGCGTCTCCCGAAACCCTCGAGACAGAAACTCTTTTCGCGATCCCATCTCTGTTCCGCCGCCGCCGCCGCTTCCAAGATCGGGAGCACCAGGAGAACCCTTCCCGGCACCCTGCCGGAGGGGAGGATCACCACCGGGAGCCTCTCCACCACCATGGACGCCTCCCGGATGAGTTTTGAGTAGTCTCCCTTGGACCATGAGTCCATGACCAGTAGCTATGTGATGTTCTCCTCCCGTTCTTGTGCTTCACTAATTAGTCCTCGTGAGCTGCCCTACATGATCGAGGCACATATGTAATCCTTATGCTGTTGCTATGATGAGTTTGCTGGGATCCGATGGATTATGAGATTATGTTCAGATTGTGCTTGAGTAATATATTTGATCTACCTCTTTTATATTTATGTTCGTAAGTAATTCTTGCATGTTCTCCGTTATTATTTATTGCTTTGGCCAAGTAGTAGGTAGTGACTCCAAGAGGGAACTTTATGCTTGATTGTGGGTTCATGCCCCTCGATGACTAGTTTGAGTGACAGAAACATGAGTCTAGGGGATGTGCTGTTGCCACAAGGGGGAAAACAACGGTGCTTGTGCCCGCGGGTGCAAGGATTGTTTACTTTACGCAAAGTTCTTTTAATGCAGTTGTCTGTTGCTTTGAGTTTACACTATGGGTGGGGCTCGCAACTTAATACCAGCGAGATGTTCTGGATAGATATCTCAAGGTGGATGATTAGTAGTAGATATTGATGGATTTCGGTCTACCTACTTTGGCGTACCGCCCATGCTTTGAACCTCAACCTTTCTTGCAATGTAGTCAGCATTGGTTTGCGTTCGTGGTCCTGTCAATTGCCCAGCTGTAATTCGTTTACCTCACATAGCTGTTTTATCGTCTTTTGGGAGAGAGACATCACTAGTGAACATCATGAGACTCCGGTCCATATTACCATCATTGATCACATCCGCTATTTACTTTTCGCTTTTACTTACTATTGCAAACATTATTTATCACTACTATCATTTGCTTTTAATCCTTTGTGAACTACAAGGCCGGAGGGATTGACAACCTCTCTGTACTCGTTGGGAGCAAAGTTATTTGTATCTGTGTGTAGGTCCACGTTGATTTCTAATATCTGGCGCCGTTAGCAGTTGACACCTTCTTGTTGAACCTAGGAGTCTCTGGGGATTCGATCCTTGGTATCTTTGCCAAGGGAAAAACTTCCGCAACACTACATCTCACACCTTCCACTTGGGGTAACCAACGAGGGGCGAGAAGCCTAGCAAGAGTTTTTCTGGCGCCGTTGCCGGGGACTCCACTCTTCAAGATAGGGGAGTTGCACGCTATCTTTTATCTTTGCTTTTTAGTCTTGTTAGTTTACCTTTCAGTTTTCTTTATGTCTTTTCACTAGTTTTGCTTAATGGAAAACAACAAAAATATGAGAGAGCTTTATAAGCTCTACCTTGCTTTGGGACATGATGTGTTTGAAGAGAAAATTAAAAAACCTATGGAACTTTATTATTTTCATAACAATCATGATGGTGGTGATGTTATTAGTATGATTTCTTTGAATATCAATATTGCTAATGACATGGAAAGCTCTAAGCTTGGGGATGACACGTTTGATGAACATGATATTTTTAGTCCCCCAACTTTTGAAGAGAAAATCTTTGATGATACTTTGCTTCCTATATATGATTACAATGATGAATATGATGTTTTCAGTCCACCTACTATTGAGGATAAAATTTATTATGATTATGATATGCCTCCTAAATACAATGATTACCATGATGGTTATGATTGCTTTACTCTCACTATTCCTAATGAGAAAGATTTTGCTTATATGAAGAGTAATGATACCTTTTTGCATGTGGATCATGGTAACAATGCTTTATGTGATGCTTATATTGTTGAGTTTATTCGTGATCCCACTGAAAATTATTATGAGAAGGGAACATATGCTTATAGATATTTCAATAATATCAAGTTCCCTCTCTTTATGTTGAAGGTTTTGAAGCTGCACTTGTTTTGTCTTCCTATGCTTATTGCTGTGTGCTTCAATGAATTATTGTATTGCAATATTCGGATGCATAGGAAGCATGTTAGGCTTAAATGTGTTTGGTATTTGCTTCTTGATGCTCTCTTTTGTTCTTCACTCTTATTCCTACGAGAGCATCATTAAAGTCTTAAGCCTATCTTTATGGCTATAAAGAAAGAGCTCTAGGGAGACAACCCTTGCTATCTTTGCTTTCAGTTTGTTCTTTCAGTTTTAGTGGTCTTGATGTTTGTTACTACTGTAGCAACATCATTGTATCTTTGCTTTTCAACTTTGTGCCAAGTGTAGCCTGTGATTGCAAGAAAGTTCAAAAGTTGTGACGTGCTGTCCAGGAAACAGATTCTGTCCTTGGATAGAAAAATTCGTATAAAATCACCAGATCATCTTTTTGGTCTGAATTTTTTCGACAGCGTGCTCTATATAATTGTCTTTCGTGCGTCTGTTCTGAGTTTTTTTATTAGAGTTGCAGAAGTTCCCCGAACAAATCATTTACTACCTGCTGTTCTGTTTTTCACAGATTCTGTCCTGTTTTGCCTTTCCCTCATTTTGCAAACCTTGAGCTTGCTTTTTCTTTGCAAAAACCTTTTGGCAATCTTGAGAAACAGTAGACCTTCAAGAATATCTTTATTTCCAGCAAGGCACAATTATTTTATTAAGGGTACTAACCTCGCTAATCAGATTATGATGAGTTATGTATGAAGGGAGTTTTCAAGTGTGCGAGGGAAGATGATAAAAAGATTCAGGAGTGTCAAACGCTCAAGCTTGGGGATGCCCCCCTGCACCCCCAAGAAATATTCAAGGAGACTCAAGCGTCTAAGCTTGGGGATGCCCCCGTGCATCCCCTTCTCCATCAAAATTATCAGTTCGTCTTTCGTTCCACTATATTTTAATCACTTCATGTGTTATGTGCTATGCTTGGAGCGTCTTGCTTTTAGTTTCCTTTTTAGTTTTTCATAACGAGTCGGAACTCAGCCTTCTTTATGTGGGAGAGAAACACGCTCCACTTCTACCTAGAACATAACATAGAACTTTCATGTCTATCCTTGCTGTGTGTGTTCTTTGTCTTTTAATAGCTACTATCATGCTCTGCTCTTAGTATTCATGCTTATCTTTTTAAAGAGCTTGTGTTTAGTTGGTTGCTTGAATTCTCTTTAGTTACCATGCTCACCTTATTAAGAGAGTTTGCTTCCGTTGCATTGGTTGATATGTCTATGATAAAGATGCTACGTGCATAATGGCGCTTAGTAGTTCAGGTTTTCTTATGGTTAGTCTCAAATAGCTGGGGGATTCCCAATGTGTTATTGGAGTACCAACATGATTTGTTTGCCTATGATGTGGTATGGTTCAGTAATATCTTCCCTCAAGAATTTATTTTGATTGACTTGGCGTATGCTCACGCATATTTAAGACTGTAAAGAAAGTCTGTCAAGACTTGATGATCTTTTGTTTCTGAGTAGCGATATAACTTCCATGCCTGATTCAATGTTGCTTTGTCGCTCTGCATGATTATGACCGTCATTGCTCTCTTAGTTGGTCGCTCCCAGTCTTTTTCTAACCTCCACCTGTACTAAGCGGACTAACTGCTTGTGCATCCACATCCTTTTAAAACCAGTTATGCCATATCAGTCCACCATACCTACCTATATGTGGTATTCGCCACCACTCCAAGTAAATTTACATGTGCTACCTTTAAAACCTTCAGTTTTTGCAATACATAGCTCATGGGAAAGTAGCTTAAAAACTATTGTGGTAAAGAGTATGTTGCTTATGTATCTTATTTCTTATAAGTTGCTTGCTGAGCGGTATCCATGTTTCTGGGGACGCCATCAACTGTTACACTTTTGTTGAATATCATGTGAGTTGCTATGCATGTTCGTCTTGTCTGAAGTAAGGGTGATTTGCCATTGGGTTGAATGAGTATGCATATTGTTAGAGAAGAACATTGGGCCGCCAACCAAAGCCATGTATCATGGTGGAAGTTTTAGCTTGGACATTAATCCTCAATCTCTTATGAGAATATGCTTAAGCATTAAAGAGGAGTCCATTATCTATTTTCTATGTTGTCCCGGTATGGATGTCCTCAAGTTGAGATCTATCAAAAATGAGAAATCAAATGCGATCTATCTCCTTGGACCTTTGTACAGGTGACATAGAGGTACCCCTTTGTGACACTTGGTTGAAACATATGTAATGCAATGATAGCCCATGGAAATCCGAGCTAATTAGGACAAGGTGCGAGCACTATTGGTATTCGATGCATGCGGCCTGCAACTTATAGGATGTCTTATGCATAACACATATGAAGTACTACTACCGTTGACAAAATTGCTTCTATGTTTTCAAAATAAAAAGCTCTAGCACATGACCATTCTTTTACTTTTATGTTGAGTCTCCACCTTCTTTTAAAAGCACCAACTACTGAGAGCATGATTGTCATTCTGAGTGTAATGTGCATTGTCCCAAAGTAGAATTGTCTTTTGCATGATTGTGATATCGTTTATTCTGAAATCATTGTATCTAGTCATCACTTAAACCTTGGAGGTGCCCCTACATTTATGTATTGCTTCACTAAAGGGGCAAGCTAGATATCACTTTATCATATTTGCACACCATGTTCATTACAAATCTATTTGATGTTTCAATGTCATATTGTAAAACTTTCAGTTCTTTGTGATTTTCTCATGAGGCAACTTAATTACTACAGATTCATTGTCTCAGTAAGCTTTTGTCATATGACTATGAAAAAGTCCTATATGGTTAATAGCATGTCACCACAGAAATTATTCTTGTTATCATTTACCTACTCGAGGACGAGCAGGAATTAAGCTTGGGGATGTTCATACGTCCAAAACGTATCTATAATTTCTGCTTGCTCCATGCCTCTTTTGGGTGATATTGCTATGTTATTTATACACTTCCATACACTTTTGATCATATTTGGACTAACCTATTTACTCAGTGCACCCCAGTGCCAGTTTCTGTTTTCGGCTGTTTTTGTATTTCAGGTTTTCACATTACGAGAACTGCCAGGAAAAATCCAGAAAAATTATATAAAAAACCAGCGTTCCAGAAACTACCGTGCGCCCGAAGGATAGCTGGGGGGGGCACCAGGGCTCCAGGCGCCCTGGCGGCGCGCCCTCCCCCCCTGGGCCACGCCGGGGGGGGGGGGGGGGCGCCTGGGCCCCCCGAGGCTTCCCCGATGCCCCCCTTTGGCATATATTTAAAGCGTCTCCCGAAACCCTTGAGACAGAAACTCTTTTCGCGATCCCATCTCTGTTCCGCCACCGCCGCCGCTTCCAAGATCGGGAGTACCAGGAGAACCCTTCCCGGCACCCTGCCGGAGGGGAGGATCACCACCGGGAGCCTCTCCACCACCATGGACGCCTCCCGGATGAGTTGTGAGTAGTCTCCCTTGGACCATGAGTCCATGACCAGTAGCTATGTGATGTTCTCCTCCCGTTCTTGTGCTTCACTAATTAGTCCTCGTGAGTTGCCCTACATGATCGAGGCACATATGTAATCCTTATGCTGTTGCTATGATGAGTTTGCTGGGATCCGATGGATTATGAGATTATGTTCAGATTGTGCTTGAGTAATATATTTGATCTACCTCTTTTATATTTATGTTTGTAAGTAATTCTTGCATGTTCTCCGTTGTTATTTATTGCTTTGGCCAAGTAGTAGGTAGTGACTCCAAGAGGGAACGTTATGCTTGATTGTGGGTTCATGCCCCCCGATGACTAGTTTGAGTGACAGAAACATGAGTCTAGGGGATGTGCTGTTGCCACAAGGGGGAAAACAACGGTGCTTGTGCCCGCGGGTGCAAGGATTGTTTACTTTACGCAAAGTTCTTTTAATGCAGTTGTCTGTTGCTTTGAGTTTACACTATGGGTGGGGCTCGCAACTTAATACCAGCGAGATGTTCTGGATAGATATCTCAAGGTGGATGATTAGTAGTAGATATTGATGGATTTCGGTCTACTTACTTTAGCGTACCGCCCATGCTTTGAACCTCAACCTTTCTTGCAATGTAGTCAGCATTGGTTTGCGTTCGTGGTCCTGTCAATTGCCCAGCTGTAATTCGTTTACCTCACATAGCTGTTTTATCGTCTTTTGGGAGAGAGACATCACTAGTGAACATCATGAGACTCCGGTCCATATTACCATCATTTATCACATCCGCTATTTACTTTTCGCTTTTACTTGCTATTGCAAACATTATCTATCACTACTATCATTTGCTTTTAATCCTTTGTGAACTACAAGGCCGGAGGGATTGACAACCTCTCTGTACTCGTTGGGAGCAAAGTTATTTGTATCTGTGTGCAGGTCCACGTTGATTGCTAATATCTGGCGCCGTTAGCAGTTGACACCTTCTTGTTGAACCTAGGAGTCTCTGGGGATTCGATCCTTGGTATCTTTGCCAAGAGAAAAACTTCCGCAACACTACATCTCACACCTTCCACTTGGGGTAACCAACGAGGGGCGAGAAGCCTAGCAGTTTCCGACCACGGGTTTTCAACCTTGCCATCAAAAGCCACGGTTCGAGAGTCTCCACCTTCTTTCTTTAAAGCACCAACTATTGAGAGCATGATTGTCATTCTGAGTGTAATGTACATTGTCTCAAAGTACCATTGTCTTCTGCATGATTATGATATCGTTTATTCTGAAATCATTGTATCTAGTCGTCACTTAAACTTTGGAGGTGCCCCTGCATTTATGTTTTGCTTTACTAAAGGGGGCAAGTGAGGTATCACTTTGTCATGTTTGCACACCATGCTCACTACAAATCTATTTGATGTTTCAGTATCATATTGTAAAACTTTCAGTTCTTTGTGATATTCTCATGAGGCAATTTAATTACTAAAGATTCATTATCTCAGTAAGCATTTGTCATGTGACTGTGAAAAGTTCTTATATGGTTGGTAGCATGTCACCACAGAAATTATGCTTGTTATCATTTACCTACTCGAGGACGAGCAGGAAATAAGCTTGGGGATGTTGATACGTCCAAAACGTATCTATAATTTCTGCTTGCTCCATGCCTCCTTTGTGTGATATTGCTATGATATTTATGCACTTCCATACATTTTTGATCATATTTGGACTAACCTATTAACTCAGTGCACCCGAGTGCCAGTTTCTGTTTTCTGCTGCTTTTGTATTTCAGGTTTTCCCATTACTTTAATTGCCAGAAAAATTCCGGGAAAAATATATAAAAAATCAGCGCTCCAGAAGGTTCTGTGCGGCCAAAGTAGGGCCAGAGGGGGGCCACCAGGGCTCCATGCGCCCTGGGGGCGCTGCCCCCCTCCTGGCCGCGCCGGGGGGGCACCTGGGCCCCCCTGACCTCCGCTGATGCCCCCCTTTGGCATATATTTACAACGCGTCCTGAAACCCTCGAGGACGGAACCCTTTTTCGCGATCTCATCTCTGTTCCGCCGCCGCCGCGCTTACAAGATCAGGAGCACCAGGAGAACTCTTCCCGGCACCCTGCCGGAGGGGAGAACCACCACCGGGAGCCTCTCCACCACCATGGACGCCTCCCGGATGAGTTGTGAGTAGTCTCCCTTGGACCATGGGTCCATGACCAGTAGCTATGTGATGTTCTCCTCCCCTCTTTGTTCTTCATCGATTAGACCTCGTGAGCTGCCCTACATGATCGAGGCACATATGTAATCCTTATGCTGTTGCTATGATGAGTTTGCCGGGATCCGATGGATTATGAGTTTATGTTCAGATTGTGTGTGAGTAATATATTTGATTTACCTCTTTTATATTTATGTTCTTGAGTAATTCTTGCATGTTCTCCGTTGCTGTTTATTGCTTTGGCCAAGTAGTAGGTAGTAACTCCAAGAGGGAACGTTATGCTTGATTGTGGGTTCATGCCCCTCGATGACTAGCTTGAGTGACAGAAACATGAGTCTAGGGGATGTGCTGTTGCCACAAGGGGGAAAACAACGGTGCTTGTACTTGCGGGTGCAAGGATTGTTTACTTTACGCAAAGTTCTTTTAATGCAGTTGTCTGTTGCTTTGAGTTTACACTATGGGTGGGACTCGCAACTTAATACCAGCGAGATGTTCTGGATAGATATCTCAAGGTGGATGATTAGTAGTAGATGCAGATGGATTTCGGTCTACTTGCCTTGGCGTACCGCCCATGCTTTTGAGCCTCTACCTTTCATGCAGCATAGTTAGCATTGGTTTGCGCACATAATCCTGTCAATTGCCCAGCTGTAATTCGTTTATCTCGCTTAGCTGTTTTATCGTCTTTTGGGAGAGAGACATCACTAGTGAACATCATGGGACCCCGGTCCATATTACCATCACTGATCACACCCGTTATTTACTTTCTGTTCTTATTTACTAGTTGCAGTCATACCTATCACTATTATCTCTTGTGTTTGATCCTTTGTAAACGACAAGGCCGGAGGGATTGACAACCTCTCTGTACTCGTTGGGAGCAAAGTTATTTGTATCTGTGTGCCGGTCCTGTCAGCCGCTAAGTATCTGGCGCCGTTAGCAGTTGACACCTTCTTGTTGACCCTCGGAGTCTCACGGGATTCGATCCTTGGTATCTTTGCCAAGGGAAAAACTACCGCTACGCTACATCTCAAACCTTCACTTGGGGTAACCAACGAGGGGCGAGAAGCCTTCAGCAACACCTACACCCTCTGAGCAAATTAAAATTGAACCTAGTGTTGCTATGGTTAAAGATCTCTTGGTAGAAGATTTAGATGGACATGTTATTTACCTCCAAGAGGAATATGCTAGAATAGCCAAACCCGATGCTAGGAATAAACATAGACCTATTGTAGGCTTTCCTGTTATCTCTGTTAAAATAGGAGATCATTGCTATCATGGTTTATGTGATGTGGGTGCTAGTGCGAGTATTATCCTTCATACCTTATATCAAGAAATTATGCATGATATTGCACCTGTTGAGTTAGAAGGGATTGATGTTACTATTAAGCTTGCTAATAGAGACACTATTTCACCAGTTGGGATTGTTAGAGATGTTGAAGTTTTGTGTGGGAAAGTTAAATACCCTGCTGATTTCCTTATTCTTAGTTCCCCACAAGATGACTTTTGTCCCATTATATTTGGTAAACCCTTCTTGAATACTGTTAATGCTAAGATAGACTGCGTGAAAGATATTGTTACAGTTGGTCTAGGGGATATGTCTCATGATTTTAACTCTGCTAAATTCCGTAGACAACCCCTTGATAAAGAATTACCAAGTAAGGATGAAATTATTGTTCGTGCTTCTATTGTTGTGCCTCCTAACGATCCTTTAGAACAATATTTGCTTCTATTGTTGTGCCTCCTAATGATCCTTTAGAACAATATTTGCTAGATCATGAAAATGATATGCATATGAATGAGAGAAGGGAAATAGATGAAATATTCTTTAATCAGGGACCCGTATTGAAAAACAACTTGCCTGTTGAAATCCTAGGGGATCCTCCTCCACCCAAGGGTGATCCCGTGTTTGAACTTAAACCTTTGCCTGATAATCTGAAGTATGATTATCTTGATGAAAAGAACATATATCCTGTTATTATTAGTGCTAACCTTTCAGAGCAGGAAGAGGAAAATTTATTGAAAACTCCAAAGAAGCACCGTGCTGCTATTGGATATACTCTGGATGATCTTAAGGACATCAGTCCCACTTTATGCCAACACAAGATAAAATTGGAAGAAAACGCTAAACCAGTTTTGATCATCAACGGCGATTAAATCCTAAGATGAAAGAAGTGGTAAGAAAGGAAATTCTAAAGCTTCTAGAGGCAGGTATTATCTATCCAGTTGCTGACAGCCAGTGGGTAAGTCATGTCCATTGTGTCCCTAAGAAGGGAGGTATGACTGTTGTTCCTAATGATAAAGATGAATTGATCCCGCAAAGAATAGTTACAGGTTATAGGATGGTAATTGATTTCCACAAATTAAATAAAGCTACTAAGAAAGTGTCACACCCTGATTTTCATGTCACATTGCTTAAGCTCATTTTCATGTTAAAAATGTGGATTTGCAAAAACTTTTGAGTGTTTTTGACTTTGCTTGATTTGACTTTTGTCTGCTGTTTGCTAGTGCTCTAAAAATCAAATAAATCCTCCAACTCTTATACTTCATCTCCTTGACCCAAAACCTTTTCCCAATGATCATGCCATGTGTATAGACCAGTATAGAATTTTCTTATAAAAATATTTTGGCCAAATGGTATTTTCTAAAATTAGTTTTCCAAAAACCCCTGAATTGAGGTTTGCACTACAAGTACCTTATTTAGGGTGTGAAAAATCTTTCAAAAAGTTTATTTGAACCCTATTAGGTATAGGACTCCCAGAAACCACAAAATTATAATTTTAAAAGTTATTTTTATATCTTATTTAAAAGCTTTTTCTTAAGGCCAGAAATGGTCTTTAATAGGGAAAAATTATTTAATCATTTCAAAAATATTTGCCAAAATTCAGGGAGACTCATAGGACATATATTGTCCATATATAAGAGTTTCAGCACATGATCATGTTCAAAATATTGGACAAATCCTTCCAAAACCCTTTCTGGATATTTCAAGCTTTTGAAATATTTACAAAGGAAATATTCTCCAAAAATTCCCGGGAAATTCTATCATGTCATATATGACATATTTGATGATCTTGCAAAGCCTCATGCCTTGAAGATCAAGGAAACATCCTCTAATCCCCTCAAAACCATCTCTGTCCATTTTGAAGTTTGAGCAACTCTACATTGCCAAACTTGTCCAAATGCTCTCAAATTTGGTGAACATGCTAGAATGGCCTAATAAGGCATCTAGACCAAATGGCACAAGATTTAGAATATAGAAACTTGATCAGATCACCCCAAAACCACTTCTGTTCAAATTCAAATTTGAACAACTTTACATTGCCAACTTTTTACCTGGAGCCTCAAACTTTGTGGGCATGTTCATAACCCCAAATGATGATGCTACACCAAGTGGTGCATCAAGGGGAGATGATTTGCTTGATTCAAACATGGTGAAACCATTTCTGTTGATTTCTAGGGTTCACCAAAGTTACATTGGCCACTTTGCCCAAATGAGCTCAAATTTGGTGTAGGGGCCCAATTATATGTGACATTTGAACCTGTTAAGTCCCATGCCAAGTGGAGGTCATTTGCTCTCCCAAAACCTGATCAAACACCTTCTGGTCATTTACCAAAACCAGTGTTTGAACCTCTTTTACTTTTTCTCTTTACCTCAAATTATTACCACAGCTTATTCTGATCATCTTCTACCCCCAGTAACATTCCCATGGCCTCAGATCAATCATTGGTGGGGGTAAAACCCCAATTCATACTGCTGGACAGCAGTTTTCACCCTCTCCTTCACCTCTCTCCTCATTCCAGAGGCTCCCCAGAGCATCCAAGACCTTCACGCCTTTGTTTACTATCCCCTAGCACTGCTGGACACAAGAGGACACGCCAATGACACCATGTGCATGCCATGGCATGCAAAGTTCGCGCGCTGGAGCACGCTACAGTGCCCTGGCGCACTGTAGCCACCTCCAATCAGGGGCGCCCGACAGCCTTGGGCTTCCCCCTCGTGTCCCCCGAGGCGGCCTCGACGTACGCAACACGCCGGGCGGTCGGCCCCCTCCTCTCTCCTCCTCCCTCACCCCTGCTCGCACGCGCACCGGCCGACCCTGAGCACCAGTGAGCGACCTCGCACGCGCGGCCTCTCTGGCGCCTCCCCGCTCCTCCTCTCTCTTCCTCTAGGCGTGGACCAGCCCCACGAACGCCCTAGACATGCCCACTGCTTCCCGTGGCCTGCAACGACAGCAACGACCTCACCGGCGCATGCATCATCGGTGGACCGGCGCTCACCTATTTATAGGCCGCCCCCGAGCCCCCTTGCACCTCCTTTAGCTCTTTCCTTCCCTCCTACGCCTCCCGGGCCGACTCGTTGCTCCCCCCGTGCCCTACGACCTCCCTTCTGGCCGGAGTTCCGCCGCCGGCCTCCGCTCGAATCCTCGCCATCCCGAGCTCGCCTCCCTCCCTTTCCTCAACCAGAAGAGATGCGAGGGTACGGTGACCCTTTCCCCTACTTCTCCCAGACCACCGGGGCACCACATTCCCCAGCTGCTCGTCGCCTGAAAGGGCATCCGCCGAGGCAGTGCCGAGCGCACCTCGGTCGTCCCCTGCGGGCCCTGCCGATCTCCCCCGATGCGCCGCATTCTAGTGGCCTCTCCGGTGGCCACCGCTCGGCCGGAGATGGCCTGAGCCGCCGGGGGGCAGGGCAGCAACCTCCCGCCGACGAGGCCCCTGCCTCTTCTGTCGCGGGCGGGAGGAAGAAGAAGGCCTGCTGGAGGGGCCCGCTCGTCGGTGACCCAGCGGGGCGGGCCCAGCAGTTTAAGTGGAGACGGGCCGGGCGGGAGCCGTGTTCCCCAGGAGGAAGCACACTTCGGGGATTACGCCTTCGACGTCACCACCTTCGCCCGCGCAGCCGAGCCGCTGGGCCGGCCCGCGAGCTATCCTTTGCCCAGAGCACCGTATAAGGTTGAACCCTTATTCCTTTTCTTTTTCTTTATTCTGTCAACTTCAAAAATGCCTAAATAATTCTTTTGAACTCCAAACTTGATGATTCAAATTTCCTATGGCTCCATAAATCATGCTCTATCACATGGTGCAACATGCACAGTATTCCAGAGACTTTTCCTACACAAATATTTATCAAATGCCTTTATTTCATTTCTGTGATGAACTTTAGAAAATCACAGAGAGCTCATTTTTGATCCAAATGCAGTGATTCAAGTTCCTAGGTGCTTGCCACATCCAAACTTAGTTTTGGAACATTTTTATTAAAACTTTCTGTACCCCACCAAATATAGAGCCATTTCTTCATATTTATCAGCTTTGCAAAATCCTAGGTAATTCATTTCAAATCCAAATCCAGTGAAACCAACTCCTAAATGCTTCTAAAATCATGACTTGATGATGGGTACCTTTTCTCCTCATTCAAGGAAATATTTTTGTATACTTCTTCCAAATCCATAAACCCTTTAGTTCCATCACATTGAAATGTTCCAAACTACCTATTGATCCAACACCTATGAAACCACCTTGGTTATTTTTCATATGACCAGAGGTATCCTAGAAAAGTCCAACTCCTATTTTTAGAGCACATTTATTGTTGCTTTGATTGTGTTGCTTATTACGATTGTTTCCATCGTTAGTTGACGAAATAAACGAAGTACTCGGAGATGGACCAGAAGGTTTGAAGACTCAGAAGAATAAGGCAAGCAGCCCTTTGACCATGTTCAAGAAACCTTTTTATGCATGTCTCATAGCACCTTATTATTCAATGCATCGGAATCATGTTGAGGTGGAAACCACTTTGGTTGCTACCCCTGTTACTATACTGTTGAAACTTGCATCTAACATGACCCTACCTTCCTATGAGGGTCATGTGGGTGGGAATAGATAGATGTATGCTATAGTAGTTGGCTACGCAAATGGGTCGGGGTTATGCATTGAGTGAAACAAGTGTGGTCTCACATACTTGCAAAAGACCCGGTGGGTGCCACTAATGCCCCTGGGAGCTGATGAGGAGCTAGGGCACTACTTGGTGAAGAAGTAGTGTGACGAGGCTTGACGGAAGTGTTGTTTACATAGATGGATTAGATTTATGTGTGACTACCGTCCCAACCAAACATGCGCAACCACTCTACCCTTATATGCGAAAGGGCATTATTGATTACCTAGGTCGATACTAGCATGGTGCCCGCATTACTAGTGACGGGGGTGACGTGAGGTCACTCTCGGGACGGGGTTGTGCTTGGATAGGCGGCCATGACTATCTTTACAGGGCACCGGACACACCGTTGGTACCCCGTGCTTGTGGTATGTGATGAATATGGGAGCGAGGCTCCAAGAATCTTGAGATGTGAAATGTGGGGCACGGGGCTGTTACCAATCGAGTGGACTCCATATTAGTGTCGTCTAGGGAAAGATAGTGATCGGGTGCTTACCCCGGGTACTTGAGGTATCGCGGGTCGTGGATGACATGGAAGTTCCCCGGATCTTGTGGGTAAAGTGTGCAACCTCTGCAGAGTGTCAAACTATTCGAATAACCGTGTCCGCGGTCAAGGACAGTTGGGTGGTGCTACTTAGACTATGTCCATAAGTTTCTGGGAAACAACACGGTATGATGGTATTGTTGATGTGATTTTGAGAAAGTCACAATGAGCTTGTGCATGAGTTGATTACAACTCTTTCTCGATAATGATGTCTGTGACCTACTGATACTTGTTACAGACACATGCATGCCCTTGTTATATGTTGATCATAACTGCATATGAAAAACTAGCTTTCCGCAAAACTGCCAACCTAGCAGTAGAGCCTTGCATAATTATTCTGTTATCACACTTGGGTTGCTTGCGAGTACATTCAATGTACTCATTGGCTTGCCACTGGTTATTTTATTGGCCAGGCATGAGAGAACAGGTTATGATGAAGATTTCTTGGTGACGAGCATGCGAGCTAGGACGCTTCCCAGTCAGAATGCCTGTAGGGTTAAGGCAGATGGCATGGGTCCATGTTGTCATTGAAGATTTCCGCTGCGACGATATGATCAAGACTTGACCATTATGGTCCTATTCGTGTAATACGGTATGTATGGATGTAAGACTCTTGTTATTCAGCTTCTGTGTGTTCAGTGAGCATTGATCTCTGGGATCACTGTACACGTGCATTCGGTGATCACGACTTACGAGTCGGGGTCCCCACAGAGCTGGTATCAGAGCCATCCTGACTGTAGGAAGCCTTAGTTAGCATGGTCGTTAGTTAGGGTAAAACTATTTTCAAAACTATTACTAGTTTTCAAAACTATCTATACTTCTCTACCCTTCTCAGTTTTTCGAAAACTAGGCTATACTTGATCTCTTCCCCTTCAAAACCCTGGTCGCTAAAACCCCTATGCCCCTGACCACTGGATTTTTTGTAATCCTCGTGGAGTGCACCTTGCCAAACACTCACCCACCACTTTTGCACGCAAGATTGGCGACACCACGACAAGACGGTACCAACAGAAATTACATCCTCGATGGATGAGGACGTGAAGACCCAGAAGATGGTGACACCCTTGACAGTGCCCCAAGATGGTGCAACTTTGGCCTATAAATGACTAGGGTATAGGTTATGCAAGTCATGATATGAATCGCTAATAGAGTAATCCTGTCACTACCATTGTTGTATCGACAACCACCGGTGGATGAGAACCTTGCCATTTGGTCCGCCTCACTATAGTGAGCAGGAAAACGGTTCTCTTCGTCCCCCGCTCTTGGTGTCGATGTTTTCATCAACGAAATCGACATGTTGGACCTCTATTATGCCTTGTTATTTGCATATGGATTGCCTACCTAGTACCCTCGACGCCCCAGAAGGCACAAGGGATCATCATGATTAAAGAGACAAGAGAAGACAAGTCAACGCCAGCTACGAGGAGGCACCTTCATCACATCACCTCATCAGGCGAGAAGTTGTTGAAGATTCTTCAGGCTCAACCTGGATCGTTCATCGAGCAACTACAAGGGGCTTAGCAACACCCGAGGGAGCTCAGAAGACTGCACGAGGCACAAGTCACGACGCTGAGTCCGAGAACCCCTAGGGTAGGATGAGTCGTGTACCCCCTATTCGCAGTCGAGTCCATATGATGGTTCGAATAGAGCCATGATTGTGTGTTGTTTGCTTTTATTTGCTTGTGTTTTGATATAAGTCGCACTTTTGCCCCAGGCAACAAGTGCATGGCTATATCACCTTCCTTGCCTTGTTTCTTTTGTTTCTGCCTTTTTGCACCTGTTTGTTGCACCTGCACTATAGAACCCCCTTTAGGCATTTTCCCTCCTCTACGCTGCTTCTTCCCTCTATTCTCTCCCTCCCCAATTGAAGACCCGCAAGACAAGATGCACCAAGGATTCTACCTCGGCAGCCAACTGGCACTGAAGACTTCTGCTACAACCTCCACGATCTAGTGCAACCCGTAGAGTTATGTTTAACCCTCCGGACCAGTAACCCTCTTCCTAGACCCTTTGAGATTTCACAAGACACTCCAGCACGAATCCTTAACCATGTGCCTAACCCATGGTAAAGCGAGAGAACCAGTTAAGCCTTTATAACCTTGCAAAACACTGGGTTCGTAAAGGAGCTAGTGGACATGATGAGTGAGCACATTTTCGTCCTAATATAGCACGAGGTCTGACGATGCCATAGATAGACCAGTTCGAGGATATTGGACAGATGACTTGGTGGTTTATATCAGTGACTTCGAGGAATTATCTGAGACCTTGATGGATTGTGAGGTTTTCATATTGGTGGGATCATGACTTTGGGAAAGCCGGTAGAAGTACCCGTTGGACATGAGATTTGGATTTATGTAGGTGATTCTGGTTGGTATAGATGCTGGATATGTCTGCATGGGTCGGATTAAGATTGGATTTAGGCCTATGATCCTGATTATGATATCATGTTTCTCGGTGGACAATAACCTAAGGAGATTGGATTATTTGTCGGAGTTGATTTAGGGATCTATTTAATCGTGATCTTGGAGTTACTTGACCCGGATGATGAGAATTTGGTGGACATACTGTCGTAATGCGTAGTCCATCCCAGTGTTTGGGTATTATAGAGACTCGAGATCTTGCGAAACACCGTAGACATCGGATTTGTAGAATTGTTGGATTATGTGGTGATTGATGGAATTACCGGGCTATTGGAGTTGATCTATAGGAAGGAAACAAATCTTGGAGTAGCATATGACGTGTTTCCTTAGAATAGAGATGCATTATCTTGAGCCTTGCAAGATTAGGTTGAGTGCTTGGATTGTGGAGTTTAACTTAAGCTCAGCAGCATGTATGATCTACCTTTGGATTTTTAGAGGTAGACGTACATATGGATTTGGGGATCGTAGACAAGTACAATTTTGTTAGACCGTCTCTTGAGAGTCATGAGGATATGCATGGCATGAGTGGTGATTGAAGTTGGTCTATGCGAGAGGCCGCTTTTCCGTTCGGAGTACTAGATAGAGCTATTGGCATCTCAGAAACTGTGCTTAAGGATAAGATGATATAAGTTCACTCACTCACTAGAATCCTTGAAACCCTTAAGCCCCACCGAGCCACAACCTGGTCAGATTCTGACCACGGGCCTTCGCTCTGAGTCAGGAAGGCCTCTGCAAATACTCAGCCGAGACCACCACCAATACCCAGCCTACCTTGTGTACCCCCATAGACCTCATGGAGTAAGTGGACAAGTTGGGTAACATCATTATTTGATGGCCTACTTGTCTGCCCGAAGACAAAGAAGAGACAAACAGCTGGATAGAAGACATTGGAAGACCGCCCTGTCAAGAAGGAAGATCTACACCGACCACCGTCATCAAGAAGTAACTTCCGCGTCGAAGACCGGGCGTATCTGCAAACCACTCCTCCTGGAGGAACCGAGCAATTCCGTGTCGAAGGAGCGCTCACACCAAGTTGTATCAAGACTTCAAGGCACGATTCTGGTGGCGCAGGATGAAAGAGAGATTGCAACCTATGTTGCAAAGTGTGATGTGTGCCAAAGGGTCAAGGCTGAATATCAGTGACCCACCGGATTGCTTCAACCACTCAAGGTTCCTGAGTGGAAGTGGGATAAAGTCGGAATGGACTTCGTCACTGGGTTACCAAGGTCGGATAGAGACATGACTCTGTTTGGGTCATGGTCGATCATTTGACCAAAACGGCCCATTTCATTCCTGTCAAGACCACTTATGATGGCAACCGGCTGGCAGCTCTCTACATCGACCGAATCGAAAGTCCTCACGGCATTTCCCAAGGAGATTGTGTCTGATCGAGGAACCCAGTTCACCTCAAGGTTCTGGAAGAAGTTCCAAGAAGCCTTGGGAACCAAGTATCTTTCAGCACGGCTTTCCACCCCCATACCGGAGGTCAGACTGAGCGAGTCAATCAGATTCTCGAAGTCATGACTCCGAGCCTGTGTCTTGGCATATGGAGCCAAGTGGGAGGATTGTTCCCCTTTTGCCGAGTTCTCCTATAACAACAGTTACCAGTCGAGCCTTCAGATGGCACCATTTGAGGTGTTGTACGGACACAGATGTCGCACACCCCTCAACTGGTCAGAGACTGGAGAAGGACTAGTCTTTGGACCGAAGATTCTTCGCGCAGCGGAAGAGCAGGTCCAACTAGTCAGAGAGCGTTGAAGGCAGCCAAGTCAAGGCAAAATAGCTATGCTGACACTCACCGTCGGGACATGAGTTTCCATATCAGGGACCACGTGTACCTGCGGGTAACTCCTCTAAAGGGAACCAAGCGTTTCCACGTCAAGGGGAAGCTCGCACCAAGGTTCATTGGACCCCTTGAGATCACTGCAAGTCATGTGGTAGACGGCTCCCCAGCTAGATCTACCACCTGAGATACTCTCCGTGCACCAAATCTTCCACGAGCCCCCACTCTGGAAGTACTTCTTACCTCCTAGCTAGCCCGATGCCCGCAAGGACATCGATCACCGAGCCTTTGACAGCTAACCCAACCTAACCTATGCAAGAGACCCCTTAGCAACCTCCATCCAGGAAGGCATCAAGCAAGAAGCCATACCATCAAGCACTTCAAGATTCCATGGAGCACCGCTCGGAAGCAGAACCAACAAGGAGAAGTGAAGACTACCCCGTATCCAAGACTCCACCTTTCTTTCCACGCCTAGTCTGGGAATCTCGGGGACGAGATTCTTGTAAGGGGGGTAGGTCTGTCACACCCTGATTTTCATGTCACATTGCTTAAGCTCATTTTCATGTTAAAAATGTGGATTTGCAAAAACTTTTGAGTGTTTTTGACTTTGCTTGATTTGACTTTTGTCTGCTGTTTGCTAGTGCTCTAAAAGTCAAATAAATCCTCCAACTCTTATACTTCATCTCCTTGACCCAAAACCTTTTCCCAATGATCATGCCATGTGTATAGACCAGTATAGAATTTTCTTATAAAAATATTTTGGCCAAATGGTATTTTCTAAAATTAGTTTTCCAAAAACCCCTGAATTGAGGTTTGCACTGCAAGTACCTTATTTATGGTGTGAAAAATCTTTCAAAAAGTTTATTTGAATCCTATTAGGTATAGGACTCCCAGAAACCACAAAATTATAATTTTAAAAGTTATTTTTATATCTTATTTAAAAGCTTTTTCTTAAGGCCAGAAATGGTCTTTAATAGGGAAAAATTATTTAATCATTTCAAAAATATTTGCCAAAATTCAGTGAGACTCATAGGACATATATTGTCCATATATAAGAGTTTCCGCACATGGTCATGTTCAAAATATTGGACAAATCCTTCCAAAACCCTTTCTGGATATTTCAAGCTTTTGAAATATTTACAAAGGAAATATTCTCCAAAAATTCCAGGGAAATTCTATCATGTCATATATGACATATTTGATGATCTTGCAAAGCCTCATGCCTCGAAGATCAAGGAAACATCCTCTAATCCCCTCAAAACCATCTCTGTCCATTTTGAAGTTTGAGCAACTCTACATTGCCAAACTTGTCCAAATGCTCTCAAATTTGGTGAACATGCTAGAATGGCCTAATAAGGCATCTAGACCAAATGGCACAAGATTTGGAATAGAGCAACTTGATCAGATCACCCCAAAACCACTTCTGTTCAAATTCAAATTTGAACAACTTTACATTGCCAACTTTTTACCTGGAGCCTCAAACTTTGTGGGCATGTTCATAACCCCAAATGATGATGCTACACCAAGTGGTGCATCAAGGGGAGATGATTTTCTTGACTCAAACATGGTGAAACCATTTCTGTTGATTTCTAGGGTTCACCAAAGTTACATTGGCCACTTTGCCCAAATGAGCTCAAATTTGGTGTAGGGGCCCAATTATATGTGACATTTGAACCTGTTAAGTCCCATGCCAAGTGGAGGTCATTTGCTCTCCTAAAACCTGATCAAACACCTTCTGGTCATTTACCAAAACCAGTGTTTGAACCTCTTTTACTTTTTCTCTTTACCTCAAATTCTTACCACAGCTTATTCTGATCATCTTCTACCCCCAGTAACATTCCCATGGCCTCAGATCAATCATTGGTGGGGGTAAAACCTCAATTCATACTGCTGGACAACCGTTTTCACCCTCTCCTTCACCTCTCTCCTCATTCCAGAGGCTCCCCAGAGCATCCAAGACCTTCACGCCTTTGTTTACTATCCCCTAGCACTGCTGGACACAAGAGGACACGCCAATGACACCATGTGCATGCCATGGCATGCAAAGTTCGCGCGCTGGAGCACGCTACAGTGCCCTGGCGCACTGTAGCCACCTCCAATCAGGGGCGCCCGACAGCCTTGGGCTTCCCCCTCGTGTCCCCCGAGGCGGCCTCGACGCCCGCAACACGCCGGGCGGTCGGCCCCCTCCTCTCTCCTCCTCCCTCACCCCTGCTCGCACGCGCACCGGCCGACCCTGAGCACCAGTGAGCGACCTCGCACGCGCGGCCTCTCTGGCGCCTCCCCGCTCCTCCTCTCTCTTCCTCTAGGCGTGGACCAGCCCCACGAACGCCCTAGACATGCCCACTACTTCCCCCGTGGCCTGCAATGACAGCAACGACCTCGCCGGCGCATGCATCATCGGTGGACCGGCGCTCACCTATTTATAGGCCGCCCCCGAGCCCCCTTGCACCTCCTTTAGCTCATTCCTTCCCTCCTACGCCTCCCGGGCCGACTCGTTGCTCCCCCCGTGCCCTACGGCCTCCCTTCTGGCCGGAGTTCCGCCGCCGGCCTCCGCTCGAATCCTCGCCATCCCGAGCTCGCCTCCCTCCCTTTTCTCCACCAGAAGAGATGCGAGGGTACGTGACCCTTTCCCCTACTTCTCCCAGACCACCGGGGCAACACATTCCCCAGCTGCTCGTCGCCCGAACGGGCATCCGCCGAGGCAGTGCCGAGCGCACCTCGGTCGTCCCCTGCCGGCCCTGCCGATCTTCCCCGATGCGCCGCATTCTAGTGGCCTCTCGGTGGCCACCGCTCGGCCGGAGATGGCCTGAGCCGCCGGGGGGCAGGGCAGCAACCTCCCGCCGACGAGGCCCCTGCCTCTTCTGTCGCGGGCGGGAGGAAGAAGAAGGCCTGCCGGAGGGGCCCGCTCGTCGGTGACCCAGCGGGGCGGGCCCAGCAGTTTAAGTGGAGACGGGCCGGGCGGGAGCCGTGTTCCCCAGGCGGAAGCACACTTCGGGGATTACGCCTTCGGTGTCACCACCTTCGCCCGCGCAGCCGAGCCGCTGGGCCGGCCCGCGAGCTATCCTTCGCCCAGAGCACCGTATAAGGTTGAACCCTTATTCCTTTTCTTTTTCTTTATTCTGTCAACTTCAAAAATGCCTAAATAATTCTTTTGAACTCCAAACTTGATGATTCAAATTTCCTATGGCTCCATAAATCATGCTCTATCACATGGTGCAACATGCACAGTATTCCAGAGACTTTTCCTACACAAATATTTATCAAATGCCTTTATTTCATTTCTGTGATGAACTTTAGAAAATCACAGAGAGCTCATTTTTGATCCAAATGCAGTGATTCAAGTTCCTAGGTGCTTGCCACATCCAAACTTAGTTTTGGAACATTTTTATTAAAACTTTCTGTACCCCACCAAATATTGAGCCATTTCTTCATATTTATCAGCTTTGCAAAGTCCTAGGTAATTCATTTCAAATCCAAATCCAGTGAAACCAACTCCTAAATGCTTCTAAAATCATGACTTGATGATGGGTACCTTTGCTCATCATTCAAGGAAATATTTCTGTATACTTCTTCCAAATCCATAAACACTTTGGTTCCATCACATTGAAATGTTCCAAACTACCTATTGATCCAACACCTATGAAACCACCTTGGTTATTTTTCATATGACCAGAGGTATCCTAGAAAAGTCCAACTCCTATTTTTAGAGCACATTTATTGTTGCTTTGATTGTGTTGCTTATTACGATTGTTTCCATCATTAATTGACGAAATAAACGAAGTACTCAGAGATGGACCAGAAGGTTTGAAGACTCAAAAGAATAAGGCGAGCAGCCCTTTGACCATGTTCAAGAAACCTTTTTATGCATGTCTCATAGCACCTTATTATTCAATGCATCGGAATCATGTTGAGGTGGAAACCACTTTGGTTGCTACCCCTGTTACTATACTGTTGAAACTTGCATCTAACATGACCCTACCTTCCTATGAGGGTCATGTGGGTGGGAATAGATAGATGTATGCTATAGTAGTTGGCTACGCAAATGGGTCGGGGTTATGCATTGAGTGAAACAAGTGTGGTCTGACATACTTGCAAAAGACCCGGTGGGTGCCACTAATGCCCCTGGGAGCCGATGAGGAGCTAGGGCACTACTTGGTGAAGAAGTAGTGTGCCGAGGCTTGACGGAAGTATTGTTTACAGAGATGGATTAGATTTATGTGTGACTACCGTCCCAACCTAACATGCGCAACCACTCTACCCTTATATGGGAAAGGGCATTATTGATTACCTAGGTCGATACTAGCATGGTGCCCGCATTACTAGTGATGGGGGTGACGTGAGGTCACTCTCGGGACGGGGTCGTGCTTGGATAGGCGGCCATGACTGTCTTTACAGGGCATCGGACACACCGTTGGTACCCCGTGCTTGTGGTATGTGATGAATATGGGAGCGAGGCTCCAAGAATCTTGAGATGTGAAATGTGGGGCACGGGGCTGTTACCAATCGAGTGGACTCCATATTAGTGTCGTCTAGGGAAAGATAGTGATCGGGTGCTTACCCCGGGTACTTGAGGTATCGCGGGTCGTGGATGACACGGAAGTTCCCCGGATCTTGTGGGTAAAGTGTGCAACCTCTGCAGAGTGTCAAACTATTCGAATAGCCGTGTGCGCGGTCAAGGACAGTTGGGTGGTGCTACTTAGACTATGTCCATAAGTTTCTGGGAAACAACACGGTATGATAGTATTGTTGATGTGATTGTGAGAAAGTCACAATGAGCTTGTGCATGAGTTGATTACAACTCTTTCTCGATAATGATGTCTGTGACCTACTGATACTTGTTACAGACACATGCATGCCCTTGTTATATGTTGATCATAATTGCATATGAAAAACTAGCTTTCCGCAAAACTGCCAACCTAGCAGTAGAGCCTTGCATAATTATTCTGTTATCACACTTGGGTTGCTTGCGAGTACATTCAATGTACTCATTGGCTTGCCACTGGTTATTTTATTGGCCAGGCATGAGAGAACAGGTTATGATGAAGATTTCTTGGTGACGAGCATGCGAGCTAGGACGCTTCCCAGTCAGAATGCCTGTAGGGTTAAGGCAGATGGCATGGGTCCATGTTGTCATTGAAGATTTCCGCTGCGACGATATGCTCAAGACTTGACCATTATGGTCCTATTCGTGTAATACGGTATGTATGGATGTAAGACTCTTGTTATTCAGCTTCTGTGTGTTCAGTGAGCATTGATCTCTGGGATCACTGTACACGTGCATTCGGTGATCACGACTTACGAGTCGGGGTCCCCACAGAAAGATCATTACCCTTTGCCTATTATTGATCAAATGCTAGAAAGGTTATCCAAACATACTCACTTTTGCTTTCTAGATGGTTATTCTGGTTTCTCTCAAATACCTGTGTCAAAAGGGGATCAAGAAAATACCACTTTTACTTGTCCTTTCGGTACCTTTGCTTATAGACGTATGCCTTTTGGTTTATGTAATGCACCTGCTACTTTTCAATGATGGATGATGGCTATATTCTCTGATTTTTGTGAAAATATTGTTGAGGTTTTCATGAATGATTTCTCCGTTTACGGAACTTCTTTTGATGATTGCTTAAGCAACCTTGATCGATTTTTGCAGAGATGTGTAGACACTAATCTTGTCTTGAACTGGGAGAAGTGCCACTTTATGGTTAATGAAGGCGTTGTCTTGGGACATAAAATTTGTGAAAGAGGTATTGAAGGTGACAAGGCCAAAGTTGATGCTATAGAAAGATGCCGTGCCCCAAGGACATCAAAGGTATACGAAGTTTCCTTGGTCATGCCAGGTTTTATAGGAGGTTCGTAAAGGACTTCTCCAAAATCTCCAGGCCTCCGACTAATCTCTTACAAAAAGATATTCCTTTTGTCTTTGATGATGATTGTCTAGAAGCATTTGAAATACGTAAGAAAGCATTGATCTCTGCACCTATTGTCTAGCCTCCTGACTGGAATTTACCTTTTGAGATTATGTGCGATGCTATTGACTATGCTGTAGGTGCTGTTTTAGGGCAAAGAGTTGATAAGAAATTGAATGTTATCCAATATGCTAGTAAAACTTTAGACATCGCCCAAAGAAATTATGCTACTACCGAGTGTCGGGGAACTAATCCACGAGCACCTATGGGACCGGCAGACCGAGCCCCTTTCGGTTCGGCGGGGGCGAAGATCGCACGAAGAGCAGATCGAGGCGAAACACACGAGCAGTTTACCCAGGTTCGGGCTGCACGGATGCGTAAAAACCTACTCCTGCTTTGTGGTTTGTATTGAGTTCTTGCTCGGGAGCGCTGAATGCTACAGTACACACCAGCAGCTAACGCGACCGAGCGTGAGTGTTCTCCTCCCCCCTCTACGTTGTGCATGGGCCTCCTTTTATATGCTCAAGGGGTCACCGACATGTGGCAACGTAGACAAGGGTAAAAATGGAAAGGTGTTGCGGTTGGTACAACTACCTATACAGTGTATCATACCTAACCCTGATGGCAGGGGACAAGGGCATTGAATGCCCATCTGCGTCGCCCAAACAGTGCAAAAGGGACCGTCAGGGATGCCACCGCCCGCCACGATGGCAATCTTGTCAGCGCCGCTTGCCACCGCGCACCGCTGGCTGCACAGCCTCCCGCCACGTATGCCTGGAAGGGTCCTAGGGCGACACGTTGGTGGATGTGCTGGAGCGCGGGTATAGAGTGGCAGCTTGCCGCGGCAAGCGCCTTGCCGCGGTCGTTGTCTTGTCGCGTTCGGGAGCTTGTCGCTCACCGGGCCTTGCCGGGATGCGTGGCGCGTCGCGGCAAGTTCCTTGAGATGCCTTGGTTGGCCTTCCCGACAAGCTCCTCTTGCCGGGGTCTTGTGCCTTGAGTGGTCTTCCCGGCAAGCTCCTCTTGCCGGGGCCTTGTCTCCTTGGCTTGAATACTTTGTTCTTGAATGGCTCCAAAGGAACCACGGAGGACCTTGGCGGTCACCCGGCAAGCCTTGCCGCGGGATGCTGCGACTGCCCGTGCACAAGTTCGGGATACTAGGGTACCCCTACTCTAGTACACCGACAGGAGCCCCCGGGCCTGGGCCATACACGGTGCCGAGCGCTGTTGGGCCAGGCCCAAAACAAGGCACGGGCACGCGCGGCCTGGGTTACGCCGTATCTCTCTCCGTATCCACCGCGCCCTCCCCAAACGGCACGCGTTGAATGCGGCGTCGTGGGAGAGATCGTGGGTGGTTTCTTTATTCGGAAAGACGGAACGTCCGCCCCCTCCCTCCTTATAAGCAGGGGAAACAGGGGCAGTTCGCCCACTCGCCAGTTGCTATTCCAATCTCGGAAACCTCCGCCGCTCCCCCTTCTTCCCAAAGCTGAAAGAGAGCAGCGCCCTGCCCCCCATCGCCACCAGCACCACCAACGCCGTCGACCTCCCCCACCACTTCCGCCATGGCTTCGAAAGCCGCCACGGGGAAGGTTGTGAAGTCGACCGAGGCGCAGCGGCTCACGGCGCTGCGAAAGGAGCGGGCAATCTCCCCCCCAAGCTCGCCGCGAGGGAGCTGAGGGAGTATTACTACCTCTTCTGGTCGACGAAGACGCGAGCGCATCCGCGCACGAAGGTACTTCTAGACGTCGCTTGGAAAATGGCTCCAAATGGATATCCCTTCTTCGCCTTGTTCTTCTACTGCGGGCTCTGCCCGCCTTTCTCTGAGTTTTTCTGTGATATTATGAACACCTACGAGTTCCGCCTCCTTGATTTCACCCCCAATGTTGTTCTGACCATGGCAGTTTTCGCACATCTCTGCGAAAACTTTGTCGGAGTCTATCCAAACGTAGCCCTTTTTCGCCACTTCTTTATGCCCCGAGTTGAGAGAGGAGAGCCTTTATCCGGCGGAATCGCCTGGATCTCGAGAGCCGGCAAGAAGGACGCTTATCTGGAGGGAGAGTTCCACGGCAAGTGGGAGGAATGGAGAGCAGACTGGTGCTGGATTGTCGAGGAGAACCCGCAGCCGTTTATCGCCCGGCGCCAAACCCCAGTAGCGCGTGGCAGCGATTGGAGCAACGTGGCCCCGGAAGACGATAGGCTGAAGATTGCCATCGCTCGGATCCAACGCCTTAGGCTAGCCGGGCTCACTGTAGGCGCGGTTGGCGCAGATTTTCTTCGCCGCCGCATTGCCCCCCTACAGGCGAGGAGGAGACCCGCCTAGGAATTCGAGAATGCGGCGGACATCATGAGGCTGCGCTCGGGCCTCAACTTCAACTTCACTGTCATGGAACTTGACGCAATGCTTCGGGAGCTGTTCAAGTACGACCCTCAACATCCCGAAGTGTTCAGGTTGCCGAAGGGTGTCGTTCCACTATGCAACAACTCCTCGCTCGACCGCATCCGTGCAATGATGCCGCTGTGCGACTCGCATGGAATTGTCCCATCTTGGCAAGAGCCTGCAGGCGACGTCATGCAGGAGTTCTTTGATGGCTTGGTAGAAGTGCCGGTCCGCTCCGACGAACAGAAGAGCCTCACTCGCGCCACCACCGATGCGGAGGTGAAACGCATCGCCACTAGGCTGGAAGAGGTGGCGGCAGCCGCAGCCACGGGCGAGTTTGGATTCACCGTGGAGGAGGCAGAGGCAGCAGAGACGGCAAGCCGTGCCGAGCGAGAGGAGCTTGCCGGCGAGGAAGAGCTTGCCGGGCATGATGTCGAGTCGAGCGAGCCCGCCGAGGATACGAGCGGTTCGTTGGAGATCAACTCCTCTTCCTCCTCATCTTCAGACAGCTCGCCGCAAGCAGAGCCCCCAGCTCCACCAAGAAGGCGTCTCCGCAAGGCCGGGGACGTAGCGGAGCGGCAGACGAGTCAACAGTCGCTGCGCCGCGCGACGCGCTCCACCGCGGCAAGCACTGTTGCCGTGGGAGCACCTCACGCTGCTGCGGCAACTGGAGCGGGGTCTTCCCGGACCACCGCTTCTGCTCCTGCCGCTCCTCACGCCGCGGCAGCAGCCGGAGCGGGGTCGTCTCGGACCACCGCTACTGCTCCCGCCAAGCGGCCGAGGGAAACTACTCCTCCGCCTCCTCGCGCCAGAGGTGAGTCGGACTTCGACTTCTCCGCGCTCAGCTCCGACGAGGAAGAAGAAGAGTAAGATTCTTTGCTGTACTTGTAGTTCTTCAATTCTTGCTGTTTTGTCTTGTATCTCATTTGCTTTACTCCGAACTTATTCCTTTTTTAGGACTCTGGCCCAGAGAGCAGCGAAGAGAGCCAAGGTCCCGGCGCGTCCAAAGGAGGTGATTATCGTCGAGGACGAATACACCGTGACAGCAGAGGAGACCACCTTGCCGGTTCCGGCAACCTTGCCGGACCCGGCAACTATTCTCCAGAGCAGCCCCCAGCGTAAGTATATGGTTCGCTTTCCGCTGTTGGGCGCGCATGGATACTCTTTCTTTGCTGACATCTGATTGTTGGTTTGTGTAGGAGCAGAGCAGCCCCACCAGGAGCGCCCGGAGGCCGGCCCCGACATGCCATCTGCTTCGACTACGCCGCCAAGGGAGAGTTCTCCGGCAAGGGACTCTGCCGAGGAGCCGGCTCGCGCAGGAGGGATGCCAGCCAGCGCTGCGGCGGCAAGCGGCAGTACCAGCGGCCCTCCGGCGGCGGAGACTACGACTGCAGAACCCGGTACAGGTAATCCCCTCGCTTCAAAACTTCCCTTGGGTTCTCCTTCTTTTGATCTTCTTTTTGGATATTTGCTTGACTTCTCTCCCTTTTCCGGCCGTTAGACCCATCTGCTGCAGAGCCGATGGAGACCGAGGTTGCCGGCGAGGAGAAAACCACCGACGCCGCTGCCACCGAAGAAGCAGCCGGCGCTGATGAGCCCGCCGGCGAAGATGCCGCCAAAGCTGCCACCGCAGAAGCTGGCGAGGGGTCTGGCGATCGTACTGATGCCCTGAGGCCGCAGGAGCGGCAGGCGCTACGACGACCGCCGATCCCTCCGCCGCTGCCGCAGCGCCAAGCTCCGAAGAGCCCCAGCCAGGCATCTACTTGAAGGCCGACGAAAATATCTTCATTAACCTCCCCTGGGCGTCAAGCTCCAGGGCGCCGATCGAAGGAGAGAGCTTCGATGGAGAGGTGCTCTCCTCCTCAGGCTCGCCGCCGCTGCTGCTGCGCCAAAGATGTCGGGGAACTAATCCACGAGCACCTATGGGACCGGCGGACCGAGCCCCTTTCGGTTTGGCGGGGGCGAAGATCGCACGTAGAGCAGATCGAGGTGAACACACGAGCAGTTTACCCAGGTTCGGGCCGCACGGATGCGTAAAACCCTACTCCTGCTTTGTGGTTTGTATTGAGTTCTTGCTCGGGAGCGCTGAATGCTACAGTACACACCAGCAGCTAACGAGATCGAGCGTGAGTGTTCTCCTCCCCCCTCTACGTTGCGCATGGGCCTCCTTTTATATGCTCAAGGGGTCACCGACAGGTGGCAACGTAGACAAGGGTAAAAATGGAAAGGTGTTGCGGTTGGTACAACTACCTGTACAGTGTATCATACCTAACCCTGACGGCAGGGGACAAGGGCATTGAATGCCCATCTGCGTCGCCCAAACAGTGCAAAAGGGACCGTCAGGGACGCCACCGCCCGCCACGATGGCAATCTTGTCAGCGCCGCTTGCCACCGCGCACCGCTGGCTGCACAGCCTCCCGCCACGTACGCCTGGAAGGGTCCTAGGGTGACACGTTGGTGGATGTGCTGGAGCACGGGTACAGAGTGGCAGCTTGCCGCGGCAAGCGCCTTGCCGCGGTCGTTGTCTTGTCGCTCACCGGGCCTTGCCGGGACGCGTGGCGTGTCGCGGCAAGTTCCTTGAGATTCCTTGGTTGGCCTTCCCGACAAGCTCCTCTTGCCGGGGTCTTGTGCCTTGAGTGGTCTTCCCGGCAAGCTCCTCTTGCCGGGGCCTTGTCTCCTTGGCTTGAATACTTTGTTCTTGAATGGCTCCAAAGGAACCACGGAGGACCTTGGCGGTCACCCGGCAAGCCTTGCCGCGGGATGCTGCGACTGCCCGTGCACAAGTTCGGGATACTAGGGTACCCCTACTCTAGTACACCGACACCGAGAAAGAATTTTTAGCAGTTGTATTTGCTTGTGATAAGTTTAGACCTTATATTGTTGATTCTAAAGTAACTATTCATACTGATCATGCTGCTATCAAATACCTTATGGAAAAGAAAGATGCTAAACCTAGACTTATTAGATGGGTTCTCTTGCTGCAAGAGTTTGACCTGCATATTATTGATTGAAAGGGAGCTGAGAACCCCGTTGTAGGTAACTTGTCTAGGCTAGAGAATATACTTGATGACCCACAAACTATTGATGGTAGCTTTCCTGATGAACAATTAGCTGTCATAGATACTTCTCGTACTGCTCCATGGTATGCTGATTATGCTAGTTATTTTGTTGCTAAGTTTATACCTCCTAGCTTCACATACCAGCAAAATAAAAAATTCTTCTATGATTTAAGACATTACTTCTGGGATGACCCACATCTTTCTAAAGAAGGAGTAGATGGTATTATTAGACGTTGTGTACCTGAGCATGAACAGGAACATATCCTACACAAGTGCCACTCCGAAGCTTATGGAGGACACCATGCTGGAGATAGAACTGCACATAAGGTATTGCAATCTGGTTTTTATTGGCCTACTCTCTTCAAGGATGCCCGTAAGTTTGTCTTATCTTGTGATGAATGTCAAATAATTGGTAATATTAGCAGACATCAAGAAATACCTATGAATTATTCACTTGTTATTGAACCATTTGATGTTTGGGGCTTTGATTATATGGGACCGTTTCCAGCCTCTAATGGGTATACGCATATTCTAGTTGCTGTTGATTACATTACTTAGTGGGTAGAAGCTATCCCAACTAGTAGTGCCGATCACAACACTTCTATTAAGATGCTTAAAGAAGTTATTTTTCCGAGGTTTGGAGTCCCTAGATACTTAATGACTAATGGTCGTTCACACTTTATTCATGGTGCTTTCCGTAAAATGCTTGCTAAGTATGATGTAAATCATAGAATTGCATCCCCTTATCACCCTCGGACTAGTGGTCAAGTAGAACAAAGTAATAGAGAGTTAAAATTCAATTTGCAAAAGACATTTAATAGGTCTAGAAAGAATTGGTCCAAGAAACTTGATGATGCATTATGTGCCTATAGAACTGCATACAAAAATCCTATGGGTATGTCTCCATATAAGATGGTTTATGGAAAAGCTTGTCACTTACCTCTTGAGCTAGAACATAAGGCATATTGGGCTATTAAAGAGCTCAACTATGATTTCAAACTTGCCGGTGAGAAGAGGTTATTTGATATTAGCTCTCTTGATGAATGGAGAACCCAGGCCTATGAGAATGCCAAGCTGTTTAAAGAAAAAGTTAAAAGATGGCATGACAAAAGGATACAAAAGCGTGAGTTTAACGTAGGTGATTATGTCTTGCTATACAACTCCCGTTTAAGATTTTTTGCAGGAAAACTTCTCTCAAAGTGGGAAGGCCCTTACGTTATCGAGGAGGTCTATCGTTCCGGTGCCATAAAAATCAACAACTTCGAAGGCACAAATCCGAAGGTGGTGAACGGTCAAAGAATCAAACATTATATTTCAGGTAACCCTATAAATGTTGAAACCAATGTTATTGAAACCGTAACCCCGGAGGAATACATAAGGGACACTTTCCAGAGCGATCCAAACTCCAAAAAGGAAGAGGTATGTGGTACGGTAAGTAAACCGACTCCAAAACAGTTCTAAAGGCAATTTTTCACCGTTTTGAAATATTTAGGAAAATAGAAAAATAAGTGGCAGTCCGGAAGAGACACGAGGCATCCATGAGGGTGGAGGGCGCGCCCCCTTCCCCTGGGCGCGCCCCCTGCCTCGTGGGCACCCCGTGTGCCTCCCGGACTCTGATTTCTTGTATGTTACTCCTTTTGGTCGGTAAAAATTCATTATATATACTCTCGAAGGTTTTGACCTCTGTATCACGCAAAAATCCTCTGTTCTTGTTTCGAGTTGTTTCTGTCGCAGATAAAAGCAACATGTCATCCCAGGATTCGGAGGGAGAAAGCTTTGTGGCTGATTCCCTTGCTGACCCTAAAGTCTATGGGGACTGGGAGCATTATGGTTGGACCACGGAAGAAGAAGAAGACCATGATTCAAAGAGGAAGGATTGGACTAGCTCAGATGAATACAAAGTCCCACTACCTCAACCTGGAGAAATGCATGAAAACAAGCAGGCAATATGCAAGAAAATATTAAACCTTGAGCAGGAGATCAATGACCTAAGGGAGCAAAATTTTGCACTTAAGCGCAAGTTAAGGAAGAAGCCATCGTCATCACCTCCCAAGAAGGAGACATAATCATATGGGTATGGGCACTCCCCTTTGCAACTGCCAAGCTTGGGGGAGTGACCCCGGTATCGTATCACCATCACTCCTATCTTTACCATTTTTCTTAGTTCGATCCTTTTGGTAGTATCATGATCTAGTAGAATAAAGTTAGCATGATCTAGTTGTGGGCTTTTGCTTTATGATCTTTACCCTTTGTAATCGAGTCCGTGAGGTTTATAATAAATATTAGTGTTGAGTCAAGGGCTTGATTTCCTCACTTTGGACATGATAAAAAGAAAGAAAACATAAAGAGTACCCAAGAGATCATATCGATCTTATTTGAAGTAATGACTTCACATATAAAGAGTATGCTGAATAAAGTTGTTGAGAGTTGACAAACATACTTTTGGTCATCGTTGCAATTAATAGGAAGTAATAAAGAAAGAGAGGTTTCACATACAAATATACTATCTTGGAAATCTTTTATGATTGTGAGCACTCATTAAAATATGACATGCTAAAAAGTTGATGTTGGACAAGGAAGACAACATAATGGGTTATGTTTTCTTATATCAGTATATTGTCATGGATCATCCAACATGTTGAGCTTGCCTTTCCCCCTCATGCTTGCCAAAACTCCTTGCACCAAGTAGAGATACTACTTGTGCTTCCATACATCCTTAAACCTAGTTTTGCCATGAGAGTCCACCATACCTACCTATGGATTGAGTAATATCCTTCCAAGTAAGTTGTCATGTTGCAAACTCGCTAAAATATGTATGCTTTATTAGTGTGGAGGAAATAAGCTTTATACGATCTTGTGATATGGAAGTAATAAAAGCGACGGACTGCATAATAAAGGTCCTTATCACAAGTGGCAATATAAAGTGACGTTCCTCTGTGCTAAGACTTTGTGCATCCAATAATAAAAGCACATGACAACCTCTGCTTCCCTCTGCGAATGGCCTGTCTTTTATTCTTGCCTTATAAGAGTCAAGGTGAAATTTACCTTTCCTTTTTACATTTTATCCTTGGCAAGCACATTGTGTTGGAAAGATCCTGACATATATACCCACTTGGATGTAAGTTTTCATGGTCTATTACTGTTGACATTACCCTTGAGGTAAAAGGTTGGGAGGCAACACCATAAGCCCCTATCTTTCTCTATGTCCGATTAAAACTCCATAACCATAAGTATTGCGTGAGTGTGAGCAATTGTGAAAGACTATATGATAGTTGAGTATGTAGGCTTGCTTAAAAGCTCTTATTTTGACTCTTTCTGAAGTTTTGATAAATTGCAATTGCTTCAATGACCGAGATCATAGTTTGTTGGTTTTCAATGAAGTTTATGATTCATGCTCGATATTGTGAATGAATTGTTACTTTAGCATAAGAATTATACGACAATATATACATATGTTGATGTTATGAGAATGATCATGATGCCCTCATGTCCGTATTTTATTTTTATCGATACCTCTATCTCTAAACATGTGGACATATTTTTCGATTTCGGCTTTCGCTTGAGGACAAGCGAGGTCTAAGCTTGGGGAGTTGATACGTCCATTTTGCATCATGCTTATATGTTGTTATTTATTGCATTATGGGTTATTATTACACGTTATGTCACAATACTTATGCCTTTTCTCTCTTATTTTACAAGGTTTACATGAAGAGGGAGAATGCCGGCAGCTAGAATTCTGGGCTGGAAAAGAAGCAAACTCTGGAAACCTATTCTGCCCAACTCAAAAAGCCTCGAAACTTCACATGACATCGTTTCAGAAAATATAAAAAATATCTGGCGAAAGAAGATCGCCAGGGGGGCCACCACCTGTCCATGACGGTGGGGGGCGCGCCCCCTGCCTCGTGGGCCCCCCGATGCCCATCTTCTCCTATATCAGGTGTTTTGACCTAAAAAATAAATCATAAGGAGGCTTTCGGGACCAGACGCTGCCGTCTCGAGGCGAAACCTTGGCGCAAACCAATATAGGGCTCCGGCAGAGCTGTTCTGCAGGGGATACTTCCCTCCGGGAGGGGGAAATCGTCACCGCCGTCATCACCAACAACTCTCCCATCTCAGGGAGGGCTATCTTCATCAACATATTCACCAGCACCATCTCCTCTCAAACCCTAGTTCATCTCTTGTATCCAATCTTTGTACCCAAACCCCAGCTTGGTACCTGTGGGTTGCTAGTAGTGTTGATTACTCCTTGTAGTTGATGCTAGTTGGTTTATTTGGTGGAAGATCATATGTTCAGATCCATTATGCATATTAATACCCCTCTGATCTTGAACAATATTATGTCTTGTGAGTAGTTACTTTTGTTCTTGAGGACATGGGAGAAGTCTTGCTATTAGTAGTCATGTGAATTTGGTATTCATTCGATATTTTGATGAGATGTATTGTCGGTGTACAAAAAGGGGGATACACTTTTTGTACCCCTATGACTGTGCACGGGCGGTCTAAGCCACAGGCATCAGTACACCAAGCAAGGCAAGGGAGGTGAGCCAGGGTGAGACCGAAGCTCGATGGAACTGGAGCAACACTAAGAACAGGACCACAAAGAGCAAAGGGACGAAGCAGGTTCCCCTGGCAAGATCCTTGCCGGGAGCCAGTTTTAGCAGCCCCGGCAAGATCCTTGCTGCGGCAACTCGCCCCACGCCCACGGAGCGAATCACCCTTGAGTCTGCTGCCCCCATGGGGCAAGGATTCGGGAAACATCCCCGTAGTGGCATGCAGATCTTTGTGAAGACATTCAAGATCAGACACGCACTAAGAAGACGACGACCCTTGGCGGGATCCCAGCCAAGGAGGACCACAAGACCTCCGGCAAGCACCTTGCCAGGGATGGCAGCAGGCGCCGCGGAAAGACCCTTGCCGAGGACATCCACGGGGCCACCATCAGGCCCACACCGACTAAACTCCCACCGCCTTATGCAGCTGCCGACCCAACCAGCTGGGCAGGCACCCGCGTGGCGACATGCAGATCTTCGTGAAGACCCACCATTGTGCCACCTCAGCTGCCTGCCTACCTACATGGTATCTCAGGCATCGCTGGCCAGGGCGCGTGTCGACACAAGAAGGAGCGGCGACAGACAAGACAGATATCTCCCCCGTCCCCGATAAAGCAAGGACACTTAAGCAAGATGAATTAAATGTGCCTTGTCATGTAATGCGAGGGATAACCTCGCATCACTGTACCCTTTCCACCTCCTGTGTGCCACTTTGGCAACCCCTTTTCCCTATAAAAGGAGGCCCGAGGCGACCAGGAGAAGGATTCGGCTTTGGAGCTCCTCATGCCCCATAGCTAGCTGAAGAACACACATATACAATCCACCAAAGCAGGAGTAGGGTTTTACGCATCCTCGCGGCCCGAACCTGGGTAAATGAACCGTGTGCTATCTGTTTGATCCGCTCTTCTCTCAACCCCGCGCTCCGCAACCGTAGTAGGGATTCTTGTGATCCCATAGGTGTCGTTCCCAATACACTGACATCTTTGGCGCGCCAGGTAGGGGCAAGCAGTTGTGAGAATCGGCTCTAGCAGTTGGCCCAGCGCTCCTTCGTCTTCGTGGCCCTTTGAGAGGGAAGGAGGCCGGAAGATCAGCACTCGAACGACTGCAAATAGAAGCTAAGTTACATTGAACCCCGGATATTTCCATTCTATCATATAAAGTTATTATCCTTGGAGCTGTTGTTCTTTGTACAAAAAGAAACCTGCACGCAAATGGGGCCCTTCCCGATCGGCAATGCCTTTGTTCTGTTTCGAGTCCGCTCAACGGTTCAACCGGCTGTGTTGGAAACGGTAGGGTAGCCTTCCGCAATTGGCAAGGATCTCGACTCTGTCTCGAGTCAAACTCGACAGTTCGAGCGGCTGCGTTAAGGGCGGTAAGGTGGCTCACCCGGCAGCACGCTCGACCGGTAGGCCAATGGGGACTCGTCCCCAAGACGCCGCCCTGGGTTTCCGCGCTGGCAAGCCTACCCAGCTAGCGTAGGGTGGACGTACAAAGAGGCAACAAACATGGAAATAGCATGCATAATCCCAAAAGTACTTCAAAGTTATGTTACATCATATCATTGCTGCGGTTCTAACTAAAGATAAAACTTGTCTTGGTCATGAACCCGCAGCGGCGAAGAAGAACGGGTTGCCTAATCCCGGCGCTGGCCTTCCACCCTCTTGATTTCGTCGATGCAGCTGATGACGGGCTTGATGTGCTCCTTGAGCACCATGAGGTCAGTACCCTCCGGCAAGCTATCCATCGCGGCTTCGAAGTCAAGGTCGGGATTCCAGTATGCCATCTTGGTGAGGACCTTGGTCATGACCCCCCGACAAAGTCGCCGGGCCTCCCCGGCCAGCGTGGCCGCTCTGTTGGAGTGAAGATTAGCCAAGGCTCCAAGGACGCCCTCAAAGAACTGGGTCAGCTTGGCGTTGACGGTCCCGCTCCACTCAGGGGCATACCTCACGTTTGGCATCCCCATGATGGCCAACTGCGAGGTGACCCTGCCGGCGATGTCCTCCAGCCGGCTGATCCATCTGTTCTCGCCCACCACGTATTCCTGGTGGGAGGCGGCCTTGTCCGCCCGCAGCTGCTTCTCCTCCTCCAGGCTCCTGGTCAAGTTCTCCTCCCGAGCCGTGCTCTCCGTCTCGAGATTCTCCAGCTTCAGCTTGAGATCTCTGATGGAGTTTTGCGCTTCGGAGAGCTCACTAGCCCTGCTGATGGCCGCTCCTTGCTCCTCTACCAAGGCGCAGTTGAGGGTGCTCTTCTCGTCGGACAGCTTGAGGGCATGTTCCTTCAGCTCGTCCCGCTCTACCTCCAGCTCCTTCACCTTGCTGGCGTGGGCCAGAGCCTAGGCATCGAGTGCCTCTTTGTGCCTCTGCTCCAGCTCGTGAGTCCGCCGCACGACAAGGGCCTCGAGCTCCTCATCCTTGCTGTGGAGCGATGCAGCAAGCCTCGCATCACGCGCGGAGAGGTCTTCTTCATGGGAATCTAATGCGGGTTGATGCTGGTTCCGGGCGGCCTCGGCCGTGGCAGCCAAATTCGCCGCCTCTTCCTGGGCCCTCTCGATGTCAGCCATCTTCATGGTGAGCTCTACGTCGCGCTTGGCGAATTCCCCCTGGAAGGCCCTCTGCTCCTCGCGAGTCTGATGGAACCAGGCCTGCGTCTCAGCAACGCGCACCTTGAAGTCCACCTCCGCCTTGTCCACCGCTGCCATCCTGGACTTAACCTTGTCCAGACGGGCGCGGTAGAGCACATGGAGCTTTCGGTAATTGGCACCCATGGCACAGAAAAGCTGCTCTTCTAGAGAACCATCGTCGCCGACGCCCGGTTCATCCACCACCTCGAGCCCGGTGGCGGCGAGCACCTCGCCGTCGAGGACTTCCCCTCCAGCGGATGCTCGGGAACTTGACGCCCCTGGAAGATGGACGAAAAGATCGTTGCCCACCTTCAGATACCTGCCGGGGCCCGAGGTTGTGGAGGAAGGAGGCTGATCATCAACCACCTCTTCCTCGGCTGTGGCCTTGCCGGCCTCCCCGGCAGGCCCACCGCTGGCGCCCTCGGCAGAAGCCTCGCCGATCACCTTGTCGGCCCCCGCAGCGCTATCCTCGGCAGCGTCCTTGGCGGCCTCCTCGGCGGCAATCCTGTCGGCCTCCGCCACGGACTCCTCAGCAATATTCCCAATGACAGTATCCACGTCCTCCATATCTGTTGAAGGACGGCCTGGGCAGTAATGGAAGCAATGAAGCCAACAAAAAGAATAAGGGAAAAACAGAGACGGAGGACAGGCGACTCACCGGTTCCGGGCTGTGAAGTAGAAGTCCCGTCCCCGCCAGTATTTGGCGCCGTGGCAGAGTCAGCAGCGCCCAAGTTCCCCTCTTCCTCCATGGGTGTGGGCTCCGTGCTTGGTTCCCTTGCCGGGGACGCCCCTCGCGGCGGCGTAGTCGATGGGGGTGGTGTGTTGGGGGTGGCCCTCTGCGGCTCCTCCTGCTGCCGCTCCCTTCCTACAAACCGGACAAGGTCAGCACCATAGCGTCGAACACCTACCACATGTCGAGTAAGAGGAGGGTGACAAACTTACGCTGGGGGCTGTGCCGAGGGCTGCTATCCTGGCTGCTCAACACCACCAGTGGTGTCTCTGAAGCCCCAGCCGAGGGCTGACTGCTTGCCGAGGCCTTCGCCCTCTTCACCCTCTGGGCCAACGTCTCTGCGTCCCTGCAAAAGCAAAGACGGATCAAGATGAGTGACTTAGTTCAGGGGAATGGAAATGGCAGTAAGGAACGGAGTACTTACTCGTCGTCCATCTCCTCCTCTTCCACCACTTTCCTTTTCCTCTTCGGGCTGAGAGGCCCAAGATCAAAAGGGAGCTCCGCGTCAACATCCGAGTCGATGTCTGCCGGAGGAGGCGAAGAAGGCGGAGTTTGTGCGCGCCCGGATGGAGAAGGGGCTGTTGCCTTCTTCTTCTCAGCGGCCTTCGTCAGCCTCTTCGCTGCCGTGGCCCTCGTGTGATGCCCAGGCCCCTCCAGGGTCAATTGAGGCCGCGTAGCCCTACCGGGCCGGACCGGCTCGCCTGAACTAGCCCGCCGCAGGACTCGCCCTCTTCCCCTAGCTGGCGTCGAGCCTGCCGCTACGTCCTCCTCCGACGACGACTCGTCGGCCGCGTCCTCAACAAGCGGAGCTCCAGTGCCGGCGCTGCTAGTCTCCCCGGCGGCCGCCGCCCACCGGGCGAGCTCCTCCTCCTCCGCAGCCGTTGCGGCCTTGTCCTCCACACCCCGGCACTGCCGGCCTCCATGGCAAGCTGCGCCTCCCTCGCCCTAGTGGCGATGTAGTCCAGCTCTGCCTAGGTGGTGTCCATGACAAGCCACCGCTCGGCGTCAGCATTGACATACACCTCAACCAGAGAGTCGAAGAATTGCTGCACATCCGTGTCCGCCGGCTCCTTCCAGCTCGGGACGGGGCCGTGCGCGTTACAGTCCGGCATCATAGCGATGATCTCGGACTGGCGTGAATTATTGCACAACGGGACCACCCCCACTGGCAGCTTGAAAAACGGCCCCTTGATGGCCTTGCCGGCCTTCACGGCAGCCCTCGCGGCCTTGCCGGTCCGTTCGACCTCGCCATCGCGACCCACATCAAGCTGGAAAAGCCACTGGCAGAAATGGGCATGTGCCATCACCGTGAAATTGTGGTCGAGGCCAGGGCGGAGTCGCATAACATCAGCCAGATTCTTAAAGAGCCAGGCTGGGTTCCCCTTGTTGTGCAACAGGGCGATCCGACGGCGAATGAAGTCCGCCCCGATCATCTCAAGGGTGAGTCCAGCCTGGGTGAGCCGGAGAATCCTGGTGGTGGCGACAGTGAGCCTCCCGTCGGCGACATCGACATCGCTCCAATCACTACCACGGACCGGCGGCACTCGGTGGACCTTGCAGAATTTTGGCGGGTCTTCGTCTTCAATCCAGCACCACCGGCCACGCCATTCATCCCACCTCTCCTTCATGGCACCGTCCGGGTACGCCCCCTTGGATCTTGGGATCCAGGTGATGCATCCAGAGACAGCACCTCCCGGCTGGATCCGAGGGGAGAAATAATGGCGGAAGAGCGCCGCGTTGGGCTGCACCCCGACGAAGCCTTCGCAAAGTTGCGCAAAGAAAGCCATGCATGCCACCGCATTCGGAGTAAAATCCAAGAAGCGGAAGCCGAAGGTATCCATGATGTCGCAGAAGAAATCGGAGAAAGGGGACATAACCCGCAAGAAAGATAGTCGACGAAAAAGGGATACTGATTTCGGCCAGGTTCGGCGCAAGCGGCAGGAATGACGCGCGTCGCCGGATGTCCCAAATTCTCTCCCCCGTCTTCACCGCCCAAAGAGGCTTGTAAGAGGCCCGGAGCTCGTGGACGTCAACCGTCGAGGGGAAGAAGAAGGCGGATTTCGTCCGGTCCCCCAATAGCGCATTCTCTGGCGGCTCCACAGTCCCAGCGCCCTTGGCCACCCCCTTGCCCTTGACGGATTTGGACGCCATGGCGGCTAAGTTAGAGGACTGAGGGAGGGGGATGGCGAAGCAACGACGGCAGGCGACGGCGGAAGCTTAGGAAGGAAGGAAGAGAGGAAACGGCGGCTCTGAGATTGGAAAAGACGCGAGGAAAGCGGAGAAAGTGAGCAGCGCGCCCGCGGCTATTCCTTCTTATGGGGGAAAATGCGGGCCGCCTCCTTTCACATTAACTGCGACGTGACGCATGCGTGCAACCGGCCCCACGCATGCCGCCCACGTCACACGCACCCCTCCACACCGCGCACGCACGCGGATCATGGGAGGCGCAGCGCGCGGAAAATCTTACCGCGGTGAAAACCGCCTCGCCTGCCTGCGCACCGTTCTGGGCCTAGCCCAACAATGCGTCGCGCTTATGTATGGCCCAAGCCCGGGGGCTCCTGACGGTGTACAAAAAGGGGGGTACACTTTTTGTACCCATATGACTGTGCACGGGCAGTCTGAGCCACGGGCACCACCACACCAAGCAAGGCAAGGGAAGTGAGCCAGGGTGAGACCGAAGCTCGATGGAACTGGAGCAACACCAAGAACAAGACCACAAAGAGCAAAGGGACGAAGCGGGTTCCCCCGGCAAGATCCTTGCCGGGAGCCAGTTTTAGCAGCCCCGGCAAGATCCTTGCCGGGCCCGGCTTTAGCAGCCTCGGCAAGACCCTTGCCGTGGCAACTCGCCCCACGCCCACGGAGCGAATCACCCTTGAGTCCGCTGCCCCCATGGGACAAGGATTCGGGGGACATCCCCATAGTGGCATGCGGATCTTTGTGAAGACATTCAAGATCAGACACGCACTAAGAAGACGACGACCCTTGGCGGGATCCCAGCCAAGGAAGACCACAAGACCTCCGGCAAGCACCTTGCCGGGGATGGCAGCAGGCGCCGCGGCAAGACCCTTGCCGGGGCCCCGGCAAGGCCCTTGCCGAGGACATCCGCGAGGCCACCATCAGGCCCACGCCGACTAAACTACCACCGCCTTATGCAGCTGCCGACCCAACCAGCTAGGCAGGCACCTGCGTGGCGACATGCAGATCTTCGTGAAGACCCACCATTGCGCCACCTCAGCTGCCTGCCTACCTACATGGCATCTCAGGCATCGCTGGCCAGGGCGCATGTCGACACAAGAAGGAGCGACGACGGACAAGACGGATATCTCCCCTGTCCCCGATAAAGCAAGGACACCTAAGCAAGACGCATTAAATGCGCCTTGTCATGTAATGCGAGGGATAACCTCACATCACTGTACCCTTTCCACCTCCTGTGTGCCACTGTGACAACCCCTTTTCCCTATAAAAGGAGGCCCGAGGCGACCAGGAGAAGGATTCGGCTTTTTGGAGCTCCTCACGCCCCATAGCTAGCTGAAGAACACAGATATACAATCCACCAAAGCAGGAGTAGGGTTTTACGCATCCTCGTGGCCCGAACCTGGGTAAACGAACCGTGTGATATCTGTTTGATCCGCTCTTCTCTCAACCCCGCGCTCCGCAACCGTAGTAGGGATTTTTGTGATCCCATAGGTGTCGTTCCCAATACACCGACATGTATGCTGTCTCTCCTCTAGTGGTGTCATGTGAACGCTGACTACATGACACTTGACCAGTATTTGTGCCTAGAGGAAGGCATTGGGAAGTAGTAAGTAGATGATGGGTTGCTAGAGTGACAGAAGCTTAAACCCTAGTTTATGCGTTGCTTCGTAAGGGGCTGATTTGGATCCACTTGTTTCATGCTATGGTTAGGTTTACCTTAATAGTTCTTTTGTAGTTGCGGATGCTTGCATTAGAGGTTAATCATAAGTGGGAGGCTTGTCCAAGTAAGGACAACACCCAAGCACTGGTCCACCCACATACCAAATTATGAAAGTATCGAACGCGAATCAGATGATCGTGATGAAACTAGCTTGACGATAATTCCCATGTGTCCTCGGGAGCGCTTTCCTTCATATAAGAGTTTGTTCAAGCTTGTCCTTTGCTACAAAAAGGATTGGGCCAACTTGCTGCACCTTATTTACTTTTACCTTTTGTCACTTGCTACCAATTACCTTATAACAAAACTATCTGTTACCTATAATTTCAGTGCTTGCAGAAAATACCTTACTAAAAACTGCCTATCATTTCCTTCTGCTCCTTGTTGGGTTCGACACTCTTACTTATCGAAAGGACTACGATAAATCCCCTACACTCGTGGTCATCAAGGTAACCTAGTGTTATTCGAAAATTCTCCGTTTTCATGTTATTCGGAAAGAGTTTATTAACAAGACTTGATCAACCTTGTTAATGGATTCCTTTTGACGAGCATGAGATAGGTGAATCTAGATAGCACAACCTTCTGTACCCTCCTTTTACTTTATGTTAATTTGATTAAATAAAGAAAACAAATAGTATTTTCTGTCTGTTTCCAGACTTATCCGTGCAATTAAAAAATACCCCGAAAATAAAAGTTCACCAAATGCCCTGAAATTGAAATATGATTTTTTCGAGAATATTTGAGAATATTTGGCACACATAACACAGCGAGGGGAGCCAGCACCTGGCCACGAGGGTCCAGGGCGCGCCCCCTGCCTCGTGGGCCCCATGTGCCCCCCCCCCTCCACTTATCCCCGCACCCACACACTCCTTCTTCCTCCCAAAAAAAATCACTATCCAGCTCAAACACGAGTTCTAGCTCATCTTGCTACCATTTTCGATCTCCTTGCTCAAAGCTCCATTCACAAAACTATTTGGGGAGATTGTTCCTTGGTATGTGACTCCTCCATTGGTCCAATTAGTTTTTTTCCTAGTGCTTTATTTATTGCAAATTTTTGCTGCTGTGGTGACCTTGTTCTTGAGCTTGCATGTCAAATTTCTTTGGTCCCAAGTAGTTCTAATGCATGATATAGTCTCTAGGCACTTGTAGGAGTTGTTGCTATCAATCTTGTTGAGTTTGGTTCACTTTTATTTTGAGTTACTAATTTTTTTAGAAATTTTCAGAGGAGGAAAATGATAAAGAGATTGTTGAGAGGCTCCTCCAGTAAAAGTTCAGAGGATAAGAAGAAGGAAGAAAATAAGAAGCCCAAATATAATCTTCCTTGCACTGCGGAAGTTCGGCCGTGTGAATGGCCTTGTAATGAGTTCTTGGAAGCCACCGAGATTTATGGAGACATTTATTATTGGGCGAACAATGCAGGCCTCACCGACTTCCTCCACGACCAGCGTGAACAGTATCTCTTACTCACTAATATTTTCACCCAAAACTTTCATTTTCATGCTAAGAAATCACCACCTTCAGTGGAGTTTCGTTTATATGATGAGGTTAAGGATATGTCATTCTTTGAATTTTGTGAAGTATGTAAGATACCCTTTGCTGGTAGTTGATAACCCACAAGTGTAGGGGATCGCAACAGTTTTCGAGGGTAAAGTATTCAACCCAAATTTATTGATTCGACACAAGGGGAGCCCAAGAATACTCTTAAGTATTAGCAGATGAGTTGTCAATTCAACCACACATGGAAACTTAGTATCTGCAGCAAGATAGTTTAGTAGCAAAGTAATATGATAGTGGTGGTAGCATCAATAAAAGTAACGATAATGTTTTTGTGATAATAGCAGCGGAAAAGTAGATAAGCAACAAGCAATATAGGCAAAGCTCGTAGGCATTGGATCGGTGATGGGAAATTATGTCGGATGCAATTCATCATGTAGAAGTTATAACCTAGGGTGACACAGACCTAGCTCCAGTTCATCAATGCAATGTAGGCATGTATTCCGAATATAGTCATACGTGCTTATGGAAAAGAACTTGCATGACAAATTTTGTCCTACTCTCCCGTGGCAGCGGGGTCCTATTGGAAACTAAGGGATATTAAGGCCTCCTTTCAATAGAGTACCGGACCAAAGCATTAACACATAATGAATACATGAACTCCTCAAACTATGGTCATCACCGGGACTGGTCCCGATTATTGTCACTTCGGGGTTGCCGGATCATAACACCTAGTAGGTGACTATAGACTTGCAAGATAGGATCAAGAACACACATATATTCATGAAAACATAATAGGTTCAGATCTGAAATCATGGCACTCGGGCCCTAGTGACAAGCATTAAGCATAGCAAAGTCATAGCAACATCAATCTCAGAACATAGTGGATACCAGGGATCAAATCCTAACAAAACTAACTCGATTACATGATAGATCCCATCCAACCCATCACCGTCCAGCAAGCCTACGATGGAATTACCCACGCACGAGGGTGAGCATCATGGAATTGGTGATGGAGGAAGGTTGATGATGACGATGGCGACGATCTCCACTCTCTGGAGCCCCGAACGGACTCCAGATCAGCCCTCCCGAGAGAGATTGGGGCTTGGCGGCGGCTCCGTCTCGTGAAACGCGATAATTCCTTCTCCCTGATTTTTTCTCCCCGAAAGTGAAGATATAGGATCTGGGGGTACGTTGGTGGAGCACCAGGGGGCCCACGAGGCAGGGGGCGCGCCCCCCACCCTCGTGGACAGGCCATGGGCCTCCTGGTGTGGATCTTCTAGCAGATATTTTTATATTTTCTGAAATAATTCTCCGTTGATTTTAACGCGATTCCGAGAACTTTTTATTCTACACAAAAACAACACCATGGCAGTTTTGCTGAAAACAGCGTCAGTCCGGGTTAGTTCCATTCAAATCATGCAAGTTAGAGTCCAAAACAAGGGCAAAAGGGTTTGGAAAAGTAGATACATTGGAGATGTATCAACTCCGCCAAGCTTAAACCTTTGCTTGTCCTCAAGCAATTCAGTTGATAAACTGAAAGTGATAAAGAAAAACTTTGACAAACTCTATTTGCTCTTGTTGTTGTAAATATGTAAGCTAGCATTCAGGTTTTCAACAAGATCATGAACTACCACATTCACAATAACTTTCAGGTCTCAAGACTACTCACATCAATGTCATAATCAACTAGCGAGCAATAATAATAAACCTTGGATGACAACACTTTCTCAAAACAATCATGATATGATATAATAGGATGGTATCTCGCTAGCCCTTTCTGAGACCGCAAAACATAAATGCAGAGCACCTTTATGGATCATGGACTGACTAGACATTGTAATTCATGGTAAAAGAGATCCAGTCATGATCATACTCAATGCAAATTAATAGTAATACATGCAATGACAGAGGTGCTCTCCTACAAGAGCTCTTTGATAAGAGGATGATGACTCTGCATAAAAGTAAATAGATAGGCCCTTCGCGGAGGGAAGCAGGGATTTGTAGAGGTGCTAGAGCTCGATTTTTAAATAGAGATTGAATAACATTTTGAGCGGTATACTTTCATTGTCAACATAACAACCAAGAATCTCGATATCTCCCATGCTACACACATTATAGGCGGTTCCCAAACAGAATGGTAAAGTTCATACTCCCCAACCACCAACAAGCACACTCCACGGCTAGACCGAAACAACGGGTACCGTCCAAACCAGCAACAGCCCTGGGGGAGTTTTGTTTAATTATTATGATTTTGAGCATGGGACTGGGCATCCCGATTACTAGCCATTTTCTCATGAATGATGAGCGGAGTGCACTCATCGTGAGAATAACTCACCTAGCATGGAAGATATAGACAACCCTAGTTGATACATGAGCTGTTCGAGCATACAAAACAGAATTTCATTTGAAGGTTTAGAGTTTGGCACATACAAATTTACTTGGAACAGTAGGTAAATACCGCATATAGGAAGGTATGGTGGACTCATATGGAATAACTTTGGGGTTTATGGAAGTGGATGCACAAGCAGTATTCCCGCTTAGTACAGGTGAAGGCTAGAAAGAGACTGGGAAGCGACTAGCTAGAGAGCAACAAAGGTCATGAACATGCATTAAAATTAATGAACAATGAATGCAAGCATGAGTGGATATAAATCACCATGAACATAAATATCGTGAAGGCTATGTTGATTTGTTTCAACTACATGCGTGAACATGTGCCAAGTCAAGTCACTTAAATCGTTCAAAGGAGGATACCACCCATCATAGCGCATCACAACCATTTTAATATCTTGTTGGCACGCAAGATAGATCATTATAAACTCTCAGCTAATTAAGCATGGCATGAGTAGCTATGATCTCTAATTGTCATTGCAAGCATGTTTCATTCAGAACAAGCTAAATCAGGAACGACGAGCTATCATATTTACAAAAACAATAGAGGTCGAGTTCATACCAGCTTTTCTCATCTCAATTAGTTCATCATATATCATCCTTATTGCCTTTCACTCGCACGACCGAACGGTGTGGATAATAATAATAGTGCACGTGCATTGGACTAAGCTGGAATCTGCAGGCATTTAATACAAGAGAGAAGACAAGGTAATATGGCTCAAGGTTAATTCACAACAAAACATATGAGAGCCACTAAGCATTTTCAATCATGGTCTTCTACTCTTAACGCCTGAAGAAAAGAAAAGAAACTATTTACACGGGAAAGCTCCCAACAAGCAAAAGAAGAACGGGATATCTTTTTGGGTTGTCATTTTTAACTACTACTATAAGCAAAGAGAGTAAACTAGCTAGAAGCTACAACTAATATTTTTTTGTTTTTCTGGGTTTTTCAAGCACACAAGAAAAAGACTAAGAAAAAGAAATTGAAATTAAGCGTGGATGGTATAGTGAAAGAGTGTGAGCACCAACAACTAGAATAAGTGTGAACATGAATGTAAGTCGGTGAGAAACACGTACTCCCCCAAGCTTAGGCTTTTGGCCTAAGTTGGTCTATGGCCAGTATTGGCCTGACGAATATCCAAAGTTGTAGTTGGGGTCGTACTGAGACGCAGCAGATGCTGCATGCTGAGCTGCAGCTCGAAGGCGGGCTGCCTCCGTCATGTTATAATAAGCATTTGCCTCCTCCATAGTTATAGTGTATCTCCCTTTTTCCTGAAAGTTAAACAAAGTAGGGGCAGGAAGAACAATAGGGATGGCATGCTGCCTGTTAAAGATTAGTCGATATTTGAGGGTTTGATTATCCCACTCTATAAACCGGTGACTAGTCATAGCATGGCAGTCTAAATAAGAAGGAGGTAAAGGTTCATCATTCATGTGCACAGACACACCAAGAAAGCGAACTATGCGGGTAGCATAGATCCCACCAGATAAATCTCCATGCAACCAATTATGGTGTAGTCTACGTGCAGCAGTGGCTCCCAAGTTATATTGCCTATCACCTAGTACGGCACTCCTGAGAACACTAAGATTAGGGACACACATGTGACAAGCCTCATCCTTACCGTTTATGCATCTATCGATAAAGAGAGCAAAGTAATGAATAGCAGGAAAATGTATGCTCCCCATGGTAGCCTATGTGACTTCCCTGGACTCCCCACTGTAATACTAGCAAGGAACTCTCTAAATTCAGATTTGCGAGGATCACTCATACTGCCCCACTGTGGGAGTTTGCAAGCAACATTAAAATCCTCTAAATCCATAGTATAAGATTTATCATATAGGTCAAACAGTACAATGTGAGAATTATGTGAAGATGAAAATTTAAACATGCTCACAAAGCTATCAGTTAAGCCACGGTATTGAGGACACTTATCTTGTATGAAGTCCTCGAGGTCAGCGTTGCGCACGTATGCGTAAAATTCATCTTTGATGCCAACTTGACCCATGAATCCATCTGACGGCCATTCACAAGGCCGCACATCAGCATCCCTTGGTAGTTCATCGTCCGGCTCACGGAACGCGAGCCTCGGTTCTTGCTTCCTTGAAGAACTACCTTGGAAGTTTGTCCTAGACATTTTTATGAAATTTTCTGAAATTTTTAGTAACTTCAAAACAAAAGTTAACCAAACTCAACAAGATTGATAGAAACAACTCCTATAAGTGCCTAGAGGCTATATCATGCATTAGAACTACTTGGGACCAAGAAAATTTGACATGCAAGCTCAAGAACAAGGTCACCACAGCAGCATAAATTTGCAATGAATAAAGCACTAGAGCAAAAACTAATTGGACCAATGGAGGAGTCACATACCAAGGAACAATCTCCCCAAACAGTTTGGTGAATGGTGCTTTGAGCAAGGAGATCGAAAATGGCAGCAAGATGAGCTAAAACTCGGGTTTGAGCTGGTTGCGGATTTTTTTTGGGAGGAAGAAGAAGAGCATGGGTGCAGGAATAAGTGGAGGGGGGCACGTGGGGCCCACGAGGCAGGGGGCGCGCCCTGGACCCTCGTGGCCACGTGTTGGCTGCCCTCGCTGTGTGTTCAGTGCCATATTTCCTCAAATATTCTAGAAAAAATCATATTTCATTTTCATGGCATTTGGAGAACTTTTATTTTCGGGATTTTTTTTTATTGCATGGATAAGTCTGGAAACAGACAGAAATTACTATTTTTGCCTTTTTATCTTAATTAACAGAAAGTAAAAAGAGGGTACATAAGGTGGTGCTATCTAGATTCACCTATCCCATGCTCATCAAAAGGAATCCATTAATAAGGTTGATCAGGTCTTGTTAATAAACTCTTTCCGAGTAACATGAAACCGGAGAATTTTCGAATAACACTAGGTTACCTCAATGGGGATATGTATGTCCCCAACAATAAGTATGTCATATGTCTTCTTGATAGTAGGAAGAGGAAACTCAAAACCTCCAATAGTAATAGTTGAAGTTTTTCCAATGTAATTGATACTGTGGACCTGAGGTTGTTTCCTCGGAAAATGTACCGCATGCTCATTACCATTGACATGAAAAGTGATATTGCCTTTGTTGCAATCTATAACAACCCCTGCAGTATTCAAAAAGGGTCTTCCAAGAATAATAGACATACAATCGTCCTCGGGAATATCAAGTATAACAAAGCCCGTTAGAATAGTAACATTTGCAACTACAAGAGGCACATCCTCACAAATACCGACATGTATAGCAGTTGATTTATCAGCCATTTGCAAAGATATTTCAGTAGGTGTCAACTTACTCAAGTCAAGTCTACGATATAAAGAGAGAGACATAACACTAACACCGGCTCCAAGATCACATAAAGCAGTTTTAACATAGTTTCTCTTAATGGAGCAAGGTATAGTAGGTACTCCTGGATCTCCTAATTTCTTAGGCATTCCACCCTCAAAAGTGTAATTAGCAAGCATGGTGGAAATTTCTACTTCAGGTATCTTTCTTTTGTTGGTAATAATGTCTTTCATATACTTAGCATAGGAATTTGTTTTAAGCACATCAGTCAAACGCATACGCAAAAAGATAGGTCTAATCATTTTAGCAAAGCGCTCAAAATCCTCATCATCATTTTTCTTTGATGGTTTCGGAGGAAAAGGCTTGGGTTTCTGAACCCATGGTTCTCTTTCCCTACCGTGCTTCCTAGCAACAAAATCTCTCTTATCATAACGTTGATTCTTTGATTGTGGGTTATCAAGATCAACAGCAGGTTCAATCTCTACATCATTATCATTGCTAGGTTGAGCACCAACATGAACATCATCATCAATATTATCACTAGGTTCATGTTCATTACCAGATTCTGTCTCAGCATCAAAAACAGATATATCATTGGGATTCTCAGGTGTGTCAGCTACAGGTTCACTAGAAGCATGCAAAGTCTTATCATTTTTCTTTTTCTTCTTCTTAGAAGAACTAGGTGCATCCAAATTAGCTCTCTGAGAATCTTGCTCAATTCTCTTAGGATGGCCTTCAGGATACAGAGGTTCCTGAGTCATTTTACCACCTCTAGTTGCAACTCTAACATCATAGTCATTATTCTTACTATTTAATTCATTAAGCAAATCATTCTGAGCCTTAAGTACTTGTTCTACTTGAGTGGTGACCATAGAAGCATGTATACTAATGAGTTTCAATTCACCTTTTGCTCTAGACAGATAATCACTCAAGCGTTCAATCATATAAGTGTTGTGTTGCAATTTTCTACCAACATAAGCATTGAAGTTTTCTTGTTTCACAATAAAATTGTCAAACTCCTCTAAGCATTGGCTAGCAGACTTATAACGAGGAATATCACCTTCATCAAATCTATAAAGATAATTTACCTTTACTACTTGTGTCGGGTTATCAAGACCATGTATTTCTTCAATAGGCGGTAAATTCTTAACATCTTAAGCTTTAATACCTTTTTCTTTCATAGATTTCTTTGCCTCTTGCATATCTTCAGGACTGAGAAATAGAACACCTCTTTTCTTCAGAGTTGGCTTAGGGGCTGGTTCAGGAAGTGTCCAATTATTTTCATTGGCCAGCATATTATTCAATAGTAATCCAGCTTGTTCAACTGTCCTTTCCCTGAAAACACAACCAGCACAACTATCCAGGTGGTCTCTGGAAGCATCGGTTAGCCCATTATAAAATACATCAAGTATATCATGCATCTCAAGAGGATGATCAGGGAAAGCATTAAGTAACTGGAGAAGTCTCCCCCAAGCTTGTGGGAGACTCTCTTCTTCAGTTTGAGCAAAGTTATATATTTCCCGTAAGGCAGCTTGTTTCTTATGAGCGGGAAAATATTTAGCAGAGAAGTAATACATCATATCCTTGGGACTACCCACACAACTAGGATCAAGAGAATTAAACCAAGTCTTAGCATCACCCTTTAATGAGAACGGAAATAGCTTAATGATATAGTAATAACGAATCTTTTCATCGTTGGTAAACAAGGTGGCTATATCATGCAACTTAGTAAGATGTGCCACAACAGTCTCAGACTCATAGCCATGGAAAGGATCAGATTCAACCAAAGTAATTAACTCAGGATCAAAAGAGAATTCGTAATCCTTATCAGTAACACAGATAGGTGAAGTAGCAAAAGCAGGGTCATGTTTCACTCTAGCATTCAAGGACTTTTCTTTCAACTTAGCTAATAATTTCTTAAGATCATACCTATCATTGCAAGCAAGAAAGTCTCTAGCAGTTTCTTCATCCATAACATAACCCTCGGGAACAACAAGCAATTCATATCTATTGGGAGTAGTTTCATCATCACTTTCATAAATACCATCAGTTTCAACATTTGCATTCTCCCTAACCTTAGCAATTTGTTCATCTAGAAATTCACCTAGTGGCACAGTATCAGGCATAGAGGTAGTTTCATCATACATAGCAGAAGTAGCATCATCAAGAACATACGACATATCAGATTCAATAGCAGGAGAAGGTGTCGCAAGTTTACTCATAACAGAAGGAGAATCAAGTGCAGAGCTAGATGGCAGTTCCTTACCTTCCCTCATAGTTGAGGGTAAGATCTTGGTTTTTGAGTCCTTCAAATTCTTCATAGTGATCAACAGATATAAATCCCAAGTGACTTAAAGAATAGAGCTATGCTCCCCGGCAACGGCACCAGAAAATAGTCTTGATAACCCACAAGTGTAGGGGATCGCAACAATTTTCGAGGGTAAAGTATTCAACCCAAATTTATTGATTCGACACAAGGGGAGCCAAAGAATACTCTTAAGTATTAGCAGCTGAGTTGTCAATTCAACCACACCTGGAAACTTAGTATCTGCAGTAGGATAGTTTAGTAGCAAAGTAATATGATAGTGGCGGTAGCAGCAATAAAAGTAACGATAATGTTTTTGTAGTTTTTATGATAATAGCAGCGGAAAAGTAGATAAGCGACAAGCAATATAGGTAAAGCTCATAGGCATTGGATCGGTGAAGGGAAATTATGTCGGATGCAATTCATCATGTAGAAGTTATAACCTAGGGTGACACAGAACAAGCTCCAGTTCATCAATGCAATGTAGGCATGTATTCCGAATATAGTCATACGTGCTTATGGAAAAGAACTTGCGTGACATCTTCTGTCCTACCCTCCCGTGCTATTGGAAACTAAGGGATATTAAGGCCTCCTTTTAATAGAGTACCGGACCAAAGCATTAACACATAGTGAATATACATGAACTCCTCAAACTATGGTCATCACCGGGAGTGGTCCCGATTATTGTCACTTCGGGGTTGTCGGATCAAAACACATAGTAGGTGACTATAGACTTGCAAGATAGGATCAAGAACACACATATATTCATGAAAACATAATAGGTTGAGATCTGAAATCATGGCACTCGGGCCCTAGTGACAAGCATCAAGCATAGCAAAGTCATAGCAACATCAATCTCAGAACATAGTGGATACTAGGGATCAAACCCTAACAAAACTAACTCGATTACATGATAAGTCCCATCCAACCCATCACCGTCCATCAAGCCTACGATGGAATTACTCACGCACGGCGGTGAGCATCATGGAATTGGTGATGGAGGAAGGTTGATGATGATGATGGCGACGATCTCCACTCTCCGGAGCCCCGAACGGACTCCAGATCAGCCCTCCCGAGAGAGATTAGGGCTTGGCGGCAGCTCCGTCTCGTGAAACGCGATAATTCCGTCTCCCTGATTTTTTTCTCCCCGAAAGTGAAGATATAGGATCTGGGGGTACATCGGTGGAGCACCAGGGGGCCCACGAGGCAGGGGGCGCGCCCTGGGAAGTTGGGCGCCCCCCCACCCTCGTGGACAGGCCATGGGCCTCCTGGTGTGGATCTTCTAGCAGATATTTTTTATATTTTCTGAAATATTTCTCCATTGATTTTCAGGCGATTCCGAGAACTTTTTATTCTGCACAAAAACAACATCATGCCAGTTCTGCTGAAAACAGCATCAGTCCGGGTTAGTTCCATTCAAATCATGCAAGTTAGAGTCCAAAACAAGGGCAAAAGGGTTTGGAAAAGTAGATACGTTGGAGACGTATCAAGTCCCCCAAGCTTAAACCTTTGTTTGTCCTCAAGTAATTTAGTTGATAAACTAAAAGTGATAAAGAAAAACTTTGACATATCACTAGTATTGAAGAACCACGTCGTGAAGACGTTGAAGGGTTTATTGACTTGATAGCTATAGGGAAAACTAGGCAAGTTTCAGGGGCAAGAATTACTAGTATACATTTTCCTGTTCTGCGCTACTTTGCTATATTTGCTAGTAGATGTTTAATTGGTCGCGAGAACAGTGGGAATCTTAGTGCCCCTGATATTGTCATTTTGCGCCATGCTTTGTTTCAAGACACAACCTTTAGCTTGGGTGCCGTCGTTGCTAAACGATTAAGTTTGAACCACACAAAAGGTCCCGTCTTTGGAGGCATCTTTGCTTCTCGCCTTGCTGAGCATTTTAGAATACCTATTAGGCATCATGAGAAGGAAGAAAAATTGCTGGCTCCTATTTATCTAGATTATAAGAGTATGATAGCACATGATTTTATTGTTAAAGACAAGGAGAAGTTGCTTAAGTATAAATTTAGGTTTGATAAAAAAAAATATTGTGAGATTATTACCTTGCATGCACCGTCTCTATTTGATCTGTTTTCAGGCATATACCTCATTTCGTCAGAGGCCTTCTACAAGTACCAGAGCCAGGCATAAGCATCAGAGCCGGAGCTGGAGCTACCACTTGACCCTTACCGTCAGTCTATTTATGGGTGGGATCCGGATGAGATGGCCAACCAGTGGCACCCAGAGGACGCTTCTTAGTACACCGGAGAGAGTAGCTTTGATCTGTGGCCATAGACCAACTTAGGCCAAAAGCCTAAGCTTGGGGGAGTACGTATTTCTCACCGACATTACATTCATGTTCACACACTCATTCTAGTTGTCGGTGCTCACAATCTTTCATTGTACTATCCATGCTAGTTTCAATTCTTTTCTTAGTCTTTTTCTTGTGTGTTAGAAAAACCTTAAGAAAAACAAAAAAAAATTAGTTGTAGCTTTTAGCTAGTTTACTTTCCATGCCTGTAGTAGTAATAATTAAAAGAAAACCCAAAAAGATTTCTCGTTCTTCTTTTTACTTGTTGGGAGCTTTCCTGTGTAAATAGTTTCTTTTCTTTCTTTGGGGGTCAAGATAACACCAGGATGAAAATGTTTAGTGGCTCTCATATGCTTTATTGTTGATTTAACCTTGAGCCATATTACTTTGTCTTCTCTCTTGTATTAAATGCTCGCAGATTCCAGCTTAGTCCAATGCGTGTGCACTATTATTATTTTCCACACCGTTCGGTCGTGCGAGTGAAAGGTAGTAATGATGATATATGATGAATTGATTGAGATGAAAAAAGCTGGTATGAACTCGACCTCTCTTGTTTTTGTAAATATGATAGTTCATCGTTCCTGATCTAGCTTGTTATGAATGAAACATGCTTGCAATGACAATTAGAGATCATAGCTGCTCATGCCATACTTAATTAGCTAAGAGTTTATAATGGTCTATCTTGCGTGCCAACATGATATTAAAATGGTTGTGATGTGGTATGATAGGGTGGTATCCTCCTTTGAACGATTCAAGTGGTCTGACTTGGCATATGTTCATGCATGTAGTTGAAACAAATCAACATAACCTCCACGATATTTATGTTCATGGTGATTTATATCCTACTCATGCTTGCATTCATTGTTGATTAATTTTAATGCATGTTCATGACTGTTGTCGCTCTCTAGCTGGTCGCTTCCCAGTCTCTTTCTAGCCTTCACCTGTACTAAGCGTGAATACTGCTTGTGCATCCACTTCCATAAACCCCAAAGTTATTCCATATGAGTCCACCATACCTTCCTATATGCGGTATCTACCTGCCTTTCCAAGTAAATTTGTATGTGCCAAACTCTAAACCTTCAAATAAAATTCTGTTTTGTATGCTCGAACAGCTCATGTATCAACTAGGGCTGTCTATATCTTCCATGCTAGGTGGGTTATTCTCACGATGAGTGGACTCCACTCATCATTCATGAGAAAATGGCTGGTAACCGGGATGCCTAGTCCCATGCTCAAATCATAATAATTAAACAAAACTCCCCCAGGGCTGTTGATGGTTTAGACGGTACCCGTTGTTTCGGGCTAGCCGTGGAGTGTGCTTGTCGGTGGTTGGGGGAGTATAAACTTTACCATTCAGTTTGGGAACCGCCTATAATGTGTGTAGCATGGAAGATATCGAGATTCTTGGTTGTTATGTTGACAATGAGAGTATACCTCTCAAAATATTATTCATCTCCATTTAAAAATCAAGCTCTGGCACCTCTACAAATCCATGCTTCCCTCTGCGAAGGGCCTATCTATTTACTTTTATGTTGAGTCATCATCCTCTTATTAAAGAGCACTAGTTGGAGAGCACCTCTATCATTTGCATGTATTGCTATTAATGTGCATTGAGTATGATTATGAGTGGATCTCTTTTACCATGAATTACAATGTCTAGTCAGTCCTTGATCTTTAAAGGTGCTCTGCATTTATGTTTTGCGGTCTCAGAAAGGGCTAGCGAGATACCATCTTGTTATATCATATTATGATTGTTTTGAGAAAGTGTTGTCATCTGAGGTTTATTATTATTGCTCGCTAGATGATTACGCCATTGATATGAGTAGACATGAGACCTGAAAGTTATTGTGAATGTGGTTAGTTCATGATCTTTCCTGAGAACTTGAATGGTGGCTTTACATATTTACAACAACAAGAGCAAACAAAGTTTGTCAAAGTTTTTCTTTATCACTTTCAGTTTATCAACTGAATTGCTTGAGGACAAGCAAATGTTTAAGCTTGGGGGAGTTGATACGTCTCCAACGTATCTACTTTTCCAAACACTTTTGCCCTTGTTTTGGACTCTAACTTGCATGATTTGAATGGAACTAACCCGGACTGACGCTGTTTTCAGCAGAATTGCCATGGTGTTATTTTTGTGCAGAAATAGAAGTTCTCGGAATGACCTGAAATTCAACGGAGAATTATTTTGGAATATATGAAAAATATCTGCGGAAAGAACCAAGCTAGGGGGCCCACTCCCTGTCCACAAGGGTGGGGGGCGCGCCCCCTCCCCCTGGGCGCACCCCCTGCCTCGTGGGCCCCCTGTTGCTCCACCGATGTATCCCTCGACTCCATATATTCACTTTCGGGGAGAAAAGAATCAGAGAGGAAGAATTATCGCGTTTTACAATACGGAGCCGCCGCCAAGCCCTAATCTCTATCGAGAGGGCTAATCTGGAGTCCGTTCGGGGCTCCGGAGAGGGGATATCGTCGCCATCGTCATCATCAACCTTCCTCCATCACCAATTCCATGATGCCCACCGCCGTGCGTGAGTAATCCCATCGTAGGCTTGCTGGACGGTGATGGGTTGGATGAGATTTACCATGTAATCGAGTTAGTTTTGTTAGGCTTTGATCCCTAGTATCCACTATGTTCTAAGATTGATGTTGCTATGACTTTGCCATGCTTAATGCTTGTCACTAGGGCCCGAGTGCCATGATTTCAGATCTGAACCTATTATGTTTTCATGAATATATGTGTGTTCTTGATCCTAGCTTGCAAGTCAATAGTCACCTACTATGTGTTATGATCCGGCAACCCCGAAGTGACAACAATCGGGACCACTCCCGGTGATGACCGTAGTTTGAGGAGTTCATGTATTCACTGTGTGTTAATGCTTTGGTCCGGTACTCTATTAAAAGGAGGCCTTATTATCCCTTAGTTTCCACTAGGACCCCGCTGCCACGGGAGGGTAGGACAAAAGATGTAATGCAAGTTCTTTTCCATAAGCACGTATGACTATATTCGGAATACATGCCTACATTACATTAATGAACTGGAGCTAGTTCTGTGTCACCCTAAGTTATAACTTTTACATGAGGAATCGCATCCGACATAATTCTCCATCAGTGATCCAATGCCTACGAGCTTTTCACATATTGCTTGTTGCTTATTTACTTTTCCGCTGCTACTATTACAAAAACTACAAAAACACTACCATTACTTTTATTGCTGTTACTACTATTTCCATGTTACTTTGATACTAACTTGCCTTGTTGCAGATACCAAGTTTCCAGGTGTGGTTGAATTGACAACTCAACTGCTAATACTTAAGAGTATTCTTTAGCTTCCCTTGTGTCGAATCAATAAATTTGGGTTGAATACTTTACCCTCAAAAACTGTTACGATCCCCTACACTTGTGGGTTATCAACCATTTCTTAAATTCCCGGTGTTCCGTAACTCCGATTTGGGCTGAAATTTTGAGGGGAATTTTATTCGAATATTGGCTTCCTTGCGATCGAAGGACACCTCGAACCAACTTACAAGGGCACCACAAGCCCTCCAGACGCATCTAGGGTAGGGGCGCGCCCCTTGAGCTTGTGACCCCCTCGAGATCGTCTCGCGTTGATAATTTTTCCTAAAAAACACATATATTCCAAAGTAAATCTCCATACATTTTTATCGCATTTGGACTTTGTTTGATATGGATAGTTTGCGGAACAAAAAACATGCACCAGACAGAAACTGACACTCGGCACTGGATCAATTTGTTAGTCCCAAAGATAATATAAAATGATGCCAAAAGTATGTGAAATTTGTAGAATATTGGCATGAAACAATAAAAAATTATTGATACGATGGAGACATATCATACATTCAGATGTATATAGACATATTTTAGAGTGCAGATTCACTCATTTTGCTCTATATGTGGTCCATATCAGAACCTCTAAAAGGTCTTATATTTAGGAACAGAGGGAGTATTATGATTGTTTTATTAAATAAGAAACTCATGCATGAAACTATTTTCAAAGACTCTCAAACCGAACTATCTCCCTGCAATTCTAGTGTTGAGAGGGCATTTTCTTCAAACACTTACGCAGACAATACAAAATGCATTCTCAAAAAGATGAGAGAGCATTACTTGAACGATTACCTATTTACTCTTCTTGCAAGAGAGTTCTTTATAAAGTATTGCATGATTCCATCCAATGGTGGTGTCAGGGCGCAGGCAGCCTGTCACACCCTGCATTTTGTAACATGTTATTTGAACCTTTGAAGCATGAAAATTTGGACCAGCAAAATTTTTTGGCATCATTTGGCTTTTATTTGAAGTTGAGTTTCCTTCATGTGCTTTTTCATGTGCTCATTAAAGTCAACTATGACCTCTTGTAGAATTCATCTCCATACCCAAAACTTCTGCCCAATGATCATGCCAAGTGTTATATAACAGTATAGTATTTTCTTACAAAATTAATTTGGCCAAACGGTATTTTATAAATTTAGTTTTCCAAAAACCCCTGAATTGAGATTTGCACTGCAAGTACTTGATTTAGGGTGAGAAAACTATTTCAAAAGGTTTATTTGAGACCTAGTAGTCATAGGACTTCCAGAAACCACAAAGGTATAATTTTAAAAGTTATTTTCCTATTTTATTTAAAAGCTTTTTCTTAAGGCCAGAAATGGTCTTTAATAGGGGAAAATTATTTAACTATTTAAAAAATATTTGCCAAAATTCAGAGAGACTCAGAGGACATATATTGTCCATATATAAAAGTTTCAACACTTGGTCATGTTCAAAATAATGGGCTAAACCCTCTAAAACCCTTTCTGGATATTTCAAGCTTTTGAAATATTTACAAAGGAAATATTCTCCAAAAATTCCAGGGAAATTCTATCATGTCATATATGACATATTTGATGATCTTGCCAAGTCCCATGCCTTGGGAAGCAGGAAAACATCCTCAAACCCCTTCATAACCATTCTGTCCATATTTGAAGTTTGAGCAACTTTACATTGCCAAACTTGTCCAAATGCTCTCAAATTTGGTGCACATGCTAGAATGGCCTAATAAGGCATCTAGACCAAATGGCACAAGATTTGGAATAGAGCAACTTGATCAGATCACCTCAAAGCCCTTTCTGTTCAAATGCAAATTTGAACAACTTTACACTACCAACTTTTTACCTGGAGCTTCAAACTTTGTGGGCATGTTCATAACCCCAAATGATGATGCTACACCAAGTGGTGCATCAAGGGGAGATGATTAGCTTGACTCAATCAAGATGAAGCTGTTTCTGTTGATTTCTAGGGTTCACCAAAGTTACATTGGCTAGTTTCTTCAAATGAGCCCAAATTTGGTGAAGCACCCTATTTTCTCATGTCTTTTAATCCTGTTAAGTGCCATGTCAAGTGGAGGTCATTTGCTTGACCAAACACTGATCAAACACCTTCTGAAGTTTTACTAAAACCTCCATCTTGATCACTTTTACTCTTCTCCATGGCCTCAACTTTTTACCACATGATCATTCAGTTACTAGCTACCCCCAGTAACTTCCCCAGCACCCCACCTCCATGATTGAGGGGTAAGAACCCAAGTTTACCTTGCTGGACAGCAAGTTTTCACCAAGTCACCAGCATTCCCTTTCTCTCTCAGCATCTCCAGGGCATCCAAGGCCGCAGGCCAATTCTTTACTCCTCCCTCAACCTTCTAGACACTCTTGAGCACGTTGGTTTTGACCAGAGCGGCGAGGGCACGATGATGCCAGCCATACGCGCGCTCGGGGGCACGCTACAGTGCACCTCCGCACGGTGGCTTCAGCCAATCGCTGGCCCCGACAGCCTCGGGCCTCTCCCTCGCGCCAGTCGATGCTCCTCGACGTCCGCAATCACCCCGGCGCTGTCCCCCCTCCTCCTAAGCCCTCCAGTGATCATCGTCTCACGCGCACTGGCCGCCCGCAACGGCCACTCTTCTGCCTCGCACGCGCGCGCGGTCCAGAAGCTCCCCCGCTCCTCCTCTCACCACAGCTGGACGTGGAGCTCGTCCAGCAACTCCGTGGACACATTCCCCTCGCCCCCTGTGCGCTGTAGCTTCGAGCCGGAGCTCGCCGGCGCACTGGACCATGGGCCTCCATCGACCCCCTATAAATAGGACCCCCCGGGCCTCTCCAGCAGCACCAGCAGCCTCACCTCACCCCACTGAGTCCTCCAGCACCATCCACTCCTCCCCAGGTAGCCCCAGTACTCGGGATCGACCGGAGCTCCGCCGCGTCGAGCCGCCGGTGATCTCGCGGTACGGGCCTCCCCTGCCCCTTCTTTTGCCCGATTCGGAACCACCGTGCCCCACTGACCCTTTCCCCCCTGTTTCCCCTCTCTGTGGCAGTCGGAAACGACCGGAGCAACGACCTCCCGACGAGCCTCCGCCGTCCCACCTCGCCGCCGGCGAACCTGACCTCCCCGGCGTACCATACCACCACCCCTACAACCACCACTCGACGCTGGACCCAACCCTGCCCTCCGTTGCCATCGCCGTGGCCGAAAACCTCGCCGGTGAGCTCGCCGTGGCCGTGGCCGCAAGGTTGGAGATGACAAGCGGGCCCCGCCTGTCATCCCCACACCTCTCTCCCCCTCCTCTCTGCCACTGACCCACGGGCCCCACCCGTCAGGTTCAAAAACCTGACGTGCGCGCGCAGGCACCCGTGCGGCTGGGCTGGACCGCCCTGGGCCGTGCACTGTGGCCTCTCTGGCCCAGTTGCACAGGTCTTTTTCTCCTTTTTCTTTTCTGTATTAATTCAAACATTTCTACAGAAAAGAATAATGGTCCAAATAAAATAATTCCAACTCCTAAAATCTTGTAACATTCCAACCTATTTAATGGTACCACTTTCACTCAAATCCAGGAAACTTTTCTGTTCTGTTCATATTTAAATTCAAATTTGAGCAGTAAAACTCCTGTTCTAAAATCAATGGATTCCATTCTATTACTCCGAAACTCCAACTAAAAATTTTCCCCATCTTAGAAATCCCTCTAGTATTTTACAAAAATAAGTTGACATTTTTCTGAGCACTTTGATTTTTCTGTTTTATTTGTGGCCTTATTTTTCCGTGGTTATTATGCGACGTATAGATCCCGTATTTGACGAAGTTGCTGTGGAAGGAGAAGGAGAAGGATTTGAAGACTTTGAAGACCAAGCCAATCCAGGCAAGCAGCCCTTTGACCATGATACACTTGTTCTTCGGAACCCGTTGTTTCCGATGCATGATGATAGATTCACGGTGGTGACCTAGTTGAAACCACCACATGATGCATGCTTGAACTTGATCTTGCTAAGTGCTAGATGACATACAAATAGTTGGTCATGAAGCTTAAATGATGCATGTGTGATTTTAACCTTCGTAGTTGAAATCTTTGCATAAACCCATTGGGTGCCCCTAATGCCCGAGGGTGATGATGTGTTAGGTCATCACTTGAGAAAGAAGTGATGTGCCGGTAAAATCATGTGCATGGTGAAATGATGGATTAGATTTATGTGTGACTACCGTCCCAACCAAACATGTGCAACCACACTACCCCTTATGGGACGGGGCTTTATTGATTACTTAGGTCGATACTAGCATGGTGCCCGCATTACTAGTGACGGGAAGACTTGAGATCTTTTCCGGGACGGGGTCGTGCTTGGATAGACGGCCATGACTGTTTTTACAGGGCACCGGACACACCGTTGGTCCCTTCGGGTACGCGTGACATTGAAATTAGGGCAAGTCCCGTGATCTATTGTTTGTACCCGAGGGCCGTGTATCAACGAGTGGACTCTATGTTAGTGTCGTCTAAGGAAAGGTAATGACCGGGTGCTTACCCCGGGTACTTGAGGTACCGCGGGTCGTGGATGACACGGAAGTTCCCCGGATCTTGTGGGTAAAGTGCGCAACCTCTGCAGAGTGTAAAACTATTCGAATAGCCGTGTCCACGGTCATGGACAGTTGGGTGGTGCTACTTAAACTATGTCCAGAAATTTTACTTCATCGGTGATAGTATGTGTGTGTGATGAGTCAAGGTGGTGACTTGACTTGATGAGTTGAATCTTATTCATGTTGATATCGGTAACCTGTCTTCGAGGTTACGCGAGGTTATTGATGCATAAACTTGATAGTAGAATATTTATTCTAGCCCTTTGCTGGATTATTCATTATCATTCAATTGCATTGTTACTTTGAACCACATCATGGGTTGCTTGCGAGTACATTCAAAGTACTCATTGGCTTGCCACTGGTTATTTAATTGGCCAGGCATGGAAGAACAGGAATATGAGGAAGAGTTCTTTGGAGACGAACATGCGAACTAGGACGCTATCCCAGTCAGAATGCCTGTAGGGTTAAGGCAGATGGCATGAGTTCTACCCGTTATCGAAGACTTCCGCTATTTGAGTTATTTGCTATTCAGCCCGTGAGGCTCTATCTATGTAAGACTTGGCCATAACGGCCTTAATTCGTGTAAGACTATTTGTATGGATGTAAGACTCTTGTTATTTCAGTTTCTGTGTGTTTAGTGAGCATTGATCTGTAGGATCACTGTACACGTGCATTCGGTGATCTCGACTTCCGAGTCGGGGTCCCCACAGAGCTGGTATCAGAGCCATCCTGACTGTAGGAAGCCTTAGTTAGCATGGGCGTTAGTTAGATGAGACCCCTTTTCAAAAACCTTCTGAACCTCTCTTCTTTTCTAAACCTGAGATTTCATCAGCTTATTACCCCCTCCTATTCCACCTTTGTAGATGGCCGCTGTACCCGAAGAGCACCTGACCACTGGGTTTCCCTAACTTCTCGAGGATAGCCTCCAGGAGTGTCAGTTCCACCGAGCACCCATTCTCACCTACCTTGAGCATTGGGTTAGCGACACTGAGGTGGAGTACCATGTGGAAGTGATCGTGAAGGCAAACGATCCTCCCACAAGTTGGTTCTTCGAAGGACCCCAGATGGCAACACTACCACTCGCTGTCGAGGCTGCTGCACTCAAGGCACTAACCCGTCTCCGTGAGCTTCTTCCGGAGATGGCAGCCAAGATGACAACTCGCTTCTTACCTTACCGGAAGGAAGGTGAAGAAGAAAGCAGCGCACTAGCCCCTCCACTGAAGGAAGGACTCTCGCTTCGGTTCCAGACCTACTTCAGTCTATGTGCTGACAGTTTGGCACAAGACTTGGCCTCGGAATCAATGAAGCTTCGAGAAGAACTTCACAAGACCAAGGCACTTCTTCGTCGAGCTCAAGAGAAGGCAAATAGGATCAAGAAGGAAGGAGCACCTTCTGGACAATCCGCTATCGCATATCGAGGCGGAAGGCCCTCCGAGGATGTATCTTCCAAGAATGAAGAACCACCTCGACGACGCCGGATGACGGAAAGGGAATATCGCAAGCTTTTCCCTGCACCACCGACGAAGCACCGTCGTATCCAACTCCTCCACTCCCCCACACCCTCAAGTGACAAGGGGGCCCAGACAGATGAAGACAAGGAGGAAGACCCAGAAGAGCCGGAATACGCGACCGAGCATTCCGCCGCTTAGGCATTATTCGCTACTCGGATATGCCAGTTGTAACCTCTACGGTAGGATAGGTCGTGTAACCCCTATGCGCAGTCGAGTCCTTGTATGGTTCATATGAAACCATCTAGTGTTTGCTTTTGTTGTGTCTGGATGTATGTCGTATTCTTCCTTCGGGAATGTGTAAACGACCACATCACCCATTTGGATTTTAATGAATGTGTTTTGGCCTTACGGCCCTTGCATGATTTGATTTAGTGTCACACCCACCCCCTTACTAGGCACCCATCTATCTTGCTTTCCCTCTTCCGAGTCATAAGACCTTTTACCGCTCCAACAGGATGCCTGTTGTAACTCGTACTGGTACCTCTACCCAGCAGCCCGAAGCCGGAGCATCCGCTCAGTCTGAGGCAGGCCACGACCAAACCAACGACCAAGCTCCACCACCACCTCCTCCAAGCATGGACATGGCTCAGCTTCTCCAAGCTTTCCGAGAGGAACGCCAAGCCAACACTGCAGCTCTCCAGCTGATTGCTCAAGCTGTCACCAACAACCGCCAGCCGGTGGGGAATGGCAATGGACGTTCCACGTTGGCAGAGTTCAAGACGCATGCACCGCCAACCTTCATCGAGACTGCTGAACCCCTGGATGCAGACGACTGGGTCCGTTCTATTGAGGAGATACTGGAACTGGTCGGATGCACCGAAGACCGCGAGAAGGTGGCTTATGCAGCCCACTGCCTTGGGGGACTGCTAGAGCTTGGTGGGATGGATTCAAGGTCATGCATGCTGAACAAGACATAACTTGGGTTAACTTCAAGGCAGAATTCCGCAAGGCCCACATTCCTTCCGGAATCATGGCTATCAAAAAGCGTGAGTTCCGAGCCCTGAAGCAAGGAAGTGGCACTGTCAAGGAGTACATGCAGAAGTTCAGTGTTCTGTCAAGGTATGCCCCTGAAGATGTCAGCACTGATGCTGCAAAAAGGGAGCGCTTCATGGAAGGCCTCAATCAGACTCTGTAATACTCGCTTGTTGTGTGCGACTGCCCATCCTTTCCTGACCTGGTGAACAAGGCACTTATGCTTGAAGACAAGCGGCGTGCTTTGGAATACACTCGCAAGCGCAAGTTGGTTAGTAAGGGAAGTTCCAGCAACCAGAAGCCTCGTCCGTGGCAGTCAGCCCCGGCCAAGCCAACCTATCAGCAGCCAAGAGCTCCTGCACCTCGCACCAACCCTCAGCCTCAGCAGTATGCCAACCCCAGGCCAGCTTTCAACCCCAATACCAGTGGTGGCAACAAGATCAATCCAAACCAAGTCACTTGCTTTGGATGTGGTCAGTCCGGACACATCTCAAGGGTGTGCCCCAACAAGAAGCCTGATGCCCCGCGCCCCAATGCACAGAACCAGGGACAAGGCCGTGGAATGCCACCAAGGAACCCAGCTCCTCGCAATCCACCTAACCATGGGAAGGGGCGTGTGAATCACGTCACTGCTGAAGAAGCCCAGGAAGACCCGGACATCGTGCTGGGTACGTTCCTTGTCAACTCAGCACCTGCAACTGTCTTGTTTGATTCTGGAGCAACGCATTCATTTATCACTCAAAGATTTGCATTAAAAAAGTGGCATGACCCCTACACCCCTAAATAACCCTATGGTGGTACAAACCCCCGGAGCCATGATGAGAGCCAAGATAGGCTGTAAAGGAGTCAGTATTACCATTAATGGTGTAGACTTCCTAGCAGACCTTATCATCCTGAGATCGCAAGGCTTGGATGTGATCCTAGGCATGAATTGGCTCAGCAAGCACCAAGGCTTGTTAGAGTGTGCCAATCGGACAGTCACTGTGACCAATGACCAGGGAGTCGAAGTCAAGTTTGCTTCCAACTCCTCTTCCGCTCAAGCCGCTAAAGTCAACTGTCTGTCTGAAGTTGGGCTAGATCAAGTACCGGTGGTATGTGAGTATCCTGATGTCTTTCCGGATGAACTACCGGGAATGCCCCCTGACCGTGACATTGAGTTCATCATCGATCTCGTGCCCGGAGCAGGACCCATCTATAAGAAGCCTTATAGAATGGGGACGGAAGAATTAGCCGAGTTGAAGAAGCAGCTGGAAGAGCAGCTAAGGAAGGGATTTATTCGCCCAAGTGCCTCCCCTTGGGGATCTCCTGTTCTGTTTGTGGCAAAGAGGGACGGTACCATCCGCTTATGCATTGACTATCGTTCCCTCAATGAAGTTACAATCAAGAACAAGTATCCACTTCCCAAGATCGAAGATCTGTTTGATCAGCTCAGCGGAGCCAAGGTATTCTCCAAGATCGACCTCAGATCTGGGTACTACCAGCTGAAGATCAGACCCCAAGATATTCCGAAGACGGCATTCGTAACCAGATATGGCCTGTACGAGTGCACGGTCATGTCTTTTGGGTTAACCAATGCCCCATCCTACTTCATGTATCTCATGAATAAAGTCTTCATGGAATATTTGGACAAGTTTGTTGTTGTTTTCATTGATGACATTCTTGTGTTCTCGAAGTCGGAGGAAGAACACGAGCAGCATCTGAGGATGGTCCTAGACAAGCTTCGTGAGCACCAACTGTATGCCAAATTCAGCAAGTGTGAGTTCTGGCTGCATAAAGTTGGATTCTTAGGTCATGTCTTGACCGAGGAAGGATTATCTGTTGATCCCGCGAAGATCGAAGCTGTGACCCAATGGCAATCTCCAACGACCGTCAAGGAAGTTAGAAGCTTCCTCGGACTAGCGGGCTATTACCGCAAGTTCGTGGAAGGATTCTCTAGCATTGCGCGACCAATGACTCAGCTCCTCAAAAAGGACAAGAAGTTCGAGTGGACGCCAAAATGCGAAGAAAGCTTCCAAGAGCTCAAGAAGAGGTTGACCATCGCCCCAGTTCTGGCAACACCTGATATTCACAAGGAGTTCGTGATATATTGTGATGCCTCTCGAACCGGATTGGGAAGCGTTCTGATGCAAGAAGGCCGCGTCATAGCATACCTCTCCAGGCAGCTACGACTCCATGAGGAGAACTACACTACTCATGATCTTGAGCTAGTGGCAGTAGTTCATGCCATGAAGACATGGCGGCATTACCTCCTAGGGAAACGGTGTGAGATCTACACAGACCACAAAAGTCTGAAGTACATTTTCACCCAAAAGGAATTGAACATGAGGCAGCGGAGATGGTTGGAACTCATCAAAGACTATGACCTCGATGTTCAATATCACCCTGGGAAGGCTAACGTGGTGGCCGATGCCTTAAGCAGGAAGGCTTGCTCTTTGAATGCCGTTATTCAAGAAAGGCAGCCAGCCTTGTTTAAGGAGTTCGAACAATTCAGTTTGGAATTGGTCACCCCTGGATTTCTGGATCATTTGGAAGTCAGACCGACCCTGATGGACGACGTCAAGAAGGCACAAGAGGGACACGCAAGCATTGAAGGCATCAAGAGCAAGATGAAGCTGGGCAAGGCCCCAGGATTCTCCGAAGACGAGCACGGGATTGTTTGGTACAAAGGTCGCATCTGCGTACCAAACAACACCGAGCTGAAGACGCTGATTCTGCAAGAAGCCCATGACACTCCGTATTCCATCCACCCCGGAGGAACCAAGATGTACCAAGACTTGAAGGCACGATTCTGGTGGCACGGGATGAAAAGAGAGATTGCAACCTATGTTGCAAAGTGTGATGTGTGCCAAAGGGTCAAGGCTGAATATCAGCGACCTGCTGGATTGCTTCAACCACTCAAAGTTCCTGAGTGGAAGTGGGATAAAGTCGGAATGGACTTCATCGCTGGATTACCAAGGTCGAATAGAGGACATGACTCTATCTGGGTCATAGTCGATCATTTGACCAAGGTGGCCCACTTCATTCCTGTCAAGACCACTTATGATGGCAACCGGCTGGCAGCTCTCTACATCGACCGAATCGTAAGTCTTCACGGCGTTCCCAAGGAGATTGTGTCAGATCGAGGAACCCAGTTCACCTCAAGGTTCTGGAAGAAGTTCCAAGAAGCCTTGGGAACCAAGTTGTCTTTCAGCACAGCTTTCCACCCACAGACCGGAGGACAGACAGAGCGAGTCAATCAGATTCTCGAAGACATGCTCCGAGCCTGTGTCCTGGCATATGGAGCCAAGTGGGAAGATTGTCTCCCTTTTGCCGAGTTCTCCTATAACAACAGTTACCAGTCAAGCCTTCAGATGGCACCATTTGAGATGTTGTACGGGCGCAGATGTCGCACACCCCTCAACTGGTCAGAGACTGGAGAAGGACTAGTCTTTGGACCGGATAATCTCCGCGCAGCAGAAGAGCAAGTCCAACTAGTCAGAGAGCGATTAAAGGCACTCACCGTCGGGACATGAGTTTCCATGTCGGGGACCAAGTGTACCTGCGGGTAACTCCTCTGAAGGGAACCAAGCGTTTCCACGTCAAGGGGAAGCTCGCACCAAGGTTCATTGGACCCTTTGAGATCACTGCACGACGAGGAGAAGTGGCTTACCAGTTGGAACTACCACCTGAGCTATCCGATGTGCACAATGTATTCCATGTGTCGCAACTCCGGAAATGTCTCCAAGTTCCAGACAAGCCTAATCTCTACAAGGATGTGGATCACCATGCCATTGATCTGCAGCCTAATTTGACCTACCGCGAGAAGCCCATTCGCATTCTGGATGAAGCAGAATGACGGACGCGAATCCGTACCATCAAGTACTTCAAGGTCCAGTGAAGCAACCACACCGAAGCAGAAGCAACCTGGGAACGAGAAGACTATCTTAGATCCGAGTTTCCCGATCTCTTTTAAGACCTAGTTTAGGAATCTCGGGGACGAGATTCTTGTAAGGGTGGTAGGTCTGTCACACCCTGCATTTTGTAACATGTTATTTGAACCTTTGAAGCATGAAAATTTGGACCAGCAATTTTTTTTGGCATCATTTGGCTTTTATTTGAAGTTGAGTTTCCTTCATGTGCTTTTTCATGTGCTCATTAAAGTCAACTATGACCTCTTGTAGAATTCATCTCCATACCCAAAACTTCTGCCCAATGATCATGCCAAGTGTTATATAACAGTATAGTATTTTCTTACAAAATTAATTTGGCCAAAAGGTATTTTATAAATTTAGTTTTCCAAAAACCCCTGAATTGAGATTTGCACTGCAAGTACTTGATTTAGGGTGAGAAAACTATTTCAAAAGGTTTATTTGAGACCTAGTAGTCATAGGACTTCCAGAAACCACAAAGGTATAATTTTAAAAGTTAGTTTCCTATTTTATTTAAAAGCTTTTTCTTAAGGCCAGAAATGGTCTTTAATAGGGGAAAATTATTTAACTATTTCAAAAATATTTGCCAAAATTCAGAGAGACTCAGAGGACATATATTGTCCATATATAAGAGTTTCAACACTTGGTCATGTTCAAAATAATGGGCTAAACCCTCTAAAACCCTTTCTGGATATTTCAAGCTTTTGAAATATTTACAAAGGAAATATTCTCCAAAAATTCCAGGGAAATTCTATCATGTCATATATGACATATTTGATGATCTTGCCAAGTCCCATGCCTTGGGAAGCAGGAAAACATCCTCAAACCCCTTCATAACCATTATGTCCATATTTGAAGTTTGAGCAACTTTACATTGCCAAACTTGTCCAAATGCTCTCAAATTTGGTGCACATGCTAGAATGGCCTAATAAGGCATCTAGACCAAATGGCACAAGATTTGGAATAGAGCAACTTGATCAGATCACCTCAAAACCCTTTCTGTTCAAATGCAAATTTGAACAACTTTACACTACCAACTTTTTACCTGGAGCTTCAAACTTTGTGGGCATGTTCATAACCCCAAATGATGATGCTACACCAAGTGGTGCATCAAGGGGAGATGATTAGCTTGACTCAATCAAGATGAAGCTGTTTCTGTTGATTTCTAGGGTTCACCAAAGTTACATTGGCTAGTTTCATCAAATGAGCCCAAATTTGGTGAAGCACCCTATTTTCTCATGTCTTTTAATCCTGTTAAGTGCCATGTCAAGTGGTGGTCATTTGCTGGACCAAACACTGATCAAACACCTTCTGCAGTTTTACGAAAACCTCCATCTTGATCACTTTTACTCTTCTCCATGGCCTCAACTTTTTACCACATGATCATTCAGTTACTAGCTACCCCCAGTAACTTCCCCAGCACCCCAGCTCCATGATTGAGGGGTAAGAACCCAAGTTTACCTTGCTGGACAGCAAGTTTTCACCAAGTCACCAGCATTCCCTTTCTCTCTCAGCATCTCCAGGGCATCCAAGGCCGCAGGCCAATTCTTTACTCCTCCCTCAACCTTCTAGACACTCTTGGGCACGTTGGTTTTGACCAGAGCGGCGAGGGCACGATGATGCCAGCCATACGCGCGCTCTGGGGCACGCTACAGTGCACCTCCGCATGGTGGCTTCAGCCAATCGCTGGCCCCCGACAGCCTCGGGCCTCTCCCTCGCGCCAGTCGATGCTCCTCAACGTCCGCAATCACCCCGGCGCTGTCCCCCCTCCTCCTGAGCCCTCCAGTGATCATCGTCGCACGCGCACCGGCCGCCCGCAACGGCCACTCTTCTGCCTCGCACGCGCGCGCGGTCCAGAAGCTCCCCCGCTCCTCCTCTCACCACAGCTGGACGTGGAGCTCGTCCAGCAACTCCGTGGACACATTCCCCTCGTCCCCTGTGCGCTGTAGCTTCGAGCCGGAGCTCGCCGGCGCACTGGACCACGGGCCTCCGTCGACCCCCTATAAATAGGACCCCCCGGGCCTCTCCAGCAGCACCAGCAGCCTCACCTCACCCCACTAAGTCCTCCAGCACCATCCACTCCTTCCCAGGTAGCCCCAGTACTCGGGATCGACCGGAGCTCCGCCGCGTCGGGCCGCCGGTGATCTCGCGGTACGGGCCTCCCCTACCCCTTCTTTTGCCCGATTCGGAACCGCCGTGCCCCACTGACCCTTTCCCCCCCCCGTTTCCCCTCTCTGTGGCAGTCGGAAACAACCGGAGCAACGACCTCCCGACGAGCCTCCGCCGTCCCACCTCGCCGCCGGCGAACCTGACCTCCCCGGCGTACCATACCACCACCCCTACAACCGCCACTCGACGTTGGACCCAACCCTGCCCTCCGTTGCCGTCGCCGTGGCCAGAAACCTCGCCGGTGAGCTCGCCGTCGCCGTGGCCGCAAGGTTGGAGATGACAGGCGGGCCCCGCCTGTCATCCCCACACCTCTCTCCCCCTCCTCTCTGCCACTGACCCACGGGCCCAGCCCGTCAGGTTCAAAAACCTGACGTGCACGCGCAGGCACCCGTGCGGCTGGGCTGGACCGCCCTGGGCCGTGCACTGTGGCCTCTCTGGCCCAGTTGCACAGGTCTTTTTCTCCTTTTTCTTTTCTGTATTAATTCAAACATTTCTACAGAAAAGAATAATGGTCCAAATAAAATAATTCCAACTCCTAAAATCTTGTAACATTCCAACCTATTTAATGGTACCACTTTCACTCAAATCCAGGAAACTTTTCTGTTCTGTTCATATTTAAATTCAAATTTGAGCAGTAAAACTCCTGTTCTAAAATCAATGGATTCCATTCTATTACTCCAAAACTCCAACTAAGAATTTTCCCCATCTTAGAAATCCCTCTAGTATTTTACAAAAATAAGTTGACATTTTCCTGAGCACTTTGATTTTTCTGTTTTATTTGTGGCCTTATTTTTCCGTGGTTATTATGCGATGTATAGATCCCGTATTTGACGAAGTTGCTATGGAAGGAAAAGGAGAAGGATTTGAAGACTTTGAAGACCAAGCCAATCCAGGCAAGCAGCCCTTTGACCATGATACACTTGTTCTTCGGAACCCGTTGTTTCCGATGCATGATGATAGATTCACGGTGGTGACCTAGTTGAAACCACCACATGATGCATGCTTGAACTTGATCTTGCTAAGTGATAGATGACATGCAAATAGTTGGTCATGAAGCTTAAATGATGCATGTGTGATTTTAACCTTCGTAGTTGAAATCTTTGCATAAACCCATCGGGTGCCCCTAATGCCCGAGGGTGATGATGTGTTAGGTCATCACTTGAGAAAGAAGTGATGTGCCGGTAAAATCATGTGCATGGTGAAATGATGGATTAGATTTATGTGTGACTACCGTCCCAACCAAACATGTGCAACCACACTACCCCTTATGGGACGGGGCTTTATTGATTACTTAGGTCGATACTAGCATGGTGCCCGCATTACTAGTGACGGGAAGACTTGAGGTCTTTTCCGGGATGGGGTCGTGCTTGGATAGACGGCCATGACTGTTTTTACAGGGCACCGGACACACAGTTGGTCCCTTCGGGTACGCGTGACATTGAAATTAGGGCAAGTCCCGTGATCTATTGTTTGTACCCGAGGGCCGTGTATCAACGAGTGGACTCTATGTTAGTGTCGTCTAAGGAAAGGTAATGACCGGGTGCTTACCCCAGGTACTTGAGGTACCGCGGGTCGTGGATGACACGGAAGTTCCCCGGATCTTGTGGGTAAAGTGCGCAACCTCTGCAGAGTGTAAAACTATTCGAATAGCCGTGTCCACGGTCATGGACAGTTGGGTGGTGCTACTTAAACTATGTCCAGAAATTTTACTTCATCGGTGATAGTATGTGTGTGTGATGAGTCAAGGTGGTGACTTGACTCGATGAGTTGAATCTTATTCATGTTGATATCGGTAACCTGTCTTCGAGGTTACGCGAGGTTATTGATGCATAAACTTGATAGTAGAATATTTATTCTAGCCCTTTGCTAGATTATTCATTATCATTCAATTGCATTGTTACTTTGAACCACATCATGGGTTGCTTGTGAGTACATTCAAAGTACTCATTGGCTTGCCACTGGTTATTTAATTGGCCAGGCATGGAAGAACAGGAATATGAGGAAGAGTTCTTTGGAGACGAACATGCGAACTAGGACGCTATCCCAGTCAGAATGCCTGTAGGGTTAAGGTAGATGGCATGAGTTCTACCCGTTATCGAAGACTTCCGCTATTTGAGTTATTTGCTATTCAGCCCGTGAGGCTCTATCTATGTAAGACTTGGCCATAATGGCCTTAATTCGTGTAAGACTATTTGTATGGATGTAAGACTCTTGTTATTTCAGCTTCTGTGTGTTCAGTGAGCATTGATCTCTGGGATCACTGTACACGTGCATTCGGTGATCTCGACTTCCGAGTCGGGGTCCCCACACAGCCTGGGATGCAACCTCAGGCCTATCCGAGAAATCCTTCATGGGATGTAGCTACAAGGCTTCTTCGAGGGATGGGACGATCCTGACTCTGCCATTGTTTCCACCCTTTTCCTTCTAAGCATGGAAAATAGAGTTATGGTGCAATTTTATCTTGTGTTATGTATTTTCATTTTATTGGTTTGGAAAGCTATGCAAAAGTGCCCCCTCTATTATTAAGAACCCAGATAAAACTATAAGGGCGATTTCAAAGATGCAACACAACAAGAGACATGTGGATGCCAAATTATTGCTAGACAGGTAACTAAACAATTTCAAGTGAAAATCATAAAACATGAGAGTTATTGCATACCATATAGGAATTAATTTTCAAGTAAAATTATATGCTCAAAATTACAAGTGGATTAAGTCGCTCACGCAACAGTTTCCCCCGGTGAATGGATTTCTCCATTCTCTTTTGATAAACTCTTTCCCTCTGTCCATGGAATGGATTTCTCCAAATTATTTTTTGGTAGCGGGATGCTATGCGGTTTTGCTTGACTGTAAGAGGGGGAAAATCTATGGTAGGAAAATACCCATGGGGTCCCCTCTTTCCACAGGGACATCTTGTCCACCATGACATTATCTGACAGTTGAGGAAGGGGGTGAAACCCTAGGCGCAACGTCCAAGTTTCCAACTAGCTTAGACCTAATGTTGCAGGGTGGAGACCCTAATTGGAGATCTTTCACGAAATGGAGGGGGATTCCATGAAGAACACGAACAACACGGGAAGTACACAAAGAAATCACAAGGCAAACACTCAAGAACAAGTAGAATCACACATCCACTAGACTAACAAACACACAATATCCACAAGGTACATGAACAATCGAAGGGAACAAATATACAAGGTAGAGTTCATCCCGAATCCAAGAGGAGATGCTGTCTTGATGATCTAGATAGATCCTTCTCCCTTAGGAGGTCTTGATGATTGATGACCCACAAGTATAGGGGATCAATCATAGTCCTTTCGATAAGTAAGAGTGTCGAACCCAACGAGAAGCAGAAGGAAATGACAAGCGGTTTCCAAAATGGTATTCTCTACAAGTACTAAAAGTAGCGCTAATAGATAATTTTGTGGTAGGATAATTCGTAACAAGTAGCAATAGTAACAAAGATGCAGCAAGGTGGCCCAATCCTTTTTATAGCAAAGGACAAGCCAAAACTTTCTCCTATAGTAAACAAGGCGTTCTCTAGGACACATAGGAATTGTCATCTAGTCACATTCATCATGTTTAGTTGATTCGCGTTCGCTACTTTGATAATTTGATATGTGGGTGGACCAGTGCTAGGGTGTTGTTCTTACTTGAACAAACAAGCCTCTTATGATTACCCCCTCTCACAAGCATCCACAATTACAAAAAAAGAAGTAACATAAATCTAACCATACCATAAAACATATGGATCCAAATCACCCCCTTACGAAATAACGCATAAAATAGGGTTTAAGCTTTTGTCACTCTCGCAACCCATCATCTACTTATTACTCTCCAATGCCTACCCTTAGGCCCAAGTATGGTGAAGTGTCATGTAGTCGACGTTCACATGAAACCACTAAAGGAACAACAACATACATATCATCAAAATATCGAATAAATCCCAACTTCACATGATTACTTATAACAAAACTTCTCCCATCACTAAAAAAACCACGTCCGTGAACATGTTTGTCACAGTAGGTCACGTTTTATGTCATGCATGTACATCCATGATGATTTTATGACAGAATCAATATAGTCATACTTGCGCTGTCGTAGAAGTGTGTGACACCCCGAGACCGATGCGCCATGTGTCAGCAAATTATTCGTCGTCGTTGCCATGTCATCTTCTTGCGTGTTGCACTTTGCCATCTCATCATGTGCATTGTCATATGTATCGTTTTCAAACTTGCATCCGTCCGAGTCCGCCCGTCCTCTTCGTTGTCCGTTTTGAGCTCACACACACTCGCACGTGCCCGTGGCACCTCCGAATATTTATTTTATAAGTGGCTGGAAAATGTTCTCGGAATGGGTTGAAACTTGGCGTGTGGTCTTATTATAGCATAGACAGACCGCCTGCCAAATTTCGTCGCATTCGCAGCTCATTTGATAGCCCAACCGTTAACTATAGCGGCAATATAGCCGGTTAAATCGTCGGATGTTTCGGTCTCCGAAACGGCTACCGGGCCTCTCTTCCCTTCTCTCCTCTCAGCCTGAGGCCCTGTTTGCACGTCCCACTATCACCCTCTAGGCCAACCTAACCCTCCTCGCGATCGGATCCATCGGATCGCGATCGAAGGGCGCAAAAACACCCCCCAAACCCGCCAAACCCTAGCCCCTTCCTTATATAAACACCTCCCCTTGCAATTTTGGGCACCCTAGTCCCTTCCCCTACCTCTAGCCTCCCTCCACCTCGAAATCCGCACCTCCAGCCACAACTAGCCACCTCCACCTCCAAATTCGGCGCAGCCTAGCCCGAGCCCGCCACTTGGCGCCCCTTCATTGGCCAGCCACCGCCATAGCCGTCGCCCTGGCCAACCCCCGGCTGCCACGTGGTGAAGCCACATCGCCCCGCGCCCCTCTCTCTCCTGCCCCGCCGCCGGCCCGCCTGGGCCCGGAGCGGGCCCGGCCGAGCCGTGCAGGCCCGCCCGGCCGCGCCCCGCAGTCCCGTCTCCTGCCTCCTCTCGCCAGCGCCTCCGCCACCCTGTCCCGCATCGGTGGCGCCCGAGCTAACTCCCGCCGCCGCCGGGACCCCTCTTCGCCGGAGTGAGCCACCTCGGCCGCGTCAGCCACCGCCGTCCGCCTTCACCACTGCCGTTCCACACGCTCTCTCCCTCATGCAGCAGGTCGAGTGCCAAGCTCCGCCGCCGCCTGGATGACCGCTGCCGCCGCCGCAGAGGACTTGCACCGGCCAGATCCGGCGAGGAGCCGCCGGATCCAGTCTGCTCCGTCCTCCCCGCCGTCCTGGGCACCTCGCCGGAGACCCAGCGGCGCCGCCGCCGCCCTACCTCCCCCGATCCAGGCGGGATCATGGAGGAGGGCCTGTTCACTGCCGTCGCCGCTCGTGGGACCGCGCCGGCCACGAGGCCCAGCCGCGGCCCACCAAACCTCCGTATGGCCTGCCGCCTCCGTCCCGGACATCGGCCCACGAGGTGAGCCAGCCTAGCCCCTCCTATTTTGCCTATCAGACGCCTGGGCGTTGGATAGTTATCCTGCGCTCACCTTTGTTGTCTGTGTTTTTGGCAAGTCACTTAAAACTGTTATCATCATGGCATATTGTGAGTGTGATAACTTTTTGTGTGATGGTCCGATTTGAGCATATGATATATCAAAATGTTCGTTGTGATACGCTCTACATGTTAGTTGCATTTGCATGCATGTTACTATTCATCTTGTTGTCTTAATCTTTGTTGCAAAACTGCTATGTGATGTTAGTGGCAAGTTCTTGTTATCTGTCATCAATATGTTAGCATGTTTGAGAGGTCACATATTTGTGCATGTTGGTCCAAATGGAGCATATGATATGTCAAAATGTTCATTGTGAAGTGCTCTACATGATGGTGGCTTTTGCATTCATGTTAGGTGCCATAATGCCATGTTTATCTCTGTTGCAAAAGTGCATGTGGCTGTTAAGTGCTGAAACTTGTTATGAGATGCTGATTTGTCTTTTTCATATCTTTATGTGTGATTTTTGTTTGAGCAACATGTCAATATGTTTTAGAAGCACAATCATGCCATATTTGCTGTGGTGCAATCCACTTTTCATAATATGCCTTGTCGTGTTTGCAACAAGCTTGTAAAGTGGCCTACTCGCTGTTGTTATTTTCTAAGACTTGTTGAGAACTGCTAAGTCTGAAACTGTTATAACCTGATGCCATGTTTGCTTGATGCCCCACTCAAATGCATGCATGTTTTGGGTTGTCCAATGATCATGTCTTGTTGTCCATGTTATGTGTAATGCCCAGGATGGGACTATACCTCCTACGTGTCGAGGCACGACTTAAAGGTATAAGCCCATTCTGGAATGATCTCAAGTTCGGTATCTTTGCACAACTCATGTAAAAAGGGGATGAAAAACAAAAGAGATAGTTGGCTTACACTCGCCACGTCACACAATTCATTACATAGCCAAACATCATTCAAATAACATCACAACCCGTCTACGGGTGAAGATCCAAATGAAAGATACCAAACATACATAAAGTCACAGGTCCGAATGACCCCTAGTAGAAACCACTACTGATCATCGGGATAGTGCACATAGTAACGGCTACGTTCCTCGTCGTACTCCCAGTATAGCTCGATGCCGTCACCTGAATAGATCACTTGAGTACCTGCATCTGGTGTGGTGTAGAATCTGTGAGCCACGGAGGAATCAGCAATCCCGTTCCCGGGTAACACAACTATCTAAGCCTTGGGTGTGGAACAAGGCTGAAGAAAGAATAAAAGGCTGCAGCTGCACTAGCACTAGCTTACGTGAATAAGAGCGAGAAGAGAAGTGCCTCGGACGATAAGGTGATCACGAAGTGATCCTATCTAAAACACGGCAATCATAACCCCACCGTGTTCACTTCCCGAACCCCTTTCGGAAAATGACCGTCACGGTACTCACGCTGGTAGTGTGTTCTAAGCATGGTGTCAAGTTTTCTACAACCGGATATTAACAAATTCCCATCTGCCACATAACCGCGGGCACGGCTTTCGAAAGTTCAAAACCCTGCAGGGGTGTTCCAACTTGGCCCATGACAAGCCCACGATCCGCGGAGTCGCAACTCCAAGGTGGGAAGGCCCGAGTATCCTCGGAATCCCGTGCTCAAGATACTCCGACTAAGGTAAGGCTAATCCAACAAATCCTCCCGGCGTGCCGACACCCTGATAGTAGCCGCGCGTATCTCGTCTCAGGCCACGACCGGATGGGCGATGCTACAGGTTTTTACCAGACCTCGGGTTCCCCCAAGGTGGCCCTGCAGGACCCCCAGTTTGGACCAACACTCATGTGGAGCACTGGCCCGGGTTGTTGATTAAGAAGAGGGTTAATTACTCCCTATGCAAGTTTTTAGTTGTTTAGGCAAATAGTACCAATGTTGGGACTTGCTGGAAAAGACTTAGCGCTAAGCGGTTTATCGAGGGGGTCCCATAACCTCAACCGTGTGAGGAACGCATAATCAAGGAACATAACACCGGTTTATACGGTTCCTAGGGCGGCATGAGTGGAACAAATCACCAAGCAAGAGGCTTAGCCTTCCACCCATTACCAATATATAGATGATTTAATTAAAAAGTTAATATAGTGTGATATCCCAACAAGCTTCAACATGAAGCAAGAATCTTCAAATCTTCTCCTGCAACTAGCAATGCTATAAGAGGGGCTGAGCGATGCCTACGTAGCCAACCAAAGGTTTGCATAGGTTGGGTGGTTAAACAGATTCATGGTTACAATAGGAGGCTGACAGACAAACATGGGCATCGAGGCAATAAGCTAAAGAGCGAGACTTCTAGCAGTAGGCAAAGATAGTAATGATATCTGGGTCAGGTCATCTTGCCTGTCGAGTCGTCGATGGGATCGTAAGAGGGCTCCTCGTTCTCAACCTCGGTAGTAACCTCGTTCTCGTACTCGGTCTCGGCTTCCGGCTCTACTCAACACAAAACACACGAGGCACGAAATCAAACAAGATGCAATGCGCAAACTACAGGATGCATGGCTGATGCACTAAGGAAGCACTGCAGATGCACTAAGGATGCACAGCAAGACAACATAGGAAACACAGAGATACAGCACAAGGAACATGACAATATGCAACAAGCAAGATACTCCAAAACATGTTAACAAGATGATATTATGAATCTACATGCAAAATCACACAAGTTTCATATAGGACTTGCTTGAAACGGAGCAACGGACTAAAAGATACACCCGAAACAAGAAACAAGCAAAGCTGAAAATAACAGCCACATAGCAACTTCGGAGCAAGAAATATATACTCTACAGCACGCAAACATCATGAAAAGAAGCATGGACATGAAGTAGACATATCCTACAGCAAACAAATCCATTGGAGCATCTTCAAAGGAGGCATGGATCAATAGCAACAAGCTACAATATTTTGAACATGACAATAAAAACCTAACAGCAGTATTTATAGCAACTTGGGAGCAAGAGTTACATATGCTACAGCCACCCAAATGAGCATGTGAGGGCATGAATGGATAGCCAACAACATATACAACAAGGAATCATCAATAGTCACCCCAAAACTATCATGGATTTGCCTAGAACAGCAAGCAAACATAGCATCCGGATATTACACATTCCAGACTTAGTGAAATTTCACTAAGTGTTAAAACAGCAGTATTATCATGGCATGTTTGTGAGCAAGTTTAAGTCACCTCAAAGCATAAGATGGCAAGTGGTTTGCACCACAGCAAAGTACACATGATGGGGAGTCCAAAACATATAAGCACGCAACATGGGGACAACCATATCATTAGCAACGAGCTCCTCAACTAGGCATCTCGTAACAAGTTTAACAAACTAACAGCCACAAGCACTTTTGCAAAGGAGATAAACATGGCAATTTGAATTCTATCATGCATCCTATAGCAACCAACATGTAGAGCATCTCATGATGAACATTTGGACATATCATTTGCTTCATTTGGATAAACATGCACCAAGTTATCACATTTCAAACATGGCTTGAAAACAACTAATCGCAGCAGTTTATAACAAGTAGCACTCTTCTCATGAAGATTAAGACATCTAGATGGACTCAAACATGCATGGCACAATGGAACAAAACATAGTACATGTCACCACGATCATTTTGACATATCATACGCACAAAACGGACATGCACACAAAAAGATATCATCATCGCAAAAGTGCAACAGACAACGAAAAACACTAAGACTTAGAAGAAAACAGAGGAGGTCAACCCTATGTAGCGGGTCAACAGGTGCGGGCGGCGGTCAAACGGTTCGGAGCGGAAGCGGGTCGCGGGTGCTGCGGGTCCGCGGGTCGGAGGGTCGGCGGGTCGGGCGCCCGTTAGGGTTCCCGCTGGAACCCTGGCGCTGGATCGGGAACTCCCGAGCGCGGCGGCTGCCTTCGCCGGCGAGACGACGGGCGCCGGCGGGGAGACACGACGGGCGGCGGCCTCCTGGCGGCGAGGGCTCGGAGAGGGGCCAGGCTCGGCCGGCGGTGAGGATCCTCGAGCTCGGGCGGCGCGAACACCAGGCGGCGAGCGGCGGATCCTTGCGCCAGCGGGAGATACTGGAAGGGCGGCGGCGCGGCGGGGCTCCGGCCGGCGGCGGCTCGGCGGGGAAGATGGACCAGCGCGGGAGCGGGATCTGGACCAGATCGGTGGCGCTACGGGCCGGCGCTGGGCCTGCGGGCCAGCGCGGCGGAGGTGGAAGCATTGTGCGGCGGCGGTGGAAGCACTGTGCGGCGGCGGTGGAAGCACTAGGGTTTTGGACGCAAAATTGGAGGGGGTGGACGTTTATATAGGCACAAGGAGCTAGGAGAGTCCAAATGAGGAGCGGTTTTCGGCCACGCGATCACAATTGAACGACCTAGATGATGGGAAGGGTTTGAGCTGGGTTGTTGGCCTGTTGGAGGGGGGTTCTGGGCCTCAAAGAGGAGGTACTTTTAGCCCACGAGGATACCCGTTGAAGTACCAAACGAACTCCAAACACGACAAAACTTGACAGGCGGGTTACACGTATCAAAACAACATCGCACGACAAGTCTCACGCCATTTCGGAAACGTTACACGACCAAACACGAAAGAAGGACTCGGGGATGCCACGGGCACGTGTGAGAGCAACGGAACTCGAAACGGACAACGGGAAGGGACGAGTGAGACCGGATGCAAAAGGCAACACAAATGCAATGCAATGCACATGACAACATGACATGGATGAATGCACACACGCACACGACAAAACGACGAAAACCCGAAAAGACGAAGAACCCGGAATGGAACTGATGAAGCCAAAGTTTATATATTGCCAAAAGGGGAAAGTGTTACATCCGAGGCATTACATTATGCTCTACCCATCCATGTACTTGTTTGCAATTATAGGTTGCTGTAGCTTGTTTATTTCTTGCTCTCAAGTTGCTATAAAATGTTTCTGTCAGCCTGTTAACAATAAGTTCATTTTTACCATGTGAATAGCTAGTGTTCTATGCATCCTATGACCATGTTCTTCTCCATGAGTAGCTTCATAAACATGTCTTCTTGCTGTTGGTTATATTCACTTGCCATGATATGGTTTGAGATGAGTTGCACAAGCTTACAAACATGCCTACTTTTCATTGTTGCTGCCATGTCTAGTTTATTTTCACTAAGTCTGTGAATCTGTTATCTTTTGCAATCTTGCCATGATGTTTTGAGCATGTTCTTGTGATTTTTGGTAGTAGCTCAGAGGTAATGCTTGTAGTGATTGACATGTACATGCTTGCCATGCCCTTTGTTGCCATGAAATGTTATAGTTTGATGTTGTTTTGATGTCAACTAAGTGTCATGTTGCTGTTTTGGACAGCTTGTTGCTATATCTAGTTTCGTGTGTATGTGTTGAACCGTTGCTCCATTTGGAGCTTGTCCTATATGAAACTTGGGTGTTTTTGCATGTAGATGCATAATATCATGTTGAATACCTGTTTGGAGTATGTTTGCTTGATGTTTGGATGTGTTTTGCATCAATGCCATGCTTGACTTGTTTTGCTCATATCTTCTAGGCCGTAGCTCTGAATTAAACGAACTTTATATGAAACTTGATTAGAATTTCGTGTAGATCATCTTGGTGCATGTTAACTTTCTATTTAACAACTTTAACTTAAGGTTTGTTCATTTTTGGACCCATTTCAAAAATTGCATATGAGGACTTACTTGAATTGTTATATGTTGTTTTCGGCCTCATTTAAACTTGTTGTTTTGTGTTGTTCTTATATGCATCATCCCTTGCCATGTTTTGCATCATATAGACTTGTCTTGCATCATACTTCGTTGAGCATCTTGTCATGTTCTTGATTGGTGTGTTTACCGTGTTGCTTGCTTCTTCACGTTAGTGCTTATTCTGTTGCGATCGTGAGGATTCGTTCGACTACACTCGGTTCGTCTTCGTGGCTTCTTCTTCGTCTTCTTCATGGACTCGTTCTTTTTCCTTGCGGGATCTCAGGCAAGATGACCATCACCTTGGATACCTTTACTATCATTGCCATGCTAGTTGTCTCGATGCTATCGTTATATGTCGCGCTACCCATCTTTTATTGTCAGCCCCTCTCCTTGTTGCCATGAAACCTCTAACATTTGACACCATCCCAGCAAACCGTTGTTTGGCTATGTTAGCCGCTCGCTCAGCCCCTCTTATAGCGTTGTTAGTTGCAGGTGAAGATGAAGATTGCTCCATGTTGGAACTTGTTGTTGGAATATCACAATATATCTTATATATAATAACACACCTATATACGTGGCAATGGGTGGAAGGCTTGGCCTGTTGCTCGGTGTTTTCTTCCACTCATGCCGCCTTAGGAGCCGATAAACCGGTGTTATGTTCCTTGATTTTGTGTTCCTAACGCGATTAGGTATATGGGGACCCCTTGAAAGTTCGTCTTTGAATAAAACTCCTCCAGCAAGGCTCAACATTGGTTTTAATTTGCGACATAATAAAACTTCATTAATTAATTAATTTCATAGGGAGTTAGCGCTACCCGAGGTTTCTTCTACATACAGGGGGCCAGTGCTGATGGTGTTGGTCCCAAACTAGAGTCACTTGCGGTGCCACCCAGTTATCTGGGGTCTTCGGTTGCCGTACGTATTGCTCATCCGGACGTGGCCTGATACGAGATACACGCGACTACTATCAGGGTGTCGGCACGCCGGTAAGTCTTGCTGGACTTGTTTTACCATTGTCGAAATGTCTTGTGCACCGGGATTCCGAGTCTGATCGGGTTGTCCCTAAGATAAGGGGTATTATTATTATTTTACCTCTGCTGATCGTGAGAGCTTGTGATGGGCTAAGTTGGGACACCCCTGCAGGGTTTTGATCTTTAGAAAGCCGTGCCCGCGGTTATGTGGCAGATTGGAATTTGTTAATGTCCGGTTGTAGAAAACTTGACAGAGGATCCGAAATAAAACACACGAACCGCGTGAGTAACCGTGATTGTCTCTTTTCACTTTGAGAAGAGAACACGGTGGGGTTATGTTTGACTCGTAGGTAGTTTAGGATCTTTAGCGATCACTACTAGTTTGCGACCGTTTGCGTAGATGCTCATCTTATTCTTGTACTCGTAAGTTAGCCACCATACATATGCTTAGTCGCTACTGCAACCTGACCACTTTACCTCTCCATACCCTTTAAGCTTTGCTAGTCTTGATACCCATGGTTATGGGATTGCTGAGTCCTCGTGGCTCACAGATACTACAACACTAGTTACAGGTACAGGTTTCTGATGACTTGACGTGAGGGCGATGTTACCTTTTGTTTGAGTTCTTTCTTCTTCTTCTTCTTCATTAGTCTTGGGTTAGGTTCCTGGTCGGCAGCCTGGGATAGCAGATGGATGTCGTTGTGCTTTTCATGTTTGCATCCGTATCCGGATGTCTTGTATTGATGATGTTGTATTCATGTGACTTGTATGAATTGCTGTATCCCCATGTATGTATGTATGGTACGATGTAATGATATCCACCTTGCTAAGCGCCTGAAATGCAGTTGTGCCTCAATCACAAGTTTTATCTAGTGATCGAGATAGAATCGCATCTTGGGCGTGACAAAGTGTTCCATGACAATACCAAAATTATCATCATGGAAGTGTCCACTTCCATGACGATAAATGGCGCGTCATGGAAGTGCTTTCGTCAAGGGTATCCGACACATGGCATCCACCGTAACGGGTCGCCGTTAAGCTATCAGGTCCGGTTTTGGATCCGATAACCCGCTAACAGCCAAGACCAATGGGGATTTTCCACGTGTAAAATTCTCATTGGCCGAAGGAACCACGTGTCAGCTCCTCGTGCACACAGATGTCAACCGACCAATGGACAGGAGGCGCCTATGATACGTCGACATGTGGCAAGACCCAAAAGTGGCCCATTCAGTTTTAAAAAGGCCGGCCCGTTTGCTTGGTTAAAAGTTAACTGGTCGGCCCACGGAAAGCTGTTAACGACCTACTCGCGTATAGCCCATTCACGGCCCGTTATGACCTTTCGAAAATGGCCCAGTAATGTCATGTGGGCCGTCCAATATATTTCCAATCTGTTGTCACTTTCGGCCCATGCGTGGCCCATGACGTATTTCGGCCCATACGAGGCATTTTCTATCTTTGGGCCCTTTAGTGGCCCATGGTGAAACTGGCCCGTAATGAATAGTAAGTTGAGTTATACCCATTAATGGCCCAATACTCGGTTCGCTCGTTTCCAGCCCATATTATCTTTCGACCTTCTAAGGGCCCATTTATTCTTGGGCTCATTTCCAGCCCTCGATTACATACGGCCCATTACTAGCATGTTCCCCTGATGGGCCAAATTCAGCCCATGGTTACAGTCGGCCCGACCGTGGCCTGTCGACAAATTGGGCCGTATTCACCCCATAATGTATTACGACCCATTAACGACCCGTTATTCATGTGTTGTCTTGCAGCCTTTTACCGACCCATTGTGACCTGAGCCCACAAACATTCGGTTCCCATCCTGACTCATTTACGGCCCATATCACGTTCCCAACTTTGGTCCACGATTGTTACAGCCCAGAACCTACGACCCGTAAGAGGCCCATCAATCATAAGGCCCGTACGAGGCCCATGGACCATACGGCCCGTAGGAGGCCCATGGACCGTACAGCTCGTAGGACAATGTATCCTACAACCCATAGGACAATGTATCCGACGGCCTGTAGGAGGCCCTGTTGGGGAACACAGTATTTAAAAATTTCCCTATGATCACGCAAGATCTATCTAGGAGAAGCATATCAATGAGAGGGGAGAGTGTGTCTACGTACCCTCGTAGACCAAAAGCGGAAGCATCTAGTGATGCAGTTGATGTAGTCGAACTTCTTCGCGATCTAACTGATCCAAGCACCGAACGTACGGCACCTCCGCATTCCACACACGTTCATATCGATGACGTCCCATGAGCTCTTGATCCAGTTGAGCGTCACGGGAGAGTTTCGTCAGCACGACGGCGTGGTGACGGTGATGATGAAGCTACCGACGCAGGGCTTCGCCTAAGCACTGTAACGATATGACCGAGGTGTGTACCTGTGGAGAGGGGCACCGCACACGGCTAAAATCAACTTGTGTGTCCATGGGGTGCCCCCTCCCCACATATATAAAGGAGGGAGGGGAGGAGGAGGCAGCCGACCTAGGGGGCGCGCCATGAGGGGAGTCCTACTCCCACTAGGAGTAGGACTCCTCTTTTTCCTAGTAAGAGTAGGAGCGGGGGAAGGAAGCGAGAGAGGAGGAGAAGGAAAGAGGGGACCGGCCCCCTTGCCCTAAACCAATTCGGTTTGGGCCTTGGGGCACGCACCCCACACTCCCCTTGCTGCCCTCTATTCCCACTAAGGCCCATGTAGGCCCATTAACCCACCGGAGGTTCCGGTAACCTCCCGGTATTCCGGTATTTATTCGATAACCCCCAGAACTCATCCGGTGTCCGAATATAACCTTCCAATATATGAATCTTTATGTCTCGGACACTCCGATACTGCTCGTCATGTCTGTGATCACATCCGGGACTCCTAACTACCTTCGGTACATCAAAACACATAAACTCATAATATCGATCGTCATCAAACGTTAAGCGTGCGGACCCTCCGAGTTCGAGAACTATGTAGACATGTCCGAGACTCATCTCCGGTCAATGACCAATAGTGGAACCTGGATGCTCATATTGGTTCCTACATATTCTACGAAGATCTTTATCGGTCAAACCGCATAACAACATACGTTGTTCCCTTTGTCATCGGTATGTTACTTGTCCGAGATTCGATTGTCGGTATCATCATACCTAGTTAATCTCGTTACCGAAAAGTCTCTTTACTTGTTCCGTAATACATCATCTCGTGGCTAACTCAATAGTCGTTTGCTTGCAAGGCTTATTATGATGTGTATTACCGAGAGGACCTAGAGATACCTCTCCGACACTCGGAGTGACAAATCCTATTCTCGATCTATGCCAACACCACAAACACCTTCGGAGACACCTGTAGAGCATCTTTATAATCACCCAGTTACGTTGTGACGTTTGATAGCACACAAGGTGTTTCTACGGTTTTCGGGAGTTGCATAATCTCATAGTCATAGGAACATGTATAAGTCATGAAGAAAGCAATAGCAGTAAAACTAAACGATCAAGTTGCTAAGCTAACAGATGGGTCTTGTCCATGACATCATTCTCCTAATGATGTGATCCCATTGATCAAATGACAACTCATGTCTATGGCTAGGAAACATAACCATCTTTGATCAATGAGCTAGTCTAGTAGAGGCATACTAGGGACACTTTGTTTTGTCTATGTATTCACACATGTACTAAGTTTCCGGTTAATACAATTCTAGCATGAATAATAAACATTTATCATGATATAAGGAAATACAAATAACAACTTTACTATTGCCTCTAGGGCATATTTCCTTCTGTCTCCTACTTGAACTAGAGTCAATAATGTAGATTACATAGTAATGATTCTAACACCCATGGAGTCTTGGTGCTGATCATGTTTTGCTCGTGGAAGAGGCTTAGTCAACGGGTCTGCGACATTCAGATCCGTATGTATCTTGAAAATTTCTATGTATCCTTCCTTGACTTGACCGCGGATGGAATTGAAGCATCTCTTGATGTGCTTGGTTCTCTTGTGAAACCTGGATTCCTTCGCCAAGGCTATTGCTCCAGTGTTGTCACAAATGATTTTTCATTGGACCCAATGCACTAGGTATTACACCTAGATCGGATATGAACTCCTTCATCCAGACTCCTTCATTTGATGCTTCCGAAGCAACTATGTACTCCTCTTAACACGTAGATCCCGCCACGACGCTCTGCTTGGAACTGCACCAACTGATAGCTCCACCGTTCAATAAAAATACATATCCGGATTGTAACTTAGAGTCATCCGGATCAGTGTCAAAGCTTGACCCGACATAACCATTTACGACGAGCTCTCTGTCACCTCCTAAACGAGAAACGTATCCTTAGTCCTTTTCAGGTACTTCAGGATGTTCTTGACCGCTGTCCAGTGATCCACTCCTGGATTACTTTGGTACCTCCCTGCTAAACTTATAGCAAGGCACACATCAAGTCTGGTACACAGCGTTGCATACATGATAGATCCTATGGCTGAGGCATAGGGAATGAATTTCATTTTCTCTCTATCTTTTGCAGTGGCCGGGCATTGAGTCTTACTCAAGTTCACACCTTATAACACACGCAAGAACCCTTTCTTTGACTGATCCATTTTGAACTTCTTCAAAACGTTATCAAGGTATGTGCTTTGTGAAAGTCCATTTAAGCGTCTTGATCTATCTCTATAGATCTTGATGCCTAATATATAAGTAGCTTCACCGAGGTCTTTCATTGAAAAATTCTTATTCAAGTATCCTTTTATGCCATCCCGAAATTCTACATCATTTCCAATCAACAATATTTCATCGACATATAATATCAGAAATGCTACAGAGCTCCCACTCACTTTCTTGTAAATACAGGCTTCTCCAAAAGTCTGTATAAAACCATATGCTTTGATCACCTCATCAAAGCGTATATTCCAACTCCGAGATGCTTGCACCAGTCCATAGATGGATCGCTGGAGCTTGCACACTTTGTTAGCACCTTTAGGATCGACAAAACCATCGGGTTGCATCATATACAATTCCTCTTTGAGGTATCCATTAAGGAATGCAGTTTTCACATCCATTTGCCAGATTTTATAATCGTAAAATGCGGCAATTGCTAACATGATTCGGACAGATTTAAGCATCGCTACGGGTGAGAAAGTCTCATCGTAGTCAACTCCTTGAACTTGTCAAAAACCTTTCACAACAAGTCGAGCTTTGTAGACAGTAACATTACCATCAGCGTCTATCTTCCTCTTAAAGATCCATTTATTTTCAATTGCTTGCCGATCATCGGGCAAATCAACCAAAGTCCACACTTTGTTCTCATACATGGATCCCATCTCAGATTTCATGGCCTCAAGCCATTTTGCGGAATCTGGGCTCATCATCACTTCCTCATAGTTCGTAGGTTCATCATGGTCTAGTAACATGACTTCCAGAACTGGGTTACCGTACCACTCTGGTGCGCAACGTACTCTGATTGACCTACAAGGTTCAGTAGTAACTTGATCTGAAGTTTCATGATCATTGTCATTAGCTTCCTCGCTTATTGGTGTAGGAATCACTGGAACTAGTTTCTGTGATGTACCACTTTCCAATTCGGGAGAAGTTACAATTACCTCATCAAGTTCTACTTTCCTCCCACTCACTTCTTTCGAGAGAAACTCCTTCTCTAGAAAGGATCCATTCTTAGCCATGAATATCTTGCCTTCGGATCTATGATAGAAGGTGTACCCAACGTTTCCTTCGGGTATCCTATGAAGACACATTTCTCTGACTTGGGTTCAAGCTTATCAGGTTGAAGCTTTTTGACATATGCATCGCAGCCCCAAACTTTAAGAAACGACAACTTTTGTTTATTGCCAAACCACAGTTCATAAGGCGTCGTCTCAACATATTTAGATGGTGCCCTATTTAACGTGAATGCAGCTATCTCTAAAGCATAACCCCAAAACGATAGTGGTAAATCAGTAAGAGACATCATAGATCGCACCATATCTAATAAAGTACGGTTACGACATTCGAACACACCATTACGCTATGGCATTACACTATGGTGTTCCGGGTGGCGTGAGTTGTGAAACTATTCCACATTGTTTCAAATGTAGACCAAACTCGTAACTCAAATATTCACCTACACGATCAGATCATAGAAACTTTATTTTCTTGTTACGATGTTTCTCTACTTCACTCTGAAATTCTTTGAACTTTTCAAATGTTTCAAACTTGTGCTTCATCAAGTAGATAAACCCATATCTGCTCAAATCATCAGTGAAGGTCAGAAAATAATGATACCTGCCGCGAGCCTCAACACTCATCGATCCACATACATCTGTATGTATGATTTCCAACAAATCAGTTACTCGCTCCATTGTTCCGGAGAACGGAGTTTTAGCCATCTTCCCCATGAGGCATGGTTCGCAAGCACCAAGTGATTCATAATCAAGTGATTCCAAAAGTCCATCAGTATGGAGTTTCTTCATGCGCTTTACACCAACATGACCTAAACGGCAGTGCCACAAATAATTTGCACTATCATTATCAACCTTGCATCTTTTGGCTTCAATATTATGAATATGTGTATAACTACGAACGGGATCCAATAAGAATAGACCACTCTTCAAGGGTGCATGACCATAAAAGATATTACTCATATAAATAGAACAATTGTTACTCTCTGATTTAAATGAATAATTGTCTCGCAACAAACAAGATCCAGATATAATGTTCATGCTCAACGCTGGCACCAAATAACAATTATTCAGGTCTAAAACTAATCCCGATGGTAGATGTAGAGGTAGCGTGCCGACGGCAATCACATCGACTTTGGAACCATTTCCAACGCGCATCGTCACCTTGTCCTTAGCTAATCTCCGTTTAATCCGTAGCCCCTGTTTCGAGTTACAAATATTAGCAACCGAACCAGTATCAAATACCCAGGTGCTACTACGAGCTTTAGTAAGCTACACATCAATAACATGTATATCAAATAGACCTTTGTTCACTTTGCCATCCTTCTTATCCGCCAAATACTTGGGGCAGTTCGGCTTCAAGTGTCTAGTACCTTTGCAGTAGAAGCACTCAGTTTCAGGCTTGGCTCCAGACTTGGGTTTCTTCGCGGGAGTAGCAACTGTCTTGCTATTCTTCTTGAAGTTCCCCTTCTTTCCCTTGACCTTTTTCTTGAAACTAGTGGTCTTGTTAACCATCAACACTTGATGCTCCTTTTTGATTTCTACCTCCGCAGCCTTGAGCGTGGCGAAGAGCTCGGGCATTGTCTTTTGCATCCCTTGCATATTATAGTTCATCACGAAGCCTTTATAGCTTGGTGGAAGTGATTGAAGAACTCTATCAATAACACTATCTTCGTCAACTTTGCAACCAAGTTGAGTCATATGATTGTAGTATCCAGACATTCTGAGCAAGTGTTCACTGATAGAACCATTCTCCTCCATGTTGCAGCTATATAACTTATTGGAGACTTCATATCTCTCAATTCGGGCATTTGCTTGAAATATTAACTTCAACTCTTGGAACATCTCATATGCTCCATGACGTTCAAAAGGTCTTTGAAGTCCCGAGTCTAAGCCGTAAAACATGGCACACTGAACTACCGAGTAGTCATCAGAACGAGCTTGCCAGACATTCATAACGTCCATAGTTGCTCCTGCAGCAGGTTTGTCACCTAGCGGTGCTTTCAGGACATAATTCTTCTGTGCAGCAATGAGGATAATCCTCAAGTTACGGACCCAGTCTGTGTAGTTGCTACCATCATCTTTCAACTTAGGTTTCTCTAGGAACGCATTAAAATTCAAGAGAACGGTAGCACGGGCCATTTATCTACACCAACATAGATATGCAAAAACTATCAGAACTAAGTTCATGATAAATTAAAGTTCAATTAATCATATTACTAAAGAACTCCCACTTAGATAGACATCCTTCTAGTCATCTAAATGATCATGTGATCCAAATCAACTAAACCATGTCCGATCATCACGTGATATGGAGTAGTTTTCAATGGTGAACATCTTATGTTGATCATATCTACTATATGATTTAGGCTCGACCTTTCGGTCTCCAATGTTCCGAGGCCATGTCTGTACATGCTAGGCTCGTCAAGTTTAACCCGAGTATTCTGCATGTGCAAAACTGTCTTACACCCGTTGTATTTGAACGTAGAGCTTATCACACCCGATCATCACGTGGTGTCTCGGCACGACGAACTTTCGCAACGGTGCATACTCAGGGAGAACACTTGTACCTTGAAATTTTGTAAGGGATCATATTATAATGTCACCGCCGTTCTAAGCAAAATAAGAAGCATAATAAGATAAACATCACATGCAATCAAAATATGTGACATGATATGGCTATCATCATCTTGCGCTTTTGATATCCATCTCCAAAGCATCGTCATGATCTCCATCGTTACCGGCTTGACACCATGATCTTCATCGTAGCGTCGTGGTCGTCTCGCCAACTATTGTTACTACTACTATCGCTAACTCATAGTGATGAAGTAAAGCAATTACATGGCCTTCGCAATTCATACAATAAAGAGACAACCATAAGGCTCCTGCCGGTTGCCGATAATTTACAAAACATGATCATCTCATACAATAACGTATAACTCATCACATCTTGACCATATCACATCACAACATGCCCTGCAAAAACAAGTTAGACGTCCTCTACTTTGTTGTTGCAAGTTTTACGTGCCTGCTACGGGCTTAGCAAGAACCGTTCTTACCTACGCATACAAAAACCACAACGATTTTTCGTCAAGTATGTGATGTTTTAACCTTCACAAGGACCGGGTGTAGCCACACTCGATTCAACTAAAGTGAGAGAGACAGACACCCGCTGGTCACATTTAAGCAACGAGTGCTCGTAACGGTGAAACCAGTCTCGCGTAAGCGTACGCGTAATGTCGGTCCGGGCTGCTTCATCTCACAATACCACCGAATCAAAGTATGACATGCTGGTAAGCAGTATGACTATTATCGCCCACAACTCATTGTGTTCTACTCGTGCATATCATCTACGCATAGACCTGGCTCATGATGCCACTGTTGGGGAACGTAGTATTCCAAAATTTTCCTACGATCATGCAAGATCTATCTAGGAGAAGCATAGCAACGAGAGGGGAGAGTGTGTCTACGTACCCTCGTAGAGCGAAAGCGGAAGCGTTTAGTGACGCGGTTGATGTAGTCGAACTTCTTCGCGATCCAACCGATCCAAGCACCGAACGTATGACACCTCTGCGTTCAGCAAATGTTCATCTCGATGACGTCCCACGAGCTCTTGATCTAGTTGAGCGTCACGGGAGAGGTTCGTCAGCACGAAGGCGTGGTGACGATGATGATGAAGCTACTAGCGCAGGGCTTCGCCTAAGCACTGCAATGATATGACCGAGGTGTGTATCTGTGGAGAGGGGCACCGCACATGGCTAAAATCAACTTGTGTGTCCAACGGGTGCCCCCTCCCCACGTATATAAAGGAGGGAGGGGAGGAGGAGGCGGCCGGCCTAGGGGGCGCGCCATGAGGGGAGTCATACTCCCACTAAGAGTAGGAGTCCTCCTTTTCCTAGTAGGAGTAGGAGAGGGGGAAGGAAGGGAGAGAGGAGGAGAAGGAAAGAGGGGCCCGACCCCCCTTGCCCTAAACCAATTCGGTTTGGGCCTTGGGGGGCACACTCCCCTTGCTGCCCTCTATTCCCACTCAGGCCCATGTAGGCCCATTAACCCCCCGGGAGGTTCCGGTAACCTCCTGGTACTCCGGTATTTATCCGATAACCCCTAAAACTCATCTGGTGTCCGAATATAACCTTCCAATATATGAATATTTATGTCTCGGACATTCCGAGACTCCTTGTCATGTCCGTGATCACATCCGGGACTCCGAACTACCTTCGGTATATCAAAACACATAAACTGATAATATCGATCGTCATCAAACATTAAGCGTGCAGACCCTACTGATGACCCACAACCGTAAGGGATCTATTGCAGCATTTTCGATAAGTAAGAGTGTCGAACCCAACGAGGAGCAGAAGATATTGATAAGTGATTCTGAGCAAGGAATAACTGCAAGCACTGAAAGATAACTTTTTAGGGGTTTTCTTGATATAAGCAACAGGAAAGTAAAAGCGAGCAAAGTAAAAGGCACTGGAGAGTAACAAGTGGCCCAATCCTTTCTGAGCAAAGGAGAGGCCTAGCAACTGAAATTATAAAGGCTAAAGTGTTCTTGAGGACACACGGGAGAGGTAGTCATGTGCTTTCGCCATATTCCGTATCGGTACTATGTGATGTGTTGATAAGTGTTGAGTGGGTGGATCTATGCTAGTACACCCTCTAGACTAAGATGAGTGCACTCTTATGATTAAACACCTTGCTAGCATCCGCAAATACAAGATAGTATTTAAGGCAAAAGCCTAACCATAGCAATACGATCAATGATCCATTGTTCCCTTGTGCAAAAGCGTGCGAACTGGGGTTTGGGTTTCTGTCACTCCGGCAACCCACCGTAAGCATTCTTTGTACACAATGTATTCCCCTAGGTCCTTAATAAGGCGAAGTGTTGAGTGTTCGACTCACACAACACCACTAGGAAAATAACAACACATATTACTTCAACATCATATGACTACTAACAACAAGACTTCTCCCATGTCCTCAAGAACTAAAGTAACTACTCACAAGACATAAAAAGAGATCATGATCAGTGGAGATAGATGGATGATAAACAATCTGGACACAATGATATTTCTCCAACAAAACTCAATAGCATTCACCACAAAGTAGTAATCAACACCGATAGAGTAGAGAGGATAGATAGTACGGATTACAACACAAGTTACAATTGTGAGATGAGATTGGATGAAGATGGAGATGGTGCTGATGTTGGGGATGATGTTGATGATGATCTCGATGATGCCCGTGACGATGGTGATGACGATGGCGATGATCTCCCCTTCCGGGAGGTGATCTCCCTGGCGGAATCTGCCCGCCGGAGATGGCTTTTCTTCTCTGTAGGTTTCCGCCACGGAGCGGCGGCGGAACTCCGTAAACTCTCTCCTTTTTAGGGTTTCTGGATGACGAGGAGTATATAGGCCAGAGGGGGGAGCCTGGAGTGGGCCAGGGGCTCCAGGCGCCCTCCCGACGCGGCCAGGGTGAGGGCCGCGCCAGGTGGCCGCCTGGGCACCCTGTGGCCCCCCCTCTGGTTGCTCTTTTGCGTATCTTCGTGATCCTTCTGGAAAATACCCTCCGTCGATTTTCAGGTAATTTGGAGGTATTCTTCTTCAGCAACTCAACGTCCACTTTTTACCGCTGAATCCTGCGTCTACTGCTTCGGCACCGGAAAGTTGCAACCTGTGTAAAATAGGCCAAAACAACATAAGAACATCATCGTAATGTGAAATATATCAATGAATAAGGATGAATTACGATATAAAATAGTGATGCATTTTGGACGTATCAACACCCCCAAGCTTAGACCTCGCTTGTCCCCAAGCGAATACTGAGCTCGGTAAACCTCTCCACAAGTTTAGAGAGTGAAGTGTCGATAAATAGAATACGGACAAGAAGCATCACAGTTTCTTCACCAAACTCAAATATCCTCAACAGCAATCTTCAACTCATAAGGCCCTTATAAAAGAGTGGTAACACTTATAATCGAAAGTAGGGCTAAGGAAACTCATCAAATCATGGCAAACATGTCCTTTGGTCAAAGAACAACTAATAGCTTTTACTTTTGCTCTTTCTCTTTATGTTTTGATGAGATTAATTGAAGCTTTTGAAAGAACATGTTATTAGGCAAGAAGTGAAAGTGTTAACACAAAGGAAGATGTTTGCTTTAGCTGGGCTTGACAAACAACTTACTTATCAAATGATAATGTCAACAAGGATATGATATGACAAATCTTAATGCAACTTTCTATGAGTGAATCCTCGTCAACATCAAATGTCTGCTCTCTTTAAGAATAGAAGGAAGTTGGAATAACTGACTCAACCTAAAACTAAGAGATAGGCCCTGCTCTAGGGAAGTAGGGAAAACTCATGTGCTATCCTTAAATCAAACAGAATGAAAACAAGTTTTGAGAGGTGCATGATTTGTCAACGAATGCTAATAGATAACTCAATTACTTCTCAAACTGGACAAGTTTCGAGGAACGGCTCCCGCACGGGGACGATCACATCCCCTTAATCTCCTTTGTTTATCACTGCCAAAGTTTTCTGATTTCTCATGAACAAAGCGTGAAGGAGGGTTTGTTTGTTGTATTATCTTTTATGAGCCGGGCGCACTCATGTCAGTTCCTCCTCGTATTAGGGGTTTGCAGATTAGACATGCAATCCCGGGGTAAAACTTGTCCAACTTAAAAAGATCATGAATTAACTACTACTTCCTCATGAGCTAAAACAGGGGCACAAAATAGAAGATTTTGAACATTTAAGGATAACACATAAATTCTATACTTTAGGAGGTGGTAGTGGAATACCACGAATAGGAAGGTATGGTGGACTCATATGGATGGTATTGGTTTAAGGGTATGGATGCACAAGCAGAATTCCGCTTAGTACTGAGTTTAGGCTAGCAAAGGCTTTGAGAGAACAGACAATTGATGATGACTAAGATGCAAAGCAATATAAAGCATAAACATTAAAATAAGCATAACACATCAAGTTGTCTTCCTTGTCAGCATAACACTTCAAGCATAATAACATAAAGGTTTTGGCTATGTCGCTACTTTAAGAAAATCATGCTTGTTGTTATCACCAAAGCTATGTTTGCCAAGATTAAATAAAGTTTTCAAAGCCATACCTGATATAAGGTCAATACTCCCCATAAGAATCATCATATAAGGTCAATTGCGTGAAGAGAATACTGAGTGCAGCAAAGGAACCAATAGACTTCTCATTAATATTCCATCATAGACGACTCCACACTCACGGATACAATCTCTCCACAGAAGGAGTGATAGACCTCAATGCACACACCTATTTCATATAATAACCTCCCTAGACATGATACGACTCTACTTGACTCTAAAAGACAAAAGATAAAGATAAAGATACCGGGCACTCCCCCAAGCTTGGAACAAGCCAAGGGGATGACATTACCCAAGGAGATTTCACTCCTCATTCTTGTTGACGTTGATCACGTAGTCCTCAGCGAAGCGCTTTCATGGAAGGGGTTCTCCAGTCTCATATGAGAAGTTTGTCTCCTCACATCTCTGCAAAACTTTATTAAGGTTGTGGAGACAATGGTCAAAAGAAGTTCCATAGACGGAGAAATCGTCCATGAAGACTTCCACAATCTCCTCACAGAAACCATGAAAGATAGCAGACATACACCTTTGAAAAGTAGCAGGGGCATTACATAAACCAAAAGGCATACGCCTGTAAGCATAAGTACCATAGGGACAAGTAAAAGTGGTCTTCTCTTGATCAGCAGTGTTAACATGAATTTGAGAGAAGCCAAAATAACCATCGAGGTAACAAAAGTGGGTATTTTTGGATAACCTTTTAAGCATTTGGTCGATGAACGGCAACGGGTTGTGATCCTTCCTGGTTGCCTTGTTCAGCTTCCTGTAATCAATACACATTCTATATCCAATAATAATTCTCTGAGGTATTAGTTCATTCTTATCATTAGGAACCACAGTTGTACCTCCTTTCTTAGGAACACAATGTACCGGGCTTACCCACTTGCTATCAGCTATAGGGTAGATAATACTTGTGGCTAGAAGCTTGAGAATCTCAGTTCTTACAACATCCATCATCTTCGGGTTCAACCGTCATTGATGATCAACAACTGGTTTAGCATCGGGCTCAAGGTTGATAGTATGTTGACAGATAGATGGACTAATCCCCTTAAGGTCATCAAGGGTATAGCCAATTGCACCTCGGTGTTTACAAAGTACTTCCAATAGTCGCTCTTCTTCATATCCTGAAAGATTAGAGTTGATAATAACAGGATATACTTTCTTTTCATCTAAATAAGCATACTTGAGCGTATCGGGAAGAGGTTTAAGATCGAACACCGGGTCTTCTTTTGGTTTTGATAAAATTCCCAAAGGTTCAACCGGAAGGTTGTGCTTCAGGATAGCAGGTTGTCTCAAGAATATTTCATCTAGTTCATTTCTTTCCTGCATATGCAAATCATTCTCGTGGTCCTCCATATATTGCTGCAAAGTATCATTAGGGGGAATAGCAATAGAAGCAATACTTTCAATAATTTTATCATCACTAGGTAAATTGGTACCACGAGGCTATTTAGAGAACTTAGAAAAGTTAAATTCATATGGCTCACCATTGAATTCAACAGAAACTTTACCTCTCTTGCAATCTATTATAGCTCCACGAGTTCTGAGAAAAGGTCTACCAAAAATAATAGGACAAAAATTGTCCCTCACTGAACCAAGTACTAGAAAGTCGGTAGGGTATTTTACCATTCCACATAGGACTTCAACGTCTCTCACAATTCCGATAGGAGAGATAGTTGCTCTGTTTGCAACATGAATGGTAACATCAACTTCTTCAAGTTCACAAGGTGAAATCTCACCGATGATCTCTTGATAAAGTGAATAGGGGATAGCACTAGCACTCGATCCCAAATCGCATAGCCCATAATAATTGTGATCTTCTATTTTAACAGATACTACTGGAGTACCTGAAATTGGGCCTTTATTCTTGGCTGTGACAAGGTTAGTGGAAACAGCACAAAAATTTACATTGGAATCCAAAACATCATTAGTAACAAGGTCTTTAACCAATGCAACTTGAGGATCGACCTTGATCTGGTCCTCAAGCTCATCAATTCTTCTCTCACTTTTATTTATTATGCCTGTCACAAGAGAGTGCTCCCTTATCCTTGCGGGAAAAGGAGGCTTTTCATATATAACTGCAGGCAAAATAGGGTCAGCAACATGAATATCAACAGGTAACTCTTTGAAAGGTTCATGATGCTGATCTCTCTTCTTTTTAAAAGAATCAACGTGAGAGGCAAAATCCTTACAGAAATCAATCATTAGATGGGAATCAAGACCAATCTTAGAGCAAAAGGTATTGAAGTAATCAGTTTTCACATAGCTCTCAATATAATCATGCTCATAATTTATAGCGGGTTCAATACCTTTATCGATTTCCCAATCTTCGGTATTCCTCTGGATCCTTTCAATGAGATCCCACCTTTCTTCAACACTCTTCGTCTGAAATACCCCACTAGAGGAGGCATCCAGCATCTCCTTATCCTGACGAGAAAGCCTGGCATAAAAATTTGTAAGTATAATTTTCTTGGGGAGCTCATGAATAGGACACTTGAGCATTAGGGATTTCAATCTCCCCCAAGCTTGAGCAATGCTTTCTCCGTCACGAGACCTAAAGTTATAGATATAGTTCCTGTCTCGATGAATTTCATGAAGAGGATAAAACTTGGTATAAAAGAGAGACATAAGCTCTTGCCAATCAAGCAAGTGTGAGTTATCGAGAAGCTTATACCAATCTGAAGCTTTATCTATAAGCGATACGGAGAACAATTTCCTCATGACAAACTCCATTGATACACCTACAAGCTTAAATAATGAACATAGTTGTGACAGATATAGCAAGTGTTCACCGGGATGTCTGTCTCCTGCATAACGATTAGCCAAAACATAATCGATAATACCAGCTGGTATTTTATAGGGCACAATTTCAGTAGGGGGAGGAGCAACCACCACAGATGTGGGGCGTCTTCCCACAAGCAACAATCCAATAGCAAGGTTGTCCATAAGGACAAAGAGCAGCAACAACAAAATAAAAACAGAAATATAAAAATTTCCTTACCAGCTTCACTTACCAATAGCGCTACACTCCCCGGCAACAGCACCAGAAAACGGTACTTGATGACCCACAACCGTAAGGGATCTATTGCAGCGTTTTCGATAAGTAAGAGTGTCGAACCCAACGAGGAGCAGAAGGTATTGATCAGTGATTCTGAGCAAGGAATAACTGCAAGCACTGAAAGATAAATTTTTAGGGGTTTTCTTGATATAAGCAACAGGAAAGTAAAAGCGAGCAAAGTAAAAGGCACTGGAGAGTAACAAGTGGCCCAATCCTTTCTGAGCAAAGGAGAGGCCTAGCAACTGAACTTATAAAGGCTAAAGTGTTCTTGAGGACACACGAGAGAGGTAGTCATGTGCTTTCGCCATATTCCGTATCGGTACTATGTGATGTGTTGATAAGTGTTGAGTGGGTGGATCTATGCTAGTACACCCTCTAGACTAAGATGAGTGCACTCTTATGATTAAACACCTTGCAAGCAACCGCAAATACAATATAGTATTTAAGGCAAAAGCCTAACCATAGCAATACGATCGATGATCCATTGTTCCCTTGTGCAAAAGCATGCGAACTGGGGTTCAGGTTTCTGTCACTCCGGCAACCCACCGTAAGCATTCTTTGTACACAATGTATTCCCCTAGGTCCTTAATAAGGCGAAGTGTTGAGTGTTCGACTCATACAACACCACTAGGAAAATAACAACACAACTTAAGTATCAAACAACACATATTACTTCAACATCATATGACTACTAACAACAAGACTTCTCCCATGTCCTCAAGAACTAAAGTAACTACTCACAATACATAAAAGAGATCATGATCAATGGAGATAGATGGATGATAAACAATCTGGACACAATGATATTTCTCCAACAAAACTCAATAGCATTCACCACAAAGTAGTAATCAACACTGATAGAGTAGAGAGGATAGATAGTACGGATTACAACACAAGTTGCAATTGTGAGATGAGATTGGATGAAGATGGAGATGGTGCTGATGTTGGGGATGATGTTGATGATGATCTCGATGATGCCCGTGACGATGGTGATGACGATGGTGATGATCTCCCCTTAGGAGAGGTGATCTCCCCCGCGGAATCTGCCCGCCGGAGATGGCTTTTCTTCTCTGTAGGTTTCCGTCACGGAGCGGCGGCGGAACTCCGTAAACTCTCTCCTTTTTAGGGTTTCTGGATGACGAGGAGTATATAGGCCAAAGGGGGAGCCTGGAGTGGGCCAGGGGCTCCAGGCGCCCTCCCGGCGCGGCCAGGGTGGGGGCCGCGCCAGGTGGCCGCCTGGGCACCCTGTGGCCCCCCTCTGGTTGCTCTTTTGCGTATCTTCGTGATCCTTCTGGAAAATACCCTCCGTCGATTTTCAGGTAATTTGGAGGTATTCTTCTTCAGCAACTCAGCGTCCACTTTTTACCGCTGAATCCTGCGTCTGCTGCTTCGGCACCGGAAAGTTGCAACCTGTGTAAAATAGGCCAAAACAACATAAGAACATCATCGTAATGTGAAATATATCAATGAATAAGGATGAATTATGATATAAAATAGTGATGCATTTTGGACGTATCACCTACGGGTTTGAAAATCTATGTAGACATGACCGAGACTCATCTCCGGTCAATAACCAATAGCGGAACCTAGATGCTCATATTGGTTCCTACATATTCTACAAAGATTTTTATTGGTCAAACCGCATAACTACATACGTTGTTCCCTTTGTCATCGGTATGTTACTTGTCCGAGATTCGATCGTCGGTATCATCATACCTAGTTAATCTCGTTACCGACAAGTCTCTTTACTCGTTCGGTAATACATCATCTCATGACTAACTCATTAGTTGTTTGCTTGCAAGGCTTATTATGATGTGTATTACCGAGAGGGCCCAAAGATACCTCTTCGACACTCGGAGTGACAAATCCTATTCTCGATCTATGTCAACACCACAAACACCTTCGGAGACACCTGTAGAGCATCTTTATAATCACCCAGTTACGTTGTGATGTTTGATAGCACACAAGGTGTTCCTACGGTATTCGAGAGTTACATAATCTCATAGTCATAGGAACATGTATAAGTCATGAAGAAAGCAATAGCAGCAAACTAAAGGATCAAGTTGCTAAGCTAAATGATGGGTCTTATCCATCACATCATTCTCCTAATGATGTGATCCCGTTGATCAAATGACAACTCATGTTTATGGCTAGGAAACATAACCATCTTTGATCAATGAGCTAGTCTAGTAGAGGCATACTAGGGACACTTTGTTTTGTCTATGTATTCACACATGTACTAAGTTTCCGGTTAATACAATTCTAGCATGAATAATAAACATTTATCATGATATAAGGAAATACAAATAACAACTTTATTATTGCCTCTAGGCCATATTTCCTTTAGGGCCGTGATTATAATGGCACATATGTGGACCATTTGAAAGAACATGCAGTGCCCCCATGTTTGGTTTTGGTAATTGATGACAATCTCTATGGACTAATGGTTGCATTGAGTTATATTTGAAGGTTTTGTCCATAGGCTTTTCTTGGAGTACATGTGTTGGTTTCAAGGAGATTTTGTGTCGACCAAGGTGCTATTTAAGGATTTATCTAAAGATTGGTCATGTGAGAGATTGATCAAGACTAAGTCAAAGAGTGAATCAAGTTGATCAACAAACAAAGCGTACAAGATGTGCCGAGAGGGATCAAGCGATCCCTTGGTATGGTAAGCATTGTCAATTACGCTTTGTGTACTAACCCATGGTCTTCGTGGGAGTTCTTTGTGGGGTTAGGTTGCGGTGTGCAAGTTCAAGTGGATCATCACGAAGATATCACATGCTTGAAGCTTGCCATTCATTGTGGTTGCAATGGACTCATGACGATGTGCCAAAGAGTGGCTCACCCGTAGTGGAGTATGGGGGAGCAATCAACTAGTCTTGACCTAGCCTAAGCCATCAAGAAAGGTGGTCCAATTTGAGGAAGTCAAGATCGTCATCATCTAGCTCAAGTGGACTATATGCAATGCAAATATTTTCCCTTGATAGGTTATCTATCTTACTGGTCTCATGGTGGTAGTTGGGAGACCGGGTTATAGGATCGATTGCCGTACTATCAAGGGGGGCTCTCGATGAGTAGCTTGATCGTATCGTTCATAGAGAACTTAAACCATTGCATCCTTGCGTCATATTTATTGGTTCTTGTTTGGTTTTTCTCCTTGTGAGATTTGGATCTTATGGTCATCTTGATGACAAGCTCCAGTTCATCGAAAACGGAGTTCACTCATGCATTTTCTATGATGTTTTCGATGTTGGAGGTTATGCCGGTTCTTATCTGATGGAGGGTTCACTCTATATCTTAGGCATACCTCCCCTGCCTCTTCTTACTACTAGTCTTCATCTTTTCAACAAGCTTGAGTTTGCTCAATTCGGAGCTCATTTGCAGAAGTTATGGCAGTTCTGGGCTTTATTGTTGCTCCGGCGGTAGTACCGATGGGCCGGAGCGGCAGTACTGCCTATAGCCACAAGCGGTAGTACCGCTGTTTCACAACTATAGTACCGCCCATGGCTACATGTGGTAGTACGGCTCCGGTTCCGCGCTAGTACCACCTCGATTCGAGACTGTCGCTTCTCTTGTCAGGTTGGGTGGCAGTAGGAGCGGCAGTGGGACCGGTAGTACCGCTTATAAGCAGTAGTACCACCCTACCACCGCTACTAGTGCCACTCGGGGGCTCTTTTCCCTATTCCTTCTCCCGTTGGCATTGTGCGAGGTCCTAGCGGTAGTACCGCTTATAACGATTGGATTTTCCCCCTCCTATAAAAGGGGGTCTTCTTCCCCATTGAGCCTTATCCTTTGAGCTCGTGTTCTTCCCCCATTGTTAACCTTCTTCAAGCTTGCTATATCTCAATCCCTCCATGGATTCTTGCTAGTTTTGGGGGGGGAAATAGAAAGGAGATCTAGATCTACGTTTCCACCAATCACTTTCTCCTTTGTGTGAGGGGAACCCTTTGGATCTAGATCTTGGAGTTCTTCATGTTCTCTTCTTCGTTCTTTCTCTCATTTTCCTCCCTAGCGTTTTTTGCTTTGGTGGGATTTGGGAGAGAAGGACTTGGGCACTCCGTGTGCCCTTGCCATTGCATTTGGTGCATCGGTTTGAGTTCACCACGGTGATACATGGAAGTTACAAGTTGTGAAGCTTATTACTCTTGGGTGCGTGGTACCCTTGAGCTTGTTCATCTTGGGTGCCTTGGTGCCCTAGACGGTTGGTGGTGTTTGGAGCTCAATCATTGTGGTGTAAAGCTCCGGGCAAGCATCGGGGTCTCAAATTAGGTTGTGGAGATCGCCCCGAGCTTTTGTCGGGTTCCGGTGACTGCACCCAAGGGTTGCCAAAGTGTACGGGTTCGGTGACCGCCCCCAAGGGTTGCCATTTGTATGGGTTCGGTGACCACCCTCAAGGGTCCCTTAGTGGAATCACGACATCTTGCATTGTGCGAGGGCGTGAGGAGATTACGGTGGCCCTAGAGGCTTCTTGGGGAGCATTGTTCCTCCACACCACTCCAAACAGAGATTAGCATCCGCAAGGGTGTGAACTTCAGGATACATCATCGTCTCCGCATGCCTCGGTTATCTCTTACCCGAGCCCTTTACTTATGCACTTTACTTTCTGATAGCCATATTGTTTCTTGTCATATATCTTGCTATCACCTAGTAGCTTATCTTGCTTAGCATAAGTTGTTGGTGCACATAGGTGAGCCTAGTTGTTGTAGGTTTTGTGCTTGACAAATTAACATCTAGGTTTATTCCGCATTAGTTCAAGCCTAAACCGTAATTATTTTAAAGTGCCTATTCACCCCCCTCTAGGCGACATCCACGATCTTTCACCATTGTTATTGCGGCCAGTAGGAAACTGAGCAAAAAGAACTGCAGTACTACAAGAAAAAAATAAACGAGACTATGAAAATAAATAAGCATGCAATTAACGCTAGGATATTACAACGATTACACAGATTACCTTAGCAAGGTTATTAGCTTTCTCTTGTTTGGCGCTAAAATCCTCCAAGACTTGCTGTCGCACAAGAAAGTATGCATCTGAATTCTGCACGGACTTCTTCAGTCCTTCGGCTTCTTGTCGCAGTGATACGTCTTCAACGTATCTATAATTTTTTATTGTTCCATGCTATTATATTATTAGTTTTGGATGTTTTATATGCATTACTATGCTATTTTATATTATTTTTGGGACTAACTTATTAATCTAGAGCCCAGTGCCAGTTTTTGGTTTTTTTTCCTTGTTAATGAGTTTCGCAGAAAAGGAATATCAAATGGAGTCCAAACGGAATGAAACTTTACGATGACTTTTATTGGACTAGAAGACACCCCGGAGACTTGAGAACCAAGTCAGAAGAGCCACGATGCGGCAACAAGGGGGGAGGGCGCGCCCCCCTCTAGTGATGCTTAAGTCTGTCCGAATCATGTTAGCAATTGCCGCATTTTATGATTATGAAATCTAGCAAATGGATGGCAAACTGCATTCCTTACTGAATTTCTGAAAGAAGAGTTGTATATGATGCAACCAGAAGGTTTTGTCGATCATAAATTTGCTAACAAAGTGTGCAAGCTCCAGCGATCCATCTATGGACTGGTGCAAGCATCTCAAAGTTGGAATATATGCTTTGATGAAGTGATCAAAACATATGTTTTTATACAGACTTACAGTGAAGCATGTATTTACAAGAAAGTGAGTGGGAGCTCTGTAGAATTTCTGATATTATATGTGGATGACATATTGTTGATTGGAAATGATACAGAATTTCTGGATAGCATAAAAGGATACTTGAATAAGAATTTTCAAATGAAAGACCTCGGTGAAGCTGCTTATATATTGGGCATCAAGATCTATAGAGATAGATCAAGATGCTTAATAGGACTTTCACAAAGCACATACCTTCAAAAAGTTTTGAAGAAGTTCAAAATGGATCAGTTAAAGAATGGGTTCTTACTTGTGTTACAAGGTGTGAAATTGAGTCAGACTCAAAGCCCGGCCACTGCAGAAGATGGAGAGAAAGTGAAAGTCATTCCTTATGCCTCGACAATAGATTCTATCATGTATGATATGCTGTGTATACCAGACCTGATGTGTGCCTTGCCATAAGTTTGGCAGGGAGGTAACAAAGTAATCTAGGAGTGTATCACTAGACAACGGTCAAGAACATCCTTAAGTACCTGAAAAGGACAAAGGATAAGTTTCTCGTTTATGCAGGTGACGAAGAGCTCGTCGTAAAGGGTTACGTCGATGCTAGCTTCGACACAGATGCGGATGACTCTAGGTCTCAGACTGAACATGTATTTATATTGAATGGTGGAGCTATCAGTTGGTGCAGCTCCAAGCAGAGCGTTGTGGTGGGATTTACGTGTGAAGTGGAGTACATAGCTGCTTCAGAAGCAGCACATGAAGGAGTCTGGATGAAGGAGTTCATATCCGATCTAGGTGTAATACCTAGTGCATCGGGTCCAATGACAATCTTTTGTGACAACAATGGAGCAATTGCCTTAGTGAAGGAATCCAGGTTTCACAAGAGAACAAAACACATCAAGAGACGCTTCAAATCCATTTGTGAAAAGGACAAGGATGGAGACATAGAAATTTGCAAAGTACATACGGATCTGAATGTGGCAGACCCATTGACTAAGCCTCTTCCACGAGCAAAACATGATCATCATCAAAACTCCATGGGTGTTAGATTCATTACAATGTAATCTAGATTATTGACTCTAGTGCAAGTGGGAGACTGATGGAAATATGCCCTAGAGGCAATAATAAAGTTGTTATTATTTTATATTTCCTTATTCATGATAATGATTTATTATTCAAGCTAGAATTGTATTGACCGGACATTTAAAGACATGTGTGAATACATAGACAAATACTGTGTCCCTAGTTGCCTCTACTAGACTAGCTCGTTGATCAAAGATGGTTAAGGTTTCCTAACCATGGACATGTGTTGTCATTTGATAACAGGATCACATCATTAGGAGAGTGATATGATGGACAAGACCCATCCGTTAGCTTAGCATGTGATCGTTCAGTTTATTGCTACTACTTTCTTGTATGTCAAATACATGTTCCTTCGACCATGAGATCATGCAACTCCCGGATACCAGAGGAATACCTTGTGTGCTATCAAATGTCACAACGTAACCGGGTGATGATAAAGATGCCTACAAGTATCTCCAAAGGTGTTTGTTGATTTGGCATGGATCGAGATTGGGATTTGTCACTCTAAGTATCGGAGAGGTATCTCTGGGCCCTCTCGGTAATACACATCGTAAGCCTTGGAAGCAAATGACTAATGAGTTAGTTATGAAATGATGTATTACGGAACAAGTAAAGAGACTTGCCATTAACGAGGTTGAACTAGGTATGGAGATACCGACGATCGAATCTCGGGCAAGTAACATACCGATGGACAAAGGGAATTACGTATGTTGTCATAATAGTTCGATAAAGATCTTCGTAGAATATGTAGGAACCAACATGGGCATCCAGGTTACGCTATTGGTCATTGACCGGAGAGGTGTCTCAGTCATGTCTACATAGTTGTCGAACCCATAGGGTCCGCACGCTTAATGTTCGATGACGATATAGTATTATATGAGTTATGTGATTTGGTGACCTAATGTTGTTCAGAGTCCCAGATGAGATCACGGACATGAAGATGAGTCTCGAAATGGCCGAGAGGTAAAGATTGATATATGGTACTATGTTATTTCGACACCGAAAGTGTTTCGGGTGATACTGGGTACTTGTCGGGTCACATGAAGAGGTTCCGGGCAACCCCGGCAAAGTTATAGGCCTAATGGGCCAAGTGAGGGAACACACCAGCCCACAAGGGGCTGGTGCGCCCCATAGGTGGCCGACCCTAGGGGCGAGAAGGAAATTGGGGACCAGGTCTCCCCCTTCCTTCCCTCTCCTCCTCTTTCCTTCCCCCTTGGGGAATACATGGTAGGGGGGCGCAGGGCACGGCAGGTGCCCTAGTGGCCGGCGACCAGCCCTAGGGCGTGCCCTGGCTGCCTCCCATCCCTCCCACCTATATATATATATATATATATATATATATATATATATATATATATATATATATATATATATATATATATATATATATATGAGGAGGGGGCACAACACAAGACCCCAGAACATTGTCTTAGCCGTGTGCGGTGCCCCTCTCCATAGTTTCGTCCCTCGATCATATTTCCGTAGTGCTTAGGACAAGCCCCGCAGAGATCACTTCACCATCACCGTCACCTCGCCATCGTGCTGCCGGAACTCATCTACTACTTCGCCCGTCTTGCTGGATCAAGAAGGCGAGGACGTCACCGAGCTGAACGTGTGCTGAACGCGGAGGCGTTGTACGTTCGATACTTGATCGGTTGGATCGCGAATAAGTTCGACTACATCAACCACGTTACTAAACGCCTCCGCTTACGGTCTATGAGGGTACGTAGACACACTCTTCCCCTCATTGCTATGCATCTCCATGGATAGATCATGCGCGTGCGTAGATTTTTTTTGTTTTCAATGCAACGTTTCCCAACATTTACAATGACAGTTTGAGTAAAACTTGATAAAGATGGCCACTCCTACTTTGATGCGGGCCTTTGGAGAAAAATTTCTAAGTTTTATGAACTGAAAGATGGAAATAAAATTCTAGTGCGTGCAATTTCTAAGTTTTATGAACTGAAAGCTGGCAATAAAATTCTAGTGCGTGCACCACAGCCTGGTCTAACTTGGATGTTTGCTTCCCTAATGTCATCAGTGATGGAAATATGCCCAAGAAGAAATAATAAAGTAATTATTATTTTATATTTTCTTATTCATGATAAAGCTTTATTATTCATGCTAGTATTGTATTGACCGGAAACCTAAACACATGTGTGAATATGTAAAGCAAATATCATGTCCCTAGTAAGCCTCTACTAGACTAGCTCGTTAATCAAAGATGGTTAAGGTTTCCTAACCATGGACATGAGTTGTCATTTGATAACGGGATCACATCATTGTGAGAATGATGTGATGGACAAGACCCATCTGTTAGCTTAGCATATGATCATTCAGTTTTATTGATATTGCTTTCTTCATGTCAAATAGATATTCCTTCGACTATGAGATTATGCAACTCCTGGATACCGGAGGAATGCCTTGTGTGCTATCAAACATCACAACATAACTGGGTAATTATAAAGATGCTCTATAGGTATCTTCGAAGGTGTTTGTTGAGTTGGCATAGATCTAGATTAGGATTTTTCACTCCGAGTATCGGAGAGGTATCTCTGGGCCCTCTCGATAATACACATCATAAGCTTGCAAGAAAACGACTAAGGAGTTGGTCACAAGGTGATGTATTACGAAATGACTAAAGAGACTTGCTGGTAACGAGATTGAACTAGGTATGAAGATACCGACGATCGAATCTCGGTCAAGTAACATACCGACGGACAAAGGGAGTTACATATGTTGTCATAACGGTTCGACCGATAAATATCTTTGTAGAATATGTAGGATCCAATATGGGCATCTAGATTACGCTATTAGTTATTGACCGAAGAGGTGTCTCGGTCATGTCTACATAGTTCAAACCCGTAGGGTGATATAATATTATATGAGTTACGTGATTTGGTGACCGAATGTTGTCCGGATTCTCGGATGATTTCACGGACATGACAAGGAGTCTCGAAATGGTCGAGCGGTAAAGATTGATACATAGGACGATGGTATTTGGACACCGGAAGTGTTCCAGAGGGAGTCAGATACTTATCGGGTCACCGGAAGGGTTTCCGGGCACCCCCGGCAAAAGATATGGGCCTGATGGGCCAAGAGTGGAAACGCACCAGCCACAACGGGCTGGTGCGCCCCCCATATGGGCCGGCCAAGAAGAAGGAAAGGAAAGAAAGGGAATAGGATTCTCCCTTCCTTTCCGCTCCCCCCCTTTCCTTCCCCCTCCAACAAACATGGTAGGGGGCGCGGCCAAGAAGGACCCGGAGTAGGATTCCGCCTACTTGGGGCGCCCCATGGTAGCCTCCCCTCTCCCTGCCACCTATATATATGTGGGTGGGCGCCCTAGCACACCCCAGACAATTTCTTAGCCGTGTGCGGCGCCCCCCCTCCACAGTTTACACCCCCGGTCATATTTTTGTAGTGCTTAGGCGAAGCCCAGTGGAGATCACTCACCATCACCATCACCACGCCGTCGTGCTGACGCAACTCATCTACTACCTCGACGTCTTGCTAGATCAAGAAGGCGAGGGACGCCATCGAGCTGAACGTGTGCAAAACACGAAGGTGCCGTGCATTCAGTACTTGATCGGTTGAGGCACGAAGAAATTCGACAACATCAACCGCATTGTGAAACGGTTTCTCTTATGGTCTACGAGGGTACGTAGACACACGCCCCTCGTTGCTATGCATCTCTATAGATATATCATTGCGTGTGCGTAGATATTTTTTTTGGTTTCCAGGCAATGTTTCCCAACAATCAGGCGATCACAATTCGATCAAGGTTAGTGTTCTTTCAACGTTCTCCATGCTGGCATTTTACTTAGCAAAATGGGGGTATTTGTTCTAACTAAATGATCACTATTTAAGCAACCAATTGTGATATCATTTTTTGACTCCGTTTCTAGGCAGTAACAAATTATATTTACCAATTTATGTCGAAAGTGCTCTTTTGATCCCGAGCTCACATGCTCTCGCATGAACAGTAAAATAAAAAATAGTAAAAAGATTCAGAAAAGTCTGAATTTTTTATGAAGAACATTGATGAATTTTCTAAATGTGTGCAAAATTTTAGATCGAAATGACATTTGTGGAGGTCTGGGCAAAAATAACAAAATCGAAGCTCCAAAATGTTTCCAACAATAGTCTTTTTGGAGCATCGATTTTATTCTTTTTGCCCAGACCCCCGCGAATGTCATTTCAGTCTAAAATATTGCACGCAGTTAGAAACTTTGTCAATGTTCAACAAAAAATAATTTCGGATTTTTTGAGTTTTTTTACTATTTTTTTCGATTTTACTGTTCATGCGGGAGCATATGAGCCCGGGATCAAATACTCCATGTCCTTTTTATTCCCACTATATATTCTTCTACCTTATTCTGAATAAATAATAAATTTCCACCTTTTAAGCATGATATGTTGGATGCATAGTTAATGATCTGTATGTAACTCGGTGTACCAAATTTCAATGGAAAGACTTGAATTATGTCATAAATTTTGTTAATAATCTGACAGAGATAGCACAATGTATGAACGTTGAATTTTGGATGGGGTTAATTCTACCTCTGGTGCATACATTGAAAACGCTGGTACAAAGTCTTATTTTTATGTTGATGTTCATAAATTATATATATCTTAGACAACCTGTTACAATTGGTTTTATTCTACATTGCAACAGAAAGTGCCCGCTGCAGCTATTCCTGAATTGATTTCCCAGCGTGGTCAAATTACACTTGTGCCTGCTAATAACTCCAAAGTGGTTGCAAAGTACTGATTTCCCGCAGAAATGGAACCATTCAAATTAGCAAGTTCTCGCTTGTCGTGGCAATGCATCCACATTGGGAAATTGGAGACACTGTTCAACTCATGCTCTACTAAGGCACCTGAGGGTTCTTCCTTTTAATTGACGAGATGCCGAGTCGCCGTGATGAAGCTGCTTCCAGCGGATAGTTGTGGTTGTTGGCACGCAACCTCTTAAAATGTGCTAGTCATTACTATGTCAAGTATGTAGATATGGACCATATGGTTGTCAAAATTGTTAAGTATCGTGTTACCAAGACATGCCCTTTGTCGAATAGTATCTCAGCAAAAATACTGGCCTCAGCATCTTAGCAAAACGTTCAAATTCTTCATCGTCTTTCCTTTTAGTTGCCTTGGGTGGAAAAGGCATAGTTTTTGAACCCACGGTTCTCTTTCTTTACCGTGTTTCCTAGCCACAAAGTCTCTTTTATCATATAATTTTATTATTAGGTTGTGGGTTATCAAGATGAAGTGGTGGTTCTATTTCAACATCATTATATGGTTCCTTTTCATTGTTAGGTTGATTGTTGAAAGAACATGCAGTGCCCCCATGTTTGGTTTTGGTAATTGATGACAATCTCTATGGACTAATGGTTGCCTTGATTTATATTTGAAGGGTTTGTCCATAGGCTTTTTCTTGGAGTCCATGTGTTGGTTTCAAGGAGAGTTTGTGATGACCAAGGTGCTATTAAGGAATTATCCAAAGATTGGTCTTGTGAGTGTTGAGCTTATTGCAAGCATGTCTTGAAGAAGAAGAAGAGTGTGTGATCATTCACGTTTAGCTTCAAGACATCATCCAAATGAAGAGAGTTGGAAAGATTTTAGGTTGATCAAGACTGAGACAAAGAGTGAATTAAGTTGATCAACACATAAAGCATAGAAGATGTACCGAGAGGGATCAAGCGATCCCATGGTATGGTAAGCATTGTCAATTACGCGTTGTGTACTAACCCATGGTCTTCGTGAGAGTTCTTTGTGGGGTTAGGTTGCGGTGTGCAAGTTCAAGTGGAGCATCACGAAGAGATCAAGTGCTTGAAGCTTGCCGTCCATTGTTGTGACAATGGACTTGTGAAGATGTGCCGAAGAGTGGCTCACCCATAGTGGAGTATGGGGGAGCAATCTACTAGTCTTCATCGAGCCAACGGAATCAAGAAAGATGGTCCAACTTGAGGGAGTCAAGATCGTCATCATCCAGCTCAAGTGGACTATGTGCAAGGCAAAGGTTTGCCCTTGATAGGTTTTCTATTTTACCGGTCTCATGGTAGTTGTGGGAGACCAGGTATAGGATCGATTGCCGTACTACCAAAGGGGGCTCTCGATAAGTAACTTGACCGTATCGTTCGTAGAGAGCTCAAACCATTGCATGCTTGCATCATCTTTATTGGTTCTTGTTTGGTTCTTCTCCTTGTGAGATTTGGAGGTTATGGTCATCTTGATGACAAGCTCGAGTTCATCGAAAACGGAGTTCACATGCATCTTGTATGATGTTTTCGATGTTGGGGTTTTGCCGGTTCTCTTTATGAGTCTTAGAGCTTATGGTCATCTTGATGACAAGCTCGAGTTCATCGAAAACGGAGTTCACATGCATCTTCTATGATGTTTTCAATGTTGGAGGATATGCCGGTTCTTCTCTGATGGAATGTTCACTCCTCTATATCTTAGGCATACCTCCCTGCCTCTTGTTACTATAACCAGTCGCTGGTTTGATGCTACTCGTCTTCCTCTATCCAACAAGCTTGAGTTTGCTCAATTCGGATCTCATTTGCAGAAGTAATGGCAGTTCAGGGTTTCTTGTAGCTCCTGCGGTAGTACCACTGGGCCAGAGCAGTAGTACCGCTTATAGCCACAAGCGGTAGTACCGCTGGTACATAGCGGTAGTACCACCTATGGCTATATGCGGTGGTACCGCTCCGGTTCCATGCTAGTGCCGCCTCGATTCGAGACCGTTGCTTCTCGCGTCGGGTTGGGCGGTAGTAGGAGCGGCAGTAGGTGCGGTAGTACCGCTTATAAGCGGTAGTACTGCCCTACCACCGCTACTAGTACCGCTCGGGGGCTCTATCTCGTGTTTCTTCCCTTGTTGGCGCTGTGCGTGGTCCTAGCGGTAGTACCGCTGGGCCAAGCGGTAGTACCGCTCCCTAGAGCGGTAGTACCGCTCGCTGCGGGCTGGTTGGTGGGGATAACGGTTGGATTTGGGAGGCCCTATAAAAGGGGGTCTTCTTCCCCAATGAACCTTATCCTTTTGAGCTCGTGTTCTTCCCCCATTGTTGACCTTCTTCGAGCTTGCTTTCTCTCCATCCCTCCATGGATTCTTGCTAGTTTTTAGGGGAAAAGAGAGAGGAGATCTAGATCCACATTTCCACCAATCATTTTCTCCTCTAGGTGAGGGGAACCCCTTGGATCTAGATCTTGGAGTTCTTGGTGTTCTCCTTCTTGTTCTTCCTCTCTTTTCCCTCCCTAGCATTAGTTCCTTTAGTGGGATTTGAGAGAGAAGGACTTGGGCACTCCTTGTGCCCTTGCCATTGCATTTGGTGCATCGGTTTGAGTTCTCCACGATGATATGTGGAAGTTACAAGTTGAGAAGCTTATTACTCTTGGGTGCTTGGTACCCGTGAGCTTGTTCCTCTTGGGTGCTTGGGCACCCTAGACGGTTGAGGCCACCGCGGAGCCATATTCCAATGTGGTGAAGCTTCGTGGTGTCGTTGGGATCCTCCAATTAAGTTGTGGAGGTAGCCCCAACCTTGGTGGTGTTCGGAGCTCAATCATTATGGTGTAAAGATCCGGGCAAGCGTCGGGTTCTCCAATTAGGTTGTGGAGATCACCCCGAGCAATTTGTACGGGTTCGGTGACCGCCCCCAAGGGTTGCCATTTGTACGGGTTCGGTGACCGCCCTCAAGGGTCCCTTAGTGGAATCACGGCATCTTGCCTTGTGCGTGGGCGTGAGGAGATTACGGTGGCCCTAGTGGCTTCTTGGGGAGCATTGTGCCTCCACACCGCTCCAAACGGAGATTAGCATCCGCAAGGGTGTGAACTTCGTGATACATCGTCGTCTCCGCGTGCCTCGGTTATAGGTTTTGTTCTTGACAAATTAACCGCCAGGTTTATTCCCCATTTGTTCAAGCCTAAACCGTAATTATTTTTAAGCGTCGATTCACCCCCCCCCCCTCTAGGTGACATCCACGATCTTTCAAGTGTCTTCATGAACATCAACATTATCTTTTCATTATCACTAGGTGAATGTTCATTACCAGATTGAGTTTCAACATCAGAGATAGAAACATCACTATCATTATCAGGAGGTTTTTCTACTTCAGGTTCACTAGTAGCATGCAAAGTCCTACCAGTTTTCTTTTTCTTTTTCTTTTTAGGGGGACTAGCTGTAGTGGTGTTGTTTTTTTGTGAATCGTGTTCAATTATTTTTGGGTGTCCCTCAGGATAAAGTGGTTCCTGAGTCATTTTTCCTCCTCTAGTTGCAACTCTAACAACAAAGTCATGTATATTGCTATTCATTTCATCAAGTAATTGTCTACGGGATTTAGCAACTTGTTCTAACTGAGTTTGAACCATAGAAGCATATTTCCTACACCTCTAACATCATTTGAAATTCTAAATAACAAATCACTCAAGCAAGCAATCATATCAATTGTATTTCAATTGTTTCATAACATTTTCATTGAAGTTATCCTCGTTCCTAATGTAATTTTCAAACTCATAAAGGCATTGGCTAGGGTGCATATTGTGAGGATTATCATTGTCACTGAATTTCATTGGAGAATTTACCTCTACCACCTTAGGCAGTGGTAGTGCATCAAGCCCATTTCTTCAATAGGAGGTAAATTTTTAACATCCTCATCTTTAATACCTTTTTCCTTCATGGATTTCTTTGCCTCTTGCATATTTTCAGGACTGAGATATAATATACCCCTCTTCTTCGGAGTAGGCTTAGGTAATGGTTTGGGAAGAGTCCAATCATCATAATTTTTCAATATGTTATTCAATAGTTCTTCAGCCTGTCCAATAGTTCGTTCCCTGAAAACACAACCAGCACAACTATCTAGGAAATCCCTAGAAGCATCTGTTAGTCCATTATAGAAGATATCAAGTATTTCATTTTTCTCGAGAGGATGATCACGCAAAGCATTAAGTAACTGGCAAAGCCTCCCCCAAGCTTGTGGGAGACTCTTTTATTCAGTTTGCACAAAGTTAAATATTTCCTGTAAGGCAGCTGGTTTCTTATGAGTAGGAAAATATTTTTCAGAGAAGTAATAAATCATATCCTGGGGACTACGCACACAACCAGGAGTAAGAGTATTGTACCAAGCTTTAGCATCACCCTTTAATGAAAACGGAAATACTTTGAGAATATAGTATTAACGGGTTTTCTCATCATGAGTAAAAAGGGTGGCTATGTCATTTAACTTAGTGAGATGTGCCACAACAGTTTTAGTTTCATAACCATGGAAAGGATCAGATTCAACCAAAGTGATTACTCTGGGTCGACAGAGAATTCGTAATCCTTGTCATCAATAAAGATAGGTGAGGTAGCAAACTTAGGATCATGTTTCATTCTAGCATTCAGAGATTTTTCTTTATACTTGCATAATAAGTTTTCTAGATTCATCTCTATCATTACAAGCAAGAATATCTCTAGTTGTTTCCTCACTCATAACATAACCTTCAGGTACCTTAGGCAATTCATATCTAAGAAGGCTAGTTCTAGCAGGTGTTTCAAAATTTCAAGTTTCGAGCACATTATCAGATTCAACAGCATCATGTTGTATTACTCTAGTAATTTGTTCATCAAGAAAGTCACCAAGTGGCACATCATCACCATGTAAGGTACTAGCATCATCATAAGTATCATTCATAGGGGAGGTAGCATCATCAATAACTTGCGACATATCATGAGTAATAGCATGGTGTGGTGTTGCAAGTTTACTTATAACAGAAGGTGAATCTAAAGCAGAACTGGATGGTAGTTCCTTACCTCCCCTCGTCTTAGAGGGATAAATCTTGGTCTTAGAATCCTTCAGGTTCTTCATAGTGATAAATTGATAATAATCCCAAGTGACTCAACAAATATAGCTATGCTCCCCGGCAACGGCGCCAGAAAAAGGTCTTGATAACCCACAAGTATAGGGGATCGCAACAGTTTTTGAGGGTAGAGTATTCAACCCAGATTTATACATTCGACACAAAGGGAGCCAAAGAAAATTTGCAAGTATTAGCAGCTGAGTTGTCAATTCAACCACACCTAGAGATTAATTATCTGTAGCAAAGTGATCAGTAGCACAGTAATATGATAGTTTTGATAGTAGTGGCGGAAGCAACAATAATGGTAACAGTGATAGCAGTAGTTTTGTAGCAAGTGTAGCAGCAACGATAGCAGTAGTAACTTAGCAAGATCAATATAGGATAAATTCGTAGGCATTTTGATTTGTTGGATGACATTCATCATGTGACATTCATAACCTAGGGCGATACGGCACTAGCTCCAGTTCATAAATATAATGTAGGCATGTATTCCGTAAATAGTCATACGTGCTTATGGAAAGAACTTGCATGTCATCTTTTGTCCTACCCTCCCGTGGCAGCGGGGTCCATATTGGAAACTAAGGGATATTAATGCCTCCTTTTAATAGAGAACCGGAACAAAGCATTAACACACGGTGAATACATGAACTCCTCAAACTACGGTCATCACCAGGAGTGGTTCCGATTTCTGTCACTCCAGGGTTGCCGGATCATAACTCGTAGTAGGTGACTATAACTTGCAAGATCGGATCTAAAACATGAATATAATGATAATATCATAAACGGTTCATATCTGAAATCATGGCACCCGGGCCCAAAGTGACAAGCATTAAGCATGGCAAAGTCATAGCAACATCAATCTCATAACATAATGGATACTAGGGATCGGCCCTAACAAAACTAACTAGATTACATGATGAATGTCATACAACTCCTCACCGACCAGCGAGCCTACGAAGGAATTACTCACTCTCGGTGGGGAGCATCATGGAATTGGTGATGGAGAAGGGTTGGTGATGACGAAGGACGAAGACCCCCCTCTCCGGAGCCCCAAACGGACTCCAGATCTGGCCTCCCGAGGAAGAACATGAGGTGGTGGCGGCTCTGTCTCGTAGATTGCGATAATTCTTTCTCCCCAATTTTTTTCTGGACGAATGTGAACTTATAGTATCAGGGTTGGCATCTACGGGGCCACCAGGTGGGGACAACGCACCTGGGCACGCCAGGAGGGGGTGCTGCACCCTGGTGGGTTGTGCCCACCCAGGTGCCCCCCTCCGGTGGTTCTTGGCTCCAGTATTTTTCTTTTATTGTATAAAAAATCCTCGCAAAGTTTCGTTCCATTCCGAGAACTTTTATTTCTGCACAAAAACAACACCATGGTAGTTCTGTTGAGACCAGCGTCAGTCCAGGGTTAGTTTCATTCAAATCATGCAAATTAGAGTCCAAAACAAGAGGAAAAGCGTTAGAAAAAGTAGATGCGTTGGAGATGTATCAGCTACATAGGTCTAATGCAGCCTCATCTAGCATGTCGCAGTCCGGAGCAAGAAGTTGCTGGAAGTTTATTTAGAGTTTTGGAGTGCTGCCGATAGTTTCAAATTTCTCATGGAGAGTAGCGACTACAGACATGGAAGAATAAACATAACATTGGTTTAGAAACTATGAGCATCTGCCCAGTGTATGGAATGGAAACGGAGGACCATTTTCGCCAGTTTGTTAGATGCCAACTTGGACGGGATTTATATGTGGCGATGGCAGAAATCCGGAGACTCCCTCACCTACAATCGCTAGTTAATTGTGGGAAGGAGTGGCTACTGCAAGTACTAGCGCAAATGAGTGATTTGGAGAGGCGTATGTTATTACTAATATTCTGGAGAAGCTGGTATGTTCGCAACGAATTGGTGCATCACAAACCTGCCCCGCCGATGGATGTGTCTATCAGATTCTTATAGAGCTATATGGAGTCTTTGATGGCTGTGAAATCTGATACTAGTGCTGATCCGATGAAGGGTAAGGCATATATTACCCTGAATCGTGGGAATGCGCCGACAATACAAGTGGCTGAGACGTCTAGATGGACGAAACCGAGCCAGGGCTGGACTAAACTAAATACAGACGGCGCCTTTGTCACGAGTGATGTAGCGTGTGCGGGGATGATTTTGAGGGATTCTTTGGGGAAGATCATCTTTTCAGCGTGTAGAGCTTTGTACTCTTGCAGATGTGCGTTGGAGGCAGAGCTTTGTGCATGTATGGAGGGGCTGTCCTCGTAGATTCGACGCACCAAAATGCCGATAGCAATTGAGATGGATTCCTTAGTTGTAGTTTCTATGATCACATGTGGGGGCATCGATCAATCGGCGTATTCTTCTCTAGTGAATGAGATTAGACTTTTATTAAATTTTCATCAAACTTGTATTACTCATGTCACACGCTCGCAAAATAAAGCTAGTGATAGTAAAGCTATTTTTGGACGTGTTAATAATAGGACTATGACTTGGATAGGGTCGGGTCCTCCTGAAGTTCCGGAGTTATGTTTTTTCGTGAATACGCAAGCTGTGTATCTTTGCATTGATAGAAGGAGAATAAAAGAATGAGGTTACAACGCTTACAAGGCCATGTACGCACAAGGCATGGTGTACAAGCGTATGAGCAAACTAGAACAATGGGTCTGCTCAGCCCTAAATGCCTCGACTAGCAACTATGCGCCGAGGAAGATTTTGTGTAGCCCTTTGGCGCCTGCCTTGGCCCATAGATGCGCCTCGTCCTTCATGGTGTTGGTGATGATGGTGAACAAAGGAGTAGCTCCATGGAAGATGCATGCATTGCGGTGTTTCCAGAGCCACCACACCGCGAGGATGAGGAGGGAGGATAGACCTTTGCGCATGGGAGGCAACGATAGGCCAAGGCAGGAGCACCACCAGGCTTGGAAGGGGTTGTGAGCAGTTGGTAAGTCGATGGCCATGCGAGCCCACCCAAGGATCTCATGCCAAACCTGACGGAAGAACGAGCAAGCAACAAGGAGGCGGTTCATGGTCTCGGAGTCTTGATCGCATAGCGCACACGCGTCCTCCTGTGGCAAGCCGTGGCGGGCGAGTCGTTCCGCGGTCCAACAGCGGTCTTGCATGGCCAGCCAAAGGAAGAACTTGACATGGAGAGGCGCCCAGGGCCGCCTGGTGAGATGCCAATGGGAGTCCTCACACGCACCAGTGAATAACGCCTTGTAACAGGAGCTCGCAGAGTAAGTGGCGGATGCAGTCCAGTGCCAAGTGAGTATGCCTGGCATGGTGGAGAGGGGTGTGTGGCGCACTTGACGCCAAAGGTCGACATATTGCACCATGGCCGCCGGACCAGGTGCTCCTCGAATGTCCTGGACCCAAGAGCGTAGATGAAGACCAACGCACACGCTGTGATCCTTGCGTTGGCGGCGCGTGATGAGTGCGTAGATGAGAGGGGCAATCTCGGCCACGGATCTGCCATTGATCCAGTGGTCGGTCTAGAATCTGCAGTTGTCGCTCGAGCCTAGCTGCCAGCTCGTCGAGGCGTGGAAGATGGCACTCACATCGGCGTCGTGAGGTATGGGAAGGTGACTCCATGGCCGCGAGGGGTCCATGCGTTGGAGCCAGAGCCATCAGACACATAGAGATATGCCCGCATGATATATGTCCCGGATGCCAAGCCCACCGAGAGAGATGGGGCGGGACAAGTTGACACGACATTGGCCCCCATTGGCCTCCATGTGTCATGCCCATTGGAATCCGCGGATGATCCGATTCAGCTTCTTGATGGTTGTTTTGTTGAAGGCGATGGCCGTGAGTAAATGCGTGGGGATGGCGCAGAGGACGTGGCGCACAAGGGAAAGGCGATCTCCCCTAGAGAGCATGGAATCCCGCCACGTGGATAACTTGCGGGCGAGTTTGTCGATGATCGGTTGCAAGCTCGTCGAACTGGCCTTGCGGACGGCGAGGGGCAGCACAAGATAAGTGATGGGGAAGTGGGCCACATGGCATTGCATCTTGGAGGCAATCATGGTGATGTAGTCGTCGGTTGTAATGCCCAGGATGGGACTATATCTCCTATGTGTCGAGGCACGACTTAGAGACATAACCCCATGCTGGAATGATCGCAAGTTTGGTACCTTTGCACAACTCATGTAAAATATGGGGATGGAAAACATAAAAATAGTTGGCTTACAATCGCCACGTCACACAAATACATTACATGCCAAATCATCATTCAATAAAACATCACAGCCCTCTAAGGGTAAAATCCAAATGACAAGATACCAAACATAATTTAAATCCACAGGTCGGATCGAATCCTAGTAGAAGTCTCCACTACTGATCATCAGGATAACGAACATAGTATCGACTACGCTCCTCGTCATACTCCCAATCTAGCTCGGTGCCATCACCTGGATAGCTCACCACTGGACCTGCATCTGGTGTGGTGAAGTAACTGTGAGCGACAGAGGACTCAGCAATCCCGTTCCTGGGTAACAAGACTATTTAAGCCTTGGGTGAGGATAAGACTGAAGAAAAGAATAAGTGTCTGCAGCAGCAACTAGCACTAGCTTATGTGAAAGGGTGCGAGAAGGGAAGTGCCTCGGTCGAGAGATGATCACGAAGTGATCCTAGCTAAAGCTCAACAAACATAACCCCACCGTGTTCAACTCCCGAATCCCTATTCGGAAATTGACAGTCACGATACACACGCTGGTAGTGTATTAGAACAATGTGTCAAATTATCTACAACCGGATATTAACAAGCTCCCATCTGCCACATAACCGCGGGCATGGCTTTCGAAAGTTCATAACCCTGCAGGGGTGTTCCAACTTGGCCCATTACAAGCCCACGATCCGCGGAGTCGCAACTCCAAAGTGGGAAGACCCGAGTATTCTCGGAATCCCGTGCTCAAGATACTCTGAACTAAGGTAAGGCTAATCCAGCAAATCCTCCCGGCGTGCCGACACCCTGATAGTAGCCGCGCGTATCTCGTCTCAGGCCACGACCGGATGGGTGATCCCACAGGTTTTTACCAAACCTTGAGTTTCCTCGAGGTGGCCCCGCGTAACCCTCAGTTTGGACCAACACTCATGTGGAGCACTGGCCCGGGTTATAGAATTAAGAAAGAGGGTTAATTACTCCCTATGCAGGTTTATTTAGTTGTTAGGCAAATAGTACCAATGTTGGGACTTGCTGGAAAAGACTTAGCACTTAGCGGTTTATCGAGGGGGTCCCATACACCCCAACCGTGTGAGGAACGCATAATCAAGGAACATAACACCGGTTTAAACGGTTCCTAACGGCATGAGTGGAACAAATCACCAAGCAAAAGGCTTAGCCTTCCACCCTTGCCAATATATAGATGATTTCATTTTTAAGCATTTATATAGTGTGATATAACCCAACAAAACTTCAACATGAAGCAAGCATCTTCAATCTTCACCTGCAACTAGCAATGCTATAAGAAGGGCTGAGCGAAGCGTACTTAGCCAAGCAACGGTTTGCATAGGTAGGGTGGTTAAACAGGTTCATGGTTACAAGTAGGAGGCCGACAGGAAAGACATGGGCATCGAGTCAAAAACTATAGATCGAGACTACTAGCAATATGCAAAGATAGTAATGTTATCGGGGTTCGGTCATCTTGCCTGAAGAGTTGTCGTTCGGATCGTAAGAAGGGTCCTCGTTCACAAGCTCGGTGGTATCCTCGTTCTCGTACTCGTACTCGGTCTCAGCTTCTGGCTCTAAACAATACAACCACACAAGGCACGAATCAACAAGATGCAATGCACACACCAAAATGATGGATGCATGATGGATGCACTATGAGAGCACACGGCGCACGGAAAATAAGCATTCAAGCAAAATCTTCAAAACATGATAACAATAGGATATTATGAAACTACACGGAAAATCAATCAAGTTTCATATAAGACTCGCTGAAAACGGAGCTACGGGCTAAAAGTTATGCCCGAAACAAGAAACGTGCGAAAGCTGAAAATTACAGCAACATAGTAACTTCGGAGCACTAGATAAACAAGCTACAGCATTCAAACAACATGGCAAAGAGCATGAACATAAACTAGACATATCCTACAGCAAATAAGTCCAGAGGTGCACCCCCAAAGGAGCCACGGATCAATAGCAACAAGCTTGGACATATTGAACTTGACAACAAAATCCTGACAGCAGAATTTTATTGAAACTTTGGAGCAAAAGTTAAATATGCTACAGCCACTTAAATAAGCATGTGAGAACATGAATGGATAGCCAACAATATATACTACAAGGAACCATCAAGAATCACTCCAAAACTATCATGGTTTGTCCTAGAACAGCACGCAAACATGGCATCGGAACATTACAGATTCCAGACTTAGTGAAAATCCACTAAGTGTAAAACAGCAGTTTCATCATGGCATCTATAAGAGCAAGTTTAAGTCACCTCGAAACTAAACATGGCAAGTGGTAAGCACCACATCAAAGTACACATGATGGTGATTCCGAAACACACAAGCATGCATCATGGAGATAAACACAACGATAGCAATGAGCTCAACAAGATGGCATTTCATAACAAGTTTATCAACTAAACAGCCACATAGCACTTTGCAACAAGGATAACCATGGCAAGATTAAATCTACCATGCAACCTAACACAAACAACATGTAGAGCATGGCAAGACGAACACGTGGACATGTCATTTGCATCATTCGGATAATCGAGCTAAAAGTTACCACTATGCAAAGATGGCATAAAAACATCACATAGCAGCAGTTTATAACGGGATGCACTCTTGCAACAGAAAAATAAGCATCTAGATGATCTCTAACATGCATGGCACAATGAAATGAAACGTAGTGCTAGTCACCACGAACGTCTGGACATGTCATTTGCGCAAAACGGAGCAACACACAAGAAGTTATCAGCATTTGAAATTAGCATCAGAGAACAAAATACAGGGATTAGATCTAGGGTTTCTTTTGAAAACAACCTCAGAGATCTGCAGCAAAACGGGCTCGGGCCCGGGGTGGAACTGATGCGGCCCGCGGTGGCGGATCTGGAGACGGGCCGCGGCGGCTCGGCCCGCAGTGGTGAGGCGGTGGCCTTCGGGCCGGCGGAAGGATGGAGCCGGCCCACGCCTGGAGGCGCTGGAGGCCCGCGGCTGGAAGGCCCGCGGTGGCGCGGCGAAGCTGGCCTACGGCTTGCGCGTCGGGCCGGCCTTGTCGGAGGGAGCGCCTGGGCCGGAGGCGAGGCGGATCCGGCGCGGTTCAATCTGGCGCCTGGCGGTCGGGAGGCGATGCGTTGACCTGGCGAGCGGGAGGCTCGGGAGATGGGCCGCTGGAGGCCTGGCCAGTCCTGGGCCTCGATCTGGATGCGGGAGCCGGCGGGATCGAGCGAGGGAACTCGGGCCTCGTGGCCTGCTGCGGTCGAGCGAGGGAGGTGCGCAGCGAGGCGGGAGGCCCAGGCGAGGACGGATCTGGCGATGCGGGCGAAGCGGCTCGGCCGTTGACCCTGGCGATCCCAGATCGGATCGAGGGGGGGTCATGGGCGCCGTTCCCAGGCGCGACGGCAGCGGCTTGAACGAGGCCGGCGGCGGGATTCGAGGAGGGCTAGCCAAGTGGCGATTTGGATCTGGTGTGGCACGAAAATTGAGGGGAGGTGAGGCTAGAGGTAGGTGGAGGGGGGTTAGGCTGCCAAAAATGGCATGGGGGATGTTTATATAGGGTAAGTGCTAGGGTTTGAGGGTTTTGGGGGGTTTTAGAGCCCTCCGATCGCGATCCGACGGATCCGATCGCGAGGGGAGTTAGGATGGGCCAAGAGGAGGGAAGTGGGCTGTTGGAGGGGTGTCTTGGGCCACAAAGTGGAGGCACTTTGAGCCCACACGAATAACTGTTGGTGTAGCAAACGGACTCGAAATGCGACGAGATTTGACAGGCAGGTTACACACACCAAAACAACAACACACGACAAGTCTCGCGCCAAACCGGTAACGTTACACGCCCAAACACCAAAGTAGGCCTACGGAACGACACAGACACGTGAGGGAGCTCCGGAACGCGAAACGGACAACGGGAAGGAACGCGTGGTACCGGATGCAAACGACAACACAAATGCAATGCGATGCATATGACTACATGATATGAATGAATGCCACACACGCACACAACAAAACGACGAAACCCGAAAGACAAAGAACCCGGAATGGAATAGATGAAGCCGGAGATATATTATATGCCCAAAAGGGAAAGTATTACATCCGGGGCATTACAAACTCTCCTCTACTACAAAAAGATCTCGTCCCGAGATCTAGGACTGGAAAAAGGAAGGGTACTCGGAACGAAGATGATCTTCACGTTCCCACGTAGCTTCTCGGTCGGTGTGATGTGACCACTTGACTTTCAAGAATTTGATGGACTTGTTGCGGGTCTTGCGTTCGGTTTCTTCGAGAATAGCAACGGGATGCTCTCGGTAGGACAAATCTTGTTGAAGATCAATCTCTTCAAACGGAATCATGCGTTCAGGTGCCTTGAAGCATTTGCGGAGTTGAGACACATGGAACACATCATGAACATTGGCGAAGTTGGGAGGGAGCTCAAGTTGATAGGCTAGGTCGCCTCTTTTGCCAAGAATCTTGAAAGGCCCGACGTATCTAGGAGCAAGCTTTCCTTTGATACCGAATCTTTGGGTGCCTTTCATCGGAGACACACGGAGATAGACATGATCACCAATGTTGAAAGCCAAATCACGATGCTTGCCGTCATAGTAGCTCTTCTGACGCGACTGAGCGGCCTTGAGATTCTCACGTATGACTTTGCACATTTCTTCGGCCTCTGAGATCAAGTCATTGACAAGAAGTTGACGTTCGCCTGTTTCAGACCAGTTGAGAGGGGTACGGCACTTTCTGCCATAGAGGATTTCAAACGGAGCTTTTCCTGCACTTGCTTGAAAGCTGTTGTTGTAAGAGAACTCGGCAAATGGAAGGCAATCTTCCCATTTCATGCCAAAAGAGATGACACAGGCTCTGAGCATGTCTTCTAGAATCTGATTCACTCGCTCGACTTGACCACTAGTCTGAGGGTGAAAAGCAGTGCTGAACCTGATCTTAGTGCCCATGGCGGACTGAAAGGAGTCCCAGAACTTTGAAGTGAACAAACTTCCACGGTCTGAGGAGATAATTTGAGGAATGCCATGTAAGGACACAATTCTGGAAGTGTACAACTCTGCCAATTGAGCTGCATTGATGGATTCTTTGACTGGAAGGAAGTGAGCGACTTTGGTAAGCTTGTCAATCACCATGAAGATAGAATCATTCCCTCTCTTGGAATTAGGAAAGCCAGTGACGAAATCCATTTCAATGTGGTCGAATTTCCACTCGGGAATAGGAAGAGGTTGGAGAAGACCGGCTGGACGCTGATGTTCTGCTTTCACTCTTCTGCAAACATCACATTCATTCACGAATTGGGCAATCTCCCTTTTCATGCGTGTCCACCAGTAAGATTTCTTGAGGTCTTGGTACATCTTGGAACTGCCAGGATGAATGGAAAGGAGAGAATCATGTGCTTCTTGCATTATGAGCTTCCTGAGATCACCTTTGGGAACAACGAGTCTGTCCTCGAAGAACAAGGTATCTCTCTCATCAACACGAAAGCACTTATATTTTGGAGTGCCCTTTGCAATACCATGTTTCACCTTCTGCACCATGGCATCACTGAGTTGGGCCTCACGGACCTGATCTTCCAAGGTAGGAGCAACTTGAAGATTTGCAAGAAAACCCTGCGGAACAACCTGAAGGTTGAGCTTCCTGAATGCTTCACAAAGCTCAGGCTGGAACAGCTTGATAAGAAGGTTGTTGCAATATGCCTTTCTGCTCAAAGCATCTGCAATCACATTCGCCTTGCCAGGAGTGTATTCAATGCTGGGATCATACTCTTGGATCATTTCAACCCAACGAGTCTGGCGGAGGTTCAGATTCGGCTGTGTGAAGATGTACTTCAAGCTCTTGTGATCGGTGAAGATGTCGACTTTTCTGCCCAACAACAGATGTCTCCACGTAATCAAAGCATGTACCACAGCTGCTAGCTCGAGATCATGTGTGGGATAGTTCTTCTCACTTGGCTTGAGCTGACGAGAAGTATATGCCACAATTCTCTTATCTTGCATAAGCACACCACCAAGTCCTTGAAGAGAAGCATCACAGAATACTTCATAGGGCTTGGACTCATCTGGAGGAGTAAGAACTGGAGCAGAGACAAGCTTTTCTTTGAGAGTTCTGAATGCCACTTCACACTCTGGAGACCAAAAGTATTTGACATTCTTCTGAAGCAAGTTGGAAAGAGGCTTGGCAATCTTGGAGAAGTTCTCAACGAACCTTCTGCAATAGCTGGCAAGACCCAGAAAACTACGGAGTTGCTTGACGTTCTGAGGAGCTTCCCAGTTGACAATTGCTTCAACTTTCTCGGGATTTACCGCAATACCGTTAGCTGAGATGATATGGCCCAGGTACAAAACCTTATCGAGCCAAAATTCACACTTGGAGAACTTGGCATAGAACTTATGCTCACGGAGTCGATCAAGAACCAGACGTAAGTGCTTTTTGTGATCTTCTTCATTCTTGGAAAACACCAGAATATCATCCAGATACACAAGCACAAACTCGCCGGTGTAGGGGTTGAAGATGTAGTGCATCATCCTCGAGAAGGTAGGAGGAGCATTGGCGAGACCAAAGGACATGACGGTATACTCATATGAGCCGTAACTCGTTCTGAAGGCTGTCTTGGGAATGTCTTGCTCGCGAATGCGAATTTGATGATAGCCCATTCGGAGGTCGAGCTTAGAGAACACTTTAGCTCCTTTGAGCTGCTCGAAGAGTTCGTTGATGTTGGGGAGCGGATACTTGTTCTTTATTGTCTTCTTGTTCAATGGCCAGTAATCGACGCATAGACGCTCCGTGCCATCTTTCTTCTTGACAAATAAGACACCACAGCCCCAAGGAGACGTACTAGGCCTGATGAGACCCATACGCTCCTGTTCATCAAGCTGCTTCTTCAATTCCTTCAATTCTTTAGGAGAGAGCTTGTACGGACGCCGACATGCTGGCTCAGTACCCGGCTCGAGTTCAATGACGAATTCCACCTGACGGTGTGGAGGCATGCCTGGAAGTTCTTCAGGAAAGACATCTTGGTATTCGCTTACCACCGGAATTTGAGATATGGCATTAATTTCGCCCTTATCATTGAGAGAGAAAAGCCTGATAGTGTTATCCCTGGAGGCAAAGATAATCACATCTTCATCAGGATGAGTCATCTTGACTTCCTTCTGTGCACAATCAATGTGAGCATCATGCTGAGAAAGCCAATCCATTCCGAGGATGAGGTCAATGTCGGAATTACCAAGAACCACCGGATTAGCCAGAAAGCGGTAATCACCCATGCGAATAGAAACATCCGGAGCATATATACGAGAATGCATCAATCTACCCGGAGAAACAACTGATAACTCCCTTGGCAAACTTTTGATGTCCACATTATACTTGGATGCAAATGGTTGAGACATGAAAGAGCATGAAGCACCCGAATCAAACAAAACTTTAGCAGGGATAGAGTTCACTGGAAGGTTACCCAAAATGACATCAGAAGAATTCTCCGCTTGTGCTGCATTCATCAGATTGACCCTTGCTTGCTTGGGATTATGCTTGACAATAGCTGAACTCACAGGTGGAGGAGGTGGAAGACGCTTCGGGTTCGGACATCTGTTGGCATAGTGACCTTTCTGAGTGCATTTGTTGCAAGTCACTTCTGAGAGAGGACGGAAATGAGAACCACTTGACTTGGAGCCTTGAGACTGAAACTGATTCTTCGACTGGTTGCTCGGGTTGGGTGGGTGGGAGAAACCACGTCCACCGGAGTTCTTGTTGCTGTTGGAGTTTTTGTAGGGAGCTCGAATCACTGGAGGAGAAGGAAGCCAAAATTTATGTTGCTTCGAGACCATCTGAGACGATGAGGAAGAGTGAACGGCATCTCGAATCCTCTTTTTAGAAGCCTCCAACTTAAGCTGAGCTGCCTCTTGTTTCAAAGCCATGTTATAGAATTTGTCGAATTCATCGGGCTCGAACAAGGTGAGAGCAAGTTGAAGTTCATCTTTGAGGCCTCCACGAAACTGGTAGATTTTGCTCTTAGCATCAGGAATGTCTTGCTTAGCATAGCGGGCGAGGTTTTGGAACTTGACATTATACTGATAGACTGTCATAGAGCCCTGCTTCAGGTTGCGGAATTGCTCATGCATACCCTCGATGACACTTGTTGGAATGTGGTGAGAGCGAAAGTCCTTGCAGAAATCCTCCCAAGAGATCACACGACCTGGCCTGGAGTCTTTGTACTGCTGCCACCAGTCAGCTGCTTGGTCTTTGAGTTGGAAGGCTGCAAACTTCACATAATCCTCTTCCTTCACGTTACTGCACTCAAAATGCTTCTTTATGTCGGTTAACCAATCTTCAGCATCAAGAGGGTCGACACAGTAACTGAAAGCTTTTGGATTATTGGCCAAGAACTGGTTGAGGGTAGCATGGTGCTGCTGGTTGAAGAAGTTGCCTTGATTCCCTGGAACTCCCTGATTAGCTTGATTAGCTTGCATCTGCTGCATCATCTGCATCAACATCTGGGTGTTCTGAGCTGTAGTCTGCATAATCGCTCTCCAAGTCTTAGACAGAGGAGGAGGGGAAGGAGGACGATCTGGGACCTCTTCACCCTCTGGGTTAGCGTTGGGAACCCTTTTCGGAGCCATACTGAAAGAGATGACCACGAATCAGCAATTGATTGAAAGAAGATAAAGCTGAATCAATGGAATGAATTGCAACAAGTCTTCACAATAATCATTCGAACAATAGGAACGAATGAAATCATTCGAACAAGAGGAACGAATGAAATTCTCAGTTAAATGATAACATGAATCTTCACGAGAAGCCACATAGGGGACAAAAGGTAAAATAAGAAAAACACAAGGTACAGATGGAAACAAACACAAGATAGGAGCTTCGTTCTAACATCTTTGTGCTGAAAGCATATGAACGCGTTACGAAAGGGTTTTGCAATCCCCGGATCAGCATAGCCAAGGACCCTTTAAGATGCAACTCCGATCGGAACATCGGTCATAATACCACTTCACTCAATGTAGAACCCCGAACTCGCTAACCTGCATTCGTTGAAAGAATGCCTACGATCTACTGGATTAACCCACCTATGAATTTCCGAAAGATTCCAGTTATGCAATCAGGTGTTGGGGATACAGGGGAAGCACCGCGCAATCAACTCTAAACCTACATCCAGCTGTATCCATCCTTCAACACATAACCAGTCTTTCTCGGAAACTGTCTACCTTGGACCTTCGAAAAGCATCCACTATAACAAGCTATGGCAATACTCCCGAACTACCTCCCCAGTACTGGGTGATGTCGGGGTTATCTTGCCACTAACCGTATAGGAGAGATTTTCGATGTCGGCCGTCTTAAGTATTTAGTACTGCCGCGATATGCTTGTGACGACAATACCCCGAAGCTCAACTCCTCGGGACACTGCCACAACCCCTAATGTCAGGAGGCATCGAGAACAATATTCTCGTCACAAGAACATCGAAACAATCCCAGAATTTTCGCGAGATTCCTAAAAAAAATTTGGTGCAATTTTTGAAGATAGAAGAGACAAGAGTAGTCGTCAGGAGTCCTCACCAGAGAGAAAGGGGATGAGAAGCAAAGAAATCCTACTCTCCGATATAATATATAGGACTCAAAATATTTTCAGTGTGTGCCTAGACTCGACCGTCAACGATTCGATCAATCAGTGGGGGCTCCTAGGTCGGAGAAGGCTCTGAATACCAACTTGTAATGCCCAGGATGGGACTATATCTCCTACGTGTCGAGGCACGACTTAGAGACATAACCCCATGCTGGAATGATCGCAAGTTTGGTACCTTTGCACAACTCATGTAAAAGATGGGGATGGAAAACATAAAAATAGTTGGCTTACAATCGCCACGTCACACAAATACATTACATGCCAAATCATCATTCAATAAAACATCACAGCCCTCTAAGGGTAAAATCCAAATGACAAGATACCAAACATAATTTAAATCCACGGGTCAGATCGAATCCTAGTAGAAGTCTCCACTACTGATCATCAGGATAACGAACATAGTATCGACTACGCTCCTCGTCATACTCCCAATCTAGCTCGGTGCCATCACCTGGATAGCTCACCACTGGACCTGCATCTGGTGTGGTGAAGTAACTATGAGCGACAGAGGACTCAGCAATCCCGTTCCCGGGTAACAAGACTATTTAAGCCTTGGGTGAGGATAAGGCTGAAGAAAAGAATAAGTGTCTGCAGCAGCAACTAGCACTAGCTTACGTGAAAGGGTGCGAGAAGAGAAGTGCCTCGGTCGAGAGATGATCACGAAGTGATCCTAGCTAAAGCTCAACAAACATAACCCCACCGTGTTCAACTCCCGAATCCCTATTCGGAAATTGATAGTAACGGTACACACGCTGGTAGTGTATTAGAACAATGTGTCAAATTATCTACAACCGGATATTAACAAGCTCCCATCTGCCACATAACACCGCGGGCACGGCTTTCGAAAGTTCATAACCCTGCAGGGGTGTTCCAACTTGGCCCATTACAAGCCCACGATCCGCGGAGTCGCAACTCCAAAGTGGGAAGACCCGAGTATTCTCGGAATCCCGTGCTCAAGATACTCCGAACTAAGGTAAGGCTAATCCAGCAAATCCTCCCGGCGTGCCGACACCCTGATAGTAGCCGCGCATATCTCGTCTCAGGCCACGATCGGATGGGTGATCCCACAGGTTTTTACCAAACCTTGAGTTTCCTCGAGGTGGCCCCGCGTAACCCCCAGTTTGGACCAACACTCATGTGGAGCACTGGCCCGGGTTGTAGAATTAAGAAAGAGGGTTAATTACTCCCTATGCAGGTTTATTTAGTTGTTAGGCAAATAGTACCAATGTTGGGACTTGCTGGAAAAGACTTAGCACTTAGCGGTTTATCGAGGGGGTCCCATACACCCCAACCGTGTGAGGAACGCATAATCAAGGAACATAACACCGGTTTAAACGGTTCCTAACGGCATGAGTGGAACAAATCACCAAGCAAAAGGCTTAGCCTTCCACCCTTGCCAATATATAGATGATTTCATTTTTAAGCATTTATATAGTGTGATATAACCCAACAAAACTTCAACATGAAGCAAGCATCTTCAATCTTCACCTGCAACTAGCAATGCTATAAGAAGGGCTGAGCGAAGCGTACTTAGCCAAGCAACGGTTTGCATAGGTAGGGTGGTTAAACAGGTTCGTGGTTACAAGTAGGAGGCTGACAGGAAAGACATGGGCATCGAGGAAAAACTATAGATCGAGACTACTAGCAATAGGCAAAGATAGTAATGTTATCGGGGTTCGGTCATCTTGCCTGAAGAGTTGTCGTTCGGATCGTAAGAAGGGTCCTCGTTCACAAGCTCGGTGGTATCCTCGTTCTCGTACTCGTACTTGGTCTCAGCTTCCGGCTCTAAACAATACAACCACACAAGGCACGAATCAACAAGATGCAATGCACACACCAAAATGATGGATGCATGATGGATGCACTATGAGAGCACACGGCGCACGGAAAATAAGCATTCAAGCAAAAGCTTCAAAACATGATAACAATAGGATATTATGAAACTACACGGAAAATCAATCAAGTTTCTTATAAGACTCCCTGAAAACGGAGCTACGGGCTAAAAGTTATGCCTGAAACAAGAAACGTACGAAAGCTGAAAATTACAGCAACATAGCAACTTCGGAGCACTAGATAAACAAGCTACAGCATTCAAACAACATGGCAAAGAGCATGAACATAAACTAGACATATCCTACAGCAAATAAGTCCAAAGGTGCACCCCCAAAGGAGCCACGGATCAATAGCAACAAGCTTGGACATATTGAACTTGACAACAAAATCCTGACATCAGAATTTTATTGAAACTTTGGAGCAAAAGTTAAATATGCTACAGCCACTTAAATAAGCATGTGAGAACATGAATGGATAGCCAACAATATATACTACAAGGAACCATCAAGAATCACTCCAAAACTATCATGGTTTGTCCTAGAACAACACGCAAACATGGCATCGGAACATTACAGATTCCAGACTTAGTGAAAATCCACTAAGTGTAAAACAGCAGTTTCATCATGGCATCTATAAGAGCAAGTTTAAGTCACCTCAAAACTAAACATGGCAAGTGGTAAGCACCACATCAAAGTACACATGATGGTGATTCCGAAACACACAAGCATGCATCATGGAGATAAACACAACGATAGCAATGAGCTCAACAAGATGGCATTTCATAACAAGTTTATCAACTAAACAGCCACATAGCACTTTGCAACGAGGATAACCATGGCAAGATTAAATCTACCATGCAACCTAACACAAACAACATGTAGAGTATGGCAAGACGAACACGTGGACATGTCATTTGCTTCATTCGGATAATCGAGCTAAAAGTTACCACTATGCAAAGATGGCATTAAAACATCACATAGCAGCAGTTTATATCGGGATGCACTCTTGCAACAGAAAAATAAGCATCTAGATGATCTCTAACATGCATGGCACAATGAAACGAAACGTAGTGCTAGTCACCACGAACGTCTGGACATGTCATTTGCGCAAAACGGAGCAACACACAAGAAGTTATCAGCATTTGAAATTAGCATCAGAGAACAAAATACAGGGATTAGATCTAGGGTTTCTTTTGAAAACAACCTCAGAGATCTGCAGCAAAACGGGCTCGGGCCCGGGGTGGAACTGATGCGGCCCGCGGTGGCGGATCTGGAGACGGGCCGCGGCGGCTCGGCCCGCAGTGGTGAGGCGGTGGCCTTCGGGCCGGCGGAAGGATGGAGCCGGCCCATGCCTGGAGGCGCTGGAGGCTCGCGGTGGCGCGGCGAAGCTGGCCTGCGGCTGATACGTCCAAAACGTATCTATAATTTCTGCTTGCTCCGTGCCACTTTTGGGTGATATTGCTATGATATTCATGCACTTCCATACACTTTTGATCATATTTGGACTAACTTACTAATCCAGTGCACCCCAGTGCCAGTTTCTGTTTTCGGCTGTTTTTGTATTTCAGGTTTTCACGTTTCGAGAACTGCCCAGAAAAATCCAGAAAAATTATATAAAAAATCAGCGATCCGGAAACAACACTGCGTCCGAAGGGCAGCCTGGGGGGGCCACCAGGGCTCCAGGCGCCCTGGCGGCGCGCCCCCCCCTGGGCCGCGCCGGGGGGGCGCCTGGGCCCCCCGAAGCCCGTCTGGTGCCCTCCTTTGGCATATATTTAGAGGGACCTCCGAAACCCTCAGAATAGGAACTCTTTTCGCGATCCCATCTCTGTTCCGCCGCCGCCGCCGCTTCCAAGATCGGGAGCACCAGGAGAACTCTTCCCGGCACCCTGCCGGAGGGGAGGATCACCACCGGGAGCTTCTCCACCACCATGGACGCCTCCCGGATGACTCGTGAGTAGTCTCCCTTGGACCATGAGTCCATGACCAGTAGCTATGTGATGTTCTCCTCCCGTTCTTGTGCTTCACTAATTAGTCCTCGTGAGCTGCCCTACATGATCGAGGCACCTATGTAATCCTTATGCTGTTGCTATGTTGAGTTTGCGGGGATCCGATGGATTATGAGATTATGTTCAGATTGATCTTGAGTAATATATTTGATTCACCTCTTTTATATTTTAGTTCATAAGTAATTCTTGCATGTTCTCCGTTGTTACTTATTGCTTTGGCCGAGTAGTAGGTAGTGACTCCAAGAGGGAACGTTATGCTTGATTGTGGGTTCTTGCCCCTCGATGACTAGCTTGAGTGACAGAAACATGAGTCTAGGGGATGTGCTGTTGCCACAAGGGGGAAAACAACGGTGCTTGTGCCCGCGGGTGCAAGGATTGTTTACTTTACGCAAAGTTCTTTTAATGCAGTTGTCTGTTGCATTGAGTTTACACTATGGGTGGGACTCGCAACTTAATACCAGCGAGATGTTCTGGATAGATATCTCAAGGTGGATGATTAGTAGTAGATATTGATGGATTTCGGTCTACTTACTTTGGCGTACCGCCCATGCTTTGAACCTCAACCTTTCTTGCAATGTAGTCAGTATTGGTTTGCGTTCGTGGTCCTGTCAATTGCCCAGCTGTAATTTGTTTACCTCACATAGCTGTTTTATCGTCTTTTGGGAGAGAGACATCACTAGTGAACATCATGAGACTCCGGTCCATATTACCATCATTGATCACATCCACTATTTACTTTCCGTTCTTATTTACTATTGCAAAAACTATCTATCACTACTATCATTGCTTTTAATCCTTTGTGAACTACAAGGCCGGAGAGATTGACAACCTCTCTGTACTCGTTGGGAGCAAAGTTATTTCTATCTGTATGCAGGTCCACGTTGGTTGCTACTAATCTGGCGCCGTAGCAATTGACACCTACTTGTTGAACCTAGGAGTCTCTAGGGAATCGATCCTTGGCATCTTTGCTAGGGGAAAACACTTCTACAATACTGCATCTTACACCTTCCACTTGGGGTAACCAACGAGGGGTTCGAGGCCCATCAAGGAGTATTTTCTGGCGCCGTTGCCGGGGACTCCACTCTTCAGGATAGGGGAGTTGCATGCTATCTTTTACCTTTGCTTTTTAGTCTTGTTAGTTTACCTTTCATTTTTGCTTTAGTTCCTTTTATCGAAAATCACAAAAATAGTTATCTTGCTTGCTTGCTACTATGGGTTCCACCGAGAACACCAAGTTGTGTGACTTCACTAGTCACAACAACGATGACTTTATCAGCACACCTATCACTACACCTGCCACTTCAGCACCTTCATATGAAATTAAACCTGCTTTACTTAACTTAGTCATGAGAGAACAATTCTCCGGTGCTGGAGATGATGCTGCTTTACACTTGAACAACTTTGTTGAACTTTGTGATATGCAAAAGTACCAAGAAATAGATGGTAATATTGTTAAGCTTAAGCTTTTTCCTTTCTCCTTGAGAGGAGGAGCTAAAATTTGGTTTCAGTCTTTGCCTAGAAATAGCATAGATTCTTGGGACAAGTGCAAAGATGCTTTTATTGGAAAATACTATCCACCTGCTAAAATTATCCAACTTAGAAGTAACATCATGAATTTTAAACAATTGGATAATGAACACGTTGCCCAAGCTTGGGAACGTATGAAATCTCTTATCAAGAACTGCCCTACTCACGGTTTGACAACTTGGATGGTTATCCAAACTTTTTATGCAGGCTTGAACTTTACCTCGCGGAACTTGTTAGACTCGGCCGCGGGAGGAACTTTTATGTCAACTACACTTGGTGCTGCCACAAAGCTTCTCGATGAGATGATGACTAACTATTCCCAATGGCACACCGAACGCGCTCCAACAGGCAGGAAGGTAAACTCTGTCGAGGAGATTTCCTCCCTCAGCGAAAAAGCTGACTTGATCATGTCTCTACTTTCGAAGCAATCTTCTGTTGATCCTCGTTATGATCCTTTGGATCTGTGATTGCCGATGCTTATAGGAGTAACTTTGGTAGTAATTCTAGAACATTCCCCTCCAATTCCTATGGGAACAACAATGCTTATCCTAACACCAAGAACTCCTTCCAAAAAGATAGAGACTTGTCTGGCTATGAGAAACTGGTAGAAATAGAGGAGGCCACTAAGAACTACATGCACACCCAATATGAACAAAACAAAACCTTCTCGAGGCAATTAAATGAGCATACTGCTATCTTGCAAGACATTAGTAGACGATTAGAGAACATAAATATTGAGATTTCTAACCTCCAGACTAGACTCACTATCACTGAGACCCAAGTTTCCAATATGTCCCACACACAGGCCACTTTGATAAACCAAATGGCAGCTAAACCCGAAGTGGTTGCATCCCTAAGGGAGGAAGAGGAAAGAATTAAGAGCCTTCCTACCCACCACACTGTTGCTACTATCCAAGTTATTGAGGATGTTCACACTCTTAGCACCCAATGTACTCTTGGTTCCAATGGACCTATTAATGGTGATGCTATAACTATAGAAACTACCAAACAAGTGAACCTTAAGGACACCACTACCACTTTACTTGATGCTCGTGACCTTGATTTTGATAATTGCACTCTTACCGAAGTTATTGATTTCCTTCACAAGATGTCTAGAGATCCCCGCACTAGCACGCTTAACCTTTCCTTCACAGAGTATATCACTAATGCTCTCATCAAAGCTAGGGAGGAGAAACTTAGAGTAGAAGCCTCCATACCTAGAAAGCTAGAAGATGGTTGGGATCCTATGATAAAAATTAATTTGAATGACTTCTCTTGTTATGCATTATGTGATGTTGGTGCTAGTACCTCTGTTATGCCCAAAAGGATATATGATATGCTTAAATTGAAACCTTATGATTCTTGTTCTTTTGGTGTTCGTCTCGTTGATTCTTCCATAAAGAAACCTTTGGGGAGGATCGACGATGTTCTTATTGTTGTCAATGATAATTATGTGCCCGTTGATTTTACTATTATGGATATTGAACGTGATCCTTCATGTCCAATTATTTTGGGACGTCCCTTTTTGCGCACCGTTGGTGTTGTCATTGACATGAAAGAGGGTAATATAAAATTTCAGTTTCCTCTCAAGAAAGGGATGGAACACTTCCCTCGAAAGAAGATCAAGTTACCTTTTGAGTCCGTTGTACGGGCTAGCTATTCTTTTACTCTTGATAAAACTTGATCTATGCATTATGCCTAGCTTAAAGGGATAAAAGAAAGCGCTTTTGGGAGGCAGCCCACATGAATAAAAATTTTGCTTTTGTTGTGTCTTGATGTTGTTTACTGCTGTAGCATCATCATTGTATCTTTGCTTTTCATATTTGTACCAAGTATAGCCTCCGATTGCTAGAAAGTTCAAAAATTGTGAGGTGCTGTCCAGGAAACAGATTCTGTCCTTGGATAGAAAAATTCGTATAAAATCACCAGATCATCTTTTTGGTCTGAATTTTTTTGACAGCGTTCTCTATATAATTGTCTTTCGTGCGTCAGTTCTGAGTTTTTTTATTTGAGTTGCAGAAGTATCCCGAACAGATCAATTACTGCCTGCTGTTCTGTTTTTCACAGATTCTGTCCTGTTTTGCCTTACCTTCACTTTGCAAATCAAGAACTTGCTTTTTCTTTGCAAAAACCTTTTGGCAATCTTGAGAAACAGTAGAACTTCAAGAATATCCTTATTTCCAGCAAGTTATAATTATTTTATTAAGGTTACTAACCTCGCTAATCAGATTATGATGAGTGATGTATGAAGGGAGTTTTCAAGTGTGCGAGGGAAGATGATAAAAAGATTCAGGAGTGTCAAGCGCTCAAGCTTGGGGATGCCCCCGTGCACCCCCAAGAAATATTCAAGGAGACTCAAGCGTCTAAGCTTGGGGATGCCCCCGTGCATCCCCTTCTCCATCAACATTATCAGTTCGTCTTTCGTTTCGCTATATTTTTATCACTTCATGTGTTATGTGCTATGCTTGGAGCGTCTTGCTTTTAGTTTTCTTTTTAGTTTTTCATAACGAGTCGGAACTCAGCATTCCTTTATGTGGGAGAGAAACACGCTCCACTTCTACCTAGAACATTACATAGAATTTTCATGTCTATTTATGTTGTGTGTGTTCTTTGTCTTTTAATAGCTACTATCATGCTCCGCTCTTAGTATTCATGCCTATCTTTTCAAAGAGCTTTTGTTTAGTTGGTTGCTTGAACTCTCTTTAATTACCATGCTCACCTTATTAAGAGAGTTTGCTTCTGTTGCATTGGTTAATGTGTCTATGATAAAGATGCTACTTGCATGATGGTGCTTAGTAGTTCAGGTTTTCTTATGGTTAATCTCAAATAGCTGGGGGGTTCCCAATGTGTTATTGGAGTACCAACTTGGTTTGTTTGCCTATGATGTGGTATGGTTTAGTAATATCTTCCTTCGAGAATTTATTTTGATTGACTTGGCGTATGCTCACGCATATTCAAGACTGTAAAGAAAGGCTGTCAAGCTTGATGATCTTTTACTTCTGAGTAGCGATATAACTACCATGCCTGATTCAATATTGCTTTGTCGCTCTGCATGATTATGACCGTCATTGCTCTCTTAGTTGGTCGCTCCCAGTCTTTTTGCTAACCTCCACCTGTACTAAGCAAACTAACCATGCAATACATAGCTCATGGGAAAGTATCCTAAAAACTATTGTGGTAAAGAATATGTTGCTTATGTATCTTATTTCTTATAAGTTGCTTGCTGAGCGGTAACCATGTTTCTGGGGACGCCATCAACTGTCACACTTTTGTTGAATATCATGTGAGTTGCTATGCATGTTCGTCTTGTCTGAAGTAAGGGTGATTTACCGTGGGTTGAATTAATATGCATATTGTTAGAGAAGAACATTGGGCGGCCAACCAAAGCCATGCATCATGGTGGAAGTTTTAGCTTGGACCTTAATCCTCAATCTCTCATGAGAATATGCCTATGCATTAAAGAGGAGTCCATCATCTATTTTCTATGTTGTCCCGGTATGGATGTCCTCAAGTTGAGATCTATCAAAAACGAGAAATCAAATGCGATTTATCTCCTTGGACCTTTGTACAGGTGGCATAGAGGTACCCCTTTGTGACACTTGGTTAAAACATATGTAATGCAATGATAACCCATGGGGATCCGAGCTAATTAGGACAAGGAGCGAGCACTATTAGTATTCGATGCATGAGGCTTGCAACTTATAGGATGTTTTATGCATGACACATATCAAGTACTACTACCGTTGACACAATTGCTTCCATGTTTTCAAAATAAAAAGCTCTAGCACTTAACATTTCTTTTACCTTTATGTTGAAGCACCAACTACTGAGAGCATGATTGTCATTCTGAGTGTAATGTGCATTGTCCCAAAGTAGCATTGTCTTTTGCATGATTGTGATATCGTTTATTCTGAAATGATTGTATCTAGTCATCACTTAAACCTTGAAGGTGCCCCTGCATTTATGTTTTGCATCACTAAAGGAGGCAAGCTAGATATCACTTTATCATATTTGCACATCATGTTCATTGCAAATCCTTTTGATGTTTCAGTTTCATGTTGTAAAACTTTCAGTCATTCGTGATTTTCTCTTGAGGCAACTTAATTACTTTAGAATCATTGTCTCAGTAAGCTTTTGTCATATGACTATGAGAAAGTCCTATATGGTTAATAGCATGTCACCACAGAAATTATTCTTGTTATCATTTACCTACTCGAGGACGAGCTGGAACTAAGCTTGGGGTTGTTGATACGTCCAAAACGTATCTATAATTTCTACTTGCTCCATGCCACTTTTGGGTGATATTGCTATGATATTCATGCACTTCCATACACTTTTGATCATATTTGGACTAACTTACTAATCCAGTGCACCCCAGTGCCAGTTTCTGTTTTCGGCTGTTTTTGTATTTCAGGTTTTCACGTTTCGAGAACTGCCCAGAAAAATCCAGAAAAATTATATAAAAAATCAGCGATCCGGAAACAACACTGCGTCCGAAGGGCAGCCTAGGGGGGCCACCAGGGCTCCAGGCGCCCTGGCGCCCCCCCCCCCCCAGGGCCGCGCCGGGGGGGCGCCTGGGCCCCCCGAAGCCCGTCCGGTGCCCCCCTTTGGCATATATTTAGAGGGACCTCTGAAACCCTCAGAACAGGAACTCTTTTCGCGATCCCATCTCTGTTCCGCCGCCGCCGCCGCTTTCAAGATCGGGAGCACCAGGAGAACTCTTCCCGGCACCCTGCCGGAGGGGAGGATCGCCACCGGGAGCTTCTCCACCACCATGGACGCCTCCCGGATGACTCGTGAGTAGTCTCCCTTGGACCATGAGTCCATGACCAGTAGCTATGTGATGTTCTCCTCCCGTTCTTGTGCTTCACTAATTAGTCCTCGTGAGCTGCCCTACATGATCGAGGCACCTATGTAATCCTTATGCTGTTGCTATGTTGAGTTTGCTGGGATCCGATGGATTATGAGATTATGTTCAGATTGATCTTGAGTAATATATTTGATTCACCTCTTTTATATTTTAGTTCATAAGTAATTCTTGCATGTTCTCCGTTGTTACTTATTGCTTTGGCCGGGTAGTAGGTAGTGACTCCAAGAGGGAACGTTATGCTTGATTCTGGGTTCATGCCCCTCGATGACTAGCTTGAGTGACAGAAACATGAGTCTAGGGGATGTGCTGTTGCCACAAGGGGGAAAACAACGGTGCTTGTGCCCGCGGGTGCAAGGATTGTTTACTTTACGCAAAGTTCTTTTAATGCAGTTGTCTGTTGCATTGAGTTTACACTATGGGTGGGACTCGCAACTTAATACCAGCGAGATGTTCTGGATAGATATCTCAAGGTGGATGATTAGTAGTAGATATTGATGGATTTCGGTCTACTTACTTTGGCGTACCGCCCATGCTTTGAACCTCAACCTTTCTTGCAATGTAGTCAGCATTGGTTTGCGTTCGTGGTCCTGTCAATTGCCCAGCTGTAATTTGTTTACCTCACATAGCTATTTTATCGTCTTTTGGGAGAGAGACATCACTAGTGAACATCATGAGACTCCGGTCCATATTACCATCATTGATCACATACACTATTTACTTTCTGTTATTATTTACTATTGCAAAAACTATCTATCACTACTATCATTGCTTTTAATCCTTTGTGAACTACAAGGCCGGAGAGATTGACAACCTCTCTGTACTCGTTGGGAGCAAAGTTATTTGTATCTGTGTGTAGGTCCACGTTGGTTGCTACTAATCTGGCGCCGTAGCAATTGACACCTACTTGTTGAACCTAGGAGTCTCTGGGGAATCGATCCTTGGCATCTTTCCTAGGGGAAAACACTTCTACAATACTGCATCTTACACCTTCCACTTGGGGTAACCAACGAGGGGTTCGAGGCCCATCAGCGGCTTGCGCGTCGGGCCGGCCTGGTCGGAGGGAGCGCCTGGGCCGGAGGCGAGGCGGATCCGGCGCGGTTCGATCTGGCGCCTGGCGGTCGGGAGGCGATGCGTTGACCTGGCGAGCGGGAGGCTCGGGAGATGGGCCGCTGGAGGCCTGGCCAGCCCTGGGCCTCGATCTGGATGCGGGAGCCGGCGGGATCGAGCGAGGGAACTCGGGCCTCGTGGCCTGCTGCGGTCGAGCGAGGGAGGTGCGCAGCGAGGCGGGAGGCCCAGGCGAGGACGGATCTGGCGATGCGGGCGAAGCGGCTCGGCCGTTGACCCTGGCGATCCCAGATCGGGTCGAGGGGGGGGGGTCGTGGGCGCCGTTCCGAGGCGCGACGGCAGCGGCTTGAACGAGGCCGGCGGCGGGATTCGAGGAGGGCTAGCCAAGTGGCGATTTGGATCTGGTGTGGCACGAAAATTGAGGGGGGTTATGCTGCCAAAAATGGCATGGGGGATGTTTATATAGGGTAGGTGCTAGGGTTTGAGGGTTTTGGGGGGTTTTAGAGCCCTCCGATCGCGATCCGACGGATCCGATCGCGAGGGGAGTTAGGATGGGCCAAGAGGAGGGAAGTGAGCTGTTGGAGGGGTGTCTTGGGCCACAAAGTGGAGGCACTTTGAGCCCACACGAATAACTGTTGGTGTAGCAAACGGACTCGAAACGCGACGAGATTTGACAGGCAGGTTACACACACCAAAACAACAACACATGACAAGTCTCGCGCCAAACCGGTAACGTTACACGCCCAAACAGCAAAGTAGGCCTACGGAACGACACGGACACGTGAGGGAGCTCCGGAACGCGAAACGGACAACGGGAAGGAACGCGTGGTACCGGATGCAAACGACAACACAAATGCAATGCGATGCATATGACTACATGATATGAATGAATGCCACACACGCACACAACAAAATGATGAAACCCGAAAGACAAAGAACCCGGAATGGAATAGATGAAGCCGGAGATATATTATATGCCCAAAAGGGAAAGTATTACATCCGGGGCATTACATCGGTGCACTTGATCGGGGTGGCCGAGCATTTGTTGAAGTTGGTGTGGAGCCCGGATGCCTTGCCAAAGACATGGAGGAGTGTGCGCACTGCAGAGATTTCATGGCTGTCCGGGTGGCAGAACATGACGACGTCGTCCGCGTAAAGCGATATGCTCGAAGCCGCATGCCGAGTAGTCATGCGATGGAGGAGGCCGAGGTCCACCGCGCGGAGCCGCATGGTGTTGATGACGTCGATTACCAGCGTGAAGAGCATGGGAGAGATCGGATCGCCTTGTCGCATGATACGTCTCCATCGTATATACTTTTCCAAACTCTTTTGCCCTTGTTTTCGACTCTAATTTGCATGATTTGAATGGAACTAACCCGGAATAACGTTGTTTTCAGCAGAATTGCATTGGTGTTATTTTTGTGCATAAATAAAAGTTCTCGGAATGACCTGAAATTTCACGGAGAATATTTGCATTGGTGTTATTTATGTTCATGGTAGTTTATATCCTACTCATGCTTGCACTCAATGTTGGTTAATCTCAAGGCATGTTTATGACCGTTGTCGCTCTCTAGCTGGTCGCTTCCCAGTCTCTTTATAGCCTTCACCTGTACTAAGCGGGAATACTGTTTGTGCATCCACTTCCATAAACCCAAAGTTGTTCCATATGAGTCCACCATACCTACCTATATGCGGTATTTACCTACCGTTACAAGTAAATTTGCATGTGCCAAACTCTAAACCTTCAAATAAAATTCTATTTTCTATGCCCAAATCGCTCATGTGGCGACTGGGGGCTGTCTTTCTCTTCCATGCTAGGTGGGTTATTCCCATGACGAGTGGACTCCGCTTGTCATTCGTGAGAAAATGGCTGGTAATCGTGATACTCAGTCCCATGCTCAAAATCAAATCAAAATATAATTAAACAAAGCTCCCCTAGGACTGTTGTTGGTTTGGACGGCACTCGTTGTTTCAGATAAGCCGTGGAGTGTGTTTGATGGTGGAGGGGGAGTAAAACTTTACCATTTTGTTTGGTAACCGCCTATAATGTATGTATCATGGAAGATATTGAGAACTCTTGGTCGTAGCGTTGACAAAGAAAGCATACCGCTCAAAATTATATTCATCTCTAATTTAAAAACTTGAGCTATGGCACCTCTGCAAATCCCTGCTTCCCTCTATGAAGGGCTGGTCTATTTACTTTTATTGTTGAGTCATCATCCTCTTATAAAAAGCACTATTTGCAGAGCACCTTTGTCATTTATATGCTTTGTTATTAATTGATATTGAGTATGAGTGTGACTAGGTCTCTTTAACCATGAATTATAATGTATAGTTAGTCCTTGATCTTCTTAGGTGCTTTGCATTTATGTTCTGCGGTCTCAGAAAGGGCTAGCGAGATACCATTTTGTCATATTATATCGTGATTGTTTTGAAAAAGTGTTGTCATCCAAGATTTATTATTATTGCTCTCTAGTTAATTATGTCATTGATATGAGTAAACATGAGACCTAAATATTATTATGAATATGGTTAGTTCATAATCTTTGCTAAAAACTTGAATGCTGGCTTTACATATTTGCAATAATAAGATCAAACAGCGTTTGTAAAAGTTTTTCTTTATCACTTTCAGTTTATCAACTGAATTGCTTGAGGACAAGCAATGGGTTAAGCTTGGGGGAGTTGATACGTCTCCATCGTATCTACTTTTCCAAACTCGTTTGCCCTTGTTTTAGACTCTAATTTGCATGATTTGAATGGAACTAACCCGGACTGACGCTGTTTTCAGCAGAATTGCCTTGTTGTTATTTTTTTGCAGAAATAAAAGTTCTCGGAATGACCTGAAATTTCACGGAGAATATTTTCAGAATATATAAAAAATACTGGCGAAAAGTGAAGGAAATATGCCCTAGAGGCAATAATAAAGTTATTGTTTATTTCCTTATATCATGATAAATGTTTATTATTCATGCTAGAATTGTATTAACCGAAAACTTCGTACATGTGTGAATACATAGACAAAGAGAGTGTCACTAGTATGCCTCTACTTGACTAGCTCATTAATCAAAGATGGTTAAGTTTCCTAGCCATAGACATGAGTTGTCATTTGATGAACGGGATCACATCATTAGAGAATGATGTGATTAACTTGACCCATTCGGTTAGCTTAGCACTTGATCATTTAGTTTTACTGCTATTGCTTTCTTCATGACTTATACAAGTTCCTATGACTATGAGATTATGCAACTCCCGAATACCGGAGGAACACCTTGTGTGCTATCAAACATCACAACATAACTGGGTGATTATAAAGATGCTCTACAGGTGTCTCCGAAGGTGTTTGTGGTGTTGGCATAGATCGAGAATAGGATTTGTCACTTCGAATGTTGGAGAGGTATCTCTGGGCCCTCTCGGTAATACACATCACAATAATCCTTGCAAGCAAACGACTAATGAGTTAGTCACGAGATGATGTATTACGGAATGAGTAAAGAGACTTGCCGATAATGAGATTGAACTAGGTATGATGATACCGACGATCGAATCTCGGGCAAGTAACATACCAATGACAAAAGGAACAACATATGTTGTTATGCGGTTTGACCGATAAAGATCTTCACAGAATATGTACGAACCAATATTAGCATCCAGGTTCCGCTATTGGTTATTGAACGAAGATGAGTCTCGGTCATGTCTACATAGTTCTCGAATCCGTAGGGTCCGCATGCTTAACGTTCGATGACGATCTGTATTATGAGTTCATGAGTTTTGATGTACCGAAGGTAGTTCGGAGTCTCAGATGAGATCATAGACATGACGAGGAGTCTCGGAATGTCCAAGACATTAAGATTGATATATTGGATGGCTATATTTGGACACCAGAAGTGTTCCGGGTGTTATCGGAGAAAACCGGAGTGCCGGAGGGGTTACTGGAACCCCCCGGGAGAGTATTGGGCCAAAGTGGACCATGAGGGAAGTGAGAGGCAGCCCACTAGGGATGGCCGCGCCCCCCAAGGGAATCTAGTTGGACTAGGAGTGGGGGGAGGCGCCCCTCTCCTTCCTTCTCCCCTTCTTCTTCCTTTCCTACTCCTAGTAAGAATAGGAAAGGGGATTCCTACTCCTACTAGGAATAGGAAAACTCCCTCTATGGCGCGCCCCTAGGGCCGGCCGGCCCTCCCCCTTGCTCCTTTATATACGGGGGCAGGGGCACCCTAGGACACACAAGCAACATTGTTTTAGCCATGTGCGGTGCCCCCCTCCACAGAAACACACATCGGTCATATCGTTGCAGTGCTTAGGCGAAGCCCTGCGTCGGTAACTTCATCATCACTGTCACCACACCGTCGTGCTGACAAAACTCTCCCGTGAAGCTCAACTAGATCAAGAGCTCGTGGGACATCATCGATCTGAACGTGTGCTGAACGTGGAGGTCACGTATGTTCGGTGCTTGGATCGGTTGAATCGCGAAGACGTTCGACTACATCAACCACGTCACTAGACGCTTCCTCTTTCGCTCTACGGGGATACGTAGACACACTCTCCTTGCTCGTTGCTATGCTTCTAGTAGATAGATCTTGCGTGATCGTAGGATTTTTTTTGAAATACTACGTTCCCCAACAGTGACAGCATGAGCCAGGTCTATGCGTAGATGATATGCACGAGTAGAACACAATGAGTTGTGGGTGATAATAGTCATACTGCTTACCAGCATGTCATATTTTGATTCGGCAGTATTGTGAGATGAAGCGGCCCGGACCGACATTACGTGTACTCTTACGCGAAACTGGTTTCAGCATTAGGAGCACTCATTGTTTAAAGGTGACCAGCGGATGTCTGTCTCTCTCAATTTAGTTGAATCAAGTGTGGCTACGCCCGGTCCTTGTGAAGGTTAAAACAACACATACCTGACAAAAAATTGTTGTGGTTTTTCTATGCGTGGGTAAGAACGGTTCTTGCCAAGCCCGTAGTAGCCATGTAAAACTTGCAACAACAAAGTAGAGGACGTCTAACTTGTTTTTACAGGGCATGTTGTGATGTGATATGGTCAAGACGTGATGAGTTATACGTTATTGTATGAGATGAACATGTTTTGTAAATTATCGGCATCCGGCCGGAGCCTTATGGTTGCCTCTTTATTGTATGAATTGCGAAGGCCCTGTAATTGCTTTATTTTATCACTATGAGTTAGCAATAGTAGTAGTAGCAATAGTTGGCAAGACGACCACGACGCTACGATGAAGATCATGGTGTCAAGCCGGTGACGATGGAGATCATGACGATGCTTTGGAGATGGAGATCAAAAGTGCAAGATGATGATGGCCATATCATGTCACATATTTTGATTGCATGTGATGTTTATCTTATTATGCTTCTTATTTTTCTTAGAACGTCAGTAACATTATAATATGATCCCTTACAAAATTTCAAGGTACAAGTGTTCTCCGTGAGTATGCACCGTTGTGAAAGTTCGTCGTGCCGAGACACCACGTGATGATCGGGTGTGATAAGCTCTACGTTCAAATACAACGGGTGTAAGACAGTTTTGCACATGCATAATACTCGGGTTAAACTTGACGAGCCTAGCATGTACAGACATGGCCTCGGAACACTGGAGACCGAAAGGTCGAGCTTGAATCATATAGTAGATATGATCAACATAAGATGTTCACCATTGAAAACTACTCCATTTCACGTGATGATCGGACATGGTTTAGTTGATTTGGATCACGTGATCATTTAGATGACTAGAAGGATGTCTATCTAAGTGGAAGTTCTTTAGTAATATGATTAATTGAACTTTAATTTATCATGAACTTAGTCCTGATAATATTTGCAAATTATGTTGTAGATCAATAGCTCGCGTTATAGCTCCCCTATGTTTTTTGATATGTTCCTAGAGAAAACTAAGTTGAAAGATGTTAGTAGCAATGATGCGGACTAGGTCCGTGATCTGAGGATTATCCTCATTGTTGCACATAAGTATTATGTCCTTGATGCACCGCTAGATGAAAAACCTATTGCAGGATCAGATGCAGACGTTATGAATGTTTCACAAGCTCGGTATGATGACTACTTGATAGTTTAGTGCGCCATGCTTTACGGCTTATAACCGGGACTTCAAAAATGTTTTGAACGCCACGGAGCATATGAGATGTTCCAAGAGTTGAAAATAGTATTTCAGACTCATGCTAGTGTCAAGAGGTATGAGACCTCTGACAAGTACTTTGCCTACAAGATGGAGGAGAATAGCTCAACCAATGAGCATGTGCTCAGAATGTCTAAGTACTACAATCGCTTGAATCAAGTGGGAGTTAATCTTCCAGATAAAATAGTGATTGATAAAGTTCTCTAGTCAGTATCACCAAGTTACTAGAACTTCGTGATGAACTATAATATGCAAGGGGTGATGAAAATGATTCTCGAGCTCTTCGTGATACTGAAATCAACGAAGGTAGCAATCAAGAAAGAGCATCAATTGTTGATGGTTAATAAGACCACTAGTTTCAAGAAAAGGGCAAGGGGAATAAAGGGAACTTCAATAAGATTGGCAAGAAAGTTGTCACTCCCATGAAGAAGCCCAAAGCTAGACCTAAGCCTGAAACTGAGTGCTTCTAACTGCAAAGAAAATGGTCACTAGAAGTGGAAGTTCCCCGAATATTTGGCGGATAAGAAAGATGGCAAAGTGAACAAACATATATTTTATATACATGTTATTGATGTGTACCTTACTAGTATTCATACTATCCCCTGGGTATTTGATACTAGCTCAGTTGCTAAGATTAGTAACTCAAAACATGAGTTGCAGAATAAACAAAGACTAGTTGAGGGTGAGGTGACGATGTGTGTTGGAAGTAGTTCCAAAACTGATATGATCATTGCTACTTCTCGAGCTTGCATTGTATTCCCTCGAAGAGGAAAGGGTGATGCAGCACAGTAGTGTAAGTATTTCCCTCGGTTTTTGAGAACCAAGGTATCAATCCAGTAGGAGACCACACGCAAGTCCCTCACACCTGCGCAAACAAATAAGAACCTCGCAGCCAACGCGATAAAAGGGGTTGTCAATCCCTTCTCGGTCACATACGAGAGTGAGATATGATAGATTTGATAAGATAATATTTTTGGTATTTTTGGTATAGAGATTGAAAGTAAATAATTCAAAGTAAAGTAAATAGTTGATGGAAGATTAATATGATGAGAATAGACTCGGGGGCCATAGGTTTCACTAGTGGCTTCTCTCATGATAGCAGAATTCTACGGTGGGTGAACAAATTACTGTCGAGCAATTGATAGAAAAGCGCATAGTTATGAGAATATCTAGGCATGATCATTGTATATAGGCATCACGTCTGTGACAAGTAGACCGAAACGATTCTGCATCTACTACTATTACTCCACACATCAACCGCTATCCAGCATGCATCTAGAGTATTAAGTTCATAAGAACATAGTAACGCCTTAAGCACGATGACATGATGTAGAGGGATAAACTCAAGCAATATGATATAAACCCCATCTTTTTATCCTCGATGGCAACAATACAATACGTGCCTTGCTGCCCCTGCTGTCACTGGGAAAGGACACCGCAAGATTGAACCCAAAGCCAAGCGCTTCTCCCGTTGCAAGAACTATAGATCTAGCAGGCCAAACCAAACCAATAATTCAAAGAGACTTGCAAGGATATTATAATAATACATAAAAGATTTTAGAAAAGAAACCAATATTGTTCAAAGATAATCTTGATCATAAACCCACAATTCATTGGATCTCGACAAAGACACCGCAAAAAGATTACATCGAATAGATCTCCTCGAAGATCGAGGAGAACTTTGTATTGAGATCCAAAGAGAGAGAAGAAGCCATCTAGCTAATAACTATGGACCCGAAGGTCTGTGGTAAACTACTCACAACTCATCGGAGAGGCTATGGTGTTGATGTAGAAGCACTCTGTGATCGATGCCCCCTCCGGCGGAGCTCCGGAACAGGCCCCAAGATGGGATCTCACGGGTACAGAAGGTTGCAACGGTGGAATTAGGGTTTCGTCGATTGCCTCGATGTTTTTAGGGTATGAGAGTATATATAGGCTGAAGAGGCACGTCAGGGGAGCCAGAGGGGGGCCATAAGGGTGGGGGCGCGCCTACCCCCCTGGGCGCGCCCCCTGCCCTCGTGGCCGCCTCTCTCGCTTCCAGGCGTGTACTCCAAGTCTTCTGTGTTGATATCGTTCCAAAAATAACTCTCCCGAAGGTTTCATTCTGTTTTCTGCGAAACGCTGAAATAGGCAAAAAAACAACAATTTGCACTGGGCCTTGGGTTAATAGGTTAGTCCCAAAAATAATATAAAAGTGTGTAATAAAGCCCATTAAACATCCAAAACAGAATATATAATAGCATGGAACAATCAAAAATTATAGATATGTTGGAGACGTATCAAGCATCCCCAAGCTTAATTCCTACTCATCCCCGATTAGGTAAATGATAAAAACAGAAGTTTTGATGTGGAATGCTAACCAACATAAATCTCAATGTAATCTTCTTTATTGTGGCATGAATGTTTAGATCCGAAAAATTCAAGACAAAAGTCTATATTGACATAAGAATAATAATACTTCAAGCATACTAACAAAGCAATCATGTCTTCTCAAAATAACACGGCCAAAGAAAGTTCATCCCTACAAAATCATATAGTTTGGCTATGCTCCATCTTCGTCACACAAAATACTCAAATCATGCACAACCCTGGTTTCAGCCAAGCAAGTGTTTCATACTTATTTTTTTTTCAAACTTTTTTAACTTTCACCTAATACATGAGCGTGAGCCATGGATATAGCACTATAGTTGGAATAGAGTGGTGGTTGTGGAGAAGACAAAAGAGGAAGATGGTCTCACATCAACTAGGCGTATCAATGGGCTATGGAGATGCCCATCAATAGATATCAATGTGAGTGAGTAAGGATTGCCATGCAACGGATGCACTAGAGCTATAAATGTATGAAAGCTCAACAAAAGTAACTAAGTGGGTGTGCATCCAACTTGCTTGCTCATGAAGACCTAGGGCATTTGAGGAAGCCCATCGTTGGAATATACAAGCCAAGTTCTATAATGAAAATTTCCCACTAGTATATGAAAGTGACTAAACAAGAGACTCTCTATCATGAAGATCATGCTGCTACTTTGAAGCACACGTGTGGAAAAAGATAGTAGCATTGTCCCTTTTTTTATTTTCTTTTGCTTTTTTATTTTTTTTGGGCCTTCCTTTTTTTATTTCGCCTTTCTTCTTTTTTTTCTTCTTTGGGACAATGCTCTAATAATGATGATCATCACACTTCTATTAATTTACAACTTGATACTAGAACAAAGTATGACTCTAAATGAATGCCTCCGATGGTGTACCGGTTTGTGCAATGAATCAAGAGTGACATGTATGAAAGATTATGCATGGTGGCCTAGCCACAAATACGATGCCAACTACATGATCATGCATGGCAATATGAGAATGATGAAGCGTGTCATAGTAAACGGAACGATGGAAAGTTGCATGGCAATATATCTCGGAATGGCTATGGAAATGCCATCATAGGTAGGTATGGTGGATGTTTTGAGGAAGGTATATGGTGGGTGTATGGTACCGGCGGGAGTTGCGCGATACAAGAGAGGCTATCAATGGTGGAAGGGTGAGAGTCCGTATAATCCATGGACTCAACATTAGTCATAAAGAACTCACATACATATTGCAAAAATCTACAAGTCATCAAAACAAAGTACTACATGCATGCTCCTAGGGGAAGGGCTGGTAGGACTTAACCATCGCGCGATCCCGACCTCCACACAAAGGATGACACTCAATGAAATACATCATGCTTCAAATTTGTCACACAACGGTTACCGTACGTGCATGCTACGGGACTTGCAAATCTCAACACAAGTATTTATCAAATTCACAACTACTCTACTAGCATGACTCTAATATCACCATCCTCATATATCAAAACAATCATCAAGTATCAAACTTCTCATAATATTCAATGCACTTTATGTGAAAGTTTATTCTATACCCATCTTGGATGCCTATCATATTAGGACTAGTTTTATAACCAAAGCACATTACCATGCTGTTCTAAGAGATTATCAAAAAGATATAAGTGAAGCATGAGATATCAATAATTTTACAAAATAAAACCACCACCGTGCTCTAGAAGATATAAGTGAAGCACTAGAGCAAAACTATGTAGCTCAAAAGATATAAGTGATGCACATAGAGTATTCTAATAAATTTCGATTCATGTGTATCTCTCTCAAAAGGTGTGTCCAGCAAGGATGATTGTGGTAAACTAAAAAGCAAAGACTCAAATCATATATGACGCTCCAAGCAAAACACATATCATGTGGTGAATAAAAATGTAGTCTCAAGTAAAGTTACTGATAGACGAAGACGAAAGAGGGGATGCCTTCCCGGGGCATCCCCAAGCTTAGGCTTTTGGTTGTATTTTAATTTTACCTTGGGGTGCCTTGGGCATCACCAAGCTTAGGCTCTTGCCACTCTTTGTTCCATAGTCCATCAAATCCTTACTCAAAACTTGAAAACTTCACAACACAAAACTTAGCCAAAAATCTCGTGAGCTCCGTTAGTATAAGAAAACAAACCACCACTCAAAGGTACTGTAATGAACTCATTATTTGTTTATATTTGTGTTAAACCTACTGTATTACAACTTCTCTATGATTCATACCCCCGATACTACTCATAGATTCATCAAAATAAGCAAACAACACACGAAAAACAGAATCTGTCAAAAACAGAACAGTCTGTAGCAATCTGTAACTTTCGAGTACTTATGTAACTCTAAAAAAATTGAAATAAATTGTTGGACGTGAGGAATTTGTCTATTAAACATATACAAAAAGAATCAACTCAAAAGCACTCTCCAGTAAAAAATGGTAGCTAATCTCGTGAGCGCTAAAGTTTCTGTTTTTTACAGCATGATCGCATAAACTTCACACAAGTCTTCCCAAAGGTTCTACTTGGCACAAACACTAATTAAAACACAAACTACATCTAAACAGAAGATAGATGCAATATTTATTACTAAACAGAAGCAAAAGCAAAGAAAATAAAATTGGGTTGCCTCCCAACAAGCGCTATCGTTTAACGCCCCTTGTTAGGCACGATACAAGAATAGATCTAGGTATTGCCATCTTTGGTAGGCAATTCCTCGATTAAACACTTATAATTCTTTGGAATTTCTTCCTTCCTATTAATAATCAAACTTCTAGGCAAGAAATCAATAAATTTGTTTGTAGCAAAAGGTTCCCTTACGAAAGTGAGAAAGTTGGGATGAACACTTATGGATTTGAGATCCGTAGTTTCCTTACTAGAAGATTCACCCTTATTTTTAGGAACATACATAAACTTGGCCATTTTAGTAATGGAGGGGTTTGAAGTATTTTTCACGGCAGAAAAAGCAGACCCTACATTAGTGATAATATCCTCAAGTTTATCAATTCTAGTGGAATCTTGATCTATTCTCTCTTAAACTATGGGTTCTTTTTCTTTAAAAAATTCAGAATAACTCCTACTTTAGATCCATATTGGGTAATTTGGTTATGGATCTTTTTATCCATACTCTCAACCAACTCCAAAGTGGCAACTTTATTTTCAATAATTTCTAGCCTTTGCATAACATGTTCTAAAGTCAAAACAGTTCCATTAACCAGGAGAGGTGGTGGGCCAAACAATTCCATCATAGCATTATAAGAATCAAAAGTATGGCTACCCAAGAAATTCCCTCCGGTAATGGTATCAAGAATATATCTATTCCAAGGAGTGATGCCAACATAAAAAATGCGAAGAAGCACGAAAGTGGAAAGCTTCCTAGTAGATCTATTTTGAGCATTGCAAATTCTATGCCAAGCATATTTTATATGTTCTTCCTCCCTTTGCTTAAAATTAAGAACCTCACTCTCGGGAGTATTGATAATGATAGGCGTGCTAGCCATGATGGCAAGGCAAACGATAAAACACACGGAGAAAGAAGGGCAAATAAAACGACAAGGGTGAAGTGCGGGAGAGGAAAACGAGAGGCAAATAATGTAATGCGAGGGATAAGGGTTTGTGATAGGTACTTGGTATATGACTTTTGCATAGATCGCCCCTACAACGGCGCCAGAAATTCTTCTTGCTACTTCTCAAGCTTGTGTTGCATTCTCTCGAAGAGGAAAGGGTGATGCAGCACAGTAGCGTAAGTATTTCCCTCAGTTTTTGAGAACCAAGGTATCAATCCAGTAGGAGACCACGCGCGAGTCCCTCGCACCTGTACAAACAAATAAGAACCTCGTAGCCAACGCGATAAAAGGGGTTGTCAATCCCTTCTCGGTCACTTACGAGAGTGAGATCTGATAGATATGATAAGATAATATTTTTGGTATAGAGATTGAAAGTAAATAATACGAAGTAAAGTAAATAGTTGATGGAAGATTAATATGATGAGAATAGTCCCGGGGGCCATAGGTTTCACTAGTGGCTTCTCTCATGATAGCAGAATTCTATGGTGGGTGAACAAATTATTGTCGAGCAATTGATAGAAAAGCGCATAGTTATGAGAATATCTAGGCATGATCATTGTATATAGGCATCACGTCCGTGACAAGTAGACCGAAACGATTATGCATCTACTACTATTACTCCACACATCAACCGCTATCCAGCATGCATCTAGAGTATTAAGTTCATAACAACAGAGTAACGCCTTAAGCAAGATGACATGATGTAGAGGGGTAAACTCAAGCAATACGATATAAACCCCATCTTTTTATCCTCGATGGCAACAATACAATACGTGCCTTGATGTCCCTACTGTCACTGGGAAAGGACACCGCAAGATTGAACCCAAGGCCAAGCACTTCTTCCATTGCAAGAACTATAGATCTAGCAGGCCAAACCAAACCAATAATTCGAAGAGACTTGCAAGGATATTATAATCATACATAAAAGATTTCAGAAAAGAATCCAATATTGTTCAAAGATAATCTTGATCATAAACCCACAATTCATCGGATCTCGACAAACACACCACAAAAAGATGACATCAAATAGATCTCCTCGAAGATCGAGGAGAACTTTGTATTGAGATCCAAAGAGAGAGAAGAAGCCATCTAGCTAATAACTATGGACCCGAAGGTCTGTGGTAAACTACTCAAAACTCATCGGAGAGGCTATGGTGTTGATGTAGAAGCCCTCTGTGATTGATGCCCCCTCCGGCGGAGCTCCGGAACAGGCCCCAAGATGGGATCTCACAGGTACAGAAGGTTGCAGCGGTGGAATTAGGGTTTCGTCGATTGCCTCGATGTTTTTAGGGTATGAGAGTATATATAGGCTGAAGAGGCACGTCAGGGGAGCCAGAGGGAGCCCATGAGGGTGGGGGCGCATCCCCTGCCCTCGTGGCTGCCTCTCTCGCTTCCAGGCGTGTACTCCAAGTCTTCTGTGTTGATATCGTTCCAAAAATAACTCTCCCGAAGGTTTCATTCCGTTTGGACTCCGTTTGATATTCCTTTTCTATGAAACACTGAAATAGGCAAAAAAATAGCAATTTGAACTGGGCCTTGGGTTAATAGGTTAGTCCCAAAAATAATATAAAAGTGTGTAATAAAGCCCATTAAACATCTAAAATAGAATATATAATAGCATGGAACAATCAAAAATTATAGATACGTTGGAGACATATCAATCATCACCGCACCCTCCCTATACTTTCGGGATTAGTGTTACACCGAAATAAATGTTATTTGGTGTTTGCGTTGAGCATGAACAAGATTAAATCGTGTTTATTGCAATACAGTTATTCATTTAAGTGAGAGAATAATTGTTATTCTGTTTACAGGAATAAAACCTTCTATGGTCATACACCCAAGGTAAATGGTTTATTGAATCTCGATCATAGTAATACACATATTCATAATATTGAAGCCAAAAGATGCAAAGTTGATAATGATAGTGCAAACTTATTTGTGGTACTGTCATTTAGGTCATATTGGTGTAAAGCACATGAAGAACTCCACGGTGATGGACTTTTGGAATCACTTGATTATGATTCACTTGGTGCTTGCGAACCATGCCTCATGGGCAAGATGACTGAAACTCCATTCTTCGGAACAATGGAGGGAGCAACTGATTTGTTGGAAATCATACATACTGATGTATGCGGACCGATGAGTGTTGAGGCTCACGGCGGGTATCGTTATTTTCTAACCTTCACTGATGATTTGAGCAGATATGGGTATATCTACTTGATGAAACACAAGTCTAAAACATTTGAAAAGTTCAAAGAATTTCAGAGTGAAGTAGAGAATCATCGTAATAAGAAAATGAAGTTTCTACGATCTGATCACGGAGGCAAATATTTGAGTTATGAGTTTAGTCTTCATTTGAAACAAAGTGGAATAGTTTCACAGCTCACGCCACCCGGAAACACCACAGCGTAATGGTGTGTCCGAACGTCATAACCGTACTTTATTAGATATGGTGCGATCTATGATGTCTCTTACCGATTTACCACTGTCATTTTGGGGTTATGCATTGGAGACAACTGCATTCATGTTAAATAGGGCACCATCTAAATCCGTTGAGACGACACCGTATGAACTGTGGTTTGGCAAGAAACCAAAGTTATCATTTCTTAAAGTTTGGGGTTGCAACGCTTATGTGAAAAAAATTCAGCCTGATAAGCTCGAACCCAAATCAGGGAAATGCGTCTTCATAGGATACCCAAAAGAAACTGTTTGGTACACCTTCTATCACAGATCCGAAGGCAGGACTTTTGTTGCTAAGAATGGATCATTTCTAGAGAAGGAGTTTCTCTCGAAAGAAGTGAGTGGGAGGAAAGTAGATGAGGTAATTGTACCTTCTCCCGAGTTGGAAAGTAGTACATCACAGAAACCAGTTCAAGTGATTTCTACACCAATCAGTGAGGAAGCTAATGATGATGATCATGAAACTTCAGATCAAGTTACTACTGAACCTCACAGGTCAACCAGAGTACGTTCCGCGCCAGAGTGGTACGGTAACCCGGTTCTGGAAGTCATGTTACTAGACCATGATGAACTTACAAACTATGAGGAAGCGATGATGAGCCTAGATTCCGCAAAATGGCTTGGGGCCATGAAATCTGAGATGGGATCCATGTATGAGAACAAAGTGTGGACTTTGGTTGACTTGCCCGATGATCGGCAAGCCATAGAAAATAAATGGATCTTAAAAAAAGATTGATGTTGATGGTAATGTGACCGTCTACAAAGCTTGACTTGTTACGAAAGGTTTTCGACAAGTTCAAGGAGTTGACCACAATGAGACCTTCTCACTCGTAGCGATGCTTAAGTCTGTCCGAATCATGTTAGCAATTGCCGCATTTTATGAAATCTGGCAAATGGATAACTAAACTACGTTCTTTAATGGATTTACGTATTAAAGAAGAGCTGTATATGATGCAACCAGAAGGTTATGTCAATCCTAAAGGTGCTAACAAAGTGTGCAAGCCCCAGCCATCCATTAATGGACTGGTGCAAGCCTCTCGGAGTTGGAATATACGCTTTGATGAGGTGATCAAAGCATATGGATTTATACAGACTTACGATGAAGCCTGTATTTACAAGAAAGTGAGTGGGAGCACAACAGCCTTTCTGATAAGTACATGTGAATGACATATTGTTGATCGAAAATGATGTAGAATTTTCTGGAAGGCATAAAGGAGTGTTTGAAAGGAGTTTTTCAAAGAAAGACCTTGGTGAAGCTGCTTACATATTGAGCATCAAGATCTATAGAGATAGATCAAGACGCTTGATAAGTTTTTTCAATGAGTACATACCTTGACAAGTTTTTGAAGTAGTTCAAAACGGAACAGTCAAAGAAAGAGTTCTTTCCTATGTTGCAAGGTGTGAAGTTGAGTAAGACTCAAAGCCCGACCACAACAAAAGATAGAGAGAGAATGAAAATCATTCCCTATGCCTCAGCCATAGGTTCTATAAAGTATGTCATGTTGTATACCAGACCTATTGTATGCCCTGCCCTGAGTTTGGCAAGGGAGTACAATTTTGATCTAGGAGTAGATCACTGAACAGCGGTCAAAATTTCCTTAGAGGACTTGGAACTATTTCTTGGTTATGGAGGTGATAAAGAGTTCGTCATAAAGAGTTACGTCAATGCAAGCTTTGACACCGATCTGGATGACTCTGAGTCTCAATCTGGATAAATATTGAAAGTGGGAGCATTTAGCTAGAGTAGCTCCGTGCAGAGCATTGTAGACATAGAAATTTGCAAAATACATATAGATCTGAATGTGGCACACCCATTGACTAAACCTCTCTCACAAGCAAAACATGATCACACCTTAGTACTCTTTGGGTGTTAATCACATGGCGATGTGAACTAGATTATTGACTCTAGTAAACCTTTTGGTTATTTGTCACATGGCGATGTGAACTATAAAGTGTTAAATCACATGAGGATGTGAACGATTGGGGTTAAATCACATGGTGATGTGAACTAGATTATTGACTCTAGTGCAAGTGGGAGACTGAAGGAAATATGCCCTAGAGGCAATAATAAGGTTATTATTTATTTCCCTATATCATGATAAATGTTTGTTATACATGCTAGAAATGTATTAACTGGAAACTTAGTACATGTTTGAATACATAGACAAACAGAGTGTCACTAGTATGCCTCTACTTGACTAGCTCGTTAATCAAAGAAGGTTAAGTTTCCTAGCCATAGACATGAGTTGTCATTTGATGAACGGGATCACATCATTAGAGAATGATGTGATTGACTTGACCCATTCCGTTAGCTTAGCACTTGATCGTTTAGTTTTACTGCTATTGCCTTCTTCATGACTTATACAAGTTCCTATGACTATGAGATTATGCAACTCCCGAATACCAGAGGAACACCTTGTGTGCTATCAAACGTCACAACGTAACTGGGTGATTATAAAGATGCTCTACAGGTGTCTCCGAAGGTGTTTGTGGTGTTGGCATAGATCGAGAATAGGATTTCTCACTCCGAATGTCGCAGAGGTATCTCTGGGCCCTCTCGGTAATACAGATCACAATAAGCCTTGCAAGCAAACGACTAATGAGTTAGTCATGAGATGATGTATTACGGAACGAGTAAAGAGACTTGCCAGTAACGAGATTGAACTAGGTATGATGATACCGACAATCGAATCTCGGGCAAGTAACATACCGATGACAAAAGGAACAACGTATGTTGTTATGTGATACGTCCCAAACGTATCTATAATTTCTGCTTGCTCCATGCCTCTTTTGTGTGATATTGCTATGATATTTATGCACTTCCATACACTTTTGATCATATTTGGACTAACCTATTAACTCAGTGCACCCCAGTGCCAGTTTCTGTTCTCTGCTGTTTTTGTATTTCAGGTTTTCCCACTACTTAAATTGCCAGAAAAATTCCGGGAAAAAAATATAAAAAATCAGCGCTCCAGAAGCTTCCACGCGCCAGAAGTGGGGCCAGAGGGGAGCCAGGGGCAGCCCACGCGGCCTCACCCCTGGCCGCGCCGGGGGGCGCCTGGGCCCCCCTCTCCGCCTCTGGTGACCCCCTTTGGCATATATTTACCTCCCGTCGCGGAAACCCTGATTCCAGAACCCTTTTCTCCAGAAGCTATTCCGATCTCCGCCGCCATCGCCACCAAGTTTCGGGGGACCAGAATTCCTGTGCCGGCATCCTGCCGGGACGGGGAAGTGCCCCCGGATTCATCTCCATCGACGTTGCTTCCTCCCTCCATGGTGCGGGAGTAGTTCCTCCTCGGGGCTGAGGTTTCTACCAGTAGCTATGTGGTCAATTCTCTCTCCCATGATGTGATCTTTGTTGTGATCATAGGCTATGTTAATCTAGGGTGATCCCATGATATTTCCCCTTCCTCTATGTATTGGATTGATGTACTCACTTGTCTTTATCTAGTATAATCCCCGAGACCAAGGTGACAGCGGTCTATTGGACATGGGTTAGAAGAATATTTTCATGAGTGATTTCCTCTTTTGTGTGTTGATTGAAGATTGAGAGTCTCTTGGTGCTTGTCTTTGACTATCCTTGAGATATGTTGTGGTGATTGTGGTACTCTCTTTGGATGGCCGCGGTGACATTGGGAAATCCATAGATTGAGAACTATGAACTTTGAGGTGTGCTTTTGTAGCCCTACATAATTCTCGTCCTCTCTTGACCACAAAGGAATGACCTCCGAGTGTGTCTCCATTATGGGAAATATCATGTGATTCGATTATGTTAATGTTGTTGGGAGTTGCCACTAGTGAAAGTATGAAGCCTAGGCCTTGTTTCCACCATTGCAATACCATTTGTGCTCACGTTTACCACTTGTTTGCTTGCTGCACTTTTTATTACAGATATATATTACTTTGCTTTGCCACTCCTATCATCCATATTTTACCATCTCTTCGCCGAAGTAGTGCACCTATACAACTCCTAGCTGTATTAGGTGTGTTGGGGACACAAGAGACTTCTTGTATCTTAGTTGCAGGGTTGCTTGAGAGAGACCATCTTCAACCTCTACTTCCCTGAGTTCGATAAACCTTAGGTCATTCACTTGAGGGAAATTGCTGCTGTCCTACAAACCTCTGCGCTTGGAGGCCCAACATAGTCTACAAGAATAGAAGCATGTGTAGACATCAAGCTATTTCTGGCGCCGTTGCCGGGGAAGTAAGTGCTTGAAGGTATATCTTTAGATCTTGCAATTAAATCTTTTCGTTTCTTGTTTTTAGTTTCACTAGTTATGTTTATGGAAAACCGCACTCTTAGTTCGCTGCTTGGGGAAGGCCGCTTTACCACACCCGTGGTAGAGAAGTCTCCTCCACCTACTGAATGTATCCCGTTCCGAATACCACTTGGGATAATTGAAATAATTAGGAATGATTGTTATGATGGGACAGTCAATCCTAGTATTCATTTGTTGAAACTTACAGAACTTTGTGAGTTGTTTAAGATTTCAGGTTTGACAAGAGATGGAGTCATGAGGAAATTATTTGCCTTGTCACTGAAAGGAAAAGCATTGGAATGGTATAGGCTACTAGATGACTCTCACCTGCTGGATTGGGAAGAGATCCAGTCTCTCTTTTACTCCAAGTTTTATCCTCTTCATGAAGTCCATGAGAATAAGAATTATGTTTATAATTTCTATCCTCGTGACGGAGAGAGCATAGCTCAAGCTTGGGGGAGACTGAAAACGTTAATGCTAAAATGTCCTAACCATGGGCTCCCCAAAGATATGATTATTACTAATTTCTATGCGAGGCTCTCTCGACAGGATAAAGATTTGCTCGATGCTTCCTCTATGGGTTCTTTCACAAACGAAAAGATTGATGCTAAATGGGAACTCCTTGAAAGAATTCAACGCAACACTGAAGATTGGGAGATCGACAAAGGTAAAGAGTCAGGTATAATTTATGAGTATGATTGCATTAAGTCCTTTGTTGAAACTACAAGTTTTAATAAGTTTAGTGCTAAGTTTGGGCTTGATTCTCAACTCCTTGTTGATTTCCTCAAATCTTTTGCTTCACATCTTAATATGCCTAAGGAGGATTGGATCAAGCATCATGAACCTTTTACAGAGATTTGCAAAGAAAATGAAATTGTTCATGATGATTGCAACATGCATGATCCAACTCCTAAAAATGAAGTTTTATATAAGCATGTTAATTTTTGTGGAGTGGATAGACCTTATGAAAGGCCTATGATTGAAGAAGAGAAGTATTGTAAGCAACATAAGCATGAAAGAACAATCACTTGGGTCAAAGATTTAAATGAAATTGCTAGAGAATTGTGTGACCTTTATCCTTTTACTTGTGAACTTTGCTGTATAGAGGGTCACTTTAATTTTCAATGCATGCACTTTCAAAACATAACTGTTAACCAGTTGTGTGATAACATGATCACCCCTAATCTTTATGATAAGCTTATGTTATTTTTGATGTGTGAAGAGTTATCAGAAAAGACTTCTTGGCTAGATGTTAATGCCATAGGAATAAAAAACACTTTGTAAAATTGCCATCTCTATTGTGTTGTTAATTGCCATGAAAATGATTACATAAGTAAGATTAGAAAGGAGGGAACTTTACCAAAGTATAAAAATGTCTCTTATATTTCTGCTAATAAAAAGGAGAGTTTCTCCCAAGTTTCCCCTATTGTTTCTAACGATAAACCAGGATATGTGGAGAAGCTTCATCTCCAACCACTCCCTCCTAAGATGAAGAAGAAGAAAAAGAAGAGGAGGAGGAAGAGGAGCAAGAAGGAAGAAGAATGGGTATCAACCTGGCCTGAGCATATTCCTCCCATCAACTTTTATCCTAACGGTTGTAAGTTTAAAGAAGAAGGTGAAGTTTATTGCCTTAATTATCATCTTGATGATACGTCCGTAGGTACTCTTGAAGATGATTTTGATTATGATATGCATGTTACTTATTGTGATTGGGAAAATGATGATAATGCTACTTATGATCTTGAAAATCTTTTTGGTACCAACTCTGAAAGTGATGATATGGAAAGCTCTAAGCTTGGGGATGATAGGATTGCAAATCCTTTACCCACTAGTGATGTGATTATTGATAATTCTTTTGCTAGTAAGAATAAAGACAACATGTTTACAAATATAGTTCCTAGCAATGATAATGCTCTTCTCTACTATGATGATGTTATAACTCCAATCTATAGTGATTATAAAGGTACCTATGACATAAGGAGAAATTATCCTTATGAAACTTGTCATAATCATGGAGGGAATTACTCCCTTGTTGAACACCATCTTCCTAATACACAATTAATCTATAGTGTTCAAGTTGTTTATGATAGTCCTACTCTCACTATTACCAATGAGAAAGATTATGCTTATGTGGAGAGTAAGAGTACCTTTTTGCATGTGGATCATGGTAACAATGCTTTATGTGATGCTTATATTGTTGAGTTTGTTCGTGATCCCACTGAAAATTATTATGAGAAGGGAACATATGCTTATAGATATTTCAATAATATCAAGTTCCCTCTCTTTATGTTGAAGGTTTTGAAGCTGCACTTGTTTTGTCTTCCTATGCTTATTGCTTTGTGCTTCAATGAATTATTCTATTGCAATATTCCTATGCATAGGAAGCATGTTAGGATTAAATATGTTTGGTATTTGCTTCTTGATGCTCTCTTTTGTTCTTCAACTCTTATTCCTACGAGAGCATCATTAAAGTCTTAAGCCTATCTTTATGGCTATAAAGAAAGAGCTCTAGGGAGACAACCCTTGTTATCTTTGCTTTCAGTTTGTTCTTTCAGTTTTTAGTGGTCTTGATGTTTGTTGCTACTGTAGCAACATCATTGTATCTTTTCTTTTCAGCTTTGTGCCAAGTTTAGCCTCCGATTGCAAGAAAGTTCAAAAGTTGTGACGTGCTGTCCAGAAAACAGATTCTGTCCTTGGACAGAAAAATTCGAATAAAATCACCAGATCATCTTTTTGATCTGAATTTTTTTGACAGCGTGCTCTATACAATTGGCTTTCGAGCGTCTGTTCTGAGTTTTTTGATTTGAGTTGCAGAAGTGCCCCGAAAAAATTATTTACTACCTGCTGGTCTGTTTTTCACAGATTCTGTCCTGTTTTGCCTTTTCTTCGTTTTGCAAACCTTGAGCTTGCTTTTTCTTTGCAAAAACCTTTTGGCAATCTTGAGAAACAGTAGCTCTTCAAGGTTATCTTTATTTCCAGTAGGGAAAAAATTATTTTATTGTGGGTACTAACCTCGCTAATCAGATTATGATGAGTTATGTATGAAGGGAGTTTTCAAGTGTGCGAGGGGAGATGATAAAAGAAAATTCAGGAGGGTCAAACGCTCAAGCTTGGGGATGCCCCCGTGCACCCCCAAGAAATATTCAAGAAGACTCAAGCGTCTAAGCTTGGGGATGCCCCATGCATCCCCTTCTCCATCAACAATTATCAGTTCGTCTTTCGTTCCACTATATTTTAATCACTTCATGCGTTATGTGCTTTGCTTGGAGCGTCTTGCTCTTAGTTTCCTTTTTAGTTTTCTTTAGCTTTGCTTGCTGTTCATAATAAGTTAGATCCTAGCCTTCATTGTTTGGGATAGAAATACGCTCCACTCCACTGTAGAACACAACATAGGCTTGCATGCGTATCTTCTTGTGTGTGTTCTTTATTTTTTCATAGCTGCTGTCATGCTTAGCTCTTAGTTTTCATGCTTATCTTTTTAAGAGCTTTTGTTTAGGTTGTTGCTTCTGGAACTCTCTTGAGTTATCATGCTTATCTTGTTAAGAGAGTTGGCTTCTGTGGCACTGGTTGATATGTCTGTGATAAAAATGCTATGTGCATAATGGTGCTTAGTAGTTCATGTTTTCTTATGGTTAGTCTCAAGTAGCTGGGGGTTCTTAATGTGTTATTGAAGTGCCAGCATGATTTGTTTGCCTATGATGTGGTATGGTTTAGTGATATCTTCCTCCAAGAATTTATTTTGATTGACTTGGCATATGCTCACGCATATTTAAGACTGTAAAGAAAAGTCTATCAAGCCTTGATGATCTTTAATTTCTGAGTAGTGATATAACTTCCATGCCCGATTCAATGTTGCTTTGTCGCTCTGCATGATTATGGCCGTCATTGCTCTCTTAGTTGGTCGCTCCCAGTCTTTTGCTAGCCTTCACCTGTACTAAGCGGACTGACTGCTTGTGCATCCAAATCCTTGAAACCAGTTATGCCATATGAGTCCACCATACCTTCCTATATATGGTATTTACTTGCCATTCCTAACGAAGACTTTCTTGTACCATCTCAAAATTATTCAAAAGCATTTCTCTTTTGTGCCTCTGTTTTAGCTCATGAGGAAGTAGTAGTTAATTCATGATCTTTTTAAGTTGGACAAGTTTTACCCCGGGATTGCATGTCTAATCTGCAAACCCCTAATACGAGGAGGGACTGGCATGAGTGCGCCCAACTCACAAAAGATAATATCAACAAACAAACCCTCCTTCACGCTTTGTTCATGAGAAATCAGAAAACTCTGGCAGTGATAAACAAAGGAGATTACGGGGATGTGATCGTCCCCGCGTGGGAGCCGTTCCTTGCAACTTGTCCAGCATAAGAAGTGATTGGGTTGTCTACTAGCATTTGTTGACGAATTATGCACCTCCCAAAAGCTTTTTACCTCTGTTTTCGAAACCACGAGCTCTGGTACTTGTTTAGTCTTTGCTTCCAGCCACGGGTTTTCAACCTTTCCATCAAAATCCACGGTTCGAGAGTCTCCACCTTCTTTCTTCAAAGCACCAACTATTGAGAGCATGATTGTCATTCTGAGTGTAATGTGCATTGTCCCAAAGTACATTGTCTTCTGCATGATTGTGATATCGCTTATTCTGAAATCATTGTATCTAGTCGTCACTTAAACTTCGGAGGTGCTCCTGCATTTATGTTTTGCTTCACTAAAGGGGGCAAGCGAGGTATCACTTTGTCATCTTTGCACACCATTCTCACTACAAATCTATTGGGTGTTTCAGTATCATATTGTAAACTTTCAGTTCTTTGTGATATTCTCATGAGGCAACTTAATTACTAAAGATTCATTATCTCAATAAGCATTTGTCATGTGATTGTGAAAGACTCTTTGGTAGCATGTCACCACAGAAATTATGCTTGTTATCATTTACCTACTCGAGGACGAGCAGGAATTAAGCTTGGGGATGTTGATACGTCCCAAACGTATCTATAATTTCTGCTTGCTCCATGCCTCTTTTGTGTGATATTGTTATGATATTTATGCACTTCCATACACTTTTGATCATATTTGGACTAACCTATTAACTCAGTGCACCCCAGTGCCAGTTTCTGTTCTCTGCTGTTTTTGTATTTCAGGTTTTCCCATTACTTAAATTGCCAGAAAAATTCCGGGAAAAATATATAAAAAATCAGCGCTCCAGAAGCTTCCACACGCCAGAAGTGGGGCCAGAGGGGAGCCAGGAGCAGCCCAGGCGGCCAGCCCACGCGGCCTCACCCCTGGCCGCGCCGGGGGGGCGCCTGGGCCCCCCTCTCCGCCTCTGGTGACCCCCTTTGGCATATATTTACCTCCCGTCGCGGAAACCCTGATTCCAGAACCCTTTTCTCCAGAAGCTATTCCGATCTCCGCCGCCATCGCCACCAAGTTTCGGGGGACCAGAATTCCTGTGCCGGCATCCTGCCGGGACGGGGAAGTGTCCCCGGATTCATCTCCATCGACGTTGCTTCCTCCCTCCATGGTGCAGGAGTAGTTCCTCCTCGGGGCTGAGGTTTCTACCAGTAGCTATGTGGTCAATTCTCTCTCCCATGATGTGATCTTCGTTGTGATCATAGGCTATGTTAATCTAGGGTGATCCCATGATATTTCCCCTTCCTCTATGTATTGGATTGATGTACTCACTTGTCTTTATCTAGTATAATCCCCGAGACCAAGGTGACAGCGGTCTATTGGACATGGGTTAGAAGAATATTTTCATGAGTGATTTCCTCTTTTGTGTGTTGATTGAAGATTGAGAGTCTCTTGGTGCTTGTCTTTGACTATCCTTGAGATATGTTGTGGTGATTGTGGTACTCTCTTTGGATGGCCGCGGTGACATTTGGAAATCCATAGATTGAGAACTATGAACTTTGAGGTGTGCTTTTGTAGCCCTACATAATTCTCGTCCTCTCTTGACCACAAAGGAATGACCTCCGAGTGTGTCTCCATTATGGGAAATATCATGTGATTCGATTATGTTAATGTTGTTGGGAGTTGCCACTAGTGAAAGTATGAAGCCTAGGCCTTGTTTCCACCATTGCAATACCATTTGTGCTCACGTTTACCACTTGTTTGCTTGCTGCACTTTTTATGACAGATTTATATTACTTTGCTTTGCCACTCCTATCATCCATATTTTACCATCTCTTCGCCGAACTAGTGCACCTATACAACTCCTAGTTGTATTAGGTGTGTTGGGGACACAAGAGACTTCTTGTATCTTAGTTGCAGGGTTGCTTGAGAGAGACCATCTTCAACCTCTACTTCCCTGAGTTCGATAAACCTTAGGTCATTCACTTGAGGGAAATTGCTGTTGTCCTACAAACCTCTGCGCTTGGAGGCCCAACATAGTCTACAAGAATAGAAGCATGTGTAGGCATCATTATGCGGTTTGACTGATAAAGATCTTCGTAGAATATGTAGGAACCAATATGAGAATCCAGGTTCCGCTATTGGTTATTGACCGGAGATGAGTCTCGGTCATGTCTACATAGTTCTCGAACCCGTAGGGTCCGCACGCTTAACGTTCGATGACGATCGGTATTATGAGTTTATGAGTTTTGATGTACCGAAGGTAATTTGGAGTCCCGGATGACATCACGGACATGACGAGGAGTCTCAGAATGTCCGAGACATAAAGATTGATATATTGGACGGCTATATTCGGACACTAGAAGTGTTCCGGGTGTTATCAGAGAAAACCGGAGTGCCGGAGGGGTTACCAGAACCCCCCGGGGGAGTATTGGGCCATAGTGGGCCATTAGGGAAAGTGAGAGGCAGCCCACTAGGGTTGGCCGCCCCCCCCCAAGGGAATCCTAGTTGGACTAGGAGTTGGGGGAGGCGCCCCCCTCCTTCCTTCTCCCCTTCTTCTTCCTTTCCTACTCATAGTAGGAATAGGAAAGGGGATTCCTACTCCTACTAGGAGTAGGAAAACTCCCTCTATGGCGCGCCCCTAGGGACGACCGGCCCTCCCCCTTGCTCCTTTATATACGGGGGTAGGGGGGCAACCTAGTACACACAAGCAACATTGTTTTAGCCGTGTTTGGTGCCCCCCTCCACAGAAATACACCTCGGTCATATCGTTGCAGTGCTTAGGCGAAGCCCTGCGTCGGTAACTTCATCATCTCCGTCACCGCGCCATCGTGCTGATGTAACTCTCCCATGAAGCTCAACTGTATCAAGAGCTCGTGGGACGTCATCGAGCTGAACGTGTGCTGAACGCGGAGGTGCCGTACATTCGGTGCTTGGATCGGTTGAAACGCGAAGACGTTCGACTACATCAACCGCGTCACTAGACGCTTCCGCTTTCGGACTACGAGGGTATGTAGACACACTCTCCCCGCTCATTGCTATGCTTCTAATAGATAGATCTTGCGTGATCGTAGGAAATTTTTTGAAATACTACATTCCCCAACAAAAAGAACTACTAGAGGGGGGCCACACCCTGGCCATAACGGGGTGCGCCCCTACCTTGTGGGCCCATGGACCTCCACCGACGTCAACTCCAACTCCATATATTCTCTTTCGAAGAGAAAAAAAGATTCCATCGCATTTTACGATACAGAACCGCCGCCACCTCCTGTTCTTCATCGGGAGACCTGATCTGGAGTCCGTTCGGGGCTTCGGAGAGTGGAGATCGTCGCCGTCATCATCATCAACCATCCTCCATCACCAATTTCATGATGTAACCGCCGTGCGTGAGTAATCCCGTCGTAGGCTTGCTGGACAGTGATGGGTTGGATGAGATTTAGCATGTAATCAAGTTAGTTTTGTTAGGGTTTGATCCCTAGTATCTGCTATGTTCGGAGATTGATGTTGCTATGACTTTGCTTTGCTTAATGCTTGTCACTAGGGCCCGAGTGACATGATTTGTGTACTTGATCCTATCTTGCAAGTCAATAGTCACCTACCATGTGTTATGATCCGGCAACCCCAGAGTGACAATAGCCGGAACACTTCCCGATGATGACCATAGTTTGAGGAGTTCATGTATTTAGTTAGTGTTAATGCTTTGGTATGGTACTCTATTAAAAGTAGGCCTTAATATCCCTTAGTTTCCATTAGGACCCCGCTGCCACGAGAGGGTAGGACAAAAGATGTCATGCAAGTTCTTTTCCATAAGAACATATGACTATATTCGGAATACCTGCCTACATTATATTAATGAATTGGAGCTAGTTCTGTGTCACCCTAGGTTATAACTGCTACATGATGAATATTATCTGACACCTATCATTGTCGATCCATTGCCTATGAGTTTGTTCCATATTGATACTTGCTTCGTTACTTTTGTTACTGTTGTTGTCACCATCACTACAAAATTGCTATTGTAACTTTTGCCACTATTACCGTTACTTCCATACTACTTTGCTACTAAATACTTTGCTATAGATATTAAGTTTTCTAGGTGTGGTTGAATTGACAACTCAGCTGCTAATACTTGAGAATATTCTTTGGCTCCCCTTGTGTCGAATCAATAAATTTGGGTTGAATACTCTACCCTCAAGAACTGTTGCAATCCCCTATACTTGTGGGTTATCAAGACCTTTTTCTGGTGCCATTACCGGGGAGCATAGCTCTATTCTCTGGGTACTTGGGATTTATATTTGCTAATCACTATGAAGAATCCGATGGATGATAGAACCAAGATCGTTCCCTCTAGAATGAGGGGAGGTAAGGAACTGCCATGTAGCTCTGCACTTGATTCTCCTTCTGTTTTGAGTAAACTTGCGACACCTACACCTGCTATTGATTCTGATATGTCGCACATTATTGATGATGCCACTTCTATTATAAATGATGCTTATGATGCTACTCCTATGCTTGATGAAACAGTATCATTGGGTGAATTACTTGATAAACATCTTTCTAGAGCTAGTACTATTGATTATGCTGAAGATGATGATATTTCTGAAACTTTTGAAATTATTGGTACTGAAAACTTTGAAACATCTGTTAGACCTACTTCCCCTAGATATGAATTGCCTATTGTTCCTGAGGGATATGCTATGGAGTGAGAGGTAGCTAGAGACTTTCTTGCTTGTGAGGATAGGAATAATCTTAATAAATTACTACGCAAGTGGAAAGAAAAATCTTTGAATGCTAGAGTGCAATACGATCCTGAATTTGCTAATTCACCTATCTGTATTACTGATAAGGATTATGAATTCTCTGTTGATCCCGAGTTAATTACCTTGGTTGAATCTGATCCTTTTCATGGTTATGAATCTGAAACTGTTGTGGCACATCTTACTAAACTAAATGATATAGCCACCCTATTTGTTCATGAAGAAAAAATTCGCTATTACTATATCCTTAAGTTGTTTCCTTTCTCATTAAAGGGTGATGTTCAGTTATGGTTTAATTCTCTTGCTGCTGGTTGTGTGTGTAGTCCCGGGGATATGATATACTACTTCTCTGCAAAATATTTTCCTGCTCATAAGAAACAAGATACCTCATAGGAAATATTTAATTTTGTGCAAATTGAAGAAGAGAGTCTACCACAAGCTTAGGGGAGGCTTCTCCAATTACTTAATGCTGTGCCTGATCATCCTCTCAAGAAAAATGAAATAATTGATATCTTTTATAATGGACTAACCGATGCTTCTAGGGACCACCTAAATAGTTGTGCTGGTTTTGTTCTCAGGGAACGAACTGTTGAGCAAGCTGAAAAAATATTGAATAATATATTGAGTAATTATAATGATTCGACTCTTCCCGAACCAACTCCGACGCCAATTCCGAAGAAAAAAGGTATTCTATTTCTCAGTCCTGAAGATATGCAAGAGGAAAAGAAATCTATGAAGAAAAAAGGTATTAAAGCTGAAGATGTTAAGAATTTACCGCCTATCGAAGAAATACATGGTCTTGATAACCCGACATAGGTAGTAGATGTAAATTCTCTCTATAGATTTGATGAAGGTCATATTCCTCATAATAAGTCTGCTAGTCAATGCTTGGATGAGTTTGATAATCTTATTGTTAAACAAGAAAATTTCAATGCTTATGTTAGTAGACAATTGAAATGAAATGCTCATACGCTTGAATACTTGGGTGATTATATGACTAGAACTGTTAATGATCTTAAGCTAATTAGTAAACATGCTTCCATGGTTACCACTCAAGTAGAACAAGTACTTAAAGCACAAAACGATTTTCTTAATGAGTTGAATAGTAAGAATAATAATGATGTTATGGTCGCAACTAGAGGTGGTAAAGTGACTCAGGAACCTTTGTATCCTGAGGACCATCCTAAGAGAATTGAGCAAGATCCTCAGAAAATTAATACTGATACACCTAGTCCTAGTAACAAAAAGAAAAAGAAAATCGATAGGACTTTGCATGCTTCTAGTGAACCTGTTATAGACACATCTGAGAATCCCAATGATATTTCTATTTCTGATGCTGAGACACAATCTGGTAATAAACATGAACCTAGTGATAATGTTAATGATGATGTTCGTACTCATGCTCAACCTAGTAATGATAATGATGTAGATATTGAACCTGTTGTTGATCTTGATAACCCACAATCAAAGAATTAACGTTGTGATAAGAGATACTTCATTGCTAGGAAACATGGTAAAGAAAGGGAACCATGGGTTCAGAAAACCATGCCCTTTCCTCCGAAGCCATCCAATAAAAAGGATGATGAGGACTTTGAACGCTTTTGTGAGATGATTAGACCTATCTTTTTGCGTATGCGTTTGACTGATATGCTTAAAATGTATCCTTATGCCAAGTATATGAAAGAAATTGTTAGTAATAAAAGAAAGATATTGTAAGCTAAAGTTTCCACCATGCTTGCTAATTACACTTTTAAGGGTGGAATACCAAAGAAACTTGGAGATCCAAGAATACCTACTATACCATGCTCCATTAAAGGAAACTATGTTAAAACCGTTTTATGTGATCTTGGAGCTGGTGTTAGTGTTATGCCTCTCTCTTTGTATCGTAGACTTGATTTGAATAAGTTGACACCTATGGAAATCTCTTTGCAAACGGTTGATAAATCGATTGTTATACCTATTGGTATTTGTGAGGATGTGCCTGTTGTGGTTGCAAACGTTACTATCTTAACGGACTTTGTTATTCCTGATATTCCTAAGGATGACAGTATGTCGATCATCCTTGGTAGACCCTTTTCGGATACTGCAGGTGCTGTTATTAACTGCAACAAAGGCAACATCACTTTTCATGTTAATGGTAATGAGCATACGGTACACCTTCCGAAGAAACAACATCAAGTTAATAGCATCAATTCTATTGGAAAAATTTCAACTATTGCTATTGGAGGTTTTGAATTTCCTCTTCCTACTGTCAAGAAGAAATATGATATTCTTATTATTGGGGACATGCATATCCCCATTGAGGTAACCTAGTGTTATTCGAAAATTCTCTGGTTTTATGTTATTCGAAAGAAGTTTGTTAATGAGACTTCATCAACCTCGTTAACGGATTCCTTTTGATGGGCATGAGACGGATGAATTCAGAGAGCACCACCTTCTGTACCCATCTTTTACTTTATGTTATTAAGATTAAATAAAGCAAAAATAGTATTATCGGTCAGTTTTCTGAATTATCCGTGTAATAAAAAATGTCCCGAAAATAAAAGTTCTCCAAATGCCCTTAAACTTTAATATGATTTTTTATAGAATATTTTAAGATTTTTGGCACTGGGAATTGAAACATCTCCGTTGTATCTATAATTTTTGATTGTTTCATGCCAATATTATTCAACTTTTACATACTTTTGGCAGCTTTTTATATGATTTATTTGGACTAACTTACTTACCCAGTGCCCAGTGGCAGTTCCTATTTTCTACATGTTTTTCGTATCGCAGATTATCCATATCAAACGAAGTCCAAATGCAATAAAATTTCACGGAGAATTACTTTGGAATATATGTGATTTTTGAGAGTTGGAATCACCACAAACGGAGGCCCGTGGTGGGCACAACCCACCACGGCGCGCCAGAGGAGCCAGGTGTGGCATGGTGGGTTGTACCCACCTCGTACGTTGGTTGACCTCTACTTCGGGCGCAAGGAAGCTTATGTCTGGAAAAAAATCGTGTAAAAATGTCTGCGCAATCGGAGTTATGGATCTCCAGGAATATAAGAAACGGTTTTCGTCCAGATTTGGGCAACGTGAAACAGAAGAGGACAGAGAGACAGATCCAATCTTGGAGGGGCTCTCGCCCCTCTACAGCCATGGAGGCCATGTACCAAAGGGGGAAACCTCCTCCCACCTAGGTAGGAGGCCAAGGAAGAATAAGAAGGAGGGGGGCTCTCTCCCCTCCCTCCCGGTGGCGCCGGAACGTCGGCGGGGCTAGGATCGTGACGGCGATCTACATCAACAATCTTGCTACCGTCACCAACAACTTTCTCCCCCTCTATGCAGCGGTGTAACCTATCTATTCCCGTTGTAATTCTCTACTTAAACATGGTGCTCCACTCCATATATTATTTCCCAATGATATTTGGCTACCCTATGATGTTTGAGTAGATCTGTTTTGTCCTACGGGCTTATCGATGAAATTGCTATGGTTGGTTTAATTTGCTTGTGGTTATGTTGTTTTTCTTTGGTGTCCATCATATGAGCGCGCTTGTGGATCACACCATAGGGTTAGTTGTATGCTGCTAGGACTATGTATTGGAGGGCAAGGGTGACATCAGCTTCAGCCTAGCATAGAAATTGATGCATATGGGATTGAAGGGAGGCCAAGATATCTTAAGGCTATGGTTGGGTTTTACCTTAATGAATGATAGTAGTTGCGGATGCTTGCTAGAGTTCCAATCGTAAGTGCATAGAATTCCAAGTAAGGGACGATATGCTAGCAGTGGCCTCTCCCACATATAAACTTGCTATCAATCTAGTAACGTAGTTGATGGCCTATGGACAAATCATTCTCTTGTGATACAAAAAGCTTGCTACTACACTACTTTTATTGTCTTGCAACCTATTTCAAGTTCCCACAAAGTACTCCTAGTTTTATTCTTGTTCTAGGTAAAGCAAACGTTAAGGGCCTGTTCGGTAGTCCTTCGAGCCTGAAACTCCTCGACTCCTCAGCCCGTAACTGATGTCTACACACGCTTCTACTCTTGTAGACTATGTTGGGCCTCCAAGCGCAGAGGTTTGTAGGACAGCAGCAATTTCCCTCAAGTGGATGACCTAAGGTTTATCGAACTCAGGGAAGTAGAGGTTGAAGATGGTCTCTCTCAAGCAACCCTGCAACTAAGATACAAGAAGTCTCTTGTTTCCCCAACACACCTAATACACTTGTTAGATGTATAGGTGCACTAGTTCGGCGAAGAGATGTTAAATGGCAAGTGATATGGATGGCAAAACAAAGTAATATAAATCTGTAATAAAAAGTGCAGCAAGCAAACAAGTGGTAAACGTGAGCACAAATGGTATTGCAATGGTGGAAACAAGGCCTAGGGATCATACTTTCACTAGTGGCAACTCCCAACAACATTAACATAATCGAATCACATGATATTTCCGATAAAACATGCAATGGACACGCACCCGGAGGTCATTCCTTCGTGGTCAAGAGAGGACGAGAATTATGTAGGGCTACAAAAGCACACCTCAAAGTTCGTAGTTCTCAATCTAAGGATTTCCCAATGTCACCGCGGCCATCCAAAGAGAGTCCCACAATCACCACAACATATCTAAAGGATAGTCAAAGACAAGCACCAAGAGACTCTCAATCTTCAATCAACACACAAGAGAGGAAATCACTCATGAAAATATTTTTCTAATCCATGTCCAATAGACCGCTGTCACCTTGGTCTCGGGGATTATACTAGATAAAGACAAGTGAGTACATCAATCCAATACATAGAGGAAGGGGAAACATCATGGGATCACCCTAGATTAACATAGCCTATGATCACAACGAAGATCACATCATGGGAGAGAGATATAACCACATAGCTACACGTACGAGCCCTCGGCCCCGGAGAAGACTACTCACACATGGACATGGTGAGGAGGAGGTTGATGATGGTGTTGATGGAGAGGTGCAGCCCCGCGAGGAGGAGACGGCCGGCGGCGGCGGCCCTTGGGGGCGCGGCGGCGGCGGCGGCCCTCGGGGGCGGCGGCGGCCCTAGGGGGCAGCGGCTCCTTGGCCCCCCTTCTTCCTTGTGGATGGTGCTGCAATGGTGCTGGTCCTCCCCTCCAAGACGGCGGCTCGGGAGGAGGAAAATTCGTGGCCCTTGGTGACCTAGGTTTCCTCTCTTTATATAGACTCTCGGATTCCCGTCATCAGATTTTGGGCCTCAGTAAAACGGGCTTTACTCGGCCGTCCGGACTCCGATTTGGACGAATTTTATATCCAGAAGCATCGCCTCGAAATTCCCCACAACTTTCGCAACTAGACTTTTCCTGTTTGACGTCGTCTTCGGGCCGGAACGTGACCATCTTTAAAAAAACGTTCTCAGACAGATTTCAGGAAAGTCAGAGTCCTACTCCAATACGACTCCTTTTGCGTTTTTGTCAATTCCCAAGTAATTCCTACACAATAAAGTGTAAAACAAGAACATTGTGCACTTTTGCAACCATTAGTAGGTTAGTCCAAATATGATCAAAAGTGTATGGAAGTGCATAAATATCATAGCAATATCACACAAAAAGGGCATGGAGCAAGCATAAATTATAGATACGTTTTGGACGTATCAGTAACCAGCTGCTAGCTTCTCGTAAAAATCCTGGAGTTCGAAAACCATTCGGGAGAGTGGCTTCTCAATCATACCGCTCGCATGGGTTGCCAGCCCATTAGGCTTGGATGTTTCTAGGCTTGGTTCGAAGAGAGATGATGTTGCAGCCCAATTAGCTTGTTTTCTCGTCTTCAGCCCAACAAGAATAGAAGAGGGGATGTCGTACGAGTCAGGAGGGAGAGATAGAATATGATGAGTTACTCGCGAACCGGTACGCAATGTCACTTGGCGGTGGCACAAGCAGGTAATTCTTTTCAAATCCCGCTTCCTAGTTTCTGCGGAGCCACGTTTTCCCAACTCCACCACTCCTTCGATTTTGCACACAGTTTCTAACGAGCTTCTCATTCCAAAAGCCAGGAGTTGACCCGTTCGGCTGGACTCCGGGCTGGAGATGAGAATTTGATAAGCTAGAGGGCTCCCGAACACGCCCTAAGTGTGCGCAGAGTTGTATCGGTGGTCGATCGAACTTGAGGGAATATTTGTTCTACATTTAACTCCTCATTGGGTTTGACACTCTTACTTAACGGAAAAGGCTACAAACGATCCCCTACACTTGTGGGTTATCAGGAATGCACCGGGAGGCTACACAAGTGGGCCACAAGGGTGGAGGGTGCGCCCTACCCCCTGGGCGCGCCCCCTATCCTTGTGGGCTCCACGTGCCCCCCTCCACTTATTCCAGCACCCATCCTCTCCTTCTTCCTCCAGAAAAAATCATCCACCAGCTCAAACCCGTGTTCTAGCTCATCTTGCTGCCATTTTCGATCTCCTTGCTCAAATCATCATTCGCAAAACTGCTTTGGGGGATTGTTCTTCGGTATGTGACTCCTCCAATGGTCCAATTAGTTTTTGTTCTAGTGCTTTATTTATTGCAAATTTCTGATGCTGTGGTGACCTTGTTCTTGAGCTTTCATGTCAAATTTATATGTTCCAAAGTAGTTTTGATGCATGACATAGCTTCTAGACACTTGTAGGAGTAGTTGCTATCAATTTTGTTGAGTTTGGTTCACTTTTATTTTGAGTGACTAAAAATTTCAGATTTTTTCTGAGAAAGGAAATGATGAGGAGATTGTTGAGAGGCTCCTCGAGCCGGGGTTCAAAGGAAAAGGAGAATGTGGAGAAAGACAAGCCCAAGTACAATCTTCCTCGTATCGTGGAGATTCGGGCGTGTGAATGGCCATGTGATGCATTCTTACAGGCGGCCAAAATTTATGAGGATTTCTATTATTTGGCCGAGAATGCAGGCATAACCGACTTCCTCCGCGACCAATGTGATCAGTATCTCCTCCTAACTAATACTTTTGTACAAAAATTTCATTTTCATGCTAGGAGATCACCACCCATGGTAGAATTTGATTTATATGATGAGCATAAGGAGATGATGCTTTATGACTTTTGTGAGGTATGCAAACTACCTTATGAAGGAAGCATCGATGAACCACATCTTAGAGACGTGGAAGATTTTATTGATGTAGTTACCGTAGGGGAAAGGAGAAGGGTATCAGAAGCGAGAGTGGTCAGTTTACATTTTCCTGTTTTACACTATTATTCATTATTTGTGGGAGATGTTTGGTTGGTCGCGGAGAGAGTGGAGGCCTTAGTGCCCCTGACCTTGCCATTTCGCACCATGCTTTACTTTGTGATAGAACTCTTAGTGTGGGTGCTATGGTTGCTAAACGGTTGAGTTTAAACCGTACTAAGGGTCCTATTTTTGGAGGTATCTTTGCCTCCCGCCTTGCTCAACGTTTTGAGATACCCATTAGGCATTATGAAAAAGATGAGAAATTGTTACCCACTATTTATTTAGATTATCAAACCATGGTAGCACATAAATTTATTCGTTCTAATGAGGAAACGAGGCTTATTTATAATTTGATATTCAGTCAGAATACTTTTCAGACTATTCCTTTGCCTGCACCTTCTTTGTTTGATATTCATTCAGGCAAGTACAATATTTGGCCCGAGGACATCCACATATTTTGGGACTTCCACAACCTTCAGTACCTGAGCCAGCACGAGCGCTTGATTCGTATCACAAGCCTATCTTTCGGCGGGAGCCGCAGGAGCTCGCAAACCAGTGGAACCCTCAGGATCCACCTCAATACCCAGGAGAGGGATACTTTGAGCCATGGCCTAGATCAACTTAGGCAAAAGCCTAAGCTTGGGGGAGTACGTATTTCTCACCGACATTACATTCATGTTCACACATTCATTCCAGTTGTCGGTGTTCATACTTTTTCATTGTAATATCCATGTTAGTTTATATTTCTCGCTTTCTTCTTGTGTGTTTGAAAAAAAACTTTAGAAAACCCAAAAATATTTCTTGCTTCTTTTTGTATTTTCTTTCTAGTTAGTTTCTTAGTAGTTTGTAGTATTAAAAGAAAATCCCAAAAGATTTCCCGTTCTTCTTTTGTTTGTTGGGAGCTTTCCTGTGTAAATAGTTTTTCTCGTTCTTGTTTTTCTTTCATCAGAAAAACAAAAACTATAAAAATATATCAGTGTGTTTCTTTGATATTTTTTTCCTTTTCCTTTGGGGGTCGAGAGGATAAGACTACGATGAAAATGATGAGTGGCTCCCATATGCATTATTGATTATCTAACAAGAGCCCATATTATCTTGTGTTCTCCTTTGAATAAATGTTGCAGATTCCAGCTTAGTCCAATGCACGTGCACTATTATTATTATTCACACCGTTCGGTCGTGCAAACGAAAGGCAATAATGACGATATATGATGAAATGATTGAGATGGAGAAAAGCTGGTATGAACTCGACCTATTTTGTTTTTGTAAATATGATTAGCATGTCATTCCTGATTCGGCTTATTATGAATGAAACATGTTTGCAATGACAATTAGAGATTATAGTTACTCATGCCATGCTTAATCAGCTAGGAGTTTATAATGGTTTACCTTGCATGCCAACATGCTTTTAACATGGTTGTGATGTAGTATGATAGGACGGTATCCTCCTTTGAATGATTTAAGTGGGTCGACTTGGCACATGTTCACACATGTAGTTGAAACAAAATCAACATAGCCTCCACGATATTTATGTTCATGGTAGTTTATATCCTACTCATGCTTGCACTCAACGTTGGTTAATCTCAAGGCATGTTTATGACCGTTGTCGCTCTCTTGATGGTCGCTTCCCAGTCTCTTTATAGACTTCACCTGTACTAAGCGGGAATACTGCTTGTGCATCCACTTCCATAAACCCAAATTTGTTCCATATGAGTCCACCATACCTACCTATATGCGGTATTTACCTGCCGTTACAAGTAAATTTGCATGTGCCAAACTCTAAACCTTCAAATAAAATTCTGTTTTGTATGCCCAAATCGCTCATGTGGCGACTGGGAGTTGTCTTTATCTTCCATGCTAGGTGGGTTATTCTCGCGACGAGTGGACTCTGCTTGTCATTCATGAGAAAATGGCTAGTAATCGGGATACCCAGTCCCATGCTCAAAATCAAATCAAAATATAATTAAACAAAGCTCCCCTAGGACTGTTGTTGGTTTGGACGGCACTCGTTGTTTCAGATAAGCCGTGGAGTGTGTTTGATGGTGGAGGGGGAGTAAAACTTTACCATTTTGTTTGGTAACCGCCTATAATGTATGTATCATGGAAGATATTGAGAAGTCTTGGTCGTAGCGTTGACAAAGAAAGCATACCGCTCAAAATTATATTCATCTCTAATTTAAAAACTTGAGCTCTGGCACCTCTGCAAATCCCTACTTCCCTCTGTGAAGGGCCGGTCTATTTACTTTTATTGTTGAGTCATCATCCTCTTATAAAAAGCACTAGTTGGAGAGCACCTTTGTCATTTATATGCTTTGTTATTAATTCATATTGAGTATGAGTGTGACTGGATCTCTTTAACCATGAATTACAATGTATAGTCAGTCCTTGATCTTCTTAGGTGCTCTGCATTTATGTCCTGTGGTCTCAGAAAGGGCTAGTGAGATACCATTTTGTCATATTATATCATGATTGTTTTGAAAAAGTGTTGTCATCCAAGATTTATTATTATTGCTCTCTAGTTAATTATGTTGGGGAACGTAGTATTTTAAAATTTTCCTACGATCACGCAAGATCTATCTACCAGATGCATAGCAACGAGAGGGAAGAGTGTGTCTACGTACCCTCGTAGACCGGAAGCGGAAGCGTCAAGTGACGCGGTTGATGTAGTCGAACTTCTTCGCGATTCAACCAATCAAGCACCGAACGTACGGCACCTCCGCGTTCAGCACACGTTCAGCTTGATGACGTCCCACGAGCTCTTGATCCAGTTGTGCTTCACGGGAGAGTTTCGTCAGCACGACGGCGTGGTGACGGATATGATGTATTCACCGGCGCAGGGCTTCGCCTAAGCACTGCAACGGTATGACCGAGGTGTGTTTCTGTGGAGGGGGGCACCGCACACGGCTGGAACAATTCAACTTGTGTGTCTTTGGGTGCCCCCCTGCCCCCGTATATAAAGGAGCAAGAGGGGAGGGCCGGCCGGCCTCCTATGGTGCGGCTAGGGCAATCCTACTAGGAATAGGATTGCAATCCTATTCCTAGTAGGAGTCCATCAAGAAGGAATAGAGGGAAAGGAAAAGAGGGAGAGGTGGCGCCCCCCCAATCCTAGTCCAACTAGGATCCCTAGGTGGGGCGCTGGCCAGCCTCTATGGGCTGCCTCTCTCCTTTCCTTACGGCCCACTATGGACCATCCCCCTCGTAGGGGGTTCCGGTAACCCCCTCCGGCAATCCAGTTAAATCCGAAACTTTTCCGGAACACTTCCGGTGTCCGAATATAGTCGTCCAATATATCAATCTTTATGTCTCGGACATTCCGAGACTCCTCGTCATGTCCGTGATCTCATCCGGGACTCCGAACTACCTTCGGTACATCAAAACTCATAAACTCATAATACCGATCGTCATCAAACGTTAAGCGTGCGGACCCTGCGGGTTCGAGAACTATGTAGACATGACCGAGACTCATCTCCGGTCAATAACCAATAGCGGAACCTGGATGTTCATATTGGCTCCTACATATTCTACGAAGATCTTTATCGGTCAAACCGCATAACAACATACGTTGTTCCTTTTGTCATCGGTATGTTACTTGCCCGAGATTCGATCGTCGGTATCTCTATACCTAGTTCAATCTCGTTACCGGCAAGTATCTTTACTCGTTCCGTAACACATCATCTCGTGACCAACTCATTAGTCTTTTGCTTGCAAGGCTTATTATGATGTGTGTTACCGAGAGGGCCCAGAGATACCTCTCCGACACTCGGAGTGACAAATCCTAATCTTGATATATGCCAACACCACGAATACTTTTGGAGACACCTGTAGAGCATCTTTATGATCACCCAGTTACGTTGTGACGTTTGATAGCACACAAGGTGTTCCTACGGTATTCGGGAGTTGCATAATCTGATAGTCATAGGAACATGTATAAGTCATGAAGAAAGCAATAGCAGTAAAACTAAACGATCATAGTGCTATGCTAACGGATGGGTCTTGTCCATCACATCATTCTCCTAATGATGTGATCCCGTTGATCAAATGACAACTCATGTCTATGGTTAGGAAACATAACCATCTTTGATCAATGAGCTAGTCTAGTAGAGGCATACTAGGGACACTCTGTTTTGTCTATGTATTCACACATGTACTAAGTTTCCGGTTAATACAATTCTAGCATGAATAATAAACATTTATCATGATATAAGGAAATATAAATAACAACTTTATTATTGCCTCTAGGGCATATTTCCTTCAGTCTCCCACTTGCACTAGAGTCAATAATCTAGCTCACATCGCCATGTGATTTAATACCAATAGTTCACATCATTATGTGAATAACACCCATAGTTCACATCGCCATGTGACCAACACCCAAAGGGTTTACTAGAGTCAATAATCTAGTTCACATCGCTATGTGATTAATACCCAAGAGTAATAAGGTGTGATCATGTTTTGCTTGTGAGAGAAGTTTAGTCAACGGGTCTGTCACATTCAGATCTGTATGTATTTCGCAAATTTCTATGTCTACAATGCTCTGCATAGAGCTACTCTAGCTAATTGCTCCCACTTTCAATACGCATCCAGATTGATACTTAGAGTCATCTGGATTTAGTGTCAAAGCTTGCATCGGCGTAACCCTTTACGACGAACTCTTTATCACCTCCATAATCGAGAAACGTTTCCTTAGTCATCCAGTTACTAAGGATAATTTTGACCGATGTACAGTGATCTACTCCTGGATCACTATTGTACCCCCTTGACAAACTCATGGCAAGGTACACAGCATGGCATACTTTATAGAACCTATGGCTGAGGCATAGGGAATGACTTTCATTCTCTCTATATTTTTCTGCCGTGGTCTGGCTTTGAGTCTTACTCAACTTCACACCTTACAAGTCAGGCAAGAACTCCTTCTTTGACTGATCCATTTTGAACTACTTCAAAATCTTATCAAGGTATGTACTCATCGAAAGTCTTATCAAGCGTCTTGATCTATCTCTATAGATCTTGATGCCCAATATGTAAGCAGCTTCACCAAGGTCTTTCTTTGAAAAACTCCTTTCAAACACTCCTTTATGCTTTCCAGAAAATTCTACATCATTTCCGATCGACAATATGTCATTCACATATACTTATCAGAAAGGTTGTAGTGCTCCCACTCACTTCTTGTAAATACAGGCTTCACCGCAAGTCTGTATAAATCTATATGCTTTGATCAACTTATCAAAGCGTATATTCCAACACCGAGATGCTTGCACCAGTCCATAGATGGATCGCTGGAGCTTGCACACTTTGTTAGCACCTTTTGGATCGACAAAACCTTCTGGTTGCATCATATACAACTCTTCTTTGAGATATCCATTCAGGAATGCAGTTTTGACATCCATTTGCCAGATTTCATAATCATAAAATGCGGCAATTGCTAACATGATTCGGACAGACTTAAGCATCGCTACTGGTGAGGAAGTCTCATCGTAGTCAACTCCTTGAACTTGTCGAAACCCTTTCGCAACAAGTCGAGCTTTGTAAACAGTAACATTACCGTCTGCGTCGGTCTTCCTCTTAAAGATCCATTTATTTTTGATGGCCTGCCGATCATCGGGCAAGTCAACCAAAGTCCACACTTTGTTCTCATACATGGATCCCATCTCAGATTTCATGGCCTCAAGCCATTTTGCGGAATCTGGGCTCATCATCGCTTCCTCATAGTTCGTAGGTTCATCATGGTCTAGTAACATGGTTTCCAGAACTGGGTTGCCGTACCACTCTGGTGCGGAACGTACTCTGGTTGATCTACGACGTTCAGCAGAAACTTGATCCGAAGTTTCATGATCATCATCATTAACTTCCTCACTGATTGGTGTAGGAATCACTAGAACAATTTTTTGTGATGTACTACTTTCCAATTCGGGAGAAGGTACAATTACCTCATCAAGTTCTACTTTCCTCCCACTCACTTCTTTCGAGAGAAACTCCTTCTCTAGAAAGGATCCACTCTTAGCAACAAAGACCTTGCCTTTGGATCTGTGATAGAAGGTGTACCCAACAGTTTCTTTTGGGTATCCGATGAAGATTTACTTCTCCGATTTGGGTTCGAGCTTATCATGTTGAAACTTTTTCACATAAGCGTCGCAGTCCCAAACTTTAAAGAAATGACAGCTTAGGTTTCTCGTCAAACCACAGTTCATACGGTGTCATCTCTACGGATTTAGATGGTGCCCTATTTTAACGTGAATGTAGCTGTCTCTAATGCATGACCCCAAAAGCGATAGTGGTAGATCGGTAAGAGACATCATCGATCGCACCATATCTAATAAAGTACGGTTATGACGTTCGGACACACCATTACAATGTGGTGTTCCAGGTGGCGTGAGTAGTGAAACTATTTCACATTGTTTTTACTGAAGGCCAAACTCGCTAACTCAAATATTTTACCTCTACGATCATATCGTAGAAACTCTTATTTTCTTGTTACGATGATTCTCCACTTCACTCTGAAATTCTTTGAACTTTTCAAATGTTTCAAACTTGTGCTTCATTAAGTAGATATACCCATATCTGCTCAAATCATCAGTGAAGGTCAGAAAATAACGATACCCGCCGTGAGCTTCAACACTCATTGGTCCACATACATCTGTATGTATGATTTCCAACAAATCTGTTGCTCGCTCCATTGTTCCGGAGAACGGAGTTTTAGTCATCTTGCCCATGAGGCATGGTTCGCAAGCACCAAGTGATTCATAATCAAGTGATTCCAAAAGTCCATCACTATGGAGTTTCTTCATGCGCTTTACACCATTATGACCTAAACGGCAGTGCCACAAATAAGTTGCACTATCATTATTAACCTTGCATTTTTGGCTTCAATATTATGAATATGTGTATCACCACGATCGAGATCCAACAAACAATTTTCATTGGGTGTATGACCATCGAAGGTTTTATTCATGTAAACAGAATAACATTTATTCTATGACTTTAAATGAATAACCGTATTGCAACAAATATGATCAAATCATATTCATGCTCAACGCAGATGCCAAATAACATTTATTTAGGTTTTACACTAATCCCGAAAGTATAGGGAGTGTGGGATGATGATCATATCAATCTTGGAACTGCTTCCAATACACATCGTCACTTCATCCTTTAACTAGTTTATGTTCATTATGCAACTCCCACTTCGAGTTACTACTCTTTAGCAACTGAACCAGTATCAAATACCGAGGGGTTGCTATGAACACTAGTAAAATACACATCAATAATCTGTATATCAAATATACCTTTGTTCACTTTGCCATCCTTCTTATCCGCCAAGTATCTAGGGCAGTTCCACTTCCGGTGGCCATTTCCTTTGCAGTAGAAGCACTTAGTTTCAGGCTTGAGTTTAGCTTTGGGTTTCTTCATGGGAGTGACAACTTGCTTGTCATTCTTCTTGAAGTTCCCCTTCTATCCCTTTGCCCTTTACTTGAAACAAGTGGTCTTATTAACCATCACCACTTGATGTTCTTTCTTGATTTCTACCTTTGCCGATTTCAGCATTGCGAAGAGCTCGGGAATTACCTTCGTCATCCCTTGCATATTATAGTTCATCACGAAGTTCTACTAACTTGGTGATAGTGACTAGAGAACTTTGTCAATTACTATCTTATCTGGAAGATTAACTCCCACTTGATTCAAGTAATTGTAGTACCCAGACAATCTGAGCACATGCTCACTGGTTGAGCTATTCTCCTCCATCTTGTAGGAAAAGTACTGTCAGAAGTCTTATACCTCTCGACACGGGCATGAGTATGAAATACTAATTACAACTCTTGGAACATCTCATATGCTCCGCGGCGTTCAAAACGTTTTTGAAGTCCCAGTTATAAGCCGTAAAGCATGGTGCACTAAACTATCAAGTAGTCATCGTACCGAGCTTTTGTCAAAACGTTCATACCGTCTACATCTGCTCCTGCAATAGGTATGTCACCTAGCGGTGCATCAAGGACATATTTCTTTGTGCGGCAATGAGGATAATCCTCAGATCACGGAACAATTCCGCATCATTGCTACTAACATCTTTCAACTTAGTTTTCTCTAGGAACATATAAAAAATAAACGGGGAGCAACATCGTGAGCTATTGATCTACAACATAGATATGCTAATACTACAAGGACTAAGTTCATGATAAATTAAAGTTCAATTTAATCATATTAATTAAAGAACTCCCACTTAGATAGACATCCCTCCGGTCATCTAAATGATCACGTGATCCAAATCAACTAAACCATGTCCGATCATCACGTGAGATGGAGTAGTTTCAATGGTGAACATCTTATGTTGATCATATCTACTATATGATTCACGCTCGACCTTTCGGTCTCCAGTGTTCCGAGGCCATATCTGCATATGCTAGGCTCGTCAAGTTTAACCCGTGTATTCTGCGTGTGCAAAACTGGCTTACACCGTTGTATTTGAACGTAGAGCTTATCACACCCGATCATCACGTGGTGTCTCGGCACGACGAACTTTCGCAACGGTGCATACTCAGGGAGAACACTTATACCTTGAAATTTAGTAAGGGATCATCTTATAATGCTACCATCGTTCTAAGCAAAATAAGAAGCATAATAAGATAAACATCACATGCAATCAAAATATGTGACATGATATGGCCATCATCATCTTGTGCTTTTGATCTCCATCTCCAAAGCACCGTCATGATCACCTTCGTCACCGGCGCGACACCTTGATCTCCATCGTAGCATCGTTGTCGTCTCGCCAACTATTGCTTCTACGACTATCGCTACCGCTTAGTGATAAAGTAAAGCAATTACATGGCGATTGCATTTCATACAATAAAGCGACAACCATATGGCTCCTGCCAGTTGCCGATAACATTACAAAACATGATCATCTCATAGAAAACCGTATAACTCATCATGTCTTGACCATATCACATCACAACATGCCCTGCAAAAACAAGTTAGACGTCCTCTACTTTGTTGTTGCAAGTTTTACGTGGCTGCTACGGGCTTAGCAAGAACCGTTCTTACCTACGCATACAAAACCACAACGATGTTTCGTCAAGTATGTGCTGTTTTAACCTTCACAAGGACCGAGCGTAGCCACACTTGATTCAGCTAAAGTGAGAGAGACAGACACCCGCCAGTCACCTTTAAGCAACGAGTGCTCTTAACGGTGAAACCAGTCTCGCGTAAGCGTACGCGTAATGTCGGTCCGGGCCGCTTCATCTCACAATAACGCTGAAGCAAAGTATGACATGCTGGTAAGCAGTATGACTAGTATCGCCCACAACTCATTGTGTTCTACTCGTGCATATCATCTACGCATAGACCTGGCTCATGATGCCACTGTTGGGGAACGTAGTATTTTAAAATTTTCCTACGATCACGCAAGATCTATCTACCAGATGCATAGCAACGAGAGGGAAGAGTGTGTCTACATACCCTCATAGACCGGAAGCGGAAGCGTCAAGTGACGCTGTTGATGTAGTCGAACTTCTTCGCGATTCAACCGATCAAGCACCGAACGTACGGCACCTCCGCGTTCAGCACACGTTCAGCTTGATGACGTCCCACGATCTCTTGATCCAGTTGAGCTTCACGGGAGAGTTTCGTCAGCACGACGGCGTGGTGACGGATATGATGTATTCACCGGCGCAGGGCTTCGCCTAAGCACTGCAACGGTATGACCGAGGTGTGTTTCTGTGGAGGGGGGCACCGCACACAGCTGGAACAATTCAACTTGTGTGTCTTTGGGTGCCCCCCTGCCCCCGTATATAAAGGAGCAAGAGGGGAGGGCCGGCCGGCCTCCTATGGTGCGGCTAGGGCAATCCTACTAGGAATAGGATTGCAATCCTATTCCTAGTAGGAGTCCATCAAGAAGGAAGAGAGGGAAAGGAAAAGAGGGAGAGGTGGCGCCCCCCCAATCCTAGTCCAACTAGGATCCCTAGGTGGGGCGCCGGCCAGCCTCTATGGGCTGCCTCTCTCCTTTCCTTAAGGCCCACTATGGACCATCCCCCCTCGTAGGGGGTTCCGATAACCCCCTCCGGCAATCCAGTTAAATCCGAAACTTTTCCGGAACACTTCCGGTGTCCGAATATAGTCATCCAATATATCAATCTTTATGTCTCGGACATTCCGAGACTCCTCGTCATGTCCGTGATCTCATCCGGGACTCCGAACTACCTTCGGTACATCAAAACTCATAAACTCATAATACCGATCATCATCAAACGTTAAGCGTGCGGACCCTACGGGTTCGAGAACTATGTAGACATGACCGAGACTCATCTCCGGTCAATAACCAATAGCGGAACCTGGATGTTCATATTGGCTCCTACATATTCTACGAAGATCTTTATCAGTCAAACCGCATAACAACATACATTGTTCCTTTTGTCATCGGTATGTTACTTGCCCGAGATTCGATCGTCGGTATCTCTATACCTAGTTCAATCTCGTTACCGGCAAGTCTCTTTACTCGTTCCGTAACACATCATCTCGTGACCAACTCATTAGTCTTTTGCTTGCAAGGCTTATTATGATGTGTGTTACCGAGAGGGCCCAGAGATACCTCTCCGACACTCGGAGTGACAAATCCTAATCTTGATCTATGCCAACACCACGAATACTTTTGGAGACACCTGTAGAGCATCTTTATGATCACCCAGTTACGTTGTGACGTTTGATAGCACACAAGGTGTTCCTACGGTATTCGGGAGTTGCATAATCTCATAGTCATAGGAACATGTATAAGTCATGAAGAAAGCAATAGCAGTAAAACTAAACGATCATAGTGCTATGCTAACGGATGGGTCTTGTCCATCACATCATTCTCCTAATGATGTGATCCCGTTGATCAAATGACAACTCATGTCTATGGTTAGGAAACATAACCATCTTTGATCAATGAGCTAGTCTAGTAGAGGCATACTAGGGACACTCTGTTTTGTCTATGTATTCACACATGTACTAAGTTTCCGGTTAATACAATTCTAGCATGAATAATAAACATTTATCATGATATAAGGAAATATAAATAACAACTTTATTATTGCCTCTAGGGCATATTTCCTTCAAATTATGTCATTGATATGAGTAAACATGAGACCTAAATGTTATTATGAATATGGTTAGTTCATAATCTTTGTTGAAAACTTGAATGCTTGCTTTACATATTTGCAATAACAAGATCAAACAGAGTTTGTAAAAGTTTTTCTTTATCACTTTCAGTTTATCAACTGAATTGCTTGAGGACAAGCAATGGGTTAAGCTTGGGGGAGTTGATACGTCTCCGTCGTATCTACTTTTCCAAACTCTTTTGCCCTTGTTTTGGACTCTAATTTGCATGGTTTGAATGGAACTAACCTGGACTGACGTTGTTTTCAGCAGAATTGCCTTGTTGTTATTTTGTGAAGGAATAAAAGTTCTCGGAATGACCTTAAATTTCACGGAGAATATTTTCAGAATATATAAAAAATACTGGTGAAAAGAACTACCAGAGGGGGCCCACACCCTGGCCACAAGGGTGGGGGCATGCCCCCTACCTTGTGGGCCCCTGGACCTCCACCGACGTCAACTCCAATGCCATATATTCTCTTTCGAAGAGAAAAAATCAGAGAGAAGATCCCATCGCGTTTTATGATACGGAGCCGCCACCACCTCCTGTTCTTCATCAGGAGACCTGATCTAGAGTCCGTTTGGGGCTCCGGAGAGTGGAGATCGTCGCCGTCGTCATCATCAACCATCTTCCATCACTAATTTCATGATGCTCACTGCCGTGTGTGAGTAATCACATCGTAGGCTTGCTGGACGGTGTTGGGTTGGATGAGATTTATCATGTAATCGAGTTAGTTTTGTTAGGGTTTGATCCCTAGTATCCACTATGTTCTGAGATTGATGTTGCTATGACGTTGCTATGCTTAATGCTTGTCACTAGGGCCCGAGTGCCATGATTTCAGATCTGAACCTATTATGTTTTCATGAATATATTTGTGTTCTTGATCCTATCTTGCAAGTCAATAGTCACCTACTATGTGTTATGATCCGGCAACCCCGGAGTGACAATAGCCGGAACACTTCCCGGTGATGACCATAGTTTGAGGAGTTCATGTATTCACTAAGTGTTAATGCTTTGGTCCAGTACTCTATTAAAAGGAGGCCTTAATATCCCTTAGTTTCCATTAGGACCCCGCTGCCACGGGAGGGTAGGACAAAAGATGTCATGCAAGTTATTTTCCATAAGCATGTATGACTGTATTCGGAATACATGCCTACATTATATTGATGAATTGGAGCTAGTTCTGTGTCACCCTAGGTTATAACTGCTACATGATGAATATATCTGACACCTATCTTTTTCGATCCATTGCCTATGAGTTCGTTCCATATTGATACTTGCTTCGTTACTTTTGTTACTACTATTGTCACCATCACTACAAAACTGCTATTGTTACTTTTGCCACTGTTACCATTACTTCCATACTACTTTGCTACTAAATACTTTGCTACAGATATTAAGTTTTCCAGGTGTGGTTGAATTGACAACTCAGCTGCTAATACTTGAGAATATTCTTTGGCTCCCCTTGTGTCGAATCAATAAATTTGGGTTGAATACTCTACCCTAAAAACTATTGCGATCCCTTATACTTGTGGGTTATCAAGACCTTTTTCTGGCGCCGTTGCCAGGGAGCATAGCTCTATTCTCTGAGTTACTTGGGATTTATATCCGCCGATCACTATGAAGAATCTGATGGATGATAGAACCAAGATCGTTCCCTCTAGAACGAGGGGAGGTAAGGAACTGCCATCTAGCTCTACACTTGATTCTCCTTCTGTTTTGAGTAAACTTGTGACTCCTACACCTACTATTGATTCTGATATGTCGCACGTTATTGATGATGCAACCTCTATTATAAATGATGCTACTCCTGTGCTTGATGAAACTATACCATTGAGGGAATTACTTGATGAAAGTGCATCTAGTGCCCCTTAGTGATTTTGGTGTATTGAAGACTTATAGGTTAAGGGACTAATGTGTTTGTGAGTGTACACGGGTCTTATAAATCTATGAGGATTTTGATATTTACGAAGAAAGTCGACCCCTAAAAATGTATATCTTCAGTTGAAGACTTTGGTTTTCTTGAAGACTTTGAAAGTGAGGAAATTGGTGCAACCTTGAAGACTTGGATATTCATGAGAGGATTATGAAGCGTGAAGACTTTTGTTTTCATAGTTTCATTTCCTCTTTCTTGAGTCATAGGAAACACCGTACTGTTAAAGGGGTCGAGGTAAAACTAAGGAAACATATTTCCAAGTGGTGCTCAACTCAAAGTCTATACTACCCAATCCCTTCGAGTGAAGCCATTGGAAATCTCATACAATTCAGTCTATTTCTTTAGTGACAGAGACAAAGTTATTCTGTTCTCTGAGGAATTTGTTCTGACTAAGGAGTTAGGAATTTGCCAGTGCGGATTGCCTACAAGTGAGGAACATGATAGCCCTAAGGAATTTGAGAGCTCAAATTACCGACCGTTGCTGTGCTGTGAGCCAGTTGTCCCAAATATCCTATCCACCTAACGGTCATATCATTTAAGGTAATTTATGTCTTATCATGTCGAGCTGCTCCCTAGGCTATAAATAGCCGCCCCCTAAAACCACTAGCTAGTTGGCTTCTCTGAGAGAAACTGACACTTGTCATTAGAGCAACCCATCCTCCGAGGACTTTGAGCGAAAATCATCAAGTGAGGAAAAACCCAAAACCCAAACACCTAAAACCCCAAAGTGATTGAGCATCACTGAGGAGAGTGTTCCTGCGTGGAGCCGATGCTTGTTACCTTTGAAGACTGTGATCTTCCAGATGATTAGGCGTCAATGGTCTAGAGCATCCAAGAGGAATTGTGGATCGCCGAGTGACCAAGTCTATGAAGGTTTGGAAGTCACCTGTGAAGACTTACCATGAGTGACTGGGCTCGGTCCGTGTGACCTTAGCTCAAGGGGAATACGGTGAGGACTTTGTGTCTTGGAATATGTGTCTAGGACTGGGTGTCCGGGACTGTGTGTCCTCGGGTTTAAATACCTAGCCGCCCTAACCAAACGTACAACTGTCACAACAGTTGGAACTGGTCTAACAAATCATTATCCTCACCAAGCTTACTGGTTATATTTCCACAACCTTTCCATTTACTCATTCATGTGATGATGAACTTGATCTGTACTGTTTGAAGACTTTGACTGAAGACTTTCTCAATTTCCTCAACCCAATTTCTTCAGTCCTCAGTCTTCAGCCTATTTATCCTGTTTACACGCTACTTGTACTCCGTGTTTGCTTTCATTTCATCATGATGACCATGCTACTATTTTGTTATGCATGCACTTGAGTATCTATTCCGCTGCTAAGCAGTTCGTTGCTTAGGAAATTCCTCAGCTAGTATTTCCTCAGTGACGAATTTGTAAAAATCGCCTATTCACCCCCCCCCCCTCTAGTTGATATAACACACTTTCAATTGGTATCAGAGCAAGGTACTCCCTTGTTCTGTGTGATTTTGGTTTAACCACCTAGAGTTTTAGTTATGTCGACTACAGGTATGCTCAAAGTCTCAGCTCGGTGTCCTACCTTTGATGGGACGGACTACCCCTACTAGAAGAATAAGATGCGCATGCATCTTGAGGCAATTGACAATGATCTTTGGTACGTTGTGGAAACTGGTGTTCCATCTGTCTCACCTTCCGTGAATGCTGCTGATGTGAAGAAATTCAAGCAACTCGACTCTCAAGCAAAGAATATCATATGTGTCCATCTGAGCAAAGGGCAGTATGGCAGAGTGAGTGCTTTGGAGACTGCAAAGCTTATCTGGGACAAGCTGTCCAAGGTCAACGAGGGAGTCTCAACTCAACGTGACTCTCAATTTGATGTTCTTCGCAACCTCTTCAACCGCTTCAAGAGACTTGACAAAGAAAATATTCATCAAACCTTCGATCGCCCCACTGACATCTCAAACGAGCTACATGCACTTGGTGCTACAGACATCACAGACCATGAGGTGGTGAAGAAACTGCTAAGATCACTTGACTCTTCATTCGACACTCTGGCACTAATGATTCAAGAGCGTAGAGACTACAAGTCACTTGATCCAGCTGATATCCTTGAGAGGCTGAACACTCATGAGTTCCAACAAGCTAAGAAGAGAGACCTCTATGGTCCAAGCTATGGTAGATCATGTGCACTGAAGGCCAAGGCAGTTTCCTCATCCGAAGGTGAAGATTCTGATAGCAGCCTTGGCGATCCTGAAGAACTAAGTCAGGAGCTGGCAATGCTCGTGAGGAAATTTCATAAGTTCTCAAGACGAGGTCGCTTTGGAAGATCTTCAAGAGGTGATGATGTGAGATCTAATTCCTCATCTCGAGATTCCAAGAAGAGGACTTGCCACAAATGCAAGAATCCGGGTCACTTTATCACTGATTATCCTCAGTGGGCAAAGGAATCGAAGAAGAAGAAATACAAGGATTATAGCTCAGACGACTCGAAGAAAAAGAAGAAGTCTTCAAAGTCCTCATCATCAAAATCTGCAAAGTCTTCCTCTCACAAGAAGATCAGTTCCAAGAAAGCTCAAGCATTCATTGGCAAGGAAATGGATTCAGCTGAATCTGAAGAAAATGAGGAAGAGGAGGAATATGAGGAATCAGACTCTAGTGTGGCTAGCCTAGCTCTCGCTACCGCATTCGTCAGCAAGTCCATCTTCAATACTGAGGAAAATGACTTCCCCGACACTGCTGACAACGACAACGATGACTACGCTCCCACCTATTACTTCATGGCAAAAGGTGACAAGGTTCTCAACCATCCCTCCTCTGATTCTAGTGAAGATGAATCTGATGCAAACGTCAAACCTAGCTATTCCAAACTTGCTAAAATTGCCATAAAATAGCAAAAAGCCTTTGATAAGGTTCAAATTCTGCTAGAAATAAGTGATAACCCGTTGGGTGAGGAATTGGATCGATCTAAAATCTTGAATGAGAATCTTCAGAGACTTCAGTCCAAGTTTGATAACCTTCAGGATATTCATAACACTCTCCTAACTGATCATGAGAAACTTCCTTATGAATTTCTTCAAAGAAAGCAAGATCTTGAAAAGCTTAGGATGAGTTATGAAGATCTTCAAAAGGAGAATGATTCACTACTTGCTCAACAGACCAGCTCTGCTCAGGAAGAATTCATTCCACCATGTCTAAAATGCATTGAATGTGAAACTACAATTTCCTCACCTGAAAGTTCAAATGCTTCTACTGCTACAAATTCTTCAACTGTTTCTGTGGTGACAATTTCTTCAACTGAGGAAAACACCGATGCTACTGACGAAAATGCAAGGTTCAAGGAATTGTATGTGACAGGCATGTACAAAAGCCTCAAAGGTCATCAGACTCTTTGTGATGTGCTTAAAAAGCAGATTCTGAACAGGAACCCTAGGAAAGAGGGTATTGCATTTGAGAGGAAACTCAATGTTGATGGGACCTACTGGAAACCTGAGCAGTATCCCAAAACCTCATGGGTTGCTACAAAAGGACCTCCCGTAGATCCATCTACCTTATATGGCTTTACTTGTGAATCTTCTCATTCTTCTGATGAGTCATTTGACTCCAACTATAAACTCTTCAAAAATCAGAATGGTGAAGTATTTGCTAGATATGTTGGAACTAACTGCAGGAATGGTCCCCCTATGAAGAAAAACTGGGTCCCTAAGAGGCACCTTGAAAATCTTCAATTGAATGGCCTCATGACACCACCTATGAAGAACAGGAACCCCATATCAAATTCTTCACATGGATCAAAATCTTCATATGGATCCAAATCCTCATATGGACCAAATTCCTCAAGTGGATCAAATTCCTCATATGATCATCATAGTGTTAACACATATGTTTCGCAGGGAAAGAATAAGGATTATGAATATGTGCATTATTCTTCAAATCATTATGTTCATAAGTCCTCGAAGAATTTCTATACTTACTCATATTCATACTCTAACCCCTCTCCAGTGAAACAAAGTGCACTGGCTTCAATGCCACCATTCTCAATTGGTGCTCGCCGAATGATGAACTCTTTGCCACCCCTTCAGATGTGGGTGGTGAAGAAAAAGAACTAATCTCTTATGCAGGGTCAGGTCTCCAGACGAACTTAAACGTTTGAAGAATTTGCTGGAGACCTGAAAATGCTTGAAAGGACGCAAGCTAATCATGTAGAAATGATTCATTCGTTTCTCACGTCCTCATTCTTCATATATTGCTCTTATTGATGAAATTCATTCTAATGAAATTGATGTCATATTCTTCACTACAAAGCATATGAGTTGTAAGATGCACTAATTCTTCTACATGATGACTCCCTCAAAGCTACTGAGTGGGTCCTCAACAGTGGATGCACAAATCACATGACCGGTGACAAGAACCTACTGATAGACTCTGCTTTATCTCCATCTCATCTGAAGCATATTACCTACGCTGACAAAGGAAAAAAGCAAGGTATTGGGTCTAGGTAAGGTTGTAATCTCAAAAGATCGACACATGGACAAAGTCATGCTTGTCGAGTCTCTTGGATTCAACCGCTTGTCTGTCTCAATGCTTTGTGATATTGATATGGGTGTTGTCTTTGGCAAATATCGCTGCGTTGTAGTCCTAGAATCTGACAATTCCAAAGTCTTCGAAGGCTTTAGGGGAGGAGACTTGTATATTGTTGATTTCTCTACATGACCACAGCTTGCCACATGTCTACTTGCAAAAGCTTCAGAAGGATGGCTATGGCATCAACGACTCGGTCATGCTGGCATGAGGAACTTGCACACGCTTGTGAAGAAGAAGCATATCCTTGTAATTGAGGGTGTCAAATTCCTCAAAGATCATCTTTGTGGGGCTTGCGAAGCTGGAAAGATGACCAAATCCAAACATCCCTCGAAGACAATTATGACTACCACTCGTCCTTTTGAATTGCTTCACATGGACCTCTTCATCCCTACACATTACTCTGCATTCACAAATGCAGCATCTCTTTATGGCTTTGTCATTGTTGATGACTATTCTCGTTATACATGGGTGCATATCATCACATTTAAGCATGAAGTGCAGGAAATCTTCAAGCGATTTTCCTCAAGGGCCTCGACAAATTTCGGTGTGAAGATCAATCATATCCGGAGTGAAAATGGGACCGAGTTCAAGAACACTGGTCTTGATGACTATCTTGATGAACTTGGTATTACTCATGAGCTATCAGACCCTTACACTCCTCAGCAGAACGGTGTTGTGGAGCGCAAGAACAGGACTCTTGTTGCGATGGCTCGCACCATGCTTGAAGAATACAAGACGCCTCTTCGGTTCTGGCCTGAGGCTATCAAAACTGTGTGCCACACATCAACATGGTATATCTTCACAAACTCCTCAAGAAAACCTCATATGAACTGCTCACTGACAAGAAACCCAATGTGAGTTATCTCACATTCTTCGGTGTAAAATGTTTGGTTAGAGATCCTCATCATAGTTCCAAATTTGCATCGAAAGCACATGAAGATTTTATGCTTGGTTACGGAAAGGACTCGCACACCTACATAATCTTCATCAATCATCTCCACAAGATTGTTGAGACTATAGATGTGCGGTTCGATGAAACTAATTTCTCGCAAAGAGAGCATCTGCCTCCTGTGACAGGTGAAATACCTCCTGAGGAATCCATCAAGTTCAAAGCTACTGAAGATATCATCCCCACTGAAGAATCAGCTGAAGAAGTCATTCCTGACACTGAAGAAAATCATTCCGGTGCTCCTGAAGAAACTGCTGCTGAAGAAAATGCTCAGCCAGACCAAAGTCATCAACCAGCTCATCCTCGGGTCGCAAAAGAAGTGCAGATCGAGAAAATCAACGACGAAATCAATGCACCAGGTCCTCTCACACGCTCAAGAGCTTCACACTTATCTAACCTTTGTGGGCACTTCGCTTTTGTCTCTATCACAGAGCCCACCAAAGTTGATGAGGCATTTCTGGAACCTGAGTGGATTCAAGCTATGCAAGAGGAATTGTATCAATTCGAGCTCAACCATGTGTGGGAACTCGTCAAGCGACCAGATCCTCGGAAGCACAATCATCGGCACCAAGTGGATCTATCAAAACAAGCAAGATGAAAACGGCCTTGTGGTGAGGAATAAGGCTCGTCTCGTAGCTCAAGGCTACACACAGGTTGAAGGAATTGACTTTGATGAAACTTTTGCTCCTGATGCTAGACTTGAAGATATTCGCATATTACTTGCTTATTCTAACCATCATAATATCATCTTATATCAAATGGATGTGAAAAGTGCATTCCTCAATGGTAAGCTTGAGGAAGAAGTATATGTTGCTCAACCCCCAGGTTTTGAAGATCCTAAACATCCTGATAAAGTCTTCAAACTCAACAAGGCCCTCTATGGCCTCGAGCAGGCCCCTCGGGCGTGGTATGATACTTTGAAGGAATTCCTCACGAAGAAAGGCTTCAAACCCGGTTCACTTGACCCAACTCTTTTCACTAAATCATATGATGATGAATTATTTGTGTGTCAAATCTATGTGGACAATATTATTTTTGGTTGTACTGATGAACATTACAGTGACAGATTTGGCCACATGATGCATGAAGAATATCAAATGTCCATGATGGGAGAGCTGAAATTCTTCCTAGGCCTTCAAATTTGTCAACAATGCAATGGAATCTTCATATCTCAAGAGAAATACCTCAAGGATGTTCTGAGGAAATTCGGCATGCAAGATTGCAAAGGCGTCAAAATCCCTATGCCCACAAATGGCCATCTATGCACCAATGAAAATGGTAAAGACTTCGATCAAAAGGTATACCGCTCCATGATTGGATCCTTATTGTATCTATGTGCATCTAGGCCAGATATTATGCTTAGTGTTTGCATGTGTGCCCGATTTCAAGCTACACCGAAGGAATCACACCATAAGGTTGTGAAGCATATTCTTCGATATCTAGCTCACACTCCAACACTTGGATTATGGTATCCCAAGGGCTCTGATTTTGATCTCATTTGATATTCTGACTTTGACTATGCTGGTGACCGAGTGGATCGCAAGTCTACATCCGGCACATGCCATTTCCTCGGACGATCCTTAGTATGTTGGTCCTCGAAGAAGCAGAATTGTGTATCACTCTCCATTGCTGAAGCTGAGTACATATCTGCTGGTTCATGATATGCTCAATTACTGTGGATGAAGCAAACACTCAAGGACTATGGCGTCAACATGAAGAATATGCACTCTATTGAGACAGTAAGAGTGCCATCAAGATTGCTCACAGCCCAGTTTAGCACTCGAAGACAAAGCACATCCAGATCCATCATCATTTTCTTCGTGATCATGTATTCAAGGGTGACATCTCCATCTACCACGTGAAGACTGAAGATCAGTTGGCAGATATCTTCACTAAGCCCTTGAATAAGAAGAGATTTTGCAAGTTGCGGTGTGAGCTAAATATCTTAGAATCTTTGAATGTTCTTTAAAAAGGACACACATCCTAACACTTATGCAAAATTGATGACTTTGATGCGCAACACACGAAGTAACGTTTTTCTTCAATCAATGAAGACTAACCCTCTAAGTGTGAAGAAATTAATGAAGAAATTGATTCTCATAGCCCTACGACAATTGTATGCAGTGTCTGAAATCATCATTCTTATACGGTGGGTCACGCCACCAACCAAAGTTGGAATTTGAGTTTTTCTTAAATTTGCAATGTCTTCAACTTTTTCTGGTGTTCTTCATTGGCTATATATTCACTTATTGCTAATTCTTCAAGTTGATTTTTCCTCTAAGTGAATGTGACCGGACCCTTTCCCCTCTATGCTTAACTCAATCCAGTCTATTCACAATTTCTTCATATGCGTTCTATTTGAAACTTGTTCAAAATCTTCACTGTGTCCTTGACAGCTGAAGAATTTGTGAACGCAACGTTAAAATTTTCTTATCCAAAATTTTCGGCTTTTGCCGCTCAAACCGTTCTGCATCCCACGATGGATTAAACAACTCTCCCACGATCTCCACTATCTTTACTCCTCAGAACGTGGGTGACACATGTCGCTAGGATAGCAAAGGGCAGGGGCACATTCGTCCAATTTCTTTGGACGAGCAGTTTTTCACAGTGGCTATAAATACCCCTCCACTGTCACCGTACCTTATTTACTTTGCTCGACCTCCATCTCACTCGAGCTCTCAGACCTAGCACCGCTGCTACTCTCCATCGATGCCGGTGAGGAAGAGCTTCGCTGCCTCGACCTCCTCGCCATCGTACTCGTGTCGGCTGCGGAAATCTTCACTCCGCCGCCGCCGTAGCTATCTCCTTCTGCCAAGTTAGGACGTGGGAGATCCGGACCGACGAGCTTCACCAAAGTTCATCCAGTTCGTCGTGTTCTTCACCAAGGGTAATTAAAATCTAATTTTACTACCCTTTCTTGATTCTCATGTTTTTCACAATTTCTTCAAAAGGTGTTTATTCTTCAACTCCCCACTCCCTAAACACCTAAATCTATTTGTTCTTGATTTGTTTCTCTAAGTTGTGTTTTTCTTCATGATTCCTCAATTGTGTGGATTTTTGATCTATACAACTCTCGAACCTAAAGCAAGAACGCTTAGTGAAAGTCTTCAAGACTCCCATGGTCAAATTCCTCAAACTTGATACTTTTGAAAAAATTCTGAGAACGCATATGACCTCTCCAAATTCTTCGCAACTATACTTTGTTCATAGGTACAAATGTCTGCTGCTGAATCTCTAGGTTCTCACCAACTTAACTCATTTGCAGCATTCCTCGAAGAAAAGTTACATACTTCCTCAGAAACCTCAATTGTTAAAAATCCTCAAGTGAGGAAAATGGCTGAAGACAAGAGACCACAGAAGGGAGGAAAGAGACCTGAGACAAACACTGCATTTGAAATCCCTGAAGACATCTATGATGAATATTGCACACCAGCTGAGGAAACTCATGGCAAAGAAAACAAAAATCAGCGCAAAGTGTGCATTCAGAGGATTGAGAGAAGATGGGCCAAGGAATGGAGGGAGTACCGCTATGTTACTTCAAAGTACATGAAGAAATTCGCAGTAAACCCTCCTTGCACAAGACCTCCTTTGGCGCCAGGCCAAGTTGCGGATCCCTCAAGCGTCAGGCGTGGTGGGGAATTTGCAAAGGAATGGGCCAAGCGTCAAGCAAAGCTTTAACGTGCAGCCAGAGAAGCAGTGAAAAAATTCAATGAAGACTCTGCTGCTGAGGCCTCTGCAAGCAAGCCCAAGAAGGTCATGCTGAAGAAATCGGATGTCAAGCCAAATTCCTCAACAACAATGCCTTCAAGGCCAAGTTCCTCAAAGCATTCCGGACACATTCCTCAGGCAACTTCCTCAAGGGCTGCCTCCACTCCCTCAGTTGCGGCACAATCTTTAGCTACTGCTGCAAAGTCCTCAACTCCCGTGCACCTTGCAGCATGTCAACGGACCACATGGTTCTCAATTACTTTAGGAGCCTCTGCAAGTTCATCAGCTCCACCACAATCTTCACCTGGTCCAACCTTGCTGAAAGTGAAGACCACTACTGGCCATGGAAAGAGGCCAAGTCCTCAGAAGAAAGTGGCCTTTCAAGTTCCATCTGATGACGATGAAGCTGATGATGAAGAACTTGTTGCAATCATCAGGGATAGACAGGTGAAGGCTGCTAGAGCCCAGGGCAGTTCTGTGCCTCTCATGTGGATCCTAAGAAGATACTCGATTACATTGATCTATGGCACAAGGATCTCAATACCCCTCTCCCTGACATGAATCTCACTCCTGGTCAAAGTCACATGTTGGCTCCTTTCATTGGTGAAGAAAAATGGAAGTTTGAACAAGCCAAAAAGGCCAAGAAAGATCAATACAAGAAGGAGCGACTTCTTAAGAAAAACATTTTGAACATGTCTCCTGAGGATCTTGTGAAGCTGCAATATGAGATCAAAGACCTCGGTGATGAATTTGACTGATACCGTGCTGATTGGCTAGGAGCCAAAGTCAGATTCGTCAAGCTATCCAAGTCACTCAAGCTTGGTGGTCAGAGTTCCTCACAAGAAGCAAGTCATCTTGGTGAGAAAACTGAAAGCGCAGCTGACAATGTCACTGCTGAAGAAACTGAACATGCCAGGACTGATGAAGAAATTCCAATCGCTGAAGAAACTGCCAGGGCAACTTCCAATGTTGCGCATGAAGAACAACCCAGGGCTGCTGAAGAAGCTGAAGCAGCGCCTAAAGAAACTGAGAATGCCAGGGCGACTACAACAGTCATGCCTGAAGAAACTGAACCAATGTCATCTGCACCTCCTACAAAGTCTTCACCTGTGAAGACTATCAAACTTTCTTCTGCATCAGAAGTGAAGAAGACAAAGGCTGCAGAGAAGGCAGCTATGAAGAAAAGGAAAGCATCATCAACTACAGAATCCTCAGCTCCCAAGAAAGTGAGGACTTTGTCAAGCTCCGTCACGAATCCCATTGATGTTGTTTCGATTTCCATTGTGCTATCAAAGGAGATTGTTCCTTTTGGTGAGGATTATAAGATTCCTGATGACTCTGCTGAAGAGAATCCTTCTGCTGCTTGTTCAGAGCGGTTGGATGATGAAATTTAAGCGGAAGCAATCCCTTCAACCCCTCTGGTATCATCGCCCATGCCTCAGTTCACTACTAAAGAGGCCGGCGTTGAGGAAATGGAAGAAGTTGAGGATGTGGACATTGGGTCTACAACACATGTGCTCAATGATGACTATTGGGAGACGACTCATCCAAATTCCCCATTAACCACACCACTGCAGCAAGTTCCTCAGTCCCCTGCTCAAACTAAAGAAATTCACATGGGCTCTGAAGAACTTCACATTCCACTTCTGTCCTTTCCTGAACAAGCTACAACTACATTAGCTGAACAAAGTGAACAACCTGTAGCTACTGAAGAACCTGAAGCTCAAATTCATCAGGCAGCAGCTCCAAAAGTTATAACTCAAGAGGCAGCAAAATCATCATCTTCAAATCTTCAGCCCAAGCAAAAGAACCCTCATGCTACAAAGCACAAATTCAAAGCTGATGATTTCTTCGCTGAACACGTATTCTTCACTGAATTCAACCCCTATGACTCAGCAAGACATCGTCGCAAGTTGTTCTAGACTGTCACTCAAATGAACTTGTATTCCTCACTGCTTTTCGACAAGGATAAGGTATTTGAACATCGTCAAATTCCTCATGTTGACATGGAGTCCATACCTTGCTTTGAGCCAGTGCTGAATTTGCTGCATGAAGCTGGGCTTCTGAGCTTCTGTTCTGACATCTGTGATTGGAATGAAGAGCTAATTCTTCAATTCTATGCAACCTTGCACCTGACTGGTAATGCTGATGATATCAATTCATGGGTGCTTGACTGGATGACTGACAACACTCACTACAAAGCTCCCGCATATGAATTGCTTCATGTTGTACTTGTTCACCCTCCTGCTGAAGGCGCGAGATTGATGTATAATGAACCTGAACTTCCAAATCATCTGATGCAAGTGCTAATGAAGCCTTTGAAGGCCGGCCATCCTCCAAGAACAACCTTCCTAGTGAAGGATTTGCTATATGTGCCAAGGACAATATACCGTATTCTCACCAAAACCCTCAGTCCAATCAAAGGCCACAACTCTGAAGAAGAAGAAGACGTTGTTGGCATGATGAAGAATCCGCTATTCAATATCATGCATGGGATTCCCATCAGCTATCATGATTTCTTCATGAGGACTTTGAAGAATGTTGCACTGTCACCTTTTGAGTTGAAGCCTTATGCTCCCTGGATTATGAGATTCATCAGAAGAAGGTCTTCAATTGCATACAAGGCTGACTTTCAGAATCACCTCAATTATTTGCCTCTGGTTGAAGTCCTCAAATGGACAATTTCCTCAGTTGACGGAAAAGGCAAAGTTGCTATCATTGATAAAGGTACTCGTCCCTTGGATGGACATATCCACAAAGCTGCATCCTACTCTACCAATGATGATTCTGCAACCCAAGACACTGTCGCAAATGCTTTAAAGCACATTCCTCAAGCAACTGTTCCGTGAGTGATGACTGGCCGTGAGCTTCTTCTAAGTCTTCATCAGAAAGTTGATCGAAATCACAAGTGGGTCAAGCGCCAGTTTGCTGCAATTCTTCAGAACATGACTGTCACACAGAATATTGTGAAGAAGAATCACTACTATGTGCATGAAATATTCGACCACACTTGGGCTATTCTTTTCACATCACTTCAATGCTGAAGAACTCAAGGAGATGGAATTCCAACAGGACTTTGACTGGTCTCATCCACCTTCGAAGAAATTCAAGAAGGTCAAAGTTCCTCAGCTGGTCACAAGTTCATTTTCTTCATCGCGCACAACGGATGAAGCTTAAGATTTGGACGACACTCGGCAGGCCCTACATCAACGGACAACCCCAACAACGATGGCGCTCCTCCATCAAGATCATGATGACATTCTTCAGGGGCGTTAGTCCTCATTTTTTGTCCCTTTTGGTCATTTGATGACAAAGGGGGAGAAATTTGAGTTAGTCTTCAAGCGGGTCTCTATTATGGGCTATATTTTTTCTATTAAGTTACAACTCTCGTTCTTCTGAGGTGTTTACTCTTATGAGTTGTAAACTTAAGTCCGATGGTGGTCTCACACTTTTTGAACTGCTTTCTGCATGCTTATTTCCTCAATACTTTTATGCACGCATGCTGAATTTTGTCAGACACCATATTTCATCATGCATTTCAAATTCTTCATATTATATGTTAAATGCGTGTATGAATTACAAGATATAGGGGGGATCTCCATGATATTATTCTACAATGTGCATCTGCTAATTCAAGCAAAATCCTCAAAAGTGCACATCTTCAGGGGGGTTCTTCTATATCTTGTAATCAAATTCCTCAATATCAGTTGTTACACTTCATATGTTTATCCCAGTTGAAAACTTAACCTATTTGTCATCAATCACCAAAAAGGGGGAGATTGTAAGTGCATCTATTGCCCCTTAGTGATTTTGGTGTATTGAAGACTTATAGGTTAAGGGACTAATGTGTTTGTGAGTGTACACAGGTCTTATAATTCTATGAGGAGTTTGATATTTACGAAGAAAGTTGACCCCTAAAAATGTATGTCTTCGGTTGAAGACTTTGGTTTTCTTGAAGACTTTGAAAGTGAGGAAATTGGTGCGACCTTGAAGACTTGGATATTCATGCGAGGATTATAAAGCATGAAGACTTTTGTTTTCGTAGTTTCATTTCCTCTTTCTTGAGTCACAGGAAACACCAACTGTTAAAGGGGGTCGAGGTAAAACTAAGGAAACATATTTCCAGGTGGTGCTCAACTCAAAGTCTACACTACCCAATCCCTTCGAGTGAAGCCATTGCAAATCTCATACATTTCAGTCAATTTCTTCAGTGACAGAGATGAAGTTCTTCTGTTCTCTGAGGAATTTGTTCTGACTGAGGAGTTAGGAATTCACTAGTGTGGATTGCCTACAAGTGAGGAACATGATAGCCCTGAGTAATTTGAGAGCTCAAATTTCCGACCGTTGTTGTGTTGTGAGCCAGCTGTCCCAAATATCCTATCCACCTAACAGTCATATCATTTAAGGGCATTTATGTCTTATCATGTCGGGCTGCTCCCTAGGTTATAAATAGCCGCCCCCCTACAACCACTAGCTGGTTGGTGCTACCTCTTGAGCTTGCGTTGTATTCCCTCGAAGAGGAAAGGGAGATGCAGCACAGTAGCGTAAGTATTTCCCTTAGTTTTTGAGAACCAAGGTATCAATCCAGTAGGAGACCACGCGCCAGTCCCTCACACCTGCACAAACAAATAAGAACTTCGCAGCCAAGACGATAAGGGGTTGTCAATCCCTTTACAGTCACTTACGATAGTGAGATCTGATAGAGATGATAAGATAATATTTTTGGTATTTTTAGTATAGAAACAGAAAGTAAAGAAAGCAAATAAACAACGGCAACAAAAATTGACAGGAACGTAATATGATAAAGATAGACCCGGGGGCCATAGTTTTCTTTAGTGGCTTCTCTCATGATAGCGATATTCTACGACGGGTAAACAAATTATTGTCGAGCAATTGATAGAAAAGCGAATAATTATGAGACTATCTAGGCATGATCATTGTATATAGGCATCACGTCCGAGACAAGTAGACCGAAACGATTCTGCATCTACTACTATTACTCCACACATCGACCGCTATCCAGCATGCATCTAGTGTATTGAGTTCATACGAACAGATTAACGCCTTAAGCAAGATGACATGATGTAGAGGGATAAACTCAAGCAATATGATGAAAACCCCATCTTTTTATCCTCCAGGGCAACAATACAATACGTGCCTTGCTGCCCCTACTGTCACTGGGAAAGGACACCGCAAGATTGAACCCAAAGCCAAGCACTTCTCCCATTGCAAGAACTATAGATCTAGTAGGCCAAACCAAACCAATAATTCGAAGAGACTTGCAAGGATATTATGAGCACACATAAAAAGTTCAGAGAAGAACCAAATATCTTTCATAGATAACCTTGATCATAAACTCACAATTCATCGGATCTCGACAAACACTCCGCAAAAAGAGATTACATCGAATAGATCTCCTCGAAGACCGAGGAGAACTTTGTATTGACATCTAGAGAGAGAGAAGAAGCCATCTAGATACTAGCTATGGACCCGAAGGTCTGAGGTAAACTACTCACAACTCATGGTGAGGGCGATGATGATGATGAAGAAGGCCTCCGTGATGGATCCCCCTCCCGGAACATGCTCCAAGATGGGATCGCCACGGGAACAGCAGCTACGGCGGTGGAATTAGGGTTTTCTCTCTGCGTATGGAGTTTCTGGGGTACGTAGGTATATATAGGAAGAAGGGGGGAACCGGGGGCCACACGGGCTGCCCTCGAGGCAGGGGGCGTGCCCTGGGAAGGGGGGCATGCCCCCCACCCTCGAGGGTGGCCCCTCTATCCCCTGGCTTGGCCCCGAATTCTTTTGTGCGTGATTTCCTCCAAAAATATCTCTCGCGAAGGATTCATTCCGTTTGGACTCCGTTTGATATTCCTTTTCTGCAAAACCCTGAAACAGGCAAAAAACAGCAATCTGGACTGGACCTTTGGGTTAGTACGTTAGTCCCAAAAATGATATAAAAGTGAATGATAAAGCCCATTAAACATCCAGGACTTCATAAATAATAGCATGGAACAATAAAAAATTATAGATACGTTGGAGACGTACCAAGCATCCCCAAGCATAATTCCTGCTCGTCCTCGAGTAGGTAAATGATAAAGAAAGAATTTTTGATGTGGAATGCTAACCAACATAGTTTTTCAATGTAATTCTCTTAATTGTGGCATGAATGTTCAGATCTGAAAGATTCTAGACAAAACTTTATATTGACATAAGAAATAACAATACTTCGAGCAATACTAACAAAGCAATCATGTCTTCTCAAAATACTATGGCTAAAGAAAGTTATCCCTACAAAATCATATAGTGTTGGCTATGCTCCCTTATTATCACACTAAATATTCATATCATGCACAACCCCGATTTCAGCCAAGCATTTGTTTTCATGCTCTATCTTTTCAAACCTTTCAACTTTCACACAATACATGAGCGTGAGCCATGGACATAGCACTATTGGTGGAATAGAGGTGGTTGTGGAGAAGACAAAAAGAGGGAGATAGTATCACATCGACTAGGCGTATCAACGGGCTATGGAGATGCCCATCAATAGATATCAATGTGAGTGAGTAGGGATTGCCATGCAATGGATGCACTAGAGCTAAATATGAATGAAAGCTCAACAAAAGAAACTAGTGGGTGTGCATCCAACTTGCTTGCTCACGAAGACCTAGGGCATTTGAGGAAACCCATCGTTGGAATATACAAGGCAAGTTCTACAACGAAAATTCCCACTAGTATATGAAAGTGACTAAGCATGAGACTCTCTACAATGAAGAACATGGTGCTACTTTGAAGCACAAGTGTGGAAAAAGATAGTAGCCATTGTCCCTTTTTCTTTTCTTTTCTTTTCTTTTTTTCTTCTTTTCTTTTTTCTTGGGCCTTTCTTTTTTTTCTTTGGCCTTTCCTTTTTTTCCTTTTTTTTGCGAAGGGGTTTTATAGATTCAGCCTTTCCTCCCATGGGACAATGCTCTAATAATGATGATCATCACACTTTCATTACAACACGACAATACAACTCGATACTACAACAACAAAGTATGACTCTATATGAATGCCTCCGGCGGTGTACCGGTATGTGCAATGAAACAAGAGTGACATGTATGATAAATTATGCATGGTGGCCTTGCCACAAATACGATGTCAACTACATGATCATGCATGGCAATATGACAATATGATGCGTGTCATATAAACGGAACGGTGGAAAGTTGCATGGCAATATATCTCGGAATGGCTATGGAAATGCCATGATAGGTAGGTATGGTGGCTGTTTTGAGGAACAATATGGTGGCTGTTTTGAGGAAGGATATATAATGGGTTTATGGCACCGGCGAAAGTTGCGCGGTACAAGAGAGGCTAGCAATGGTGGAAAGGTGAGAGTGCGTATAATCCATGGACTCAACAATAGTCATAAGAACTCATATACTTATTGCAAAAATCTACGAGTCATCAAAACAAAGTAATCAACGCATGCTCCTAGGGGGGAGGTTGGTAGGAGTTAACCATCGCACGCCCCCGACCTCCACACAAAGGTTGACACTCTACAAATACCTCATGCTTTAACTTAGTCACATAACGGTTCACCATACGTGCATGCTACGGGAATCACTAACCTTAACACAAGTATTTCTCAATTTCATAATAACTCCGCTAGCACGACTCTAATATCACTATCCTCATGTCTCAAAACAATTATCAAGCATCCAACATCTCTTTCTATTCAATGCACTTGGTGTGAAAATTTTACTACATTGACATTGGATGTTTATCATGTGAAGACTAGTTTCTTTAGCCTAAACACATTACCATGCTGTTTTAATAGACTCTCAAAATATATCTAAGTGAAGCATGAGAGTTCAAAAATTTCTACAAAATATTACCACCACCATGCTCTAAAAGATATAAGTGAAGCACGAGAGCAAAAACTATTCAACTCAAAAGATATAAGTGAAGCACATAGAGTGTTCTAACTATTTTTACGCCATATTTAACTCTCTCAAATAGGTGTGTCCATCAAGGATGAATGTGACAAACTAACAAGCAAAGACTCAAATTATACAAGACGCTCCAAGCAAAACACATAGCATGTTGCGAATAAAAATATAGCTCCAAGTATAGTTACCGATGGATGAAGACGAAAGAGGGGATGCCTTCCCGGGGCATCCCCAAGCTTAGGCTTTTGGATAATCTTGAATTTACTTGGGGTGCCATGGGCATCCCCAACCTTAGGCCTTTGCTACTCCTTGTTCCATAGTCCATCAAAGCAATACTCAAAACTTGAAAACTTCACAACACAAAACTTAGACAAAAATTCTCGTGAGCTCCGTTAGTAAGAGAAAGCAAACCACCACTCAAAGGTACAGCAAGGAATTCATTCTTTGTTTATATTGGTGTTAAACCTACTGTACTCCAAGTTCTCTATGGTTCATATCCTCTAATATTACTCATAGATGCATCGGAATAAGCAAACAACACACGAAAACAGAATCTGTCAAAAACATAACAGTCTGTAGTAATCTGCTGGGTTCGCCTACTTCTGGAACTCCAAAAAATTAAAAATAAATTGGTAAATTTGCGCAATTTGTCTACCAATCAGCAGCGAAAAGAATCAACTAAAAAGCACGCTCCAGTAAAATCTGAAGACTACTTTAGCGAGCGCTAACGATTCTGTTTTTCACAGCAAGATCAAATAAACTTCACACAAGTCTTACCAAAGGTTCTACTTGGCACAAACACTAAACAAAACATGAAAACACATCTAATCAGAGGCTAGATGCAATATTTATTCCCTAACAGCAACAAAAGCAAAAAACATAAAATTGGGTTGCCTCCCAACAAGCCCTATCGTTTTACGCCCCTAGCTAGGCACGATACAAGATAAATCTAGGTATTGCCATCCTTGGAATGCAATTATTTAATTAAGCACTTGTGATTTTTGGGCACTTCTTTGTCCCTATGAATAATCAAACTCTTGGGCAAGAAATCAAGAAATTCTAAGGTGTCAAAATGATCTCTTGCAAAAGTAAGAAAATTAGGATGAACACTTATGGATTTGAGATCCGCAAGTCTAGAAGTTTCACCCTTGTCTTTAGGGACATACATGAACTTAGATAATTTAGTGGAGGTATTTGGGGTGGTTTTTATAGCGGAAAGAGTGGAACCCACATTAGTGATAACATCCTCAAGCTTATTGATTCTAGTGGAATCCCGATCTAGCTTTTCTTTAACTATGGGTTCTTTTTCCTTAAGATTTTTCAGAACAACTCCTACCTTAGATCCATATTGGGTAATTTCATTGTGGATTTTTCTATCCAAGTTCTCTAACAATTCTACCGTAGCAACTTTGTTCTCAATAATTTCTAACCTTTGCATAACATGCTCCAAAGTTAAAACGGTCCCATTAACCATAAGAGGTGGTGAGCCAAATAATTCAGTCATAGCTTTATAAGAATCAACGGTGTGGCTACCCAACAAATTTCCTTCGGTAATGGTATCTAAGATAAATCTATTCCACAGAGTTATGCCAGTATAAAAATTGCGAAGAAGCATGGAAGTGGAAAGCTTCCGATTAGATCTATTTTGAGCATTGCAAATTCTATACCAGGCATCTTTTAAGTTTTCTTCCTCCCTTTGTTGAAAGTTGAGGACCTCACTCTCGGGAGTGGTGATAATGATAGGTGTGCTAGACATGATGACAAGCAGACAAGCAACACACAAGCAAACAAGAAGCAAGCGAACGAAAAACACACGGCGGAAGAAGGGCGAATAAAACGGCAAGGGTGAAGTGGGGGAGAGGAAAACGAGAGGCAAATAAATGTAATGCGAAGGATAAGGGTTTGTGATAGGTACTTGGTATATGACTTTTGTGTAAGCCTCCCCGGCAACGGCGCCAGAAATTCTTCTTGCTACCTCTTGAGCTTGTGTTGTATTCCCTCGAAGAGGAAAGGGAGATGCAGCACAGTAGCGTAAGTATTTCCCTCGGTTTTTGAGAACCAAGGTATCAATCCAGTAGGAGACCACGCGCCAGTCCCTCATACCTGCACAAACAAATAAGAACTTCACAGCCAACGCGATAAGGGGTTGTCAATCTGATGCGGAGCATCCTTCGTTCATCCCCATGTACACCACTTGGACGCAAGGTGATCCCGTTCCTCGATGCTTCCCCTTTCTTTTCTCGCGAGACATGGATGCTACTTTAAGCGCGGACCTTGTGCATGCTCAGGAACACCCAAGGAGGCCATGGAGAACCCAAGGACCAAGGCCAAGTGTGCGCGGGAGAGAAGGAAGAAGGGCCAGCACCTACATGCCCCGGACATTCGGCCCCCAGGCCCGGACATCCGACGCCCCTTCACAGAAGCGAGCCCCGCTAGCCCGGACATCCGGCCCCATGCCCCGGACATCCGGCTCCTCCCGAAGCCCCGGACATCCGGCCCCTTCGCTGGAAATCCGGCCCCTCATCACAGAAGGCAACCGAAGCTGGCCACGCTTAGCCCGGACATCCGGCTAGAGGCCCGGACGTGCGGCTCCTCGCGAGCCGCCGGACATCCGGCCCTTGGGCCGGACATCCGGCGCCTGCCTGCGCGCAGAGACGGGCCTGAGGCCCATGTATCCCTCTCCCACTTACCCCTTCGTGGACCTAGAATATATATACTCCTCCACCTCCTCCTAGTTAGGGTTAGCTTAGGTTTAGCTCATTTGAGACAGAGCTTTGCTCATCCACTAGTGGTTCATCTCCTTGTGAGTGACTGCGGCCCCTCCACGGAGAAGATTCACACGAATTCAAGACCTCCTTCACGGAGAAGATCCCGCGGGATACCCCAAGACCTCCTCACGGAGAAGAACCGGTTACCCTTTGTATCGTCTCTTGTTGATCATGGATCTTGTACCTCTTTTGTGTTTCGAGGATCTAGCATATGTGTGACTTGTTCTTGTTGGTTTGAGTGATTCTCTCGTGTTTCCCCTCGTGTTCCCTCTCGTGTTCTTCGTGTTCATCGTGGGATCCCCTCCATTTCGTGAAAGATCGGCCATCTAGGGTTCCACCCTACATCATATGGTATCATGAGCCTTGGTTCATCACTAATTTGGAGCCTCCCCACCGTTTTCTAGCCTTGTTTTGTTGTGTTCTTCCCCAAATTCAAAAATTCTCCACTAAAAATAGCCCCAAATGTTTTTGTGATCCGTTGGTTTGATGAGGTTTTGTTGATTTTGATCCATGGATTTGCTTGGTTTCAAGTGGATCTAGCATTTCCCCAAGTTTCCCCATCTTTCCTCCACAAAACCCGTCAAATTTTGCCCCCAAAATCATCAAATTCCGCCCCCAAACGAGTTTGGAAGTCCCAATCCCAATCTAGAATCGTCGGGCCGGACATCCGGGCCATAGGCCGGACATCCGGGCCATCGGGCCGGACATCCGGCTCCTGGAGGGCAAAATCCCGCGCAGTTCTGGACACCAGGTCCCGGAAATCCGGACCCGACCCCGGATGTCCGGCCCCTGGGAATTCAGACTTTTCCGTTTCACCGTTTTGTCCATAACTAATTCATCCGAACTCCGATTTCGACGTTATTGAGCTCGTTTTGAAGCTCTTGACATCCCCCATAACACAAAAATGCCACCATAATCTTTTGGCTCCATCAAATTTTGTCAAATTTGGCAAGTTTGCCTAGGCCCTCCACCATATCATCCGCATAGCCAACATAGCCTTCCGCAACCTAGCCCATTTTGTCCACCATAGCATTTGTGGTTGCTTGAGTAGTGATTTGAGTCTCCTAAGGTGTTTAGGCTAATTAGGGACAATTGCTTCTTCATCAACCACCACCACCACTTCCGCATACCCATTACCCACTATACATAGCCAACCAAACTTAACCCAATTTTGTGTGAGCTTGTTTGAGTTGTGGCTCGTGTCTCCTAAACTGTTTCGGCTACTTAGGGACCGTGACTTCAACTCCGACACCATGTATAGACCATCATACACTTCCACCACCATAACCCATTTTGACCGGGTTTCCACCAACAATTCCGCAACCACCACCGCTTGTCCGCTACCATCATTTGACATTTGTCCTTGAGATTTTGAGTTGTGGTTTTTCCGTTTCCTAAGGTGTTTCGGCTAATTAGGAACGGGTCAACATCAAGAGAACCACCTCTCATCATCGACACAGACGGTAACCTCGACGACATCATTGTATATTCCACTTGCAATTGCATTGTTAACCCCTAGCCCATTTTTGTGTCACTTACCTATCGAGACTAGCCATTTGAGTATTGCCGGCAACGTGACTTGTGCACATTAGTGATCATACTTCCCATAGCATACATATCATATCACCGTGGTGCATATCTTGGTATCATCTCTTGTGACACAAGGTTGTCATCGCATATACTCAATTGCTATCTTGGTTCGTGAAGTTTTGCATGAGAAAATAGCTCAAAAGAGAAAGAGCCAAACAAGATTTTAAGCACAAAGAAAAAGATAAGCAAAGAGTTTTTAAGCAAGAACCATAGCATTATACTACATTAAGATTGTCATACTTGATCATCTTGGATCATATCACCTAAATACCATACATATAGCATACTTGGGACAGAAGTCGTTGCATTTTGCTTAGTAGGTTGTGCACAAGTACGTATCCGCCTATTGTGCAATCGCGCTAGCGTCTCTCCAGTGTTGTGCAACAAGAGCATTTTTGTGGATTCCACATTTTGGGTCATTCCTTGGTTGCACGACCCCATCTATCTATCCGTGTGTGTGTTTCTGTGTGCCACCCATATTGCTATTGGTCTACTTGTTTCACTTGCGAATTTGTGAATCTCTTCAAACATTATTGACTCTTGCTAACATTTTGCATCAAATTTTGTGCCACTATCCTCACCGAGCTCCACCATAAGCTTTACTTGTGTAGGTGTGAGAAACCGACAAGAATTGGTACCAATTGTGCTATTTCCTTGTTCCACATTTGAGTGATCATTGATCCATCTTCAACATAGGTCAAGGTACATTTGGTATAGTTCTTCTCTTTATCCCACTCATACTTGCAAGCGTCTTGTGATGGATAGGCAAGGCATTTCATCTCCGGTCTTCGACATTGATGGCGCGAACAATGACATCCACGCGAAAACCATTGGACTACAACGAGCAATGCAAGAGCGCTTGGGCAACATCGCCATCGAACTACGACACTCCAAGACAAGGACAATGGCTTCCTTCGACGACATGTGCGACTCCTTCAACAAACAAATGGCGGAGCTCCGACACTTGGTGGTCGATTACAAGTCTTCTTCCCCTTCGTCATCCTCTCGGCGGCGACGTTCAAGTCACAAGTCTTCGGAGCGCAAACATGATGCAAGTGCAAGTCTTCCACGTCCACACCGCCATGGCGACCATCGACATCGTCATGAAGGGCAAGTCACCTCCAAGCATCATGTGCACGACGACGATGAACTACATCTACCAAGAGCTCAAGCACTACAACCAAGGTTGTCAGAATTGCGATTCTGTTATACGATTATACGACCTTACGATCCAAACTAACACCTATGATTCTACGACTTTAGTTCACAGAATCTACGTTTCTACGATCCTGATAGTGAAGATTCTACGATTTGCGATCCTACCATCGGGGCTCCGATCCGATTCAAAATCGTGATTCTGACAACCTTGACTACAACGACACCATCAAGATGAAGATGCTCGACATGCGCAAACATACCAGTCCAAAGACGCTCTACTTCACGCCAAGCCCAAGCTTCAAGAGAACATAAGAAGACCGCAAGACAAGCACACCCAAGACGGAGCTACGGCTACAACCATCACTTCGGCATCTTCGCCAAGTGCTATCAAGGCATCTTCGCCTTTGGACGTATGGCATTTCGCCTACTTCACATGAGTTTGCCTACATCGACGTCTTCATCATCAAGGCGGTCATCTACGACCAACGGCGACAAGACGGTCGAGCAAGGGCCATCCCCTTCGACCAAGGCGATGAGCATGAACCTCTTCAACACCATGAAGACGGCGCCCATATTGGACTCCTACTCCGGGTCAAGCTATGCAAGCAAGCATGAGACCTTCTCTTTGACCTCGGAGGAGCGTGATGATTTTCCACATCCCACGGCATTCATCTTTGGAGGCATTACGGATGAGGAAGTTGAGCATGGAGACTATTGCACCTACACCTCTTCGACATCCACATATGAAGAGATGCCCCAATTCCCATGTGAGGAGAGCCACCAGCACATGAGTGATACGAGTGACTCCACCATATGTGACCTTGAGAGCATTTCCCTTTAGAGGATGAGTGTGCCCACCACTATCCCCACACATGAGAGCATGCCACTTCTCCTATGTGAGGTTGAGAGCCATTTGAGTGACTCCACCAACCATACGAGTGAGAGCATCCATGAGGGAGTGAGTGAGCCACAACACTTAGTGAGTGAGGTAGTTGATAGGGCATGTGAGGCCACTATGATTTCTAACGACTTAACCTCTACTCCGAGTGTGTTTTCTTTGGTGCTAGGTCTCCTACAAGAGGACATGCCTACCCTCGATGAGTCCGTCCCTCCAATGGACAACCCGATGGCCATGGTGGAAGAAGATGCACCACCCACATGGTTCCATCAAGATGAAGATAACAACGTTTGTATCTTGAACACCTCACCTACAATACATGAGCGATGCTCCAAAGGTAACATAGGTGATGGTGCTTCTTTCGTCCCACTTGTGGACTATATCACCAATGATTGCTTGCATGATGTTGATTCACCTATGACTATGCTTCATGCTAGTGCAACTTCCTCATGTCTTGACTTACCTATTTATGATGAATATGATGATGAGCATGTTGAGTTGCCTAGTTGTGATGCTATGCTCCATAGGATATCATGTGAAAATTCTTTTGGTCGCATCATGTTTGATAATCCTTTGAGCTTGTCATATGCTATGAGTGAGATCTCACATATTGTAACATTTCAATCTCAACATAGTACCTATGCATGCCCCATTAAAGTGAATCATATTTGCACTTGTGGCATAGATGACAAGATGATGGTCATTGGCTTGTGTTTCTCTTGCAATGATATTGCCATGCTTCCTTTACATGATTTGCGCAATTCATCAACTATGCCATGCCATGCTCACATTGTTCCGGATATGCATTGTTTTGGATGTTATCAATATTCTCCATGCGATGTTTCCATTGATGCTCATGAGGAGACCCCCATAGTTTCCTCATACATACTAGGAGATCTTGATGCATTCCATACCTTGCATGATTACCATGATTGTGTGCACCATATGTATTCCATGAATAACAATGCACTACATATTTCTTGTGATGCATTACACAATTCGAGTCTCCATTATGCTATACATAATAACAAACCTCTCATGATGGATGACATGTTTCTATATCACGCATCTCATTTATTTGAGCATTGGCTATTTTGTGCTAACCAACACATGCATGTGCGCATCATAACGGATGATGTGTACATATACCACGCACACACAATTTTTCCTCTGTCTTTGTTTTGTGTAGGTACTCATGAAGCATTGTCAACCTCACAATCCCATGAGTTGACAAAACGAGCTCTTGAGAGCAACGACGATTTGGGATCCCGTGGATTGTGCCTACCACCATTCTTTTTGCGCAACGACTACGCGCATCTCCTTTACTTGGCTCTCACACGGCTATGGGCTATTTGCCACTTATCACATTATGCCCATACTATTGTGTTCACTTTGCATGTTATGCCTCTTGCTATGACCTTGCCATGCGATTGTGACCCTTGCTTGCCTTTACACATGATTCACCATTATGCTACTTCTATGTGTATTTGCATGCTTGGTGGAGATACTTGTAGCTACTACCATGATTTCTTTGTGCACCACGCTATTGATGCTTGTTGTGTTGGGAGAGTCATGATGCCCTATTGCTATTTACATATGGCCTCTCGCCAATACATTGATCCTATTTTGCTCATATCTCGCTTTCATGCTTGTGTTATGCCATGCGCATTATTCATGCCTACAATTTGCACACATGACATGCTTGCCATGATTGCCTCTAGTACGTTGCATCTTCGCACTACTAGCTTGTTTAACTTGATTGCTATGATTGCTTGCTATGTTGCATCACCCATGTTCCACTCTTACTTGCTTTCTTGGGTTGATGACATATATGTTCATGCCACTCACATGATATATCTTGATCATTGTCATTTGTCTCCACAAGTTGCGTCTCTCATCACTTGTATTGAGTGCAACAATGCTATGTTTGTTGATCTTGGAGACTTGGACACCATACTTGTGATGCATGCTTGCTTGTTTGAGCCTAATGCCTTTGGTTGTTATCGCATCATATGCTTACATGCCATGCCACATTACCTTGTCCTTTCTTATGATAAGAATGATGCAAGCACTTGTTGGGTATTTTCCCTCATGAATGCTAGGTTTTGCATTCACGCTAACCTCATTTGTTTTTCCGAGAGTTTGTCATGTTCTTTCATTTTGAAGGATTCACAAGGCGGTGCCGTCATGTGACAACTTGGTCATGCAAAGACATACATGATGTGCAACACCAACATTCGCGAGAATCTCCTAAAGGTGAACTCCTTCCCTTTGAGCCATCCTCACATATGCATATTGGATGGGTCATTCTGTTGGAAATATGCCCTAGAGGCAATAATAAAAGTATTATTATTATATTTCCTTGTTCATGATAATCGTCTGTTATTCATGCTTGAATTGTACTGTACGGAAACAACGATACATGTGTGAATATATAGACCACAATGAGTCCGACCACGACAGAAGATAGAGAAAAGATGAGTGTCATTCCCTATGCCTCGGCCATAGGTTATATCATGTATGCCATGCTGTGTACCAGACCTGATGTGAACCTTGCCATAAGTTTGGTAGGGAGGTACCAAAGTGATCCCGGTATGGAACACTGGACAGCGGTCAAGAACATCCTAAAGTACCTGAAGAGGACTAAGGATATGTTTCTCATTTATGGAGGTGACGAAGAGCTCGTCGTAAAGGGTTACGTTGATGCTAGCTTCGACACAGATCTGGATGACTCGAAGTCACAAACCGGATACGTGTATATTTTGAATGGTGGAGCAGTCAGCTGGTGCAGTTGCAAGCAGAGCGTCGTGGTGCATTCTACATGTGAAGCGGAGTACATAGCTGCTTGCGAAGCAGCACAAGAAGGAGTCTGGATGAAGGAGTTCATCACCGACCTAGGAGTCATTCCAAGCGCGTCAAGCCCGATGACTCTCTTCTGTGACAACACTCGTGCTATTGCCATTACCAAGGAGCCCAGATTTCACAAGAAGACCAAACACATCAAGCGCCGTTTCAACTCCATCCGGAATTATGTTCAAGATGGAGACATATATATTTGTAAAGTGCATACGGATCTGAATGTTGCAGACCCGTTGACTAAACCTCTTCCACGGGCAAAACATGATCAACACCAGGACTCTATGGGTGTTCGATTCATCACAATGTAACTAGATTATTGACTCTAGTGCAAGTGGGAGACTGTTGGAAATATGCCCTAGAGGCAATAATAAAAGTATTATTATTATATTTCCTTGTTCATGATAATCGTCTGTTATTCATGCTTGAATTGTATTGTACGGAAACAGCGATACATGTGTGAATATATAGACCACAATGAGTCCCTGGTAGGCCTCTAGTTACCAGCTCGTTGATCAGCAGATGGTCACGGTTTCCTGACCATGGACATAGGATGTCAGTGATAACGGGATCACATCATTAGGAGAATGATGTGATGGACAAGACCCAATCCTGAGCATACCACAAGATCGTTTAGTTCGTAATGCATAAGCTTTTCGGTGTGAAGTATTTATTCCTTAGACCATGAGGTTGTGCAACTCCCGGATGCCGCAGGAATACTTTAGGTGTGCCAAACGTCACAACGTAACTGGGTGGATATAAAGGTACGCATCGGGTACCTCCGAAAGTGTCTGTTGAGTTGGTACGAACCGAGACTGGGATATTGTCACTCCGTGTGACGGAGAGGTACCTCTGGGCCCACTCGGTAAGACATCATCATAATGAGCTCTAAGTGACTAAGGAGTTAGTCACGGGATGATGGATTACGGATCGAGTAAAGAGACTTGCCATGACGAGATTGAACAAGGTATCGGGAATACCGACGATCGAATCTCGGGCAAGTACCGTACCGATGGACAAAGGGAATAACATACGGGATTGAGTGAATCCTTGACACAGTGGTTCATCCGATGAAGATCATCGAGGAACACATGGGAACCAACATGGGTATCCAGATCCCACTATTGGTTATTGACCGGAGAGTGGTCTCGGTCATGTCTACGTGTCTCCCGAACCCGTAGGGTCTACACACTTAAGGTTCGGTGACGCTAGGGTCGTAGAGATACATGCACGTGGAAACCCGAAAGTTGTTCGAAGTCTTGGATGAGATCCCGAACGTGACGAGGAGTTCCGGAATGGTCCGGAGGTAAAGAAGGATATATAGGAAGTCCAGTTTCGGCCATCGGGTGAACTCCGGGGGTCATCGGGAGTGTCCCGGGACCACCGGAGGGGTCCCGGGGGTCCACCGGGTGGGGCCACCCATCCTGGTGGGGCCCCTAGGCCGCAAGGGGAAGGGGGCCAGCCCCTGGTGGGCTAGCGCACCACTTGGGCCCCCCTCTCCATGCGCCTAGGGTTGAAACCCTAGGGGAGGGGGGGCGCCCCCTATGCCTTGGGGGGGGCAAGTCTCCCCCCTAGGGCGCCGCCCCCCCTTGCAGATGGGATCTGCTAGGGCCGGCGCCCCCCCCTGGCCCCTATATATAGTGCGGGGGAGAGGGCAGCCGCACCCAAGTCTCTGGCGCCTCTCCCCCTCCCGTCACACCTCATACTCTTCACGCAGGGCGCTGGCGAAGCCCTGCAGGATTTCCCGCTGCATCCACCACCACGCCGTCGTGCTGCTGGATCTCCGACGACCTCTCCTCCCCCCTTGCTGGATCAAGAAGGAGGTGATGTTGCTGTACTGGACGTGTGTTGAACGCGGAGGTGCCGTCCGTTCGGCGCTAGATCATCGGTGACGAAGAACGCGAAGAGTACGACTACTTCATCCACGCTTCTTCGAAAGCTTCCGCTCGCGATCTACAAAAGGGTATGCAGATGCACTCTAATATGCTCGTTGCTAGATGTCTCCTTAGATTGATCTTGGTGAAAGCGTAGAATTTCTTTGAATTCTGCTACGTTCCCCAACAGTGGCATCTGAGCTAGGTCTTTTGCGTAGCATCTTGCACGAGTAGAACACAAAGCAGTTGTGGGCGTTGAGTTTGCTCAATTTTCTTACCGTTACTTGTCTAATCTTGATTCGGCGGTATTGTGGGATGAAGCGGCCCGGACCGACCTTACACGTACGCTTACGTGAGACTGGTTCCACCGACAGACATGCACTAGATGCATAAGGTGGCTGGCGGGTGTGTGTCTCTCCTACTTTAGTTTGATCGGATTCGATGAACAGGGTCCTTATGAAGGGTAAATAGAAATTGACAAATCTAGTTGTGGTTTTGGCGTAGGTAAGAAACGTTCTTGCTAGAAAACCTATAGAAGCCACGTAAAAACTTGCAACAACAATTAGAGGTCGTCTAACTTGTTCTTGCAGCATGTGCTATGTGATATGGTATGGCCAAGAAGATTTGATGAATGATATATGTGATGTATGAGATTGATCATGTTCTTGTAATAGGGAATCACGACTTGCATGTCGATGAACTTGACAACCGGCAGGAGCCATAGGAGTTGTCTTAATTATTGTATGACCTGCATGTCACTAAATAACGCCATGTAATTACTTTACTTCATTGCTAAACGTTAGCCATAGTAGTAGAAGTAATAGTTGGCGTGACAACTTCATGAAGACACGATGATGGAGATCATGGTGTCGAGCCGGTGACAAAGATGATCATGGTGCCCCGAAGATGGAGATCGAAGGAGCAAGATGATATTGGCCATATCATGTCACTTTAATTGATTGCATATGATGTTTATCATGTTTATGCATCTTGTTTACTTAGAACGACGCTAGTAAATAAGATGATCTCTCACTAAAATTTCAAGAATTGTGTTTCCCCTAACTATGCACCGTTGCTAAGGATCGTTGTTCCGCAGCACCACGTGATGATCGGGTGTGATAGGTTCTAACGTTCGCATACAACGGGTGTAAGCCAGATTTACACACGCAACACACTTAGGTTTCACTTGACGAGCCTAGCATGTACAGACATGGCCTCGGAACACGGAAGACCGAAAGGTCGAACACGAGTCGTATAGAAGAAACGATCAACATGAAGATGTTCACCGTTGATGACTAGTCCGTCTCACGTGATGATCGGACACGGGCTAGTCGATTCGGATCGTGTATCACTTAGATGACTAGAGAGATGTCAATCTGAGTGGGAGTTCATTAAAATTTGATTAAGATGAACTTAATTATCATGAACTTAGTATAAATTCTTTACAATATCTCTTGTAGATCAAATGGCCCACGCTCATGTCACCCTCAACGCGTTCCTAGAGAAATCCAAGCTGAAAGACGATGGTAGCAACTATACGGACTGGGTCCGTAACCTGAGGATCATCCTCATAGCTGCCAAGAAAACTTATGTCCTAGATGCACCGCTAGGTGACGCTCCCGCCCCGGCAAACCAAGATGTTATGAACGCTTGGCAGTCACGTTGTGATGATTACTCCCTGGTTCAGTGCGGCATGCTTTACAGTTTAGAATCGGGGCTCCAAAAGCGTTTTGAGCACCACGGGGCATATGAGATGTTCCAAGAGCTGAAAATGGTTTTCCAAGCTCATGCCCGAGTCGAGAGATATGACGTCTCCGACGCATTCTACAGCTGTAAGATGGAGGAAAATAGTTCTGTCAGTGAGCACATCCTCAAGATTTCTGGGTTGCACAACCGCTTGTCTCAGTTGGGAATGAATCTCCCAGACAAAGCAGTCGTTGACAGAATCCTCCAGTCGCTCCCACCAAGCTATAAGAGCTTCGTGTTGAACTTCAATATGCAGGGGATGGAGAAGTCCATTCCCGAGGTGTATTCAATGCTGAAATCAGCGGAGGTGGATATCAAGAAAGAACATCAAGTGTTGATGGTCAATAAAACCACTAAGTTCAAGAAGGGCAAGGGTAAGAAGAACTTCAAGAAGGATGGCAAGGGAGTTGCCGCGCCCGGTAAGGCTGTTGCCGGGAAGAAGCCAAGGTATGGACCCAAGCCTGAGACAGAGTGCTTTTATTGCAAGGGAACGGGTCACTGGAAGCGGAACTGCCCCAAATACTTAGCGAACAAGAAGGCCGGCAACGTCAAAGGTATATGTGATATACATGTTATTGATGTGTACCTTACCTGCGCTCGTAGTAGCTCCTGGGTATTCGATACCGGTGTAGTTGCTCATATTTGTAACTCTAAGCAGGAGTTGCGGAATAAGCGGAGACTGGCGAAGGATGAGGTGACGATGCGCGTCGGGAATGGTTCCAAGGTCGATGTGATCGCCGTCGGCGCGCTGCCTCTACATCTACCCTCGGGATTAGTTTTAAACCTCAATAATTGTTATTTAGTACCAGCTTTGAGCATGAAGATTTTATCTGGATCTCGTCTTATGCGAGATAGCTACTCATTTAAATCTGAGAATAATGGTTGTTCTATTTATTTGAGAGATATGTTTTATGGTCATGCCCCGCTGTTCAATGGTTTATTTTTGATGAATCTCGATCGTGATGATACACATATTCATAGTGTGAATGCCAAAAGATGTAAAGTTGATAATGATAGTCCCACATACTTGTGGCATTGCCGCCTTGGTCATATTGGTGTCAAACGTATGAAGAAGCTTCATGCTGATGGACTTCTGGAGTCTCTTGATTATGAATCATTTGACACGTGCGAACCATGCCTCTTGGGCAAGATGACCAAGACTCCGTTCTTCGGAACAATGGAGCGAGCAACCAACTTATTGGAAATCATACATACCAATGTGTGCGATCCAATGAGCGTTGAGGCTCGCGGAGGCTATCGTTATGTTCTCACCCTCACTGATGACTTGAGTAGATATGGGTATGTCTACTTGATGAAGCACAAGTCTGAGACCTTTGAAAAGTTCAAGGAATTTCAGAATGAGGTTGAGAATCAAGGAGACAAGAAAATAAAGTTCTTATGATCGGATCGTGGGGGTGAATATTTGAGTCATGAATTTGGCACGCACCTTAGGAACTGTGGAATTGTTTCACAATTGACACCGTCGGGAACACCTCAGCGTAACGGTGTGTCCGAACGTCGAAATCGTACTCTGTTGGACATGGTGCGATCTATGATATCACTCACCGATTTACCGCTATCTTTTTGGGTTATGCTTTAGAGATTGCCGCATTCACTTTAAATAGGGCTCCGTCGAAATCCGTTGAGATGACACCATATGAACTTTGGTTTGGCAAGAAACCGAAGCTGTCGTTTCTGAAAGTTTGGGGTTGCGATGCTTATGTCAAGAAACTTCAACCTGAAAAGCTCGAACCCAAATTAGAAAAATGCGTCTTCATAGGATACCCGAAGGAAACAATTGGGTACACCTTCTACCACAGATCCAAAGGCAAGGTCTTTGTTGCCAAGAATGGATCCTTTCTGGAGAAAGAGTTTCTCTCAAAAGAAGTGAGTGGGAGGAAAGTAGAACTTGATGAGGAGACAGTCACCCCTCCCGAACCGGAAAGTAGCGCAGCGTAGGAAATTGTTCCTGAGGTGCCTGCACCGACAAGGGAGGAAGTTAATGATGATGATCATGAAGAAACAGATCAAGTTACTACTAAACTTCGAAGGTCCACAAGGGCACGTTCCGCACCAGAGTGGTACGGCAACCCTGTCATGGAAATTATGTTGTTAGACAACGGTGAACCTTCGAACTATGAAGAAGCGATGGCGGGCCCGGATTCCAATAAATGGCTTGGAGCCATGAAATCCGAGATAGAATCCATGTATGAAAACAAAGTATGGACTTTGGTGGACTTGCCTGATGATAGGCACGCCATAGAAAATAAATGGATATTTAAGAAGAAGACAGACGCGGATGGTAATGTGACCATCTATAAGGCTCGGCTTGTCGCTAAGGGTTATCGACAAGTTCAAGGGATTGACTACGATGAGACTTTCTCTCCCGTAGCGATGCTGAAGTCAGTCAGAATCATGTTAGCAATTGCCGCATTCTATGATTATGAGATATGGCAAATGGACGTCAAAACGGCATTCCTTAATGGCTTCCTCAAGGAAGAGTTGTATATGATGCAGCCGGAAGGTTTTGTCAATCCAGAGAATGCTAACAAGGTATGCAAGCTCCAGCGCTCGATCTACGGGCTGGTGCAAGCATCTCGGAGTTGGAATATTCGCTTTAATGATGTGATCAAAGTGTTTGGCTTTATACAGACTTATGGAGAAGCTTGTATCTACAAGAAAGTGAGTGGGAGCTCTGTAGCATTTCTCATATTATATGTGGATGACATATTGCTGATGGGAAATGGTATAGAATTCTTGGAAATTGTAAAGGCCTACTTGAATAAGAGTTTTTCAATGAAGGACCTTGGAGAAGCAGCTTACATATTAGGCATCAAAATCTATAGAGATAGATCAAGACGCCTCATCGGTCTTTCACAAAGTACATACCTTGACAAGATATTGAAGAAGTTCAATATGGATCAGCTAAGAAGGGGTTCTTGCCTGTTTTGCAAGGTATGAGATTGAGCAAGGCTCAATCGCCGACCACGGCAGAAGATGGAGAAAAGATGAGTGTCATTCCCTATGCCTCGGCCATAGGTTCTATCATGTATGCCATGTTGTGTACCAGACCTGATGTGAACCTTGCCATAAGTTTGGTAGGGAGGTACCAAAGTGATCCCGGTATGGAACACTGGACAGTGGTCAAGAACATCCTAAAGTACCTGAAGAAGACTAAGGATATGTTTCTCGTTTATGGAGGTGACGAAGAGCTCGTCATAAAGGGTTACGTCGATGCTAGCTTCGACACAGATCTGGATGACTCGAAGTCACAAACCGGATACGTGTATATTTTGAATGGTGGAGCAGTCAGCTGGTGCAGTTGCAAGCAGAGCGTCGTGGCGCATTCTACATGTGAAGCGGAGTACATAGCTGCTTGCGAAGCAGCACAAGAAGGAGTCTGGATGAAGGAGTTCATCACCGACCTAGGAGTCATTCCAAGCGCGTCAAGCCCGATGACTCTCTTCTGTGACAACACTGGTGCTATTGCCATTACCAAGGAGCCCAGGTTTCACAAGAAGACCGAACACATCAAGCACCATTTCAACTCCATCCGGAATTATGTTCAAGATGGAGACATGGATATTTGTAAAGTGCATACGGATCTGAATGTTGCAGACCCGTTGACTAAACCTCTTCCACGGGCAAAACATGATCAACACCAGGACTCTATGGGTGTTCGATTCATCACAATGTAACTAGATTATTGACTCTAGTGCAAGTGGGGGACTGTTGGAAATATGCCCTAGAGGCAATAATAAAAGTATTATTATTATATTTCCTTGTTCATGATAATCGTCTGTTATTCATGCTTGAATTGTATTGTACGGAAACAGCGATACATGTGTGAATATATAGACCACAATGAGTCCCTGGTAGGCCTCTAGTTACCAGCTCGTTGATCAGCAGATGGTCACGGTTTCCTGACCATGGACATAGGATGTCAGTGATAACGGGATCACATCATTAGGAGAATGATGTGATGGACAAGACCCAATCCTGAGCATAGCACAAGATCGTTTAGTTCGTAATGCATAAGCTTTTCGGTGTCAAGTATTTATTCCTTAGACCATGAGGTTGTGCAACTCCCGGATGCCGTAGGAATCCTTTGGGTGTGCCAAACGTCACAACGTAACTGGGTGGCTATAAAGGTACGCATCGGGTATCTCGGAAAGTGTCTGTTGAGTTGGTACGAACCGAGACTGGGATATTGTCACTCCGTGTGACGGAGAGGTACCTCTGGGCCCACTCGGTAAGACATCATCATAATGAGCTCTAAGTGACTAAGGAGTTAGTCACAGGATGATGGATTACGGATCGAGTAAAGAGACTTGCCATGACGAGATTGAACAAGGTATCGGGAATACCGACGATCGAATCTCGGGCAAGTACCGTACCGATGGACAAAGGGAATAACATACGGGATTGAGTGAATCCTTGACACAGTGGTTCATCTGATGAAGATCATCGAGGAACACGTGGGAACCAACATGGGTATCCAGATCCCGCTGTTGGTTATTGACCGGAGAGTGGTCTCGGTCATGTCTACGTGTCTCCCGAACCCGTAGGGTCTACACACTTAAGGTTCGGTGATGCTAGGGTCGTAGAGATACATGCACGTGGAAACCCGAAAGTTGTTCAGAGTCCCGGATGAGATCCCGGACGTGACGAGGAGTTCCGGAATTGTCCGGAGGTAAAGAATGATATATAGGAATTCCAGTTTCGGCCATCGGGTGAACTCCGGGGGTCACCGGGAGTGTCCCGGGACCACCGGAGGGGTCCCGGGGGTCCACCGGGTGGGGCCACCCATCCCGGTGGGGCCCCTAGGCCGCAAGGGGAAGGGGGCCAGCCCCTGGTGGGCTGGCGCACCACTTGGGCCCCCCCTCCATGCGCCTAGGGTTGAAACCCTAGGGGAGGGGGGCGCCCCCTATGCCTTGGGGGGCAAGTCTCCCCCCTAGGCCCCCCCCCCTTGCAGATGGGATCTGCCAGGGCCGGCGCCCCCCTGGCCCCTATATATAGTGGGGGGGAGAGGGCAGCCGCACCCAAGTCTCTGGCGCCTCTCCCCCTCCCGTCACACCTCATACTCTTCACGCAGGGCGCCGGCGAAGCCCTACAGGATTTCCCGCTGCATCCACCACCACGCCGTCGTGCTGCTGGATCTCCGACGACCTCTCCTCCCCCCTTGCTGGATCAAGAAGGAGGTGATGTTGCTGTACCGGATGTGTGTTGAACGCGGAGGTGCCGTCCGTTTGGCGCTAGATCATCGGTGACGAAGAACGCGAAGAGTACGACTACTTCATCCACGCTTCTTCGAAAGCTTCCGCTCGCGATCTACAAAAGGGTATGTAGATGCACTCTAATATGCTCATTGCTAGATGTCTCCTTAGATTGATCTTGGTGAAAGCGTAGAAATTTTTTGAATTCTGCTATGTTGCCCAACACATTCTTTCATGGTTGTCTTCTTCTTATTGTCTACATGATACATCTATTGGAGAGAGGACCGACATTGGAGATGGACCTTCAAGAGGAGGAGCGCTCGGCCTTATTGGATGCACCTTCGGACCTTCACTCATGCCACGACATCGAGCATTGGTATGTCAAAACTCCTTTGGCACATTGCACCAAAACCTTCATATTTGTTGATTGTGTGCTCACATGCCATGCTCCATGGACATATCATTCCCATACCAAATTTGCATCTTGCGCATGGATTGACTCACATTATGATTGCCTTGTTGCATCTTGTATTCCCATGTCATCCATGATATATGAGCTTGTGCATTTACTTAGCAAATTTGTTGTGATCCTTCTTGATGGCATATTCATACATCATGATCATATTGTCCTCCATCAATTGCATGATAACATACACATATTGAGCATCCATTGCCATGTTCATGCTCTTGATAAACCATCACACTATGACATCATTTTGCACAATGGTTGCATTGATCACATTCACAACACCTTTGTGTGCACCACAAATGCATTTGATCACATGAATGCTTTACATCTCATACTATATCATCTTGTTAAGCTTCATGTACCTTGTCACACAGACTCATTCTTACATGATGGACACTTTGTGTGCGCTAACCATTGTATTTCCAAGTGTACTTTGTGTTTGCTCATTTTGCATGTACCACATACCGGAGACACCTTGGAGTACTTGGATTGCAACATGCCCTCAACTTCGTCCAACTACAAGTCCGTTTACGACTACCGTTTCCATGGTGATGAGGTTTTTGATCCGAGGTCGGATCTTTCCCAAGGGAGGGGAGATGATGCGGAGCATCCTTCGTTCATCCCCATGTACACCACTTGGACGCAAGGTGATCCCGTTCCTCGATGCTTCCCCTTTCTTTTCTCGCGAGACATGGATGCTACTTTAAGCGCGGACCTTGTGCATGCTCAGGAACACCCAAGGAGACCATGGAGAACCCAAGGACCAAGGCCAAGTGTGCGTGGGAGAGAAGGAAGAAGGGCCAGCACCTACATGCCCCGGACATCCGGCGCCCCTTCACAGAAGCGAGCCCCGCCAGCCGGACATCCGGCCCCATGCCCCGGACATCCGGCTCCTCCCGAAGCCCCGGACAACCGGCCCCTTTGCCGGAAATCCGGACCCTCATCACAGAAGGCAACCGAAGCCGGCCACGCTCAGCCCGGACATCCGGCTAGAGGCCCGGACATCCGGCTCCTCGCGAGCCGCCGGACATCCGGCGCCTGCCTACGCGCAGAGACGGGCCTGAGGCCCATGTATCCCTCTCCCACTTACCCCTTCGTGGACCTAGACTATATATACTCCTCCACCTCCTCCTAGTTAGGGTTAGCTTAGGTTTAGCTCATTTGAGACAGAGCTTTTCTCATCCACTAGCGGTTCATCTCCTTGTGAGTGACTGCGGCCCCTCCACGGAGAAGATCCACACGGATTCAAGACCTCCTTCACGGAGAAGATCCCGCGGGATACCCCAAGACCTCCTCACGGAGAAGAACCGGTTACCCATTGTATCGTCCCTTGTTGATCATGGATCTTGTACCTCTTTTGTGTTTCGAGGATCTAGCATATGTGTGACTTGTTCTTGTTGGTTTGAGTGATTCTCTCATGTTTCCCCTCGTGTTCCCTATCGTGTTCTTCGTGTTCATCATGGGATCCCCTCCATTTCGTGAAAGATCGGCCATCTAGGATTCCACCCTACATCACAATCCCTTTACGGTCACTTACGATAGTGAGATCTGATAGAGATGATAAGATAATATTTTTGGTATTTTTAGTATAGAAATAGAAAGTAAATAAAGCAAATAAACAACGGCAACAGAAATTGACGGGAAAGTAATATGATAAAGATAGACCCGGGGGCCATAGTTTTCTCTAGTGACTTCTCTCATGATAGTGATATTCTACGGCGGCTAAACAAATTACTGTCGAGCAATTGATAGAAAAGCGAATAATTATGAGACTATCTAGGCATGATCATTGTATATAGGCATCATGTCTGAGACAAGTAGACCGAAACAATTCTGCATCTACTACTATTACTCCACACATCAACCGCTATCCAGCATGCATCTAGTGTATTGAGTTCATACGAACAGAGTAATGCCTTAAGCAAGATGACATGATGTAGGGGGGTAAACTCAAGCAATATGATGAAAACCCCATCTTTTTATCCTCGATGGCAACAATACAATATGTGCCTTGCTGCCCCTACTGTCACTGGGAAAGGACACCGCAAGATTGAACCCAAAGCCAAGCACTTCTCCCATTGCAAGAACTATAGATCTAGTAGGCCAAACCAAACCAATAATTCGAAGAGACTTGCAAGGATATTATGAGCACACATAAAAAGTTCAAAGAAGAACCAAATATCTTTCATAGATAACCTTTATCATAAACTCACAATTCATCGGATCTCGACAAACACACCACAAAAAGAGATTACATCGAATAGATCTCCTCGAAGACCGGGGAGAACTTTGTATTGAGATCCAAAGAGAGAGAAGAAGCCATCTAGATACTAGCTATGGACCCGAAGGTCTGAGGTAAACTACTCACAACTCATGGTGAGGGCGATGATGATGATGATGAAGGCCTCCGTGATGGATCCCCCTCCCGGAACAGGCTCCAAGATGGGATCTCCACGGGAACAGCATCTACGGCGGTGGAATTAGGGTTTTCTCTCTGCGTATGGAGTTTCTGGGGTACGTAGGTATATATAGGAAGAAGGGGGCACCGAGGGCCACACGGGCTGCCCTCGAGGCAGGGGGCGCACCCTCGGAAGGGGGGCGCGCCCCCACCATCAAGGGTGGCCCCTCTGTCCCCTGGCTTGGCCCCGAAGTCTTTCGTGCGTGATTTCCTCCAAAAATATCTCTCGCGAAGGTTTCATTCCGTTTGGACTTCGTTTGATATTCCTTTTCTGCAAAACCCTGAAACAGGCAAAAAACAGCAATCTGGACTGGGCTTTTGGGTTAGTAGGTTAGTCCCAAAAATGATATAAAAGTGAATGATAAAGCCTATTAAACATCCAAGACATCATAAATAATAGCATGGAACAATCAAAAATTATAGATACGTTGGAGACGTATCAGTTGGCTGCTCCGAGAGAAACTGACACTTGTCATTAGAGCAACCCATCCTCCAAGGAGTTTGAGCGAGAATCATCAAGTGAGGAAAAACCCAAAACCCAAACACCTAAAACCCCAAAGGGATTGAGCATCACTGAGGAGAGTGTTCATGTGTGGAGCCGATGCTTGTTACCTTTGAAGACTTTGATCTTCCAGATGGTTATGTGTCAATGGTCTAGCGCATCCAAGAGGAATTGTGGATCACCGAGTGACCAAGTCTGTGAAGGTTTGGAAGTCACCTGTGAAGACTTACCACGAGTGATTGGGCGAGGTCTGTCTGACCTTAGCTCAAGGGGAATACGGTGAGGACTTGGTGTCTTGGAATGTGTGTCCGGGACTGGGTGTCCGGGACTGTGTGTCTTCAGATTTAAATAACTAGCCGCCCTAACCAGATGTACACTTGTCACAACAGTTGGAACTGGTCTAACAAATCATTGTCTTCACCAAGTTTACTGGTTCTATTTCCTCAACCTTTACATTTACTCATTCATGTGTTGATGAACTTGATCTGTACTGTTTGAAGACTTTGACTGAAGACTTTCTCAATTTCCTCAACTCAATTTCTTCAGTCCTCAGTCTTCAGCCTGTTTATCATGTTTACACGCTACTTGTACTTTGTGCTTGCTTTCATTTCATCATGATGACCATGCTACTGTTTTGTTATGCATGCACTTGAGTATCTATTATGCTACTAAGTAGTTCGTTGCTTAGGAAATTCCTAAGCTAGTATTTCCTCAGTGACGAATTTGTAAAAATCGCCTATTCACCCCCCTCTAGTCGATATAATGCACTTTCACTTGATAAACATCTTGCTAGAGCTAGTACTATTGATTATGCTGAAGATGATGATATTTTTGAAACTGATGAAATTATTGGTGCTGAAAACTTTGAAACATCTATTAGACCTACTTCCCCTAGATATGAATTGCCTATTGTTCCCGAGGGATATGTTATGGAGGGAGAGGTAGCTAGAGACTTTCTTGCTTGTGAGGATAGGAATGATCTTAAGAAATTACTACACAAGTGGAAAGAAATATATTTGAATGCTAGAGTGCAATATGATCCTGAATTTGCTACTTCACCTATACGTGTTACTCATAAGGATTATGAATTCTCTGTTGATCTTGAGTTAATTACCTTGGTTGAATCTGATCCTTTTCATGGTTATGAAGCTGAAACTGTTGTGGCACATCTTAGTAAACTAAATGATATAGCCACCCTATTTGCTCATGAGGAAAAAATCGCCATTGCTGTATTCTTAAGTTGTTTCCTTTCTCATTAAAGGGTGATGCTAAGTTATGGTTTAATTCTCTTCCTCCTGGTTGTGTGCGTAGTCCCCAGGATATGATATACTACTTCTCTACAAAATATTTTCCTGCTCATAAGAAACAAGCTGCCTTACAGGAAATATTTAATTTTGTGCAAATTGAAGAAGAGAGTCTCCCTCAAGCTTGGGGGAGGCTTCTCCAATTACTTAATGCTTTGCCTGATCATCCTCTCAAGAAAAATGAAATACTTGATATCTTTTATAATGGACCAACCGATGCTTCTAGGGACCAACTAGATAGTTGTGCTACTCTGAACCACAAGTGTGGAAAAAGATAGTAACATTGCCCCTTCTCTCTTTTTATTTTTTTTTATTTTGGGCTCTTTGGCCTCTTTTTTGGTGGTCTTCTTTGGCCTCTTTTATTTATTTGGGCTTCATTGGCCTCTTTTATTTTTGATAACCTCACATGGGACAATGTTCTAATAATGATGATCATCACACTTTTATTTACTTACAACTCGATACTAGAACAAAGATATGACTCTATATGAATGCCTCCGGCGGTGTACCAGGATGTGCAATGATCAAGAGTGACATGTATAAATAAATATGAACGGTGGCCTCGCCACAAATACTCTGTCAACTACATGATCATGCAAAGCAATATGACAATGAAGATGCGTGTCATAATAAACGGAACGGTGGAGTTACATGGCAATATATCTCAGAATGGCGAAATGTCGTAATAGGTAGGTATGGTGGTTGTTTTGAGGAAGGGTATAAGGTGGTTTGATGCACCGGCGAGAGTTGCGCGACACTAGAGTGGCTAGCAAGGTGGAAGGGTGAGAGTGTGTATAATCCATGGACTCAACATTAGTCATAAAGAACTCACATATTTATTGCAAAAGATTTATTAGCCCTCGAAGCAAAGTACTACTACGCATGCCCCTAGGGGGGAGGTTGCTAGGAGTTAACCATCACGCTCCCCCGACCTTCACACAAAGGTTAACAATCAAGACACAAGCATTTCATTTCAGTTACACATTTGGGAGACCATACATGCATGCTACGAGAATCACAAACCTTAACACAATTATTTTCTCTACCCTACAATTTAATACTAGCATGATTCTAATATTACCATCCTCATATCTCAAAATAATCACACTTTTTATATGGAAGTTTTTATTATACCTCCTTTGGATGTCTATCATATTAGAACTAAATTCATAACCCAAGAAAATTACCATGCTGTTTTAGAGACTCTCAAAATAATATAAGTGAAGCAAGAGAGTTCAACAATTTCTATAAAATAAAACCATCGCCGTGCTCTATAAAGATATAAGTGAAGCACTAGATCAAAATTGCCTAGCTCAAAAGATATAAGTGAAGCACATAGAGTATTCTAACAAATCACGATTGAAGCGTGTCCCTATCAAAGGTGTGTACAGCAAGGATGATTGTGACAAACTCAAAAGAAAAGACTCATATCATACAAGATGCTCCAAGCAAAACACATATCATGTAGTGAATAAAAATATAGCCTCAAGTAAAGTTACTGATGGATGACGACGAAAGAGGGGTTGCCTTCACGGGGCATCCCCAAGCTTAGGCTCTTGGATGTCCTTGGATATTACCTTGGGGTGCCTTGGGCATCCCCAATCTTAGCCTCTTGCCACTCCTTATTCCATAGTCCATCAAATCCTTACCTAAAACTTGAAAACTTCACAACACAAAACTCAACAGAAATCTCGTGAGCTCCGTTAGTAAAACAAAGCAAATAACCAATCAAGGTACTATTGTGATCTTATTTTTATTTTATATTGGTGTAATATGTACTGTATTCCAACTTTTCCACGGTTCATACCCCCC